>CADCSX010000025.1:0-1200000 GCA_902805475.1 Entonaema liquescens | reverse complement strand
CATGATGTCAGGCTGCATTCCATTAAATTCATACAGAAAAGTTGAAGCCGTAAGCAAGATTAGATAGAGTGACCCAATATCAATCTATTCGGACTGATAGGCCTGTTCGAATTAAAACGCGGGAGGGAGAGTTAGCAGTGCCAACATATAGATATTACTTACCTGAGATCTACACGCGTTCTCCTAATCACGAGGTCCGTCGTTATTATCGAGTTTATAAGAAACCGCATAGGCGAAAGACCATTTTCACATGTCTGGGACTTTCGTTGCAGTTGGAGATATATAACCAATACTAGAATCTGCGATCTTTTAATATCCGAAGCGGCCCATCCGAAGATAAGTCGATGGTTACTTTCGGGACTACCGAGAACTGCCGGAGAACAGTGTAACTGTTTGAGATACAGGAAAAGCGTGCGTGGTAGATTATCAAGATATGCTCGGGATATTTTGATTTGGGATCCAATAGACGTGTAGGGAGATGGCTTGTCTTGGGGTTCGACCCGATTGCGGCCAAAGGGAAACCGTGTTAAGCTGCGGGCGGCTCTCCTCCGAGCCTTAATCTATGTTGAATATCAGGGACACTGATGCACCATGACGATCATCTATCCTGGTTCTTGCGCCATAACCTATTATTATCACGTCCCTTTATATGCTCTGCGAATTAAGCTTTGCCTATCGCCCTTAAGCCGCTGGCGATCCCCTTGGACCCTCACCCTTGGATCCCTGGGCAAATCATCCGGGAGTGGTAAAGATTTTAATCCCCCTTAGTCATTTTCCGCCTCAGGTTTAATAAACCCACGAGACACATGTCTCGGCTTTGCTCGCCGCATATTATCCGATCGCGTCCCCGTCTCAAGTTCATAATCCCACCCGTGGCCGCAGACAAATACCGATAAAACAGCCCGGTCGGAATGTCTGGATCGTTTTCTGGTTGTTGCTGAGATCTCGACGTGGCCAAGTCTGCCCAGAGACAGGACACGTCATTCTAGACCGCATCGTGGTGATAGGTGTACGGCTTGGATATCGACGGCACTGCGCCAGCTAGGGCGCATCAGAGTATCGAGGATGATAACGTCAATCTTGCTGTTGGTCCTATCTCTAGGCATCGCAGCAGTATCAGCACTGCCAGCATCATCTCTACAAGCTCGCCAAACATGGACTTTGGGCTACTGGGCGCACGAGTTGACGGATTTCGGATGTAAACCCATAATATTCATATGGGCGAAAGCTACTATAGAACCTGGGAATATGGTATGTTATCTTAAGCAGCATAGTAGTATCTAGGGAAAACGCGTCGCTAACACGCTTGAAGGGGAACACGGTTGGCCCGCGGCTGTCTGACGGGCTCAAGGCATTATTCGGGCCAGCCAACGTGGCCACTCAGGGGGTGGACTATTGGGGATTTATAGAAACGAATTTCTACCCCGGCGGAGCGCCGCCTTGGGGAATCTTCGACATGCAACTGCTCGTGAATGCGGCGGCGACTTGCCCGGACTCGAAGATTGTAGCGGCAGGTTACAGGTAGGCGATTTCTCTTTTATCAGTCATATCCCATAGTAATTACCTTTTGCGGAACATCACCCCCCTTTACGACCGAACATCAAATCACAAAGACTGACGAACCCCATACATAGCCAAGGAGCAGCCCTCACGCACCGCGCCATCGAAGGACTAAGCCAACAAGTAAAAGACAGGATCGTAGGCGTGGTGACTTTCGGGGACACGCAGACGTTGCAGGACGGCGGCCGGATCAAGGACTTCGACACGAACCGGACCCTTATCATCTGCAACTCGGGCGACCTCGTGTGCACCGGCACGCTGTACGTGTTCCCGGTGCACTTCGACTACATCAAGTGGGTGCCAACCGCAACTTACTATCTCGCTGGAAAGCTGCTCGCCGACGCCGCCGTGAGACCCTGGCCTAACGGGAGCTTCGTGTTCTCTAACGTGACGGTCCCCGCTCCGCTTCCACCCATTCCGCCGCCGCCCCAGCCATCTGGCGCGATTCCGGCGTCTTTGCCGCCGCTGCCGACACCCAAGGGAGATGGAGATGTGGATGTAAACCCTTTGCTTTTCTAGTGCTAGGAAGAGGGACAACTAGAGCCGTGCGGTATGTACCTAATCGAGGATATCATGTCTTAAAGTTCGAGCTGTTACGAGAATGGGAAGCATTAGTACCGGAAAGCCTGTCTATACTTGACGCATAGAACATTAGAGGTGCATAGGTAATCACGGGTAGAAGCACTAGAATAAGCGACGAATAGCTCGTCGTGCTTGGTTTGGGATCTACAGCGTTTGATGGTGGGCATAATCTAGCATGAAGACTAGAGCCAAGACATAATCAAGAGCATATTCTCTTAGTAGCACTCGTTCGTGTTTTAGGTATGGATTACCTTCAATCATAACCTGTGGGAGTAGTTCCGTAGAATAGTAACAAGACTTACCTAAAACCTCGCCTCGTAGTGAGAAATAAAACTATCTTGTCATGAAGGGTCAAAATATCACTATCATCCAGGACTTCTCCCATCATCACTTCCACTACCAGAGCTCCCTTTCTCTTTCTCTCCCCAAAATTATTCTCAACACCCGCAACAAGACTCCCGTCCTGATACCGGTAGCCACGTCCCCCGGCGTTCCTCTCCGCCCCATTTCAGCCATTGGCAGCGTCCTTGATATAGCACGACGCCCTCTTAATTACTCGACAGCGACGATCACTGGAGCAAGGGAGACAGACACGCCGCGCCGCGCTGCAAGAATAGCCTGTTTCTCCTCGGCACTTCTCAAGCCCTTCATAAGTAGGTAAGTAGGTATCAATAGCGAGGGGGGATGGTTGCGCGTATATATATGTAGGTAACGGGGTCTACTGCCGAGAAGCGTTGCAATCTGGCGTTGATGCCATATCTGCGCGCGGTGAGGTGATTCTCCCTTACCTATCCCTTGCTAAGCCGAATTTAGCTCGCGTAGGTAAGATCCGCTGGGAGACCTCGTGGGATACTCGTGGAATTGTGGGAAGGAAATAATCTTGGATATGCGGCTTATTGGTATCGAAACGGCATAAGAGCTTGAAGGACATGATGCTGAGAGGATATAGGACGAGCGCTGCATCTTGTCGCACACGGAGGTTCTAGTGTACGAAGAACTAAAGGTCAAAGCTGCTATTAACTTACGGCACTTCAGGGCTATGATGGTTCCTTGGAAACAAGCCGACAGCACTAATGCTGCTTGTCGACCAACACGCTGCAAATTTAAGAGAGACAGCGATGAGCTATAAAACGTCGCAAAAATACGCGATCCTCATCATAATTACTAAAAACCTATCACAAAACACCCTCACGACTAACATAAAGATTACAGCCATAATATTCAATATACCACTAATCGAACTTAGCCTGTTCCATACCAACAGCAGGCTTCTTCAAACAACGTCTCGACGCGTCGATCCTCTCTATACGGAACAAGAGCTCGGGTTACCAGGTAGGTATTTTGTAGAAAAAAGTTAAAACCACAACATCGTCATCTCATTGAATTTACCTGACCCCTATAACGCCCTGGATCGAACGCCGCATTTCGCTCCCTCCCCCCTTTCGCCTTGCAAAACAAGGAAAATACCACCAAACGGGTATGTGATCTATGCATAGCATATACTCCCTCCCCCCGTCCGCCATCACCTTCTCCGGTAGCTTTCGAGAGGAGAACAAAAAAAGAGAATTATGTTACAAGAAACAGTCGTTTTTATATTCCGGATAAAAAAGTCCTTATTTCTTGCTTTTAGTAGCTCCTCCGTTGCCGCCCATCTTGACTTTCTGGGCCTGCTCGAACAATTAGCTGAGTTCAAAAAAGGACATCATGCATCTTAGGGGGAGCATGGTATTACTTACGTCTTTGGCAAATTCCAAACTCCTTATGGTTTCATTTTCATTCTCCTTCAGCGGGCTCACCATGACAAACATCAGAGTCCGGCAACCCTTACCGAGCGACGGCCGCAGCAGCTGGGTTAGAGTATAAGATCGGAAGTCTACACCCTCTGTCTTACCTTGACCTAGGCGCGATAACACCGTTCGTAGGTAGCTTAGCGACGAGTTGATCTCGACACCTTCCTTGTAGATCTGCTCGCCACGCGCCTTGTCGGGGGACTCGGAACCTGCTAAGTCGATCAAGTTTAGAGTACCCTTTCGAGTCTTGATGATTTCGCCATCCTCATTCTTCTTGACCCCACGAATCTTGAGGACTAGGATAGAATGCGAGCGCGAAGAACGGTCGTTCATCGCGGTTGCAGCAGTGTGACGGTTGTTATCTGCTGTCCTGACCATTTCATCGAGGTCTTTCTCTTCCTTCAAGAGCGTGAACGAGTGGCCCTTGATATTTAACTCTTCGCTGATAGGATCAACCGTGAGCGGTTCGGGCTTCGCGCTGCGAGACGCGAGAAGGTCGTACAGTTTGTCTTGGTAGACCTCCAAGTAGCTGCCTTCGACTGTGTATTCCCAGCCTAGTACCTTCAGTCTGTCGACCTCACTGAAGATCATGTCTTGCGTTCTGGGAATGATACCGTCCTCCTTTCGGCTCATTGTGTACGTCTTGCCTGATCCGGTTTGGCCATAGCAGAAGATACAAACCTTCTTGCCATCCATGACAGATTGGACGAGTTGACTAATCTCGTCAAACACGTCTTTGTTGGTGCAGTTATCGTCGAAGACTCGCTCAAAGCTGAAATCCTTTGGCTCTCCAGGAATCATCTTGCCTGGCATCCTGAAGTCTTCTCGCTCTGTCGGTATGGTGAGACCATCAATCTTATCCTCATCAAGCTCGCTTACTCGAGGGTTGAATTTGATGAGAGCATCGCTCGATTTGTCCGCTGCCGGCTTGATTCGGCACATGACACGAATGTTCCCCTTGAGTTCTTGTACTTGCTCGAAGAGCTTGTGCCGCCTTTCCTCTTCCTTGATGAGCTTGTCTCGTAATGCCTTGGTTTCCCCATCAATCTTCTTTTGCGCTGCTTGCTCAATTTCTTGAAGCCTTCGTTCGCATTCTAACTGGATGGCTTTATTCTGTTCCTCTAGACTCTGGATTCGCTCCGAGCTAATGTCCAGTTTCTGACTTAGAAGACTAATTTGTCCACCCAGATGGCCTTTATCTTTCGAAAGGCTCTCCTCAGCATCTTCGGCTCGTTTTCTGAGTCGATCAATTGTCTTGAGGTTTTCGTCGATATGAGCCTGGAGCGCGCGTTGCTCCTCTTCTGATTTTCTCAAGCTGTCTTCGAAATCCCGCATCCGAATAGATTGCCTGTCTAGATCTATGTTGAGTAGGCGAATTTCGTGCTCATGATCTCGCTTCTGTCTCTCGAGGGTACCCCGCAGCTCCTTGTTCTCATGAGACAGGTTATCCAGTCTGGCTTCAGCTTCAGCACCGCATCTTTCTTCGAACTCTTGCTGAAGCTTGGCGACTTTGTCCATTTCGCGTTCATAGTCGTCAATCTTGGTTCTCAGTTTTCTTTCATGATCTGCGATGATTTCTTCGCAGTACTTATCATGACGTCTCTGCTGATCCTTGATATCGATGTTAAGATTACGAACTTGACGCTCTGCGTCTGCTAGCTTATCCATGAGTTTTGCCCTTTCTGTTTGCAATTCATTTCGCTGGTCCTCTAGGTTCGCCACTGCTAGGTCTTAGTGGATAAATAAAGTGGCATATCGTAACGGTAGCTTACCTCTCTTCTTTGCGATTTCGAGCTCTTCCTTGACGCTATAGTTGCTCTTCTCGGTTGCATTCATGAACTCTTTTAGCTGTTGGAATTCGCTGTCCATTTTGCCGAGTTTCTCTTCGATCTCGGATACTACATAACCGGTGAGGTTAGAACATTTGGACAGATATGGTCCCTTTCTAGGTGATGGTGACATGGTGTTCATTGGGGTCTTTCTTAAATCATTCCATTGCATTTCGAATCGATCAATAGCTTTTCTAGCTGGGGTTGTAGGGACCACTGAGTCCATCTGGGTTTCCTCACTTTTTGTTTGATACTGCTCTCTGGCGACTAGCCTTTTGCTTCTGGGGGTTGTCTGAGGGAGCAAGGTCGGAGGCGGAGGGGGCATATTTGGTTCAGAAATCGCTTGAATTCCTTGCATGTGAAGTACCTTCTGTTTGCTGAGAGCTAGTGATTGGAACTTCTCGGATAGAGAGACTTCTCTGTCCTGAGGGAGAGGCTCTTCATAGGATGTGTATGGAATATCTTGAAGGGATCGGGGCTTCCCGATCTTCTTCTTGCTAGATATTTTACTGTAACTTGGCTTTGCGCGAATATGCGCTATTGGGGGCGCCGTACCATTGTTGTTGCTGGTGCTGCTTGGTGCCTCCTCACGTGTACCCATCGAAGTTGCAGGTCGTGCGGGCTTCACAGCTGACCGTGTTCGCGAATGCGAGTACTGTGATCGGGAAGAGGGACGAGCAGAGCTGATACTCGTGGCATAACCGCTTGTACTGGAGGAATAGCTACTGTTCGAAGTGTGACGAGATATTGAAGAACCGTTGAAGCTCGTGTGATTGGATCTAGGCTGTTTATCAGGCGGATTAGTATGATGGTCGGGGAACATGATGCTAACACGATAGAGAATATTCGAAAATCGAGATGGAAAGGAGATATTACTTACCGCGTCTTTCAGAGCTGTACCCCTCAAGCTCTGTGTAGGTTGGTATGTAGTACTAGACGTGCCAAACTGTTCCGCTCTTCTGGATAGAGGCACCCGCTTGGCATCAGACTGCACGGCTGCATTTTGTTCTTGTGAGTATACGCGATTATGTTGTTGGACAAATGGGTCGCTCGAACCTGGAGCCGGTACGCTGCGCTTTAGTCCATGCGCCGCCGGAATCGACGATGACGGTTGCGACCGAACATTACTCTGAGAACTCGTCATCTCGTGTAGGCCGCTGCCGCTAGAAATAGCCGATGGAGGCCTGGGTATTCCTGTTGATATTTTCGACGGCTTTTGAATACCGCTCGCCCTAAATTGCTGTGGTGACAAGTTAACTCCTATTTCTAATTTTTGTATACGAGTAATACTGGACCTGATCGACTCAAGGAATAATAGGGTCGAAATACTTACCACGCTCTCTGCCTCCATCTTGAATGTTTCCTCAAAGCTTAAAAGCAAATCAAAACGAAATGCAAAATTAAATAACAAAAGCAATTAAGCTCCGAAAGAGCGCGCGCGCCAGTTCGAAATCGAGGAAGAGAGGAGTCGATGTTAAGATAGTATTGAAATGGGAGTTAGGTTTGAGACGGTAGACTGTTTTTCCATTGAACGAAGTGGGTAGCGTTTGATGGCGTTTAGATTGTAGACTACGGTTGACAGGATAAAGCTTTGAGTTGTGCAAATAATCGATTATGCAGACCCGCTGTGTTGATTACTTGGTATTGTTGTCCCGGCAACTAAAATATTAGAACTTTCAAATGACCGGTTTTAAGTCGCGTGCTTAGGTAACTTTGTATATTTGTACCTTTATAGGAAGCTCCATTTTCTTATGGGGCTGAAACAGGTGCGACGGGCTGAACGGCAGAACGAGCATCAGCTTACTACATAGTACCTGGTACTTAAAAAACTTGGTCTGAGCTTTCCCGAGTTAACACATGAGATAAGCTGATAGAGTGTAGAATAGAGTGTAGAATAGCGTGTGGGGGAAAGTTTATTAGGTTAGGTTAAGCAATTAAGCGTCAGGTCTTCTTCACATGCCAAACACCAAAAATGCCAAACCCTTGACGCCATCGAACCGTCTTTAATTCATGCCCTCTTTCATCTGACGGGTTCCAATTTCCTGTTACACTACTTTCTTACTTTCAACGTACGCAGGTACATATATTTGCGTTGGCGTCAAATTCCTTTTTATATCCATCGTTCTTGATGTCTCGATAGCCTCGAAAATACCCCAAGGCTGGGATAGATTTATTTACTGTACTTAGCTTCTTAGCTATTTCACCACCGCACATAACATTTTACATAGTTCTAGCTATAGAAGACAAGATGGAGAAATACAGTCAGTTCCGCGACCGCGGTAAGCTTTAACTTAACATATTATCTCTGAAGTGATCATGTACCTAACTAATCTCGCTCATCAAGGATCTGGCATCTCGCCCTTTATTCCCTCTTCTACGCCAAGTTCGACACTCTCCTCACTCTTACACGCGGCTCTCTTCCTCTTCCGACTGCCGCTATTTTTATCATACAGCGTACTGTTCTTCCTCTTCCTCGACAACCTGCCTTCTTTTCTCGTTCCGCAGATCATTCGTAAGCTGTTGTTGTGGACGTTCCTCGGTATACCGGGCATCTGGTGGGTGGACCTGCAGCTCGATGGCGTCAAACGTGGCTCGCTGTCGCAACAGCCAAGCTCTCGTTTCCCGGGTAGTACCAACCGCTCTATCGTTGCCGCACAGTTTACCAGCCCTATCGATGCCCTCTACCTCGCAGCCATATTCGATCCCATATTCACCATCTCGTTTCCGGGCACCCGTAAGGTCCAGCGTGTTTCCCTCTTGCGCGCTATCCTTCTTGCTCTCTCGTCACCAGCATTGTCTCCCCCGTCTCCAAAAAACTTGACTACCCTGCGCGCACTCGTGGAGCAGAATCCGCATCGTGTTATTGCCGTCTTCCCCGAGATGAGCACCACAAACGGCAAGGGAATCCTTCCGTTCTCCCCGTCTCTGCTATCCGCGCCTGCCAATGCCCAGATCTTTCCCGTCAGCATACGGTACACGCCTCCCGATATCACCACCCCTGTTCCGGGAGCTTATATCTCCTTTCTATGGAAACTCCTCAGTCGTCCCACGCATCTTATTAGGGTGCGCATCGCCGAGGGCGTAAGCAACAACTATGCCGCCGTTACTAACGGAGACGGTCCGGCGGACGGGATCGCGGATAGACTCGGCGAAGAAGCGGACGGCGCACCCATTACATCCGAAGAGCGGGCATTGCTCGACAAGGTCGCCGATGACCTGGCGCGACTCGCACGCAACAAGAGAGTCGGCCTGACGCTGCGAGATAAAGCGGCATTTGTCTCGGCTTGGAACAAGGGCAAAAAATGAAGTCGTGCGGTTTTATGTAAATTTTCGGAACTGGTCAAACTGTTTGCTTGCTGGCCAGTTGTCTAACGTCATTGTTACGCATTTCGGGTGGAGCATGCATTTGATATTATTCTTTTCCCCCACGTGGTTTGCCTGTAAGAACACGAGAGCAGGGGGTGAAAAACGAATCGGAGTGGCTTGCGGGAGGTTATAGTCAATGAGAAGAGATGAATATGGACACTAAGTACGACCGTCTGTGAAATTCTAGCCGGTCCATGAGGAATAAATTTAATAGGAAAAGGAGGTGAAATCTGTCCATCCAGTCTCCAGCCTTCTCGGCTTCAACCTTAACTTAGTGATGGAGACAGCATAAGCATTTTAGCTGTAATTGACTTTAGGTTCATATCTCAAATTACCTGGGCAAAGTTTTGGGACATTTAAACTTTGTTCGATTTTTTTAATATCATAATTGCCGCTCTTAGACCGCGGCCGGAGTCCGATGCACCCATTTTCCTGACCAGAAACCAGATGACCGTGCAATAATATAGCCCAAGACCAATAGATACAAGACATTCCCACTTGCTTTTTTAACATTGAACCTCAACCCTCGTTCTATATAAGCTTAATAGGATCTCAGTGTCCAGTAGTGACGCAGCCGTGGCTGGCATCGCTGACGAGAGCAGCATACTTGGTTAGTGTGCCCTGGGCGTACCGTGGCGGCGGGGGGCTCCAAGCCTTCTTCCTCTCAGCCATCTCTTGATCGCTAACATCGGTGTCAATAATACGCCTCTCCGCGTCTATCGTAACAGTGTCGCCGTCCTTCACTAGTCCAATTGGACCGCCCTCACGCGCCTCGGGGGTAATGTGGCCAATCAGGAAACCGTGGCTACCACCTGAGAATCGCCCATCCGTCAATAGCGCGACGTCGTTACCAAGACCATAGCCCATAATGGCGGAAGATGGCTTCAACATTTCGGGCATACCAGGACCACCCTTGGGTCCTTCGTACCGGATGATAACTACTGTCTTCTCGCCCTTCTTTATTTCTCCGCGCTCAAGTGCCTGGATGAAGTCGTCTTCCTGATCATAACACTTGGCTTTGCCAGTGAAAACAAGACCTTCCTTACCCGTGATCTTGCCAACGGAGCCGCCAGGGGCGAGTTGTCCGCGTAGGATCTGGATGTGACCTGTGGGCTTAATGGGGTTGGAGAACGGCCGGATAACCTGTTGGTCCTTGGGGAAGGACGGCCAGGACTCGACGTTCTGTTTTAATGTCTTACCGGTAACCGTAACATTGTTACCCTTGAGGATACCCTCGCCAATGAGGAACTTAAGTAGAGCAGGGGTACCGCCGATCTTGTGCATGTCTTCCATTACGAATTTGCCGGACGGCTTCAAATCGGCAAGGAAAGGTGTTCTATCCGAGACGGCTTGGAAGTCGTCAACGGTGAGCTTTATGCCTACGGAGTCCGCAATGGCGATCAGATGCATGACGGCGTTTGTACTACCTCCGAGAATGTTGACTACGATCATAGCCTCTTCGAACGCTTCTCTCGTCATAACATCCCGCGGGCGTATATCTTCCTTCATGGCGTTCTTGATTGCTTCACCAACTTGTTCACATTCCTTGATTTTGCTCGGGTCATCAGCAGGACTGCTACTGCTACCCGTTAAGGTCATTCCCAATGTCTCAATAGCGGTAGCCATTGTGTTCGCCGTGTACATGCCACCACATGCGCCTTTTCCAGGGCATGCATGTCGGATAATGTCGAATCTCTGCTCTTCCGTGATGTCACCAGAAATGTACTGTCCGTACGCTTGGAAAGCGCTGACAATGTCAATCGGCGCACCGCCTTTACTGCAACCCGGCTTGATAGTACCACCATAGACCATAATGCTGGGTCGGTTCACTCGGCCCATAGCTATTAGAACACCAGGCATATTCTTGTCGCATCCGGGTAACGAAACGTTTGCGTCATACCATTGACCCTGCATAACAGTTTCTATACTGTCGGCAATAATCTCTCTACTTTGTAAAGAGTAGCGCATGCCTGTTGTACCCATAGATATACCATCAGAGACACCGATCGTGTTGAATCGATAAGGAATGAGTCCAGCGCGGGCAACGGATTCCTTGACCACAGCTGACAGGTCCATTAAGTGCATATTACACGGGTTGCCCTCGTACCATACCGACGAGATACCAACCTGAGGTTTTGACATATCCTCTTCGGTGAGACCGGTCGCGTATAGCATAGCTTGCGACGCACCCTGCGCCTTGGGTTGTGTGATGGAGCGGGAGACTTTGTTGAGGTCGGAGTCATTGGAACGACGGCAAGGTGTTGTGCTTAAAAGACGACTGATAGTAGAACTGTTAATTATAAGACATGTTAGAGGATCCGTTATGTTTGTTTCACATACGCATATTGTCTTGATGGTGCTAGAGCTCCCCGAGTCAGAGCTGCGGGAGCTCTGGCTCGAAGGAGAGCATGTAAAGCCATGACGAGCTTCGATGAGGATCGGAGTTATTGGTTGACCAGCAGACAATCTCCCACAATTGAAATAAGACCAATTGAGAAGAAGGGTCTCCAACAATTCTACCCGATCTCGAAGAAAAGGGAGGTAAAAATGCAATCTATAATCGACCTCCTTAAAAATATTGCTACTTTACAATAGATTTTTGGTGAGTCGAGATCAAAAAAATTCTTGGGCGACATCGGCCGGTGACAAAAATCCTAAAATTGATTGGAGAAGCAACGGAAGCAAGAGTCGACGCGGCAGGCATGCCAAGCCCCGCTAAACCCCGCACTAATTAGGGATTACTTCTGACAATTTGCGGAATTACTATTGGCTCGCTGCTTGAGTACTTTATGCCCGTGGGGCCGACATGTCCGGGCTTGTCCCCGATCAACGGATCGGACTCGGTCCGTAGCCAATTGCTCAACTAAGGCAGGTGCTTTACTATGGTATACTTGATTTATAGATTAAAATTATAAAAAATATAAGAGGCTTCCTACTTGTTCTTGTCTCGCAGTAAGAAATCGATGATAAGATAAAAAAAGTAAAATTTTAAATATATTTTAATTAATTTATTAATAAATTCACTTGGTAAAATAATAATAATCGGTAATTAAAATAATATTTAAAACACGTAAAAAATAAAAAAAATTTAATTAATTAAAATTAATTATTTATAATAAAAATTTTTTTATTTTTGTTTTAATTATTAATTTTTTATAAATGTTTTTTAAATTTTATTTGTTAAAATTTTAAATATTCGATTTTTTTTTAAAATTACATTTTTAAAATTAAAAATTTTTAAAAAATAACGAATTTTTAAAAAGTAATTTTTATTATTATTTAAATTTAAATAAAATATATATTTAATTTTAAATATTATTCGAATTTTAAATATTATTAATATATATAATTTTAATATTTTAATTTTTTTAATATTTATATAATGTAATTATTTTAAATTATATTAATTTTAATATTATAATAATTATTAATTTTTTAATTATATATAAATAATTTTATTTATTTTTATTAAAAATAAATAAAAATTATTTAATAATAAAAAAAACGATAATAAAAATAATAATAATTATATTAAATTATCGTATTATTATATAATATAAAATTAAAATATTTAATATTTATGTAAAAATGTGGTTATTTATAAGTTTTATAAAAAAAACTTTATATGTATTTTAAAGTTAATTTAATTTTATATTAATATATAAGTTATTATATTATTATAAAAATTTTTATAATTTATATTATATAGTTTAATTTAATAATTAATTAATATAATTATTAAATTTTTTTATGGTAGTATTTTTACGTTGATTGTAAAAAAATAAATTAAATCGTAATAATATTATTAATTTAAAATTAAAAACGGAAAACTTTATACGTTAAACGAAAGTGTGTAAGTTTTAATAATTAAATTTTGGAAATATAAAATTTACGAAAATAAAATAAAAATAATTGATTTAATAAATTTATTCGATTAATATACGATTGATAATTAAAAAACGGTAATATAAAAATTGTAAAAAGTGAACGATAAGTAAAAAGTAATAATAAATTACTTTATTTAAAAAATAATCGAAATAAAAATAAACGAAAAAAAGTAAATAAATTCGGTATAAAATTTAAAAAACCGAATAAACGTATTAGAAATTACGATGATACGAATTTTAATTATCGTGGAATTGATCGTAAAACGTTTAAAAAATAAAAAATGCATGGTAAATGTTTAAAAAATTAATTTAACGTTAACGTTTATTTAAATTTCTAACGATAAATTAATTTTAAACGTATAATTAAAACAATCCTTGGAAATTTTATTAAATATAACCGTTTCGAATTTATTTTAATTTTTTAGTTTATGAGGAATTTGAGAATTAATGTTTAAAAATAAAATTTAATTAATAGTTAAAAAAAAAAATAATTTTAACGATAAACGGAAAAAATGCTTTAAAAAATTAAAAAATAAAACGTTTAAAGTTATTTTTAACGAGTAATTAATAAATAATGAATTTAATAACAAATTATTAAATTTATTAAATTTAAATTTGTTAAATTTAAAATTATTAAACTTGTTAAAGTTAATTAAATTTTCGAAACGTACGAAACGTATAAAATTAAAATTATTATTAAAATTATTAAAATTATTAAACTCGTTAAATTTATTAAATTTATTAAATAATAATTTAAAATTAAATAACGATTTAAATATTTTCCACGGCCGAAAGAAATAAAAAAAAAAGTTTAAAATAATTAAGAAATTAAAAACGAAAAAAACGTTATTAAAATTAATTAATTGCGATATTAAATTAAAATGGAAACGTTTCGATTTTTTAATCGATAAAAATAATTATTTAAAAAATTAAAAAAATTAATAAATGTATAAAAAAACGATTATGTTAACGTTTGAAAAAATTAAATACGTTAAAAGGATGAAATTTATAAATATGGATAAATTGAAAATAATTAAAACCATCATGAAAACGTGTTATTACGATTTGTTGGATTTAATTATCGGTATACGAAAAAGTACGAAAACATTATAAATGTTTAATTATATGTACGTTTTAATAAATAAAACTTATTAAAAAAAACTTTAGGACGAATTTTTAAATAAAAAATACAACGGTAAAAACTTTATTTAATATAATTTTAAATGGCGGTAAATTATATAAATTATATAAAAATTAAAAATGAAATTTAATAATAAATAATAAATTATTATGTTTTTAATTAATTGTAATAAAAAAGTTAAAAATTAAATAAAAATTACGTAAAAAATTATTTAATTTTATAAATAAATTTTTACGGAAATTATTAACGATTTCGTTAACGAGTTTCGGTATAAAAAATTTAATTAAAAAATTAATAATTCGGTTTATAATATTTGTAAAGATATAAAAGGTAAATTTATAAAGCCGAAACATTTAAAAAATAAATCGGATTAAAATAAAGAAAAAAATTTATTATGTTTTAAATGTGGTAAATACGGTTATTATAAAAAAGATTATTCGAAAAATAAAAAAATTAAAAGTTAAAATTATAATTATAATTATTAAATAAGTTATATATTGTAATTATTAATAAAATTAAATTAATACATAAATATAAATAATAATATTTTTATAATAACGATGGATAAAAAAGTCATGACGATAATTATTAAATTATATGATGAAAAATGTTTTTAATAAAATTCGAATTATAAATTTTAAACTTTAAAAAACTTTAAACCGAAGTTTTTTTACGCGTTCGAAAATATTACCGAGATAAATTATTATTATATTACATGTACCGGAGAAATTTTTTTAAATATAAGTGCGAATATACATATTATAAATATTAAAAACGATTTTAAAAAAAATATAATAATTAATATTTTAAATAAAAGTTATGTTATAAATACTAGAAACGAATTTATATTAATAACGAAAATAAAAATAATAAAATATTTATTATAAAGATTAAATAAAAACGTTATAATAATGACGTTAAAATATATTTTTTTAATTTAAAACTTTTTTATTAAAATTTTTTTAAAAAAACTTTTATATTAAATAAATGGTTAAATAAATAATTATTATATATATAACATTAATAAAATAATTTTTATAATTATAAATATTTATAAATAAAGATTTTATTTATAATAATATAATAAATTAAAATTAAAATTTATATTACTTCGATAATAAAGATATATGTTAAAGAAAAATATAAATATTAATAATTAAGATTATTTAAAAATATTAAACGCATTTAAAACGTTATTAAAATTTATTAATAAAATAAAAAATAAATTAATTTTATAATACCGAAAATTATATTATTTTAATATAAATAAATTAAAATAAATTATTAATAAATTTATAAATATAAATATTAATAAAAAAACAATTAAAAATTTATTTTATTTTATTTGCAATTAAATAAAAATTATAAAAATATTTTTAAAAAAACTTTAAAAATAAACTTTATACCCGGAAAAAATGACGTAATATAACTTAAGAATATTATAACCCGTTTTAATCGAAAAAAATAAATATTTTACAATAATTATAAATGATAAAAATTTATAATGATAATTTACAATATATAAAATTAAAAACGAAGTAATTGTAATTTTAACAAAGTATTTAATTTAATTATATAAGATATTTTAAATTTTATTTAATTAAAATAATGGTTTATAAAAACGGATTAAGATTTTATAAATTAATAATAAATAAAAATTTAAAATAAATTAATTAAAAGTTTTTTATTATAATAAAAACGTTAATTTAATATAATTATTATTTTATAATTAATATTAAAATAACGTAATAAAGAAAAATATACGTTTTTTATAAAATAAAATACGTGTTATATATATTAAAATAAAAATATTTATTTATTTTTAAGATTATATATTTAAAGTAATAATTTACGTTTTAAATAAAATAAACGTATTAATAAAAAAAAATATTACGTTTATAAAAAGTTATAAAATAAGTTTAAAATTTAAAAAAAATCATAAATTTAATAACGTTTATTTTTAAATATTTAGGAGCTGTTATATAACTTATATTAATTTAAATTATTGAGTTGTAATAATTAAAAAATTAAACGTTAAAAACGTTAAAATTATTTTTTTAAAATATATTAAATAATATAATTTTATAATGTGGTTAATTAAAAGAAAAAGGTTTTTTATAATATTATATATTATTTTTTACGAGTATATTAAAAACGATAATATAATTTTAAATTCGAAAAACGTTATAAAATTATTATTAAATTATATATAAAAATGTTTTTAATATAAGAAAATTATAAAAATGTTAAAAATAAGTGTAAAAAATAAAGATAATAATATTGTTAATAAAAACGTAATAAATAACAAATTAAATTAAATTAAACGTAAATGCGGGAAATTTAAAAAATTTATATTTAAATTATATATTTACGAAATATTAAATGAAATAAACGACTTTTTTATAATAATTTTTAATTAAAAAAACGTATTAAATAATAATAATATAAAAATTATTATTTATTTTAATACGTAAATTATAAATAATTTATTATAAAGTTTAAGATTAATGTAAGTAAATAATTTAAATTAAAAATATTTAATTTATTTTATATATACGAATAAATTATTTTAAATTAACACGAACGAACTTATGTTAAAAAAAACGATGGTAAAAAATAAATAAAAATAATAACTTAAAGTTATTTTCGTAAAAATACAAAAAACTTTCGAACAAAATACGTTTAAATTTATCCGATTAAAAAAAGTTTTTTACAATTATTAAATAAATTTTAAATGGGTATTAAAAAAAAAGTTTTTATTAATAAAATTTTTAAATAAATTTAAAATATATATTTACACCCGAAAATTTATATAACGAAAAAATATTAATTATAATGAAATAATAATTATAACGATTAAAACCGTTTTATAATGTATCTTAATAACATTAATTATTAATTTAAAATTTTATATATTATAAATTAATTTTATAACCGTTTATTTTAATAAAAATTTACAAGAAAATATTTTTATATTTTTTTTTTTATTATTAAAAAAATATTTTAATAAACATTTAAAAAAAAAAAAACTATATAAATACTTTAAAAAAGCAATCATTTAATTAATAAATTTATTATATAAATTAAAATAATTTGGAATTATATAATAAAAAAAAATATATTATATATTTAAAAAATTAAAATATAAATTATTTACAATTAATAATATTATTTACGTAAACGATAAAATAAAAAATTTAATAATTTCTTACGTTAATAATTTTATTATATTCGGTTTAAATTTTAAATAATTAAAAAACTTAACTTAACAATTTCGCAAAAACGTACCCGTTACGGATTTTAAAAATATTAATTAATATTTTAAAATACAAATTATATAATTGTTACCTATTAAAAATGTGCGTTTCGATTAATAATAATATATTGAAAAAATTTTATAATTTATAATATTTAATAAAAGTAAATTAATTTTAATTTTATTTAATTTAAAAAAACGAAAAAATCTATTATTAAAAAACTTTAACGAATAATAAATTAATATTGTTAAAATATTCGAATACGTTTTACTTATTAATAAAATTAATTTCCCCGCGTACGTTATAAAATTTAATATTAATTTCGCAACGTTTATATAAATTTATTTTATAAGTAATTTTTCTTTCGAATATTTTATAAAGATTAAAAAAATAATAAAATATTTGAAAAATTCGACGAAAAAATATATACGATATTAAACGTTTAATAAAAATTATTTATATTATATTTATAATAAATTAAAATTATATAACGTAATCGATAATAATTACGTTTCGGATTTAATTATTAGTAAATTTATAATTAAATATGTATTTTTTTTAATTAATGCGTTTGTATTATAATTATTTAAATTATAATTAATTATCGTAAAAAATTTAAAAAAAGTTAAATATATTACGTTAATTTCGGTGGTAATAAACACGGCGTGGATATATAATTTTTTAAAAAAGTTAAAGTTTATATTTTTAAAACCGATTATATTATTATATGATAATATTGTAACGATTATATAAACGAAGGAAATAATAATAAATCGTTAAAAAAAATATATAAAAAAAAATTATTATTATATAAAGTAAAAAATTAAAAACGGTTACGTTATAATAAAAAAAATTAATAGTAAAAAAAACTTAATAAATAATTTTATAAAATTATTAAATAAAAAAAAACATTATAAGTTTATATAATTATTAAAAATGGAAAATTAAAAATAATTTTACGATTTTAATTAAAAAAACATGTAAAAATATAATTATTTGTAAGTTTTATAAAAAAAATTTTATATGTATTTTAAAGTTAATTTAATTTTATATTAATATGTGGGTTATTATATTATTATAAAAATTTTTATAATTTATATTATATAATTTAATTTAATAATTAATTAATATAATTATCGGATTCTTTTAATTTATATATAAATAATATTATTTATTTTAATTAAAATATTTAAATTTGTATGGTAAGTGTTAGTAAATATTTGTACTAAATTTTACCTTTTAAAAGTTCGTTACTTTTTAAAAGTCCTTAACCTTAAGGGCGCAGCCCCGGAAAAAGGTCGGATGTTTGGAATCCTGACGAGTACGTCTCAACTCCTTTCAACTTATTCTGCAATTGTAATCAATCCACGTGTTTTATACATACCTAGGGTTTCAATCACCCTTATCCGAATTCACGGCTGTAAGCTGGATCTAATCTAGAGCGCAGTCTAGACCTATTACCTTCCGGAAAGGGTTATCAGCTATGGCTCTGCTTTGGCTTTAGAGTCTAGAGCGTACTCCATCTCTTATCACAGACCTGTGCAATGCCGGCACAGGGACCGCGATCTGCCCCACTTACTCCGAGTTCTTGGGAGGTCAAGATGAGAGAAGCTTATCTCTGTATATGCCGTGTGGTATAGTTGCATGCATTAATAGTAACGTCATATCAGCCAAGGACGCGGTGCGGAGTAGCACATATCTCGGTAAGATGTAAGACGGAGATGGAAGAGGACAACTAGAGACATTGTGTCATTGACACAGGCGTAACATAGCTTAGGTTGACATACGATAAGTATGGCTATGGCTGGCAATACCCTCTCGCAGAAGAAAATTGACGTTAGCGACTATAATGATCCCGCTCATGTAGACGGTGAAGAAGGATTTACCGGTTCTGGTCTACCCAACGATGTCTTCGGACAAGAAGATAACCATGAGATCAAGTACAAGACCTTGAGTTGGCCACTCACCGCCGTCTTGATGATCACCGAAATTATCTCTAATGGCATGCTGAGTCTGCCGAGCTCGTTAGACGCGGTCGGCATCGTTCCCGGCGTGATCGTTATCGCCTTCCTAGGCGTGTTCGCTACTTTCACGGCTTGGCTGCTTATTGAATTCAAGCTGCAGCACCCGGAAGGTGTGAAACCCCTAGCAGCTCATGAGCTCCTGATAATCTGCTAACTGGGTATGCGAAGTGCACAATATGGGCGACGCCGGGAACATTTTATTCGGCCCAGTTGGCAGAGAGATATTGAGTGCGGGGACCGTCATCTTCGCCGTCTGTGCCGCAGGGTCTCAAATCCTCGCCGGTCAACTTGCCCTAACGGTCTTGCCAGATGCGAAACTATGTGCGACAGCATTTTCTGGGATTTTCACTGTTGCCGTAGCTGTCTGCAGCTTTCCCCGAGTTCTTCATGATCTTAGCTTGGTCTGGATAATCGGTGGCATATCCATAATATCTGCTGGAATCGTAGCGATGGTAGGTGCGGGAGTCGATCCCGTCGGCCCAGGGAACATAGTGGTCGCAAGGTCTAGCGACTTCACATCGGCTTTTATCAGTCTTACGAACCCCGTATTTGCCTACGCCGGCCACTTTGTGTTTTTTATTTTCATCTCGGAAATGAAGAATCCGAAAGATGCAATGAAGGCTGCGTGGACGCTGCAAACCGTAGCGACTTCTTTTTACATAGCGTTTGCTGTCGTTACTTATTGGTATATCGGCCAAGGGGTCTCTAGCCCAAGCCTCCTTAGCTTAAGTCCGCTGTGGTCCAAGATCTCGTTTGGGCTTGCAATTCCTAATTTCTTCATTGCAGGGAGCTTGAATCTCCATACAGCTGCGAAATTAGTCTTTGTTCGTCTTTTCAGACGGAGTCATCACATCCACTCGCATACTTTCACCGGCTGGGGCGTTTGGACATTGCTCATCCTCCTAGTTAATACTGTGGCGTTTCTCTTCGCAGTTGGGATCCCCATATTCAATTATTTGGTTGGTATAGCGGCGTCTATGTTTGCCGCCTGGTGTATGTCGTATCACGTCCAGTCGTTTCCCATGTCCTAGAGTACTTGCTGACCTGTGCTGTTGCAGATACCTACGGTCTAGCGGGAGCGTTCTGGTTGCATGATACTTACCACTTTCGTGGAGGATATACTGGATGGTTCAAGAGACCAATTATGTTTATCGTTAATGTACTGACTGTTCTTGCGGGTGGGTTCATTTGCGTCGGTGGACTGTATGCGACGATTTACTCATTACGGGAGGCTGCAGAGGCTGACGAATTGCCGCCACCGTTCCAATGTTGATATTGATGATTATTCGCCTGATATATTATATAAGCCCAAATTGGTAAAAAGCTGCATTAACAATACATGTGCGCGCAAAAGGGGGGATGCGCCATGATATAATTGTTTACGGACTAAAAGCTCCGACTTATACGGTATGGCATCAAGAACATAACGATGTTGCATGATTTACGGTCTACAACAAACCAAAGAAAATTGTTCAAAGCGAGGCTCTCCACATTATTATATCATTGTTAATTGTATTAGAAGATTTATCAATTCAATCTCAGGTACGTAGGGATAAGTGAGGTCATGATCCTGGAGCTGTGACGTTTGCAAGCCTATGACGTCAACAGTAGAAGCTTCTCCCATCAGCACAAACCTTCGAGATCTTCGGAAGAACACTTATTAAAGGAGCACATAGCATGGAAAGTCTTTCTACTCTCATATAATTAATACCATATTCATTCAAGAAACTCACATACCCAAATCTGTGAAACAAGTTTAAACGCCCATCATTTTTCACCAACTCTTATCAGACAAAACAAGCAAAAATAAATTAACCAATATGTCTGGAAAAGCACCTAGCGAGGGAACTAAGGTCACTGCTGGCCGAAATGCCCCTACCACTAACGAGGCACCCGGAGTTGTAAGCGAAGGTTCGCTCGCAGCAGAGTCACAAGCATTCCGCCAAGCCAACCAGACAGCACCTCAGCAAGTTCCACGAGAAGATCTAACATCTGCTTCAAAGCCCCATGAAGGCGGCATTCACCAATCTTCCACCACAAACACAGCTGGCGGCCCAGGCCGCAGTAACGTAGACACCGCACCCTCATACGTGCAAAGCCAATTCTTGAAGGAGAAAGGGGGTCCACACGGCAAGAACCTGACGGAGGACGACAGCATCGGCACAGAGGACAGGCAGAAGAACGCGAGCTTCTCTGAGTTCGGCACCAAGAATGACCCTGGACTAGCTGCTGAGAACAAGTTCATCTCCGGAGCAACAAACACCGGCTCTGGCTCTGGCGCTGGGCGCGAGAAGCGTTTGGACGGCGAGCAGCCGTTCAGCGCGCTGGGTGGAGATACACAAGCATGAAGAAGTTTAAAGATATATATGGATAATGTTATTGGGACTTACTGAAGGCTGGGGTTCTAAAGTGTAGAATCGGCCTAGGGAACGAAATAATGAAATAAATTCTGCGTGACAAATATTAAATGTCTACCAGATTGTCTTTGCCATCTACTCCTCATATAAGGCTTGCTTGTTTCCTGTGATATCTCGCCAAGTGCCTATAACTAGGAGAGTATATGAATATATAAAATGTGTATTTTGTGAGACACTGACAGAAGGCACTGTAAATGAACCAGTGTGAGAATTGTGCCCGCGTCTTGGTTAAGGGGCTTCTCATATTGTCAAGTACTGAGATATAATATCTTAGATTCGACAACTACTTGAGTATAAATAAATCAATTAGTGTCATTCTCTTCGTTATTAAGTGACTTAGTTGGTGCTTTCGTCTGAGAATTTGCTTCCGTCAAAAGCACTATTTTAGTTTTCTCTTAGGCAGCTATTGATGATGAGCACGTTTACATCTACTAGGCATGCAATGCTATCTAAAATATTGGAACTATTCAAGATACCCCTGTAGAGTTGCTCCCCAAGCACCTTTTGATGTGAAAGATTACTGCATTATCGTAGTAGAGTCAGTGTTTCACTTCCCTTAGTTATTATTAGCTCCTAAACCTCATATTCTTATTTGCAAGTCAAGATAGCATATAGGTATATAAGTAACTGTATCGAGTTTATATTAGATTCATATGAAAGTGCCTTTCGTTAAGCTTGCTATAACGTTGTAAGTAGGTAATTATCTTGCTAAATTGTCTTTAACTTCTGTCACCATAACAAGTTGACTACGGTGCCTTACTTTCGTAATGGTAAATCTTGCAACCCTTATTAGGTATTTCATATAAGTATATTTGCAGTTATCATTTATTATGACTTTGAGAGCTATCTCTTAAGTTGGTGCTAGTTATAAGAAGTCTTCTCAAATTCTTTCAACTTTTACAACGATAAGTTAACCTATGACGTTGGCTGAGATATCCATGGCGGTTGACACCCGGTCCACCGGAATGGGGTTCTAGCTACGCTGGTAGTTTAGCCTTAGCTAGGCTCATAATTCTTCTGTTTGAATAAAGTCGTGTATAACTTCTTGCTTACATCTTCGCAATTCGAATTCTCACCGCTGGAAACCATCTGGGCTATTAGTAACGTGCTTACGCCTCCCTAATATGACTTAATTTTGTGATACGGTAGGGTACACTGCGTTATCGAGATATATCCATTTTCGTCCGTCATATCCGTATATGAGCTTCAATTCGAACTTGCACATGCTGTCGTATATCCAAGTCATTACCGACGAACTCCGCCTCAAGTTACGTCGGCGAAGCCAATGTGTGACGCGGCCTCGATTACAAAGTAGTAGCTGAATAACGGCCGTGGACTTGACGCGCTGAATATCCACTTTGATGCTGTGAACCACCAAACGTATCTGATGTGTTTGCTTCAATATCGTGCCAAGGTTCCATGTACACCCCTTAGTCTCCGAGATTCGTAGATGATGATAAGCCTCCACCCTAGAGACGTTCAAGAGGAACGCGTTGTAAGTAACGTACCAAAATTCATTCGAACATGGCACCTTAGACGCTATGCACTTCCGCAATCTTGGAAACAGCCGGGATAAGACCTTAAGCGCCCACTAATCGTAGGAATTGTAACAGAGATGGTTTGAACCTGCGAGAAATAAGGGGTTACAGCAAGGTAGGTCGAGTCGAAGATGGGCCCTGTGATAAGATATAAGAACCACTTTCTACCGTATATGGAATGTGATACCTTTTTTTTTTCGTATAGTTGCTATCTGATAATGAGACCTTTCAGAAAAACACGCGGGCCATGAAGATCTGTGGTTGGTGACGCGTCATCACGGGGTCTGACGTGTTTCTCTACTGCATTCCGACATCTCAAACCAATTGCTTCTCTACTCTAGAGCGCTTTTAGGATATGGAGATACTAGGTCTGGATCCTAAGAGTATACTACTCCGAGACTTGATCGGCGCCATGTAACATGTTGATAAAGCTGTATATAGCATTGCGGTCTGAGGCTGAAACTATGGGTTCCATGCTGCAAGCATATCGGAGAACTCATCCAACCATCTTCATATCGCTTCACCTTGTCGCCCGATACACCTTCTCAAATAGAAGCGCTTTACCTACCACATTCCTTTCTTAGCAGTGATCGCACGTTGTACAGATTTCCAGTAACTTGGTGTTGTGAAAATATCCGCCAACCAGTTTGCTCGCTGCTCTGGATACCACATCACCCCCACGCGCGGTGTCAATTCGACAGCACGCCGTGTATCGTATCAATATGCCAAGAATTGTGTTTCCCATGTCATCATGAAGTTTTGCCTCTGGAATTGAAAACAATGTATGATAGATATTGTCAAGACAATCGGTCCCAGCCTTGCGTCTGCACTTAATTCCCTTCCGAGTGGATTTTGGCCCAAGCTCCGATGATCTCTGGGGAAGCACCACATTAGTTACTCAGCACAAGAGAGAAAGGGGATATAGTAAAATTGCAAGCTCTGCTCAATCGTATAATAACACCGGATTAGGCCGCGGCGCTTTCTATCTCTCCTTTCCTGTAATCTGGCTGCATGGCGACAAATGCAGTAGTAGCACGCCACGCACGATAGCAGGGTTGTGACGAACCCATCTACCGGTGCCAATATCCCAAAGCTGAACAGGCAGATAGGTACCCAGGATGCCTATGTATGCAGGTATCAACCCTTACCCATCGGGAGCGCGAGGGGGGTGAACGTAGCGGCGAATAGAGTTAAGCACCGTGTCAGACGCAAACGGTGGTAGGTGAAGTAGGCCAAGATGCTAGCTTTACTGTCGTGAAACTTGGAGGGGTCCGTAAATGTCATATTCCGTTCCACGCCGGTCCCGAAGCTTTGGAGTGTTGGAGCAGATTACGCAAGCCCATGATAACACGGCCCTACGTGCCCTGTGTGCCCTTGTGTCTTTTATGTGATTTGACGTAGGTATCCGCATATACTAAATAGGTTAGGTGATACACAGCATATTCCTTCGGTCGTGTCGCGGGTCTTTGCAGACGAGCCCGTCCAACCCCATACATGAGGATATGTGAGAGCACCCACACCGGGTAACCCCCCGGAGGCAAGATACTGGTGTAGTGTAGATACTACATCCACGGAGGAGCGGAGGACAAGATTGCGCTTATCAACTACACGACGACCGGGAAGGATCAGGAACGGGAAAAATTCCCTGTACATGCAGCATTTATGCTAATTCAGGGGGGTGAATACAACGGACCCTGCAAATCAAAGGGTAAATAAGGATTCGACATGCCCAACTAGCTTTAGAGTGCCGAGCACGTATGCCGATCTTGGCCTGATATATTGCTACGCTGCATGGCACCCCGGCATTATCCCCTGTGCGTTGCATCGTAGGGTTTAGTCTTTGCTGACAACGACATGATGCATTCTACTTTGATGGGATAATTATGACTTGTAGATAGGTACATATTACATTTCTTTTCCTATACCTTGCGAGCATCAAATCTACTTGCATTTGCTGATCTCCGTATTACCGGACATTTCGTATTGCCAATATTATGTAGTCATTATGTAATTTATTATAACCGCCATGTCTATAAGCTTAATAGGTACATAGTAGATAATACAAAGGCCCCTTATCTATCCAAGGCTTGTGCTTGACACTGTCGTACTTGATTAGCTTCTCATATTGGGGGTAATTGTAGAAAGGTCTGGGCAGACGTACCATGCTGAAATACACACCTCGCTTCTGGAGGAGGGCAATATGAGTGCCGGATTCTAGAACCTGGCCATCGCCAAGCACGAAGATAACGTCGGCGTTCTGAATCGTAGCAAGCCGGTGGGCAACTACTATCATAGTCCTGCTTTTCTTCGTTCGCTCGAAGACACCTTGTACTAACTTCTCCGTCTCCGAGTCCAGGTTAGATGTGGCCTCGTCTAGTAGTAAGAGCCGTGGGTCCCTGATAAGTGCACGGGCAATCGATAGGCGTTGCTTCTGCCCGCCGGATAGCAGAATTCCTTTGATGCCTACCTTCGTGTTGTATCCCTCTGGGAGGGAGTTGATGAAATCGTGTATCTCGGCATCACGACACACCTGTTCCAAGTCCTCATCAGAAACTGTATCAGGGTCAACACCAAGGAGTATGTTCTCTTTGATACTGCCGTTGAACAGGGATGGCTCTTGGGCAACCAGTGAGATCGTTTTGCGGTAGTCTTTTAGGTCAATATCGTCAATATCGATATCGTTGTATGTTATGCTTCCAGATTTGATACTGTAGAACCTGCATAGAATTATAAGTTTCAGGTGTTCCATAAAGGAATGCCGAATAGACTAACCTCTCTAATAAGGAGACAACGCTTGTTTTACCACAGCCTAAATAGCGTTAGATTTTCAGAATCATGAGCTGATGCCGACGAGACTTACCGGATGGCCCGACAATGGCTGCAAATTGGCCTTTCTCGATCTAGTTTAATTAGCATAAGGAACGGTAACCCGGTGGGCGGCGCACTTACAGTCATACTCAGTCCATTCAACACGGGAACATCCCTTGTCGGATATTTGAACCACACATCTCGCAGCTCAATTTTAACGCCTCTTTTATCCTCGTCAACTGTTTCATCACTTAGAGTAATTCCCCGACCGTCGCCGTTATCGTTATGCCTCATGGCCTGGATTCTATTTGCCGCTGCGGTAGCTTGCGCAATATCTAAGAGAGTTTCAGCATTTTCGTGGCGTGATCGATCCTTGGTCTAGACTTACTGGGTCCAAAGCTGAGCCATTGTCCTGCTCCTGTGGCACCCTAGATTGGTTCGGTTAACTAATTAATTCATATCTATAGGTAAACACTCATGCTTATGGGTTGCTTACTTGTACTACAGCAATATAAACGACCACTTAATATGCGGATTAGCTTCTGTCTCGGTCCAATGGTGACTCATGACTTACGATATTGGAATGTCCAGTATTCTCCTGATACTAGAAGCGTGCCTCCATACCTGAAAATCCATGAGTTAGTTATCCGAGTGCATGCATGATGTATGAGTTGAACGTACCATAGGACAAATGCCATACAGAGGAACGGCAAACTATCACTTGCCGAGAATACTATAGTCGCGAAGCGAGCTCGTCTGAAAGCCTTCTGCACATGCACTTGCAGTAGCTCTTCATATCTGCGACAAATATTGTCCTCTAATGTGAGTGCCGTTACTGTGCGTATCGCTCCAATAGACTCGGTGGCGAATTTGGCGCTCTCGCCAAAAACCTTCAGGTTCATGGTCTCGAACCCCTTTTCGACGCGAACACGGAAGAACCCA
The DNA here is from genome assembly GCA_902805475.1 of Entonaema liquescens. Lineage (NCBI taxonomy): Eukaryota > Fungi > Ascomycota > Sordariomycetes > Xylariales > Xylariaceae > Entonaema > Entonaema liquescens. The sequence goes on along the minus strand of CADCSX010000025.1, from coordinate 1,172,859 downwards.
GCAGCCAGAGCCAATGGCATAGCAGATGAGAGAGCGACAATGGTTAGTTTCCATCCAAAGTAGAAGGACAAGACTAAGCACCCAATTACACTGAGGATTGATATGGCTGCAAAAGCCATGTTAGTTCCTAGTAGTTGTTGCAGCTGCGTGGGGTCGCTGGCCACGATTCCGGTGAGTGCACCGATCGAACGACCATCACCATCGAACCAAGACACAGTTTTTGAAATGATGTTTTGGAAATACTCCCGTCGATAAGCCGAAGTTATATACTGTACTTATTAGCCAGGAATTATCATGAGATAAGTAGGGTGCACGAGACTTACGAAGGAGACAACTGTAGAAGAATATCCTAATGCGAAGTAGCCAACTCCAGCCGCAGACGCAAGTGCGACAAACATAAGACACCAGAAGTTGGTGACAGAAACCAATGTGTCCCCCCAGTACGCGAAAGATGATATGAGGGCTGCGAAGATGTAAGCTTGGACAGGTGTACTTCCTATAATATGCATTAGTGCAATCCTTGCTGTGGAATATTCGTAGTTAACTTACCACCTGCAATAACGGCGCCAAAAGCCATCACCGTGTACCACGGCCAGAACGGTTTCTGTTCCACAAGCATGGTACCAAAACTTCCCATTACGCCCTTCGGTTTATGTGCTGGTTTTTCGACCACAGTGCTTTCGCTATCCCGAATCTCGGCTTTAGTCTCATCAAGTTCCATAATATCCATGGTTCTCTTTTCTACCTCTGTGACTTCAGAGGATGCGTCTGGAACATCGGTCTCACTGCCCATTGATAGTCTTTGAGAATTGGTAAGAAGCCAATAGGGTCCGCCGATTTGCGCCATAAGGCTCTCATGATTTCCCCATTGAACGACTTTGCCTTTAGCCAGTACTACGATGTTGTCTGCCTTCTTGACTGTTGATAACCGATGAGCTATCATGATTGTAGTGCGGTTTTGAGAGACTTTATCCAAAGCAGCTTGAACAACTTTCTCGCCGCGAACGTCAATCGAACTTGTTGCCTCATCCAGGATCAGGATCTTGGGCTGCTTGACTATAGCTCGAGCGATCGCTAGTCTTTGACGTTGACCGCCGCTCAGTTTTATACCGGCGTCTCCCACGTGGGTATCGTATCCTTCGGGGAGTCGAGATATGAATTCGTCGGCAAAAGCTTCCTTGCAGGCGTACTCTACTAGTTCCTTCTTTCTGTTAGGTTCGCAGTCTTCCCATTCTGTTCCGATTAGGCCATTCGCGACGTTTTGGAATATAGTTGCGTTGAAGAGAAAAGGTTCCTGTTGTACAAGCCCGATTTGAGATCGCCACCACTTCAAATCAATGTCAGTCAGCTTTGTACCGCCAATTGTGACTGAGCCGTTGCGGAAAAATTGGACCTATGATATGGCCGGATTAGTATATGAGACTTGTTAAATGGTATTAGGGTTCTTACCAGTTTTTTCTGCTCTGAATCTCCATCTAAGTCGTACCATCTCTCTATAAGCGCCACTATTGTACTCTTCCCGGAACCCGAAGGACCAACAATAGCTGTTGTTTTTCCTGCTGGTAAAATTAGGTTAAGACCGTCGAGAACTCTAAGCTTTGGTCTTGTGGGATATGTGAAGTTAACACCCCAAAGCACAATGTCTCCTGTCGCCGAGACATCTGGATATTTCAACCCTGTAACAATTGGTCTCGGTGCATCGATACCATTGAAAAGGATACTGGCTGCACCCGCTGCTCGAGCGGCGGCGGAAATTGGGGCTGCGATGCCACCAATTCCCATGACTATCATCATTATACACATCAAGACGCTGTGTAAGTGTAAGCGGTAGAAAATCATAGTCGTAATGGTAAAACTAACGTAATTAATGTTCCAACATCAGGAATCTCAAAGTTTATTAACATCTTGACAGCGTACCAAAACGTCAAGGCAAAAGTTCTATTAACCATTAGCATTGTATTAGAATCACTTAAAGCAGGATATACTAACGCATATACACTGAAATAAACTAGAGTGTTACGTTAGTAAGATATTACCCGAAAGACTTGGTGTATTACTCACTCGTGCCCTGTTGGACGGCAACTATCTTTGATAGTCGAAGGCCCCTTCGTTGCGCCTCATCCACCCACTCTTGATACTTCTTCACCATCTTGACTTCAGCACCATATGCGGCAATCATCCTGATGGAGCCAAAGCTCTCACTTGCGACTGCAGAGCCCTTGATATTTGCATCTTCAACTTGCTTCATGTTCTTCACGACGAAGGGAATGGTGACGCAGTAACATATTGTGATCAGAAACATGCCACTGCTGGTAACTAAACTCAACTTCCAACTACGAGTAAAAGCGATGATAATGGAAGAAATAAACATGGACAGATTCTGAATGATTGCTGCGAGTCTCTCAGATATTCCATTTTGAAGCGTGTTTGCTGTAGTTGTTATGATGGCAGCAACTTGTCCAGGAGGCTGAGTGTCTAATAGAGACACAGGCAAGCTAAGTAGAGCTTTGAAGTAGGCTAGCCGCATTGACGATGAGATGCGGAAACCCATCATGCGGAATCCGAGCTTGGGGTTTGTGAGCGCTGTATAGTGTTACTTCGAGGGAACGACAACTTACAGTAGCGACATATCCTAGGACAAACCTTCCAACGAAAAGATACACCATAAAGAGACTAAAACAATTTTATGATTAGTCGTGTCCTGTCACAAGTTGTTATGGCACTTACACATATTCGTTTATGAGTTGAGTATAATGCTCCTTAGAGGCTTCGGAGTTTAGATCCGCTCTGGTACTCGCGATACTTCCAACGAGTTGACCTAACAAGTCCATTAGCTTAAAACTCAATATTATTGGTAGATTTCATAAGAGATCTCACCAAACACGATTGTCATCAGGGGAAAGGCAACACCAGCCCCCATGGCGGCCACGACCGAAGCAAACAGCATCACCCTGTCGCGCCATGTTGTGTAGCTAAAAATTCTCTATTCTCGTATTAGTATTAGTAATAATATATCGTATAAAAGACTTACAAAGAAATTCGAACTTGTTTTCTTCAATTTCGACTGCTTGGACGGCGTGTTAGCCTGAAAAGTAGGGGGGATTGGTGGGGCCGCTGCAGGCTGAGATGCATTGACTGGCGAAGCCGGCGCGACACTACCTCCAGGGGAAACTGATGGGATCGGAGAGAGAGCTGTTCCTCCAGCCTGTGACTCCGGAGGCTTAGCAAGTGATGATAGAGACGGCTTCAAGTTTATTGTTGTGCGTTGACCGGCAGGCCGTGCTGGGCTCTCAGGTTCCGACAGCGTGGTTATCGAAGACGCTGAGGTTATCGAGGCAGTCCTACCAGGTGGAGCAGAGGCTCCTAGTAGGTCCATAGTTGAGCTCTCTCTGATAATAGAAGGTGAAGGGGGGTTTGCTTCTATCGAGATTGAGACTGAAGTATCTCCCCTGGGGAAATCCGGTATGGTGTTACTTCCTTGTACCACATCATGTATGGGGGTTTCTTGCTTATCCGGGCTTGGTCTGTTGGTAGAAGTACTATTGTGTGGTTTCTCAGATGCTTCTTCCAGTACGGTATTTCTTTTCTCCATATTACATGTGCGCGAGGCGCAATCAGGAATCCTATGCAGCAACTATCCAACAGGGGGATCCAACAAGAAAAAGACGGAGCTGGTGATTGGGGCTAGGATAAATCGGAGAGTTCAAGAGATCCAAACTGTCAGAAAGAAAAGATATTGGAGTCGCTAGGAACAAGGACTACACACTACTAGTATTACCATGTGAAAGGGCCCCCCTTACCATATGGCCAACAATCAAGGGCCTTGGGTAAACGCGTTCTGTGGCGGAGGCATGCTCCGCTAAGTAGAATCAGAAAAAATTAAGCATCAATTAAAATAAACGAACCGATATACCCCATTGGCAGGGCCCCCTTGTCCTACCTTATCCGCCTGCATGTCTCGGGAGTATTGGACGATCGCCCACGTCCCTAGATGCCGATCATCTTCAATATAAGCAACCATTTACCAATAGCTACGTACGGCATATTACCTTAAAAGCTGGGTCGTATCAGAAGCAACTCCCGATAAAGGTAGGTGGCTAATTAACTGCATTTTCTTTTGTCACAGTCGATGCCGCCGCCGCCAAATCGAGGGAGGTTACATCATGCATGGAAAATTCCAATTCTAAATGGACCCTATCACGGTGTTTTCGTACGCAGTAACCGATTTGTTCTGGGTAATTATATTGCTTCTACAGCTATTCCTGTATGGAAAATCTCTATACCTACATCGGAAAAAAAAAGTAAACAACTGCGGTAATCTAAAATGATTTCTATCATGTAATTCTATTCTGACGCATCTGCAATCATATTGCGGATGACGTCTCCAAGCTCCTTAATGACACCTTTTTCTCTTGGAAGAGTATGGCCTTTGCCGTGATCGAAGATGTAAGCGGTATCAGGTTCGCACGTATTATACAGAGCCATTGAGCCCGCAACGTAGGGATCAAGAGATCCGACTAGAGTTCAAGTTAGAACATTCAAGTTTCTATGGCCGTAATTCTGGAGACTTACTGATATGGCAAGTGTGAATGTTAATCATGAGATCGGACTCATCTGCGAGCACCATGGCCCAAGTAGCAGGATCTAGAGGTGGCCAACCGGCGAAGAAGACGCCACATTTGATCTGTGGTTTCCTTCCGGTTTGTTCGAATCGCCTCTGTTCAGCGAGTAAGAAGGTTGAAGCGACAGTAGCTCCCTCGGGTATCCTATAATCCCTTCAAAAGGGCCTTCCTTCTCCATGATCTCGAAGAGGTATTCAATTGCTCTATTCGTACTCCGAACACTACTTGCGACACCTTCTTTCATAAGTTCTCGCATGGTGTCTTCAGCCGTGTCGCACTCGGGAAATCTCGAATTCGAGACAAGACATCAGTGTCATCTGTGCCCTTCTCATCCGGCTCGATGAAGCGGTAGTAAGGAGGCTTGCCGAAGAAATCTTCGAACCCCTCTGGAGGTACTGCCTCACATGGCGCATCGACAAACCGAAATTGGGCGGTGTCATCAGACAAGAGTTCGTTGACGAGAGGTGCTTAATTTCGTCAGTACGTGCGTAAGTGTATACGATAGACAATGAATGTAGTAGTACCTAGTTGAACTTGGAATTTCTAATTGTATGTTAGTGGAGTAGCTTATCTCCCAATAATACCAAGACTTACATCAGCGCTTCCATATGCGCCTGGCAAACATAGAAACTTCATGTTGAAAGATGGATGGAGTTTCTAAAAAACCGTGCACCTAGTTACACCGAATTGAACGAAAATGAAAGGAGATGCGCGGCCATAAGAGACAAGCATGAGAAGCAAGGAATGTAGTAAAATGAGTGATTGCGCGTATTGAAGAATAGAAAAAAACGCGGGAGAAGGCTTACGTGTTAGTTTACGTATAAGTTACTTGATATCTCTGTTTGGAACTGAGACCCTACCGTCCCGGTTCCCCTCCGGGGGTGTCCGTAGAGGGAGTCCGGAGACTAATGAGCTCGTTTTAGATACATTGATCCTCAGCGAGGGAGATCTTGGCAAAAGCTGCTGCAGCACCTCATGCAGTGGCAACATCCGTCAACTCCTATCAAACTATCAGACGGAGTTGCATGGCATGGGTAACAACGAAACCCCCCCCTGCTATTCGGCTTGTAACATGTGAGCTGAGGCTCTCTATACCTTAAGACACGCCGGAATATTTTCACGGGATTTTCAAAGTTTCCAAAAGTCCATTGGGCTTAGTTAAAACGCCTTAAACTAAAGTCGGTTTTATAAGATTCGGATTGTTTTGGGTAAGGCTTCGGCGCCACCCGGATAAAGACGCCAATAGCGTGTCTGACTGTTGGAAATAGTATAAGTTGAGCTGGGCCGCCGTCATTGGATATGATAACAGCCTACTACGTAGTAGACTGCTGTGCTCTCGTTGTCGGTAAGTGCCCCCACTCGCGCCACGACCTCGAATGGAGCCATAGGAGCTCAAAGTGCCGGGTGCCAAGCCGCGCGGGGTGGGACTATACAATCTATCCATATTGGATGCCGTCAAGGGTTCTATCTCGGTGGTGGTGGTAAGTGACAGTAGTAGTATCTACTACGTACGCTTACAACGTATGGTGTAGTATGGTGTAGTATATGCCAGGGACGCGAGCCTTCATTGCATCCTTATCTGGTTGCCGCCACATTGGATCCCTGTCATATCGCAATATCTATGTCTCAATTTTTATCTGCCTTAACCCCTTTAGTCGTGTAAAACCTCCGGCATCAACTACCCAAGATCGGAAATCAAGCAAAATAAAAACCCTATTTACAATGACCTATTTACACTGACAATCTTAACCCTTATGATCCATCACTCGGTTAGCCTTGATGCAGGTATTGTCAATAAATAATAAATAATAAATGGATCGGCATTATTTCCCGGGCTGTCTCGACCAAGTGTAGTTTGTGACAACTTCCTCATCGAGTATCTCAACTCGTTACGAGGACCCTCCTCGGTGATATCGCTAAAGGAGCACGTCAGTACATGTTATGCTGTCGTCGTCGTGTAAGCGAGTCGTAAGCTATGAAGACCCTGATCGTCCTCCTACCGTACCATAGTAGATGAGTGGTTACCCCTGCAGGGATAACTTAAACAGATGAGGTCGATACAGCATCTCTCGCTAGGTGTCCTGAATCCAGTAGGTAAACCCCTGCATAAGCTTCTCCTGTGTTCTGGCCTCTCGCGAGAGCGCGAGAAAGCTGGTGTGTAATGTCTAAGACAAATTGTCAATATGATCGGCGTCGTGGCAGCCGTGATAGTCAGGGATGACAAATGATACCGCTGAGCCGACTTGACTATTGGATCCTACCATTCCCGTGTAAACGTTTCCGATATACGCCCTCAGATCTGTGGAAGAGTTCCTCGCCTAAAGTTACATCCATGGGGTTCCGTGCTAAGGGTGGAAAGATTTTCCTATCCCCCGAATATCAGGCTTTATTATTGTGACTTACCACTGCCCACTTAGCATCCCGGACGGGACACGACATATTACGCGTAAGGAAGACTCTCCTTGAGACAGAAATATAAACCACATTCTCGACTCCAATGCTTTCTTTGCCAGTCTTTTCTTAGACCACGCTTGGGCTCTACAGTACCGTCGCAACGAAATCCGTAGTCATGGCCCCGTCAGCCACCAACGGCAGTGCATATGGCACATCCAACGGAGTCCACGAGGATTCGAGAGCTCATACTAACGGATACACCAATGGGCACACCAATGGACATACAAACGGATTCACTAATGGTTCTTTACACATCAATGGCGACTCTGAGCCGAATGGGTATCATGCTCAACCCTTTGGACAGACTAACGGTCACCGAGTCGGTCAACCCAGCGACCTTAGCAACGGTCTTAGTAACGGACACTCACATGGTGTAAATGGGAGCCATGTGTCGGTGCCCAAAGAGAAGCCGATGCCCATTGCTATTGTTGGCATGTCATGTAGGCTGCCGGGCAGTGTAGCCAGTCCGGCCGAGTTCTGGGAGCTGTGTGCTAGAGCCCGAAGTGGCTATTCAGAGATACCGAAGGAGCGGTTCAACACTGCCAGCTTCTATCACCCGAACCCGGGGAAGGCTGGGTGTCACAACCCGGTCGGCGGTCACTTTCTGAACACAGACTTACAAGCATTCGACGCCCCTTTTTTCAGCTTAACGGAGAAGGAGGCTATCTCCATGGACCCGCAACAACGCCTGCTCCTGGAATGCACGTTCGAAGCGCTCGAAAACGCGGGTATTCCCAAGCACAAGATCATAGGCAAGGATGTCGGAGTGTTTGTGGGGGATCGTTCCCCGAATACGAATCTCACCTATTCAGAGATTCAGACACTATTCCCATGCACCAAGCTACCGGTAAGTGGGCCAAGGAATATTGAAAGGCTGGCTTTCCGCTGATGACGTTGCCAGGTTGCGCGTACGCCATGCAATCTAACAGATTATCGCATTTCTTTGATCTTCGCGGGCCCAGTTTTACCACAGATACGGCATGCTCATCTAGTTTGGTCGCACTGCATGTGGCTTGTCAGAGCTTACGTGCCGGGGAGTCGAATATGGCAATAGTCGGGGGATGTCATTTGAACATGCTCCCGGAGTTCTGGATTTCCTTCTCTAAATCAAGGTAAGGAATCCCGATCCGAGTATCAGATATAATACTTATCGCAATCACTAGGCTCTTTTCGGATTCTGGTCGATCATTTTCCTTTGATAATAGAGGTACAGGATTTGGTCGTGGTGAAGGTTGTGGTATGGTAATTCTCAAGCCTCTTGACCAGGCTCGTAGAGACAACGATCAAATTAGGGCAATTATCGTCGGCAGCGGTATCAACCAGGATGGAAAGACGCCTGGTATCACGATGCCGTCCGGCGAGGCGCAAGGTAAGCTTATCGGAGTATTTCTCGGAAGCCTTCGCTAATATAACTCCTTAGAAACATTGATGCGTCAAGTATATACTAATGCTGGACTCGACCCCGCGGATTGTGGCTTCGTCGAGGCCCACGGAACAGGGACACGGGTGGGAGACCCCATCGAAGCCACCGCCATTCACAATGTCTTGGGCGCCGGTCGAACGCCACGAGATCCCCTTTTCATCGGGTCCGTAAAATCAAATATCGGCCATCTCGAAGGTGCTTCAGGTATTGTGGCGATTATCAAGTCCGCTCTCATGTTGGAGCGAGGTTTTATTCTGCCTAATTACGACTTCAAATACCCTAATGAGAAGATCCCTTGGAAGGAATGGAATCTTAAGGTGTGTACACGGTCCATGCCCCGTGCGTTGAGTGGCGCTCACTAATCCCAACTAGGTCCCCATCAACCAACGCCCGTGGCCACGGAATAAGAAATACATCAGTGTAAATAACTTCGGATTTGGTGGCACAAATGCCCATGTTGTTCTTGAGAAGGTACCCTTCACCCAAAAGGGCCCGAAGAACGATGCCGATCTCAAGAATGATAACCCAGGAAGGAAACTCTTCCCAGTCACCGCCAATGACAAGAACACATTGGAGGCAGTTTTGAAGAGTCTAATTATTTATCTGGAGCAAAGACCCGAGATGTTCCAGAAGGACTTAATGTCTGATGTTGCTTACACCTTGGGTCAACGACGATCTTTGTTACAATATCGTGTAGCAATTCCCGCTCTTAGGTCGTTCGACTTCATTGATGCTATCAATAATCAGAAGATCACACCCGGCAAGGAAGTAGACCCGTTGAGAATCGGGTTCATCTTTACCGGACAAGGCGCGCAATGGTATGGTATGGGTCGTGAGCTTTATGAGCAATACCCCGTATTCGCACACGCCATTGACTATGCGGATGCTTGCCTAAGCACATTGGGAGCACCTTGGTCGCTCGTGGAAGAGTTAAGCAAAGATGAAAAGACTTCTGCGGTTGGCGCAGCCCATATCAGCCAGCCATCTTGCACGGCCATCCAATTGGCTTTGGTTGATCTGATGCGATCATGGGGTGTTGTACCAACTGCGGTGGCTGGCCATTCCAGTGGAGAAATTGGTGCTGCCTATGCTGCTGGCATTCTTACCTTCGAGGCGTGTGTGTCTATCGCCTATCACAGGGGTCGTCTTATCCCTGTCTTGAAGGAAAGGTATCCTGATCTCAGGGGCGCCATGATGGCGGTCGGAGGTAGTAAAGAAGAGTTTGAACCTCTACTTTCGGGACTTAAGGATGGTGAAGTCAAGATTGCGTGCTACAACAGCCCTAGCAGTCTGACCATTTCTGGTGATGAGGCCGGTATTGATGAGTTGAAGAAGGTTGTAGAAGAGAAGCAACTCTTTAACAGGAAACTGTTTGTCGACACCGCCTATCACTCCCACCACATGAATCTCCTTGCAAAGGACTACCAGGCCTCGATCGATGAGCTTGAGGGACCTATCTCGACTGATGTCAGATTCCACTCTTCCCTGCTTGGTCGCCGCATTGACGGTACTGAGCTCGAGGCAACCTACTGGGTTCAGAATCTCACTTGCCCTGTGAGATTCAGTGAGGCCGTACAGACCATGCTTGAGCCTATTGATGGCCACAGAACCGGTGTCAACATGCTGGTTGAACTTGGACCTCACTCCGCTCTCCAGGGACCCCTCAAACAGATCCTCAAGACAGTAGGTGGCGACGCAGCTAAGATCCCTTACGCTTCCGCCCTTGCACGCAAAAAGGATGCTGTTGAGACTGCACTGGATGTTGCAGCCACACTCTTTGCCAAGGGAGCCCCGATTGACTTCGAGGCTATCAACTTCCCTAAGCCCGGCAAGCCCCCAATGGTTCTAAGCGATTTACCTCGCTACCCCTGGAACTACTCATCCAAGTACTGGCACGAGTCTCGCATGACTCACCTGCACAAGAACAGAACTGCTCCGCGCAATGACATCCTCGGCACTCTAGCCAACTACTCTAATGACCTAGAGCCCACATGGAGAAATATTGTCCGCCTTGATGACCTACCTTGGCTGCAACACCATAGAATCCAATCTCTGACAATCTTCCCTATGTCAGGTTATGTCTCAATGGCGGTCGAAGCAGCTGCCCAACGAGCAATTGGCGCTAATGTTCACTTTGACAAGTTCGAGCTCCGTGACGTATCTGTCCTTGCGCCATTGGTTATCCCCGATGAGGACGTGGAGATGACGACGACTCTCAGGGCACACCAGGAGGGTACGCTAGTTTCCTCCGAAGTCTGGGACGAGTTCCGTATCTGCTCATGGACGAAGAGTAAGGGATGGAAGGAACACTGCAAGGGCTTAATCGCTGTTCAGACCCACGAGTCAAACGGCGTGGATGATGCTAGACAGAATCTGGCATCGCGCATCCACCTTCAGTCAACTATATCCGATATCAATGCTGCCGCATCCTCGTCTATCGAAATGGATAAGTTATATGACAACCTGTCCGAGGTTGGTGTCTCTTATGGTCCCACCTTCCAGGGAGTCACCAACTGCAAGGCTTCTAGCTCTTGCTCCCAAGCTGATCTGCTTGTTCCGGACGTGGCAAAGGAGATGCCCAACCACTACCTAACCGACACTATCATTCAACCCTCATTCCTCGAGTCGCTCATCTCCATGTACTGGCCCATTGCCGGCTCTGAGAACCCAGCTCCTGATACCATCTACCTCCCCTCATCCGTCTCAAGCATATCCATCTCAAAGGATGTTATCGATATTAACAAGGTTCCCGGCAAGGCCGTCAATGCTTACTGCCTTGGTTCGCTACCCAAAGATGGACCTAGACCAACGAAGGTGTCTATGTTCGTTGCTGACCCTAACGCTTCAGAGCCCCTCATCAAGCTAGATGACCTTACCATTGCCCCTATCCTGGACCGCGATGGCCAAACCGAGCAAGAGGCCCACCGTGAGCTATGCTACAAGCTCGACTGGGAACCAATCTTGGACCCAGTTTCAGGTGACTCTGACAGCTCATCGTCAGAGTGGGTGCCTGTGGAGGACTGCAATCTTCCTGACACAGACATTGAGATCGTATATGGCGAGGGCAGCCTTCAAACACAAGTGGCTTTCAGCTTGGCGGAAGCATTACAACGTATCACTGGCAAGCTACCCGGCACTAGCAGTCTCCTAGAGGCTCAGGCCGAGAACAAGCTCCTCATCTTCCTCTCTGAGATTGACAAGCCGCTCCTATCGCAGCTAAAGGCTGAAGAGTTTACTGCCCTCCAAAAGATGCTCACCACCGTGCAGGGCGCGCTGTGGGTTGTCCGGGGTGCATATGATAACTCGACCTCGCCAGACCTGAACATGATTCTTGGTCTTAGCCGAACCATCCGCTCTGAGACTCTACTTCCATTCTCCACATTAGATCTCGATGGGCGGAATCAGCTGTCCACTGAGCAGATCTCCGAGGCCGTTCTTAAGATCTTCACAGCGGTCTTCGGTAAGAGCAGCGCCCTAAACGGTGAACTTGAATTCCAGGAGAGGGATGGCTCCTTCTTCACACCACGCATCATCAACGACCCCGTCATGAACGAAATCGTCCACCGGGAGACTAAGCCCTCTGCTCTACAGCAAACTCCTTTCGGTGAGACTGACCGAAAACTTAAGATGGCTATCACAGATGCTGGCGCGCTTGAGACGCTCCACTTCACTGATGACTTGACCGTTGAGGAGTCACTTAACGCCGCGGATATCGAGTTCACGGTCCATGCCGTTGGTGTGAATCACAGGGACCTTACAGCCGCTCATGGTAAGCTAGCGACACACGACTTTGGTGTAGAAGCCAGTGGTATAGTCACTGCCATAGGTAAGGATGTCAGGAACATCCAGGTTGGTGACCGAGTCGCGGCTATCACGAAGGGCGCATTCGCTACATCGACTCGTACCAAGGCTACCTTCGCATTCAAGCTTCCATCAGACATGCAGTTCGAAGAGGGTGCAACTCTACCGCTCGCGTATAGCACAGCATATTACTCACTCGTGGAACTTGGTCGCCTTGCTGAGGACGAGACTGTTCTGATCCACGCCGCCGCCGGTGCTGTTGGTCAGGCCGCGATCTCAATTGCCCATATGGTCGGCGCTAAGGTGTTCGCCACAGTTGGCAGCACCGAGAAGAAGGAATTTCTCATCAAGGAATACGGCCTGCCTGAAGATCGCATCTTCTACAGCCGCAACCTGTCCTTCGGTAACGCTGTCCGCCAAGCCACAGACAACGCCGGTGTTGACGTTGTGCTAAACTGTCTTACTGGAGACGGTCTACGTGAGAGCTGGAGTAGCCTCAACAAGTTCGGTCGCTTGATTGATATCGGCGCCCGAGACACCAACACTAGCACAAGACTGGAGATGACCCAGTTCGACAACAACGCCAGCTTCATGACTGTTGACATCATGGCAGTTGCTGCCGAGCGACCAAAGCTACTACAAAGGCTTCTCTCCGACGTCGCCAAGCTGATGCGATACGGCAAGATCCGCCCTATCTCCCCTGTCACCGTCTTCCCCATCTCTGAGGTAGAATCCGCATTTAAAACTCTACACGGTGCTAAGACACACGGCAAGCTCGTGGTTGTACCTCACGCCCACGATGTCGTCAAGGCTACACCTCCTCGCAAACCTGCCCAGCTCCTCAAGGCTGATGCTTCCTACATCCTCATCGGCGGTACCGGTGGGCTTGGTCGAAGTATGGCTCGATGGATGGTCAGCCGAGGTGCTCGGAACTTGGTGCTAGTGTCACGAAGCGGCAGCGCTACCGGCAAAGTCAAGGAACTAATTGACGAAGCCGCCACAGCTGATGCCCAGATCGTGGTTCGCCGTGCTGACGTCGCCAACCCTGCATCCGTCGAAGAGTTAATCCAACATGGTCTAGAGGGCTTGCCTCCTGTAAGGGGTGTCATTCACGGTGCTATGGTTCTTCGCGTAAGTATTCGCTCCTCTCACCTTTCTCTATCACTTAGCTAACAATACGCAGGATGTCCTATTCGAGAAGATGACCTACGACCAATACACCACCGTCATCGAGTCCAAGGTCCAAGGAGCCTGGAACTTCCACAACGCCCTATCTGACACCCCTCTAGACTTCTTCGTCGCGATATCCTCCGTCGCCGGCGCCGTCGGCAACCGAGGCCAAGCCGCCTACGCCGCGGCTAACTGCTTCCTGAACGCATTCGTGCAATACCGACTTGCTCAAGGCCTCCCCGCCTCATCCATGGACTTGACCGCCATCTCCGACTCCGGGTACCTCGCCGAGGACCTCGAGAAGGCCGCCGAAGTCGCCAAGAACCTCGGCAGCGACACCATCTGCGAAGCCGAAGTCCTCGCGCTGCTCGGCGCCGCGATCAGCGGGAACCTGGCCAAGGCGTGCAACAACCACACCATCACCGGCATGCGCATCACGCCGAGCATGCAGCCGTTCTGGACCCCCGACGCGAAGTGCAAGCACCTGCGGGAAGCCATGGAGGCCGCTGCTGCCGCCGACGCCGCCGCTACGGGTGGCGCCAAGGCCATTTCGTATAACGCGGCTGTGAAGGCTGCTAAGACGCTCGAGGAGGCCGAGGCCGTGGTGTGCGACGGCCTGGTGCACAAGCTCGCGGCGGTGATGATGATGGAGCTGGAAGATCTCGACGTGACCCGCTCGCTGTCGCACTACCCGCTGGACTCGCTGGTCGCGATTGAGATCCGTAACTTCATCACGCGCGAGTTCGAGGCCACGCTCCAAGTTCTGGAACTGCTGTCTAGCGGCTCGATCCAGACGCTTTCGAAGGCGGTCTGCGTCAAGAGCAAGTTGGTCAACTTCTAGACATTTACGGACACAATACAAGACAGGACAAGACAAGACCGGACTATATACATGACGGAACACAGACATATATTTGATTGCAACGATTATTAGAATGAATGACATGGGGGATAAGGGAAGGGGGTGCTCAGCGTTTCTCATTCTCATTTTCATTTTCATTATTCACCTTATTTATTGTTTATTTTTCTCATTACCGTTACTTACCATCATAACCATTTTTCATCATTTATTTTTCTTCGGGGTTGTTTGGTAACATGACGCTTAGACTTACTATTGTACACAAGCTATTTTCCCCCAAGTTGTCTAGGTAGTTATTTTGGTTGGTGTGACAGGATGGTAATAATTTCTTCTATAGTATAGGTATATCATAAGTAATTTATAGATTGTTTCTACATATTATTATTTCGCGTTGCCTTGTGACCTTCCTATCTCGTGTTTGCTCTGCTTTAATGTTCCATCGGCGCAACAGAGTTAACGAAAAGCTAAGCCCTTGGGTCCCAGTTGGCATCGACCTCTTTCATCAGGTCTTCCCCAAGCACATCCCCAAGGCTAACCAGCTTGTAACTCGCCTGATCGCTCGTGCCTCCTTCCGGTAGCTGATTGGCATCATCATGGGTGACTATTAATCCCCTAGGGAATGCATCGCCAAGAGCCGCACCTACAGCGGTTAGTCCATCAGTGTTAGTTACGCCATCTATGCCTTTCTCCGAGTTGTCGTATATGGTGAAAGTTTCAACGTAGTCATGAGGTGCCGCTCGACGATACACATTATACGCACTAACGCCCTGCTGGCTGACGATTATGAAACCTTTGTCCGCTGACGGGCCTTCCACCAATGTCACACCTTCAACATCAGCGTACATAGTGCCGTCGCCAACTTCTCCGATAAGGAACCCCTTGGTGGAGTCATCATCTGGCTCTGCACCATAGCGCCAAAGAGCGCGAGGTTCCTCGCCGATAATAATCCACCCATTTGCCTCGTCTGAAACACATCCTTCGACTTGGCCTCCGGTTCCTCCAGTAAAATTACGCACCAAGGTGGTTTGCAATGCATCATCAGCCCACGAGAGTTCATACTGAAGATACTCGGCTGACTTCGCGTTGACGAAAAGATACTGCTTGCCACTTTTACGTGAATGATACACGCAGCTACCGTAGACTTTATAGCCATCCTTAGTCGGCTGCGAACCACCGGCTATGGTCTGTAGAGTTCCATTGGAAGTGATTTCAAAGAGGCTAGAAATTGTTAGACGTGACAGATAAGGCGGGTAGAGTAAAACTTACCATAAAGTATTATCAGTTCGACAAGCAGCATACGCCAGGTCAATGGTCCTGTTTCCGGCCTGGAAATTATATATCACATCGACGTTGTCCGGTTCGCCTGCATCTATGCTCTGCAGTAACTTTCCACTGAGATCGAAGACGCTCAATCCAGCACCTTCTTCCGACTTCGTAGTGGTGATAATCCTCGATGCAGACTTATCAGTGGGTGATATCCATATCGCAGGATCATCTCCATCGCCACCATGAGCGTCTGTCTCGGCAACTGGCTGTACTGCTTTGAACGCGCAATACAAGCCACCCCATCCATCTTCGCATTGGCAGATATTCGCTCCAACACATTCTCCATGTGCCGAGCAGTCATTACGGCACGTGAACTTTGCGCAATCCTCGCCATCAAACCCGGCGAAGCATGAGCACGAAACCTTACTTGCGTCACCAGTTCCAGCTTGACAAAAACCATTGGAATTGCATTCCGAACAAATCGGGCCGGATGATTTGCTTGAATTCGTACGAGGGTCGTAAGAAGTGTTTAAATCTAGACCCAACCCACCGAAGGCTGTTTCTAGGGAACCGATAGCAAACCCTTTTCCGGAATCGCTTTTAGTAGCATAGGTTACCGCGCCTGATGGATATTTCTGTGTTGACGCTTGATAGACATTTAAGCCCTTAACCTCAACCTCTTCATCCGCAATAACCTTCATAGACCCTAAAAGCACGAGGGACGTATTATAGACTGCGATGACATCGTTCTCAGCAACTAGGATATAGTCGGAGTCGGCTCCAATATAAGTGGCCAGCGCCGTAACGTCATCCTCGGCCTTTCCTAGAACGCTAATTTGAGGGGTTGAAGTTGTCTCCGCTGCAGCAAATGCGTAAATCTCCGGCCCGTCGTCGGTCGCAAAATAGACAGTTTCAGCAGATAAAGAAATGGCGCACGATGTCGCTTCAATTGGGTTCTCGAAGGTTTGGATTTCGACAATTTCGTAGGTTCCATTATTTTCTCTCAAGAGGTGTTGCACGGTTTGTTTCTTGCCAAACAAGTACAGGTATTGTTCTCCACTACTTTGGCTCTTCCAAGAACAGAGAGCCGACCAGTCTCCTAAGGTGCGCGCAAGCGGCTCGCCTACTTGCTCAGCCGTATTTGCATCATAGAGTCGGAAATAGGAGTCAGGTTGAGCAATAGTAACAACAAGGTCCTTCTCGCCGATGTTGTGTACAGCCGTAACAAGCTTGGTTCGACCAGGAGTTTCGTGGCCCTTCTCAGTCAAGGGAGTCTCGCCATTCAAGTCGAAGAGTCGAAAACCACCTGTGCTTGCACCGCCGTCATTACCAACGAGGACGGGTTGCGAATCATGATAGAATACCGCCGTCGAATCTGACTCTACTTCACCCGATCTTGCTGAAATCGGGAGATCAACTTCTAATGCAGCCGCCGTAGTTGCACTCGCGGCTAACGAAGTAGCGAGGAGAAAAGAAGACCTCATCCTGGAAGTAATGGACTTGTCGGACTCGTGGAGAGGTATGGCACCTAGGAACCTCGAGCAAGGCCATCGTCGCCTCATCTACTATTATATAGTCAAAGATTATAGTCAAAGATCGACTTGAAGTCGTCTCCTCTCAGGGGCTCATCGGAGCCCATCCCTGCGTGAATCGTAGTCGAAACATACCCCCGTGTACTCATGCGGCAATGCCGTTGGCTCAAAGTCCCCACGCCAAGCGGTTAAGAGATCCTCGCCTTCCGCATTAGCCATGGTTGTGAAATATCTGCTCGTCGGCATTTTGGAGCTTACGAGCCAAAAATTGTCATAAATTCATGGCAACTTCCAGTCTTGAGTTTAGCTGCACTCAGAACTCCTATTAAAAGTTGAAGGGCTATGGGGAGAGCTTGTAAACAGGGACCAACAAGGTTCCTACGAGCGAAACGACTTAAAAGAATATTAGCAAATCATAATAGCGACAAGAGTGGGGGTACGAACAAGATCATCGGCATAACTGCGTACATTAGGTACGCATTATCGAGACGATTCTCAAATAGGTAGCTCATATCCGCAAATCTGTAACTTGAACTGTCCATAGATTAGGTCAAACATTAGTAAAAATGTAATACCGGCATCGATAGGAACCGAAGATGACGATGGATGCCTTTTTAAGAATGTCCGCTCCAGTAAGTCACAAAAGTCGATAACGAATCACTACCGATCACTAGCAGGGTTTGGTACAGATCTAATCTACGCCAAGAGATTGCATCTGCTTGGCTGCTTGGTAGGCTTGGTAGAGAGACTCATTGGCTTAGGTACTTAACCTAGTTCCTGGCATCGAATTTGAAGAATTATGCCTTAGGCAAGCTCGGGATATGCACCTACACGACCCATTTCGTAGGAATTTTCCCTTGTACTTAGCGCTTTACCCGGATCCAGGTACAGCCTTATCTCGCGAACGGGACAATCCTGATTGGTGATACCAAGCTGTGGCTCTCTCGAATTAAACCAACCTGTCACCTTAAGACACCCGAGAAATACGTATCTGATTATTGAAACAAGTCTTTACCGCAGCCACGGGATGCCCGGTGCGCGTCTTCCCAAGCTCGGTGTAGAGCATCTAGAGCTGCGTAGAACTCGGAGAGAATGCCTGAAGAACAATACAACCCTGATGAGTTGGGCGAACACAATACGGGGCAAGGCAAGCCTCGTGTGCAACAGTCTGTCGGATCAAGGAGTTGCAATACGGCAAGAGAGATTGTTGATTCGCTGCGATAAGGGTGTGGAATGTTGCGTTCAGCCACGACGCCTAGCGATCTCTCGATTAAAATGAATAGATTTCAAGCTATATGACTGGCTCTCAAAACCACCATGGCTAGAGGCTGACGGACCATGCCGCATCATAGGATTGTCGTGTACATGGTGATTGGTGTTGTACATCATGGAACCTTGATACTTGTGGCATCACAGCTGACTCCTGTGCGACGCGTAAGAGGTAGGTATCCTTAGCCCTCACTGTTGCGTCGTGCATCCATCCTTCTTCGAATATGCCAGATAGGCGGGGTTCATCTGTTGGCATGTTAGGTGTTTAGGTTGAAAGACGCGTGTTGTACGACTTTCAGGTCAGCCCGGAAGCTTGACTTTTTGGCTTGTAAAATAAGCCGTGGAAGAAATAACAACCAGTCAACGAACCTGTAGCCATACATATTCGATGCGTTAGATGCCGCACTGTCTTTCGTTTATCATCAGGTCCGAGACAGATTCAGAGTCGAGCCCCTTATCAATAAACCATCCCTCGAATGACCTGGGCAATGCTACGCCCGAGGCTTATTTTATCAACCTTTACTTTCGGACCGTAATTTGTTGTGTTCAGCTAGAAACTTGGGGTAGAATTGTTTCTCTCGTTTTCGTATCAAATCAGGAGTTGTGACTTCCAACTCTTTCCCTCTGGTTAAATCCTCCTTCCAAAGTCAACTGCATACAAACGGTCACAAGTGTTACACATAATATGTATCAGGGGTATCACGACTAGAATTAATAAGAAGCAGTACACGCACCTTCCCTTCCCATACTCTTTGAATTCTTTCCAGAAGACTTTCTCCTTTTTTATTTTTTTATTTTTTTAATGTTAACACACCCCTATCCTCAACCCTGACCCTCCCCAATTCCAGAGAACCCTCTTGTGTCGTATTTTATGTCGCAGTAAATGATGGCAGTTGATGATTCTCCCACTCCCTCTGCTGCCTACAATGGTAGCAGTGACCTTCACGATAAGCAACCTTCATTCATAGGCCAACCTTACACTGAATTCAGTGGTGATCATGACGGCGATCATGGTGCTGATACCGAATTGAAGCGTTCTTTGAGCACACGCCATTTGACGATGATAGCTCTTGGTTCCAGTATCGGTATGGGCTTATGGCTTGGTAGCGGTACCTCCTTGGCTCATGGTGGTCCCGCTGGAATCTTTCTCGGATACTGTCTCGCCGGCTCTATGATTTGGTGTGTCAGTCATTCCATCGGCGAGATGGCGTGTATGTATCCTCTGCCATCAGCCTTCGTACAGTGGACCGGTCAGTACAAACTCCATGGACTGAATTCTTATACGACTTTATCTAATCAATATTTTTAAAGGAAAATTCGTTGATCCGGCAGCTGCTTTTGCCCTCGGCTGGTCTTACTGGTTCAGCTACTGGTTAGTGATACCCCGTATCCATACGTGCAGATGTCCACTAGGTTCTGATAACTTGTTCAACATAGTATTACGATAGCGAACGAGCTAGCATCAGCGAATACCGTCATCACTTACTGGACAACCCGCGTGCCAATAGCAGGATGGATCAGCATATGGCTAGTCGTCATCATCATCATCAATATTGGTGCCGTTACCCTCTTCGGTGAAATCGAAGTCATCGCCAGCACGATTAAATTTGGCTGGATCTTCGTCGTTATTATATCCATGATTATCATGTCAGCTGGAGGAGCAGGTTACGACGCGGTGGGTTTTCGGTACTGGAACGAGATCCCGTTTACGCACGGTTTCAAAGGCTTTCTCGCCGTCATGCCTACTTGTATCTTTGCCATGTCTGGATCCGAGAATTCAGGCTTGGTCGCCGCCGAGACAGCCAACCCGAAAAAGTCGATCCCTCGCGCAGTCGGGTCCATATGGCTCCGCCTTGCGCTTTTCTACTTAGTTGGATCCCTAATGGTTACCATCAATGTTGATCCCAGAAATGACCGCCTTTTCGGTGCTGATGGTGCCGGGGGCACTGGTTCTTCGCCATTCGTCATTGCATATAGCGACGCAGGTATCCCTGTCCTAGCTCACATGATGAACGCAGTTATCCTAATATCGGTTGTCTCAACTGGATCAATCTCAGGCTATGGTGGCTCCCGCACGGCCATGGGGTTGGCCTACCTAAACATGGCACCTCAAGTATTCACAAAAGCTGATAAAACTGGACGCCCATGGTGGGGTCTAGTCCCTACGTTTGTCCTTGGTGGCGGACTAGCCTACCTCAACGTCAGTCAGTCTGGTGTCGACGTCTTCAGTTGGTTTTCCAATCTTACCTCTCTCTTCACTCTATTCGGATGGGGAATGATTTGTCTCTCACACATCCGTTTTCGGCACGCTTGGGCAAGACAGGGACGTACAACCCAGGAGCTCCCCTGGAAATCTTGGATCTATCCTTATGGTCCTTGGTGGGGTTTGATCATGTGCATCCTACTCATCATAGTCCAATTCTACCTCGCCGTCTGGCCTCTTGGAGATGAACCGAGTGCTAAAACCTTCTTCGCGAACTACATCTCTGTCATTGTTATCGTTGCGCTATGGATTGGCGCTAAAGCCTATTACCGCGGGAGGTTATGGGTCAATCTCGATCACATCCTGCTCGACGAGGGACGCAGGTTCTATAAGAATGACGTGGAGAAGATGAAACCCACTGGCTTGAAAGGTTATACAATGAGAGGTGTTAAAGCTATTTTTAGCTAGCTACCTAGGTAATTGACCTAGGGATGTTATGTCGCGTTAGTGTAAAAATAACAACAGTAAAAAAAATTACCATTAAGTATAACTAGTGCCTACCTAGGCAGGTACCTAGGTCTTATATTACTTTTACTATTATATTCAAATCTTCAGTTTATTATCTTTGATTACTAACGTATTTCTTTCTCTTTTCTCCCCTTTTCTTGCCAAGGTCTTTCTCCCCGGTCTCTCCTTTCCCCCGGAATTTCTCGATATCATAATGCCCACATTGGTCCTACCGGCCCTGGAATACCTGAGGGTTCCGGTGGCCTTATTTCCCCTTGTTCACCTTGGGGTTTCCGTTCCCCCTTAAAGAACCAATGTGGTAACTCCAATAAATCCGTGGTTCGAATTAGAGGATCCATGCTCTTTCGGTCAACGATTTCACAAATGTCTTCGTTCCATAGGTATACCACTACATCTGTCAATGTAGAGGCCGCTCTATATGGCGACTTGATATGAGTTGATCCATTTTCGTTCCTTTCCCTCATCTGCACTTCCAAGCCAAGTGCAATAGTTGCGTAAAATCCCACCCATGAGGCCTCCCGACCACTATACACAAGGACTTTGCTCTTGTCACCCTGACATATTTCATTCAGTAGCAGCAAGATCCGAGCTGTAGAAAGTACAGGTTTATTCCATGTTACCGGTGCTCCCAGCATAAGTTCTGCCTGGGCATTGTCAACATTGAGCACGACCTCGTTGTCATCCTTCTCAGAGACCCGCTTCATGACTAAACCCCTGGCTCGTCGATAAGTCAGTGGACGATCAGGTAGTAGTTCATTCCAAGCTTGATCTGTTGGCTTAGCCTTTGTTGCAAGATATTTCGCGCCTAAATTGAGATATAGATGTTTAAGATCTTTGTCTTTGAATGCTCTTAAGATACAGTGGACAAATATTTGAAGCTGCTGAGTACTAGGAATAGAGACCTTTGGAATATTCAGGAGGGCAGAAAGAGAGGAGAGGAGTTGCGCAAGCCACGCAACATGATTGCTCTGGTTATTGGCTCCTGGCTTTCGCTTGTCATTAAACGACTGTCTTTGTGTTCTCCAGAGGATAATGAGTAACCCAAGAAGGTTTTCTCCAGCTTCAGTTTGTAAGAAGTCATCAGTGATGATGCTCCAGGCGAACGCCCATCGATTCTGAAATCGGAATTTGCGGTAGTCTCTTACCCACTGCGTTAACCCTGGCCGAAAAACCGCTGACAATGGACATATTGCACCAAGGTGAAGCAGGCGATAAATGGTTTCATATTTAAGACCGATTGAGCCTTCTGCCATTGATCTATAGAGCCACTTGGGTTTTAGAGGCAATACAGAAGTCAACATGGCGGGATCAAACTCCGATTCGATAAGATGGCTGAAATTCTCAATTATCCCATCTTTCTGCTCTTGTGCTCTCTGCTGGCCGAGCAGTAGCTCCATATCCAAATATCGTGGTTCCCATAATTCACGATCTGGCATTTCAACAGAGGCCCACTTTAGAGCTTGCCGTCGACCTCGTAGAGTATCTATGCGATAATCAATGAGGGTCGGAAATGATGTCCTGACGGATAGCGTTTTCGAGATGCTATCAAGGATATCGGCCATGGGTATCATGTACGCCGAGAACATATCCGAGGTGTCAGAATCTACAGAGTTAGAATCCTTACAATTTCCAGCAATGACAGTACCACAGACGGTATTTCCTACCACGACCCAGGAACCGGAGTCCCCGTAACCTATACTGTCAGCGTGAGGTACCCATATTTATGATGATGTAGAAGCTTACAAAGGGGGACGTCCGTATCAATTCTCAAGACTGAGAAAACCACCCCGTCCAGAACAACACTTGAAACCCCAGCCGCAATAAGGCCTACCACGGGTTCCGAGGCAAAGGTAAATATGAGGCATGAAACCCTTCCGCTCTCATCATCCATCAGTTTAGCTAAATCTGCTTCTGAAATAGCCCTCTGAATGAGAAACAGTTGACTCTCTCGCCAAGTTGCGTCATCAGCCGCGTTCTTTCTCCTCCACTTGGGTATAACATTAGGAAGAATTATGTCATTAGACACTTCAACTAGGGCCCAATCTGCGGCTTCAATTTCTGTATCCACTCGGTGATGTTCAGCACAGTGCCTCTCGACGTCTTCGCTAGGATAAGTGTACGCAGCAATCTTCCCAGAGAAAAACTTGGAAGAACCATGTTCTGACACCATTTCTCTTTGCTTATCAGTCACACTTGGAGCCTTTGCACCCAGTCCTATCCGAGGCGGGCCTCCCGTATTTCCGCAAATAGCATGTCCCGTCGTCAGCCCATATGACCTTCCATCTAAAAGAATCACGCCTCCAATGGTTGAAATGTAATTATGACCGCAGGAACAATGCATACAGAGCCGAGAGCCAAGTGATGAAGCTGACTCAAACTCTACTGTCGTATATGCGGGAGCTGAGTACGATCTGGGCGCGCCTAGATGTCCTAGGAAATCTTCATTGACTTTTACATCGTCGAATCCCATGATATCTTTCGCGATCCTCCAGGCCCCGCAATTGACGAGGTTTTCTTGAACACTTCTGCGAACTCTGGTATTTTTACAACCAATTACCACCTTTCTGCTGTCCTTGATGACTCTCGCCTCCACCGATATTGCCTGGTGAATCTCATTTGGCGAAGGCCCATAGTTTACTATGGCACTGATCAAATCCTTTTTGTGCTTTTCAAACATCCTTATGTCTTCTTCGGATAGCACAGATTGCCTGTGTAGCTTTTCCCTAAACCGTCGGAATCTGGCCATCAATGCCTCTTCGAACTCTCCGGGCAGTCTCTGGAAAAAACTGTGCGTAGAAATAATGGTTTCGGTGGATGATTCCTCTTCCGAATTACTATCCCAAGCACCAAAAATACCCATAGCCCGGCCCGAAGCCATTGATACCTTAGCTAGCCTGACGGTGTCCTACCCCTAAGTTTGATCTACGTGGGATGAGAAAATGACCAGTATTTTGTGTTTCAAGGTATAAGTAATATTAAAATTTCATCCACCAGAGGAATGGCCTAAACACTACAGCAGCAAATAGAAAATATCTCATTATCGAGCATATATTCTAAGCTCTCAATAGATTACCATTCATAGAGAGTAGATCGACCCCTCTTCTCAAGCGCAGCCTACTTCAAGTTATCGTCCCTCGTCGCACCAACCCGACCTACTATTGTACCACAGTTGTCACTAGACACGCGCGGAATCGTCATAAACCTTTGACTGTTACCTAACCCTTATATCGGGTGGAACGCATTCGAATTCAGACTTAATAGAGCTAACAACCTTTCCAACTGTCGCCTTTTTGATTTGACTATCTAGGGAATAGCCGTTCACCAAATGTCGGAATTAACTAAACAGACGAAAATTGCGCTCGTCACAGTTCTCTTTGACAGAAGCGCGGATTTGAATGACCTATGGGAATACGACCAATACTTCGAAACCTTTGATGCAGAAATCCAGTTCCTCAATGATTTTAGAGTCTTCAAAAAACTTATGATCAAGCTTAACCATGAGCAGCTCGCAAAAATAATCTTGAAAGCTGTTCAAGAAATGCAAAAGATTCCAGATGCAAAGCAAGAAGCAATTCTACAAAGCCTTCGTGGGAGTATTGGGATAGACGATGGGGAATTGATTAATCTTAGAGGAGAAACAGACGATGAAAAAAACGCTTTAAGCCATACCTTGGATAGTGTTATTCGGCTTTGGTTGATGATCGATCCCGCCCCCGACCCAAATGGTACGGGTTCGATATTAGGCTGGAGGGAAGACCGCCCACTTTGTGATTATATATATGGACTATTTTATCCTGGTAAACCGTCACCATGGTTCCCTACCCAAACAAATACCCAGGCTCATGATACAGAGCTAGCGGAAGAATTTTCAATGGAAAATACTCAAATTCAATCCAGCCTAACTCATCCGTTGACAGCGGCAAACATGAAGAAATTGACCAATATTAACATGAAATGGACCCCGCGACTAGATAGGCATCTAGAATTTGATGCAGATTATAGATATCTTCTGGTATTCCCGTATAACCGCTGGCTCGTTGACGCTGCCTCATTCGTTCGTTCATGGAGGGAGAAGCAGTTACATCCAGCTATCGAAACCGAAGGGCCTACAAATCAGAACCCTCAAACACAAACGGAACAACCTGGAGACCAGCATTTGCAAGTTGCAACACCAAGAGGAAACCGGTGAGGACTTTTATTATCACACCGAGTCCCTGAAAAAAGATAGACATTAAAAAAATGGAAACCAAAAAGAGAGAAAGAAAAACAGTTGCTAATCACGTATATAGTTGCCCGTTCCCTATCCCCCTAGAGGTGATCGAAGAAACCATCAGGTCCTTAGACCTGCTTTTCCCTCGGTACAACTCGTCGACGAATCGATTCCTTCAGAAGCACAGTAACAAACTACACTTATTTCGTTTGACTAGTGCCAGCCACTACCAGGGCCAGGTCAGCCGCAAGGTTCGACTCAGGGAATTCATCTTCTACCATGACCGTTTGATTGAAGTTGCGCAGGAGTTCATAACTCCTCCTAAGGATTGGAGCACCATATTCAGGGATTATAGGAATCCTATACAGTATTGGACGTTCTGGCTAGGTCTGGTGATATTACTTGCTACGGTGGTATCCGTGGGTCTGGCAGCTGCGCAAGTTTATTATGCGCAACGCTCCGTGCCATAGAAACACTCCCTCTAAAGTTCATAGAGAGTTAAATATGAAATGAAACAATGATCTTTAAACCCAACATACGAGAATTCCGCCGGTCAGTTCAATGTCCTTATGTTTATAGCAGTAATCATGATCAGTAGACTCTTGTCACAGACGTAGATGCTTTCCTAAGGATCATACAGCAGTGATAGACCCCATAAGTCAACATGTGGCCATAGAAGCATATTTTACGATGATCTAAGTATTCCATTTATCAACATGACAAGTGAGAACCCCTCAAATTGACGGAGAGCGGAGATCTCAGGAGTCACCTGACCCGCTGGATATACTCGGGGATGATTTGACAGTTGCATTATTAAACTCCTCAAAACCCTTCTCCAGGGCATTACCGATCATGGCAACCTTCGCACTAGCATCCTGGGCCACGAACCTAGCCTACGTCAACCTGACCGCGCCCGTGGTCGACGCAGCCGTCAAGAGCATCTACAACTGGGCCGGCTGTGCCATCGGCGGGTTCGCGCAGTCCGCGCCGCAGATCGCGCTGGATACTTCGCTAGCGGCGGGTTTCGGCGGGCCTTCGACGTCCAGTATTCTCGGCCTCAACGGCTCCGGATCCGGGTTCGCGGACGCGCAAGTCGCTGCGTTCGTCAACGGCATTGCGTCGCATGTTGACGACTACGACGATACGCATCTCGCGACGATTATCCATCCTAGCGGGGTCGTGGCTAGTGCTCTGTTCGCTATTGCTGAGGCGGAGTCCCGATCGCGAGGGGCCGGGAATAAAGGGGCGGGAATAGTGTCGGGAACGGACTTCTTAACGGCTTTCGTGGCGGGGGTGGAGGCTGAATTGAAGCTTGGGTTGTCGGTGTACCCGGAACATTACGACGTCGGATGGCATATCACGAGCACGACAGGTTCCATAGGCGCAGCTGTCGCCGTAGGCAAGCTTCTCGGACTGGATACCGAGCACCTACAGCATGCGATCGGAATCGCCTCTACGCAAGTCGTCGGGATGCAAGCATTCTTCGGCTCAATGACAAAGTCTTTCCACATCGGACGTGCTACCCAAGGGGATGTTGGCCGCACTTCTAGCACAGAAAGGGTACACTAGTTCCCTTACGGCGCTGGAAGACCAATACGGTTGGCTCCACGTAGTCAGTACGCGCGAGAATGCATCGGCTAATTTTGCGCAACTGGGAAAAGGGGTGTGGGAGATCGAGAGGAACACGTTCAAACCGTTCCCTTGTGGCATTGTTATGCATCCCATCATCGACGGGTGCATCCAACTACATAACCAGGTCATAAACGAGGGGAAACCAGTTGACTCAATCAAGAGCATTAACCTGCGCGTAAACCCCGAAGTCCTGGTGCTTACAGGTCAAACCGACCCACAGACAGGCCTCGAAGGTAAATTCAGCATATACCACGCCGCCGCAGTTGCGCTACTATACGGCCAGGCAACCCCTGCGCAGTTCACAGATCAGATCGTCCAGAACGAAACAGTCATAGCCATGCGAAACTTAGTCAACATCACAACCGACAACAGCGTAGGTGAGGACCAAGCTCATATCAACGTTACTCTCGCGGACGGTAGCACTATGGAAAAGTCAATTGAGCACGCGATTGGAAGCTTGGAGAACCCCTTAACCGTGGAAGATCTAAAGACAAAGTTCATCGACCAAGCCTCGCGTCAGATCGGTAGCTTGAGGGCTGAGAAAGCATACAACGCTTTCGCCAGCATCCGTAACATAACCGACGTTGGGATGTTGAGAGCACTGTTCTGATTGTCAACTGTGGCAATGCTAGTTACCAAATATAATAGCCTTTATATGGCGTAATAGGTAGTGATTGAAAAGCCATTTACCTACTGCGGTACCCAGGTAATGGCATTAAGTTGCTTCTCCTAGAAGCATTAAACACCATCATTGCCAAGTAACGCATATACTTGGATAATAAAGATATCTCTATATACCAGGCACAAGTATAAATCCATAAGAATATTTATAGAGACCATACCATTGCCCCGATTTTAGGGTTATGTATTGCGGTATGAAGAGGGACAAGGCGAAAATAACTATATTTTAGTGTAAACTACCTCTACTAAACCAGGACTCTCAGTTGATTAGAAATTGATTCATTTAAAAACATCTAACAGACCAGGATCGAGCTGAAGGCTTTGAAGAAGAGGTATAAACCTGAACCTAGACGAGACTCCTTGAAATTTGAGTGTCAATAGTCTTACGACATTCTATCGATTTGAATGCAATCGTTAAAGTGTTCCTAGCTATTTAATAGTTGGTTGTTTCAAGTGAGTATTCTCGTCTGAGAGAACATATCTCACACTTCAATACCACGAATCGTGTTTGAATCCTGAACCAAGGGGAAGATGTCTTGGACGACGCCTTGAGTGAATCAGGCGAGCGCAAAAATCGTTCATCCCGACAATGACAAACTCAGTAGCGAGACATTATCGGAAGCATTAATGACTGCAGTACCACGGCGATTGTAATAGTAACAATAGTAATAGTCACAGCGGCAGTGAGTGTATCGCCTTATTGCACTCTCACATATCCACGGCCGGATCACGGCTCCAGAGCTTTCAAGCTTCTGCCTCCGATACCTCTGTCTTCGTAATTGTAAGTATAGGCGTTCCATTCGCTCCTTTTTTCAGACTAGACCTCATTTTCCTTAGTCCTATAGTTTTCGGGTGCTGGACCACCTGTATTTGGGGGACGCCTAAGGATGGTAAACACCGAGGAGTTGACGTTTCTTCGCTCCACCCCCAGAAAACTTATTGTTAAGATCTCTTATGTGTATGAAGTTGATTGATTACTATCTAAGAATACGAACATTCGTTCTAAACTATTGTAAATAGTAATTTAAGGTTTTAGCTTCAGTAAGCAATATAACGATACGTTGCTACAAGCAACGATAGCAACGATCCTTACATCTGCCCCCTTTTTTAAGAAGGGATAACGTCCTCGTTGTCAAGCCCAATTGTCAAATTACAATCAACAAACGATTGGTTATCTTTACGATGGTTACTTATCGTTTTCCTTAGGAGGTAGTAATGTTTTAAGTTTCCTCTTTTTATTCGGGGTTGGCTTTGTGGTTGGGCGCGCGTTCTTTTGTGGGATTGCTTTCTTTGGCAATGGTTTTTGAACTAACTTATGGCCCGTCGTCATAAGCGCCTTTCCTTTCAATTCTGCCAAAGATATGATTTTCGTCTTGTGCGCAACAGGCGTCGGTGGATGATCTTTCACTTTCTTCAGCGTGCCATCAGACGTTGTTTTTGTTGTTGTATTCGTTGAGAAGGTTGTTTTATCAGTCGAGCCGAATGGGCCAAAGATTGACAGATGCTTTTCTCTTTGGGCTGCTGTCAATGGTTTATGGTAGTTTGACACATACTCATCTTTCTTTGCCGAGAACGATGGTTTGTTCGTTGCAGAAAGCAAGGGATTTGAAAGGGTTTTCGTCGTCTTCAGGACGAGGTCCCCCTACTCTAGGCTACTTGAATATAAATCAGCCGTGCTTGTTCGAGTACCTAACTAGCGCTTGGATACTTTGCATGGTCAGTGAGACTCACCGTGACTAACTGTGTAGTGAACTGGATCTTGATCGAATCATAGGTTCTCTCCACTGTAACATTTTCAAGTTACTTTCATGGAAACCTTGTAGTTGACGTTTACTCGTCGCTTTGTCTTGTTTAGTAAAAGGTAAAACGGACTTGTTGGAATCTGCGGTAGGTAATTGTAAGAAAAATGTACCTTTCAATTTCTCTTAGAAACTGCATCGCAGATTATATTAAACTACCTCTGTTGTTAAGCGCCTTTAAGTATCTTGCTAATGCATCGAGTAAGCCGATCACTATCGCGCTCTTTGGGCAGAATCGTCCGCCTAAGTAACCCTAAGTAGCCGACTTAAGCTTGAGGCTTCTCATATTCCTCTTCGATCGACCTGTCCTTGTTAGGCTCCGTAGGGGACTGACTGAGCAATCGCATGTGATATGAGTGCTTAAGATATGTGATGGTTCAATCAGCGTCCGGAATTACTTCAAAGGCTGTTAGTAGAGATAGAATTAAAGTATAAGGGAGGGCTTACTATTTGTATAGAAATAAAAATTGGACCTAAATTGTCATTCGTAGAGGTTGTATTAAGGATAGGAGAAGAGCGACAGTTCTAGGAGAGGAAATGGATCGATTCCCAATCGCAAGCCTCTAGTCTGATTGACAGTGGCAGAACTCAACATAATAAAGAATATGTGTTGGTTGAATAGTAAATATTATATAAGCCTAAGTCTAAGTCATGGTCGTAGTTGCGGTAGCTTGTTATAATCATAGTTGTGGTTGTGGTTGTGGTTGTGGTTGTGGTTTTGGTTGTAATTGTTGTTGTCTAAAGTGGAGTGGGTTGGTTTGTTCCCAGGGTCTACATAACTGTTGATTTTCAAAAAGGTATTCTACGGTGTGCCGTACCGTACCTTCTTCAGTGCTAAACTTTCTATCTAGGTAACTAATAAGTACACTTGCGCCTTCTATTTGCACTAGAAATATAAGTCTTGAAAAACTTAAATTTTTAATTAGTTACAGTATTAAGAGGTACTTAGGTAGGTAGGAGGTTGTAAACTTACACCAACTTACTTCAGAAAAAGAACACTTCTAAAATTCAAGCAGTTGTCGTTCCTGTATACATTCTTCCGATTGGTCGAGCCAACATTATACCCTTAGGGTTATGTATCAAATGCTAAGAGGCTCTCTAGGTACCCTTAGTGACTCCTCCCAGGTACGTATTGCGCGATTCGCCCTTTGAATCAAGGCTTGCGATTAGCTCAATAGCTAAACGCAGATATACCTCTAAGCTTACACGAGACCGATCAACGATGCTCAGCAAGTTAGAATAGATCAAAAAACCGGTCAGGTTTAGCAAGCTAGTGGGAGCCAACCGGTGTTCCGGGATCTCGGTATTGCATCATAATACAGATTTAGCTACACTACATTACATCCGCCTTGGTGGAATACATCTATATCTCGCATTAGAGCTTCAGTTAAGGTTTTATTTTGGTAAAGGTTGGTGGATACCCATCTTGCATGCCATTGGGAGCTTGTGGGAAGCTTATGATGTCCGTTGACACAAGCTACCATAAAGTTCTCGTTTTTAATTGGTCAACAAACAACCGGCACAGAGTTCGGAAAACTTTCCCACCCATAGGAAAATACCCAGGCCTTAAAAAATCTTTGACCAAGGCGTGGAAATCGGCGGCGCTTCGTTAGTCCGACTTGATTCGTAGTTACGATTTTCGCGAGATAGCCGGCGTAAACTTTCAAAAGGACACGTTCCTGGCGCTGATGTTGGCGCCGGCATTCTCAAGCTATGCTGTCAAGCTTGTCATTCTTACCCCAAAACCATACCTACCTAGTCTGCATTAGCATGCAGTCATGACTCGTAGGCGACCAGCAGCAATCAACCGTAGCTACTCAGATACGCCGGATAACCAGCTTCCTACTGCTTCCAAGCTCTTTTGTGGGGGTCAGATAATGTCACCATCCTGCCCATCCAACCCGACTGCTGTACGTTGCGCGGACCGCCAGCGGGTTTGAGCTTTCCCCGCGGCACCTTTTGAATTCCTTCATTCCATTGCTTGACTAGCCGACGACCAGGCTAATACGGCCAACTTCCCCGCGAACCACGGTGCACCAGATAGGGGTTTTTATCATTATGCGCCAACGCAGGGCACGATTAAGTATGTAGCTAGGGTTAGGCAATTTTCGTATTGGGTAGAATAGCACAGCGTTTTTTTTTTTGGCCCACGGGGCCGAATTATGTTGTGAGCTATATATGCCAGGCTCGCATTCGACGCCGCGAACGCACGTTCGTCCAAGGGGGATGACAAAATCCACACTTCGCATTACATGTATACATACATACATGTGCTAATGTGCTAACCTGCTAGCCGCCAATCTGATCTGCGGTTCGGCCTGTTGGCCTTGTAGTTAGGAATTTGGGACGACGAGGGCTTTGCTGCGCGATGATGTCGACGCGCATCCTGCACGATGATGAAAAAGGACCCTGATCGTCGCATTTTGGCTGAATTGGATAATTCAGGATCATATACGAGCCAACCAGCGCTTGCCAACCTCTATGACATATGCTTAGGGCACCTGTTCCTATGCGCGCATGTGCTCACAGGGTATGTTGGACGATGGGAGGGTTACAGTGTCCCCTCAGACGGAGAGCTGCCGAACCCTTCTTTTGAACGAGCAGGATTTAGGGATCTGCCGTATTCGTGGCTTGGCATGTATGGTCGTAGACAGCTATCATGGTGTCGCAATGCAGTCGTGCAGACAGCTAAGCTGCTTCACATGTCGAGCTCATGTAGTTGGAATAAGCACGGCATGAAGATTACTCGTCAACCTCTTGAGCTCTGACTCGAGGCTGCTACTAGTATAGGTGGGATGCGGTCGAGCTGGGACAGAGCTATCTGACCTATAGGAGATCATGGAGGCAGACAGGGGACCAATAACGGCCATGACTATTGCAGCTTAGGTCCCCGATATACCCGACTATACGACGCTATAGTAAGTTAATCTATGACTGGTTTCTTGGTAACATCTTGCATCAAGCTGCTTGGTAAGATATAGCTATCATGATGCTAATCTACATAGCTACCCTACGCAGTACGACCACATGGCATAATATGGTCACCTTGTGTACCTTGGTGGCTATATGAGATATATTATTATTGACCCTTAGGGATTTGACGTCTATCTACAGCGTATAAGTCAGATACCGCGTACCTCAGCAAAAAGGGGCGCTATCTATGGTATCATAGCCTTTCCCGTCCATACACGTAATAGCCCGCCCCCTTTTCCCACCAAGGACACGGCAATCCTTCGGCGTCGCGCCCCCATGCCAAAGTCAGAAACAACCGTCGAGAACCCGTTGCGCGCCGTCCTTATCATAGCCCGACACTAGCTTCCTGCCGGCGCCCCCTTCTAATTCTGGAGTGCGGCATCTAGTGCCCGCTTCTTAGCCCGGATGTATGATACGCGTAAATCGATGCGTGTGCCTACGCGGCATTGCTATGGGATGCGACAGTTTGGGTAGGAATCTCAGACGCTACACACGTAAGCTGTATGCGCGACACGCATCTACTTCGCCCAAGATCTTACGGTGGATAAGACAGATTGAGAGAGCCTCATCTTTTCGGATTGGAAGAGTACTTAGTACAAACAGTCTAAAGGGTCAAGGAAACAGGCTGTTCCAAGTCCCACTTGTAGTCTTTCTATAGGTTAGAGTAGTTATCTTAACTAGCTAGAAAGAAACCGCAATTAATTTGCAAATCCTTCATATTGATTAAGTTTGTCTGCTCAAGTCACAGGTAGAACTGCATCGGGAAACAAGTAGTGAGAAGTCAATATACCATAATTCGAATTATATCAAAATATCGTAATAATATATGCCATGCAGTAGCCTTCCCCTCATTGCTTTTCCCATTCCAAATAGTACCCCAAAGATCCAATTATGCCCTTCGTATATTCACCCACCCGCGTGCCAATACCCCGTAGATGCCTCCCCAAATTTCATATGCCCGAGGTCTAATGGTACCCACACCATCAAATGATTCCCCCAGTCCCCAGTATCCCCTAATTGGACGCCGTTGCCAAATAATAATAATGAGAAGCAAAAAGACAATGATCAACCCAGGACAAAATGCAACCCGACCGACAGAATTTACCACCGAAGCGCGCCAAGACCAAGAAAAAAATATGGGGGGTATCGAAACATCCACTTTCATTCAATTTATGCGAAACGGAACAAGATATCGCGGTAACCGGAAAAGGCCATCCGAAAGCGTTCCGGCAGAGGGAACGACAAGGGGGGAACCCGCGGGGTGGGGGATATGAAGTAAAGTAGCCAAGGTAGGTAGCATATACGAACTTTTGGTTGCGAAGCGAAGTAATCTGCAAGACAAGTATAATGATGCCGTCGACAGCAACAACGTTGCCAGCAGAAAGAGGGAGAGAGAATGGGGGCCACCTGCAAGGGCCGAGTAGGGTATGCTGTTCCGTCCAGTCGCCGACTTCAAGGAACGTGTTGTTTCCCCTTTTCCACTCTGTCCTGTCCTGTCCTCCCCGCCCCCATGCTTGCTGCATGCTGCAGGCGCACGTAAACGGGTGCTTTTCAGAACGTCGGAATGCAGGCAGGCCCGCCTTAACTGCGGAACTTCCTACATGGGAAGATTTGGGGGAAAGGTACGAAATTAATTTCATTTAACAACGATGATGGGGGGAAAACAACAACGGTATGTACGCTTGGTACTGCTCTCTCGCACGCGAGAGAACACATTTGCGTGTGATTGCATAGCGTTCGCCCGCGGCGCCGGCGCGATTGGTGGGAAGGCAAAGGCAGGAAAACGTCACAGGAGCGCAGAACGGACCGGGGGTGCGGTAGTATTTGCCGGGGCTAAGGCCGGGTTGCGGAGCGGTGATTGGCCAGACGATGGGGGGGATAGGGTGCCCACTGGGAAAGACCATTGGCGAGTCCGGATTGGTCCGCGGTTGCTTGGGTCGAGATGCGTATGACGTGTGAAGCCCCCGTCGAAAGCCGGACTCGAAACAAGCCGGGGTTGAAGAGGGGCACATGCTAGTGCCGCTATTCCAAGTCCTCCGTTCTCGTGTTGGTTTTTTTAGCTTTGGGCAAAAGGGAGGAAAAAATGAGGTTGTGATGTTGATGTTGTGGTTGAGTAAGACCCATCGTTGCCCGATTGTAAACAGTCCAAAGCTCTAAAGCACACCGAGCTCGTCTAAATCCAAATCGATGGCTAGTTGACGAGGCTATGCTTGTGCTTACACTTTTGTGCTTTGTAACCGCTTATTGGATTCACCGGCTGGGTGCAGCCTGGGCATATGCGCCTCGATGCCGCGTGTCCCGTATTGAAGCCCAGCCAATATCCTGCATATGGAAAATTCGCAGTGGTAACATGCAATTCTCCAAATTGCATCAAATATAAATCTGTTAGTAATATATGGGATAAGGAAGAGGGGGAAGACCCGATCCGAAACCCATCATTCTTCAGATCTTGTTGGGTGGCGGCTATGCGAGATAACCGGGAGAGCGGCCGCTAAGATCCCGTGTCGCCCATGCAAGATACAGGATAGCGAATTTGCTGTGTGTTTCTAAGTTCCCTGTCAATCGTATGTTTTGGGATAAGGTCGACCATACTGCGACCCAAAGCCTGGGGTCGGCGGTGGCGAAATGAGTAGTAGTTTTTTGAGAATCTTGGGAAACCCAGTTGGCTTAGTAGCAGTAGTAGTAGAAATAAAGGGAGGGGAAAAAAAAATATAAAATCCCTGCGAAGCTGTTGTTTGGCTGTGCGTGGGTTGATATGCACCTGTCGCTGAATGTAGACATCTTGGAGAAATTATATCCATGTAGATGCAGTGGTGCGTCGTAAGCTGGAGTCTAGTTGTTCTCCTTTGCGCAGAGCGCATGACCATAGCAAAAGCTTTGCGGGATGTCATTTGTCGACTTCCTTCTCATGGAGGTCTGAAAATGCGATTTGTTCAAAAATCCATATTCTTTCCGGTCAAATCCCATGGTGATGTTCGTTGGATCAGGCCGGAATGTGTTGAGTTGTAGTCGGGGTTGTACGAATATCTGTTGTCGGAATAGTCGACCTCTCTCCCTCTCTCTTATGACCCATTGGCGATGTGTTCATTTGTATCCGACTGCAATCGCACACTTCTGGCAATAGTAAAGGTTAAATCCTACTCGAATCATTCCCGTCGAAGCAGGGTCGTCGGTCGATGTGGCCTCGACATGGCGATGGCAGCGCAGACAGCGCAACACCTCGACTGATGCAACGGGTTGGACGTCCATACTGGCTCGGATAGAGAGGTCGGTATCGGACGACGAAGGTGAGCTGCTGTCTGTGTCTGTTGAGGAAGAGCTAGCGTAGTGTGTTTTTGGAGGTCGAGTTGACATGTTGAAGAGTGGCAAGCGGCGTAGACTAGCGTATATGTATATGTGTGGAGGGAGGGGGGTTAAGGGATATTGGCAGCTTATATGGAAGCCTTTCAGAAAGTCGGGAGTGGAATGTGAGGCGTGGAGCTTCTTGGGGGGCCCTGTTTCGAAATGTTTGGCGTTGGCTCAAGCCGAGAGATCCAGTTCTTATTCCACAGTACCAGGGGTTAAAAAGTGCTCCGCAAGGGTGGCCCTCTTCTTTTGTATGTAGGCCTGACCAAGTCCCAGAAAAGACAGGCCCAGTCCCAGTTGCTAGCTAGTAGTAGTACACAGCACAGGTATAAGAACGCAGTAATATGGCGCAAGTATTCAAGTGGGACCTAACGGGGAGCAGGCCAGCAGGTGTCCAGTTTAGTCCAGTTTGTGCCTGGTCACGAATAGACTAGGGTGTAACGTATGGCAAGGTAGGGGTATAATAAGAAGGGAAAAAGAAAAAAGGATGGAAGGAATAGCGTGCTGCCTAAAATCCCGAAGACCTCGGCGTTTCGCGTTTCCTCTATCAAGCGGATCCGTCGGGCTCGAACAACAGCTTCATTCATGCGTTGATTACTTCTTTAGTTGTGGCTTTTTTTTCTGTCACGATGTACTTGGAACCATATGTACAGGGCGTGACGAAGACTCTCGGTCTGGCGCTTTGTTGTCTGGATTTATGTAGGGTTTCCAGATTAATCCTGGGAATTATTGATTCAGGGCGACAGAGTGCAGAGTAGGCAATTCTATCATCCATGGATCTGCTTGCGACAGCTGTTCCCAAGATTAAAGAATCGACTGATTAATAAACTGTGGATGTAATTAAGTCGTTTCGCATGGTTTCCAGAGATGAGAAAAACAGAGAATCGGGAATTAATAAAGCCCAATTATTTTTTTATTAACGTTTGTCTGTTTACATACACTGATACATAACACTGTACTATAAAGAAGCCATGTAGAATTATATCATGCAATGAATCATGGCTGATAGTATCGAGATCCGTAAATGCGCTTTTATTAAGCCATCGAAGATGTAAAATATAGGTAATGTGTAAGGACCACACACTATTTCTTCGAGCTACGTAAGTAGCTGTTGTAGCAGGTTTACTCCTTGGCGGAGCTGGAAGATCTAAAGATGGAGGGAATATGCTGTCATTCATTGCGTGGGCACCGGCATCATGAATCGGATGAAGATCCGTCGTTACGCACTGTTTGAACTACACTACTAGTAATAAATAGGGATGACCTCCGAGCCTCCTGTTAGTCTTTTAAAATGATCCGAGACTTGAGTATTTATTCTCCGCTATAGTATGATCCTGTACTACAAACGCGGAGTAGGCTTTCCCTACCATATCAGCTTATTGATGAAATGTGGTTAACAGCTTCCTGATATTAACTCTACTGTAAAGCGGCATCCAGCGATGCCCACGAAGAACCGCGATGGCTGAGACTTGCTGCTACTTGGCTTGCATTATTCCTTGGCATGCTATTCGTCGGATGGACCTCTTACACGTGCTACTATTGGGGGTTTAATTTCTACTACTCAATCACTTGCAGATGCAAACCTGTAGTGAACTGTCACGATCCGATCTATGAAGGATGGCATTACCTAACAAACCAATACTTGGCTTGATATATGGTAAACTATTCAGCGGTTAAGAAATTATGCGGGCTTGGTATTCCTTGACAAGACTCAGTCGAGACTCCATAGAAAAGAAGAAATTCCAAGTACCTATTAGGATAATAGCGCCTTTCTCACCAATCTTCTTTTTTTTTCTCTTTAGTAGAGATCATGAGCTGGCCGAGTCTCTGCTTGAGCCCCGATGAATCTGCTAAGTCTCGATCCAGGCCCTTCTCCCGCTAGACCTGGTGACGATCATTAACGGTAGGGATCCTCTAGATCCCACGGTACTGCCAGCCCACCAGACGCCCCCAGGAAAAAAACATATTTGCCACTCGCACAAGAATAGCACAAGAATAAGGTAGGTACATACATAATAGCATGGCGTCTGTTTCATAAACGGTTCACAAAGAGAGTTAGCACTAAAACTCAATTACTAGAAGAAAAATACAAATAATTCAGTTTGAAGCCCCTGTCCCGGAGCGTATGCCCCTTGCGCGGTCGCGACCCGACTCTCTGTCGACTCCATTTTTACCCTCACCACGGTTCTATGTATGGATGGATCTACCTGATCTTGCAGATCCACTTTCAGGGTGGACTTGTGGGGGGTTACGAAACTCGGAGAACAATCATGAAGACACGCGACGGCGTATCTTAAGGTTAGGAGTCGGTGATGGGATTCTTGACACAACAATTTGACTTCGCGTAGCCCATGTAGCTGAATCTTCGATAGCTTCACGTGTAACCAAAGGAGTGTAAAGAGATGCCAACATCCGAGGGTGGTTGAGCAAGAACGCCGACAGGACGCCTACATGCAAGCCTGAGGATCACAACCGCAAGCCTCTCATGCCAAAAGCCGGTCTCACCACTGGTCTTGTCCACTAAGATAATTTCCGTATATGCGTTAAAACTTTTACCGTCCGGATGCATCGCTCGGTATTTCCTTTGACAAGCTGAGATGTTGATAAGGGCAGAGACAGATTCATGCTGGGCTGGCTACGTATTCTTGAATCTTCCATGAAGCCATCGAGATAAACTGCAGATAATAGAGCCTCATTTGATACCCTTGCTACATAAATTTTCCGTGATCTAGATCCTTTCGTCCCATCCAGACGATTCTACCAAGAAAAGATTTGATAGCGATAACATACGACGGACAGGATTATGTTATACGGACTGAGAAATCTCGACCTAGACAGAACAAACGATCGACAAAGAGGATCGAAGATTCCGTTGCCCAGCCCTGCCCCAGTTGTGTGGCATATAGATGGGAACTGTGGGTCTTAGGGCATTCCAGATCCAATCTTCATCCACGGTCAGGTTCTTATTACACGGAATTATACATACATTAACCTATGTATGTATAGGTATACATATGTCTAAGTAGTCTCCTTACTATGTAGTGGTAACACAATTAAATTTACTATTTACGTACGGCGTACTACTCAGGAAGAAAGCAATTGATATGAGTAGTATCGCAATGCCGTAGAGTCGAGTAGCACCCCCTTCGAATTGGAATTTTCTACATTATTCCGTACCATTGAGACCACCCCATAAATTCTCCGGAGCAATACTATGTACTACTACTACACACACATCATCCATACTACTACTGCATGTTGTGAGGCTAGTTGGTGAGCTCGTGCTCCTCATTCTAAGCTTATGCCTTATTTGACCAAGACTATTTACGCGAACTATTGACAACACGGTGATGAGATGTTCCCTTGGCCAAGAAAAGAATGCGATAGATCATAAAAGTTACGTTCGGTGCTAGGTCCGGTGCCATTGATCGAGATCGAGAAACCCATCCATGTCTAGAATTTTCCCATCGTTTCGAAATCGGATTCTTCTGCATAAATCCTCTCATGTCCCCCGCTTCTATCCATTGTTCCCAAGCGGCGATTCTTTTGGGGCACGAGGTCCCTTTATTTTTCTGGGTTATGCTCGGAGCAAAAGTCTAGTCCTGCTGATTCTAATAGGAAAGGTATATTATGTGCTATGTACTACCTAACTAGCAGTACCATGAATCATCATAAGCTGTTTACTTATTTTTCGTCCCCTGTCGATCTTTGTGTATCCCCACGACTCGAACACAAGAACACAAGAACACAAAGACCCAAAGCTTAGCTTAGCTCCGATTCTCAATTCCTCGCGCATAACTTCCTCTTCCTCAAGGTCGGTATCCGTCGCTGCTGCGCTTTTCCGTAAACTGTCCGAGAGCAAATATAGGTAGGGACTCAGTCAGCTCCCCGAGACAAAGCCAAAGCCGAATATGCTTCCCTAGGGTTAGGGTCAGCCTCACCGAGGATAAAGAAAAAAAGAGTCCTCACAGGAGAAAAAAAAAGGTTCGCGACTTCGGAGCAGTTTTCTGTGGAGAAACTCCTCAGCCCTTTGTTGGCCTTCACCGCAGGTCAGACTTGGCCGCTAAGCCTTTTGGCTGCCGAGTCTTCCACTTCCATCATGGGACACCGTCCGGGTTAGCATATTCCGCAAAGGGGGGTCTCCTTACTCTTGCGCTGACTGCGTTGCGGTTGCGCTGCCCCCTCCCGTCCAAGACCGTGCGCGGGCGGACTGAGTCATTCCCATTAACATATTCGTTCTATTAGGCCGCGTAGGGAACGCGCGTGATGTGGTTTCTGTACACGTACGGCGTACGTAGAAGGCTTAAACGCTTTAGACCGCTGTTTAATAATGGGATTCTTTTTTTTTTTTTTTTTTTAGTAAGCGTATAATAACTGATAACTAAACTCGTGTAATGTGGCAGAACGGAGAAGGATGCGTTAATCCTAGTTGGTCTGTAATTCTCGAGTAAGCCATGATGGATCTTCTCTTCCATAGCGGGATGGGCTATGCCCGGGACATCGTTCCACCACCCTCGGGGTTCGGCTCAGCCTTGGGTGCAGAAAATATAGGAGGGCAAGCTCCGTGATGCCGTGTCCTTTTTTCCCGAATACGCACGGGTGTCTACAGTCCCCGTTCTATACCCACCACCCGGCACATAGGGATGTTCGCGTATTGATGACTGCAGGGAAAGACAGATGTAACCGGCAACGTGCATGCAGCAGTCACCCCTGATTTTTATATTTACATGTTTTTTTACAAGAATCATCCCTCAGCTTTGCATATAATCAAGACACGGCTACATAACATTCTATATCACCTCGCAGTCCACCAAAGCTACACCACCGACGTCTACCATGTACGTGGGATGGCAACATTACCTCCTGGCTTATCGGAAGGCGTACCTAGCGACCCTTCGCATGATTTAATTACGCATCCTGCTTTTCGCAAATATGGTCCTGGTTCTAGAGTCTCGTTTATCTACGACCGGGCAATAGGTACCCAATGCCAACCCCGGATCCCGGTCAGAAAGAATTAAGGGTCTGCCACTTCGTACCTAACTGCCGCAACATGCCATGCCCGACATGTGTTGCTTTTGTTGAGCGAGCCGCTCGACTTGGTTTTTAATATCAACAAGTCCTGAGGGTCTTCATGTCGTACAAGTTGAATTGGCGTTTATTAGCTGTGGTGTGACATATTGCTGTCTTAAAATCTCGTCAGAAACTCGTCACTACATAGATTGCTGTCTTTATTCATCAACATGCATATGTAGATCAGCCGGTGGCTTTCTGCTATGTAACGGACGTAGTGAAACATTATCGAATTGTACCCTACCATCGAAAGACATCACAACGCCCCGTCCGAGTTTCTTGCGCACCGAAGGCGGGCCCGAGGGAAATTCGTGAATAATGCAATACGTTCCATCCCAATCAAATCCATATAATGCTGCCACAATTAATGATATACACACCGGCTAAAACCCTTCCATCTTCACGTCGTCGCCGTTGTTGGATTTCCCCAGATTCTTTAATAAGTAACTCCTCTCGAAATACTTGTTTGGATGGACGATTGTCTCTAGTTGAGCCGAAGTCATAATACCTTCATCCTTGGCCTTCTTGAGTTCGTTCTTGTGAACGTGCTCAAATACCCTACAGTAGTAGTGTTAGTCTAGGATATATGGATCATATTGGATAGACCTACCGATTACAAGCCATATGGAACTTCTGGTTTTCTTTATCCTCTTTGACTCCTTGTAAAACCGAGCGATCTGAGATGCCTACTTGTTGCAGTAGAGAGGTGAGATTCTCTAGGTTGAAATGTCGGTACGGGCATCCGTGGGCTTCACCCGGGCCAGGTGGATGCTCCGTTAAAATCTTCTGACACGAGAACGGCGAGTAGCCACCCCCGCGCCTATTTGAATCTCCGCCGACGTCGCCGTATACGTGTCTGACGTTGTATCTGTATTCCTTATTGAAAGTGTCGTCTGTAATCTTGTGGAAGGATGTACGCCAGAAAATTAGACATTCTTCCAAGCTTAGGCCGATGCCCTTTAGGAAGAGCGAATATTGGAGGCGACCGTAATGCTTCAAATGCGCGTCCCTACGCAGCGTTCGGTGAAGGTGTTGCATGCATAGAGGGAAATGTGATGATAAGTTATCGATATTCCGAGCTGTGATTTCGGCACCAGGGACGGCAGAACTACCGCTGGTATAACTCGCGTCGGGAGTGACAAAGTTCTTTGAGAGATGGTCTAGGATCGGTGTAAGTCGATCGTCTTCGTCGAGCCGTGGTAATGCACGCGCCGTGAGCTGCAACATGTCAGATCAGTCCAAATATTTTGTTCAAGAGGGGTCCTCACCTCTAGGGCTCGGTCGAGTCTCTTCGTGAACTCAGCAGTGACCATACTCGGTAGTTCTCTGAAGGTACGTAGGCTTTGCCAGCCTTTAAGAATACCCTCCTACTTTCAACCAAATCGGGCACGCGCTCCCAATCGACTTTATACCAGGCCGTTTCTTCGTCTCCCTTTCGCGCCTATGGTCGCCGTCAGTTCGGCAAAGTATTTGTTTCTCTCATCTTCGGCTACGGGCTCCCAATCCAAGTTCAAGCTCTGGATAAAAGCATTTCGCTCGCGTGCAGTATCATCGGCCAAACGCATACGAAAGAGTGTTGTTTCGACACGACTAAATCTTCGTCGTAGATCTTCGGTCGACGAGAATGCAAGTCTAAGAATAAAATGGCTATAATGGTCTTTTTGCCTCTCGGCTGACAGCTTGGTCGAGGAAGATGAATTAGAATCGAGTGGGAGGTATTTCTCGAGTAGGGGCTTCATATGCGCGGCCGTCTCGACGGGGGATTTATTGCGGAATGAGCATGCTTCTAGTTCGGCGAGAACTAAGTGAGGTCATCGTCAGTTACCGAGTTGTAGTTATGAGCAGACATACTTGATGCATACCCTTAAGCCTATCAATAGCCCATTGTTCAAATTGTTCCAAGGTAATATCTGCTGTCGGGGGTATTTCGTAAAAGTTTAGACGATGAGGATATTGGGCTTCCTTATAAGTAGGTTCGGCAAATTGCTTCTTGCGGTAGT
The DNA here is from genome assembly GCA_902805475.1 of Entonaema liquescens. Classification (NCBI taxonomy): domain Eukaryota; kingdom Fungi; phylum Ascomycota; class Sordariomycetes; order Xylariales; family Xylariaceae; genus Entonaema; species Entonaema liquescens. The sequence goes on along the minus strand of CADCSX010000025.1, from coordinate 1,130,022 downwards.
CGACGACATTACGTCTCTTGGGGTCTATACGATTGATATCTTGCCTCAACATCGTAGCAAGTTGTGGGTTTTATATGGTATAGGACATTAATGCTAGACAGTGAAAGTTTACATGGGAGACTTTTCATGACATTATGGAAATTTGGACGACGCGACTTTTCTTGAAGATAAACGCGTCTTAATAGGTGGAACGCGACTGTCAATTAAACAGAACCAATCAAATCGCATTTACATAGATGTAAAGCCAGCACTGTAAACCCCACTATGTACAGAAGTACATAACCGCAACATTGAACTTACCTAGTTACCTAAACCTTCGGGACTTTGCCCCACCTCTTCTTCTCTTGACCATTCTGTCATTTCACACTTTCACATCACATAAGATACTTGCCTCCTAACTATACGAAATCCAGTACTACTCTGATTACCCGTATATAAGATATAAGACTAAGCCACACCCATGGGATCCGATCTAGGCCATATCGATCGACGGAAGTAGAAACACTGCATATAATTCAGCTCATGATTCAAAAATTCCCTAACAGATGGTTAATAAATGTCTTGGCTGCTACAATACTGCCGAGATACCTACCATATTCTACTAGAGCAGCGCCATGATCGTCACTCACTACCAAAAAATAATGAGCGGAAACAAGATCATGGAGGCCCATGATCGTTTCATAGAGCCCCTTAATTGCTGAAATTAGTTTGACGAAACTTCAACGCATGTGCCAGTTGTCAGGAATGCAATCGTGGTCTCCAAGAATAGAGGTGTGCTTCAGATCTCCGAAGCATCTAAGCATCCAATAGAGAGATTAGTTCTCCGAACCCCAGCTCATTTTTCAGCTGCCCTTGAGCTCTCCACCGGCCTTCTTTCAGCCCAGATGGTTCCTCTAGAGAGGCTCTTGCAGGTAACTTTTACCGTTATTGGCTAAACCCCTGCTCTCTCAACCAATCACCGTCGAGGCGGAATGTAACTCCATCCCGCCTTATGGGATGTACTCGTACCGTATGCTGCTGATGCCGTTAGGTTTCCAACAGGCCTAAGCCTCGCTTTAGCATCCGATGTGCAATATAAAATCGGCGGGAAAACTATGGATAGTTTTCGTCGGAGGCCTCTGAATCTGAATTTGAACACTCTGATCCCGACTTAGTCATCATGAAAGATGGATACGCCAGACTCGCACCATACTACGACTCAAGATTGGGCTCGGCTACAGGATATCATCACGAAATTATACCTTGAGCAAGATAAGACGCTTGAAGATGTCAAATCATATATGGAGGAGCATCATGAGTTCTACTCCACGTATGGTCTTATTTGATAAGACTAGACGGTTTACGTAGCTAACAATAGACAGTGTTTCTATGTATAAGAAGAAACTTGCAGCATGGGGTGCATTCAAAAACCTCCGATTTGACGAAGTTCTTCAGATACTCTATTTGAAGAAGCATCGCGATAAGAACCACAAACCATCTACGTTTTATATCAGGGGCAAGGAGGTAGATAATGGTAACCTCCAGGTATACCTATCTCGAAATCCCTCCGTCTTTGCAAGGCTTGAGGCCGGAACAGCGCCCAACCCAGAAGCAATTCGAGACGTGACTTGTCGGACCCCTACTCTAGGCTCATCCATGTCAGCTAACAGACGACTCTCGCCGTTACCTATGCGTCCAGCTCTGGTAAGACGGCGTAGCCCAGTCCCCTCCTTTCCGGAGGATATGTTTCAGGCACTACACGTTTACCTTGACGAGTCTTTCAAGGCAGATCTCTGGTCTTGGTCGGATAGCTATTGTTGGAACACTCACGGACGATGCGGGCCTTCGGGGCTCTTAACTTCGCTGCTTGATAGATGTGTAACTATAAGTCTATCGGCGTCTCGTTATGCACAAACAGGTACCGTTCGAAAAGCCCTCGATGCACCCTTTTCGATGCTGGTGAGAGTGTTTAAGAACCCACCACCAATTCTTATACCCAAAATACTGTCGACCGCAACCCATTTAAATCGAATCGGATGTGGAGAGGTACGCAGTTTATTGCTTCAATTTTGTCAGGACCTTAGTATGGCAATTCATGGTCAGAAGAGTCCGCTTACGAGGTTCTGGAAAAGTTTCGTATCAATTCCTTTTATCGAACAGCGGGATGCTACTGAGCGTATCTTATCGCTCTGTGTATCAGAATATGGTACACGGCTAGGGTCGACTCATCCCTTAACTATCGAGGCATATCTTAAATATTTCGATGCCGTTGAGAGAAATAGGGATCCTAGAGTTCAATTACAAAGTCTCCAATACCACTTGTCCAAAATCCGTGACAATTTTGCTGACCGATCCTTACTCGGTTTACTTAAACTGGAGCACGCATTGGCGACTTGCAAATTGAATTTGGACCAGGGGTACTTTGATAGAGCTGAAGAAGCTTTATCTCGCTTGGGTCCTAGCTTACTAGCTGCTAGGGATGAATCATTTCGTTGTCTCTGGCTCGGGTATATCAAATGCATCAAAGGGGACATTCAAGGGGCGGAACATCTTTATAGGAACTCGGTGTTTGCAGCAAGGCTTACTGGCTCTCGGGATTGCACCCTTGAGTCTCTCTTCCAACTCGAGACCTTCTTATTACATATCAAGCAACCAGTTGAGGCGGAGAAAATACGTGCAGAACGATTTCGAATGTTTCGCAAATTGGATTCCCTTATCTGGGCTGATGAGAGCGAGCCGCATCTTACAGGCAACACTACTGGCCCTATGGTTGCAATCATACATATCGGCTCAGCCAAAAATAATGCCAAATGGAGGCCTTCCGCCTTCAATGAGGTAACTGAGTATGTCCATGCATCAGACTCTCCGCCATAGTAAGCGCATGTATTCTAGGATATCTCAATTGTGAGATAATATCTGTAAGAGAAGCTGGTCAATACGCATAGGAACTGATGGCAAGGAAAACATTTAGTCACTTTGAAATAAATTGTTGTGCGATATTGATTCCATTATGTACTTGATATTATGTTTATTTCATTCATTAAAGTACCCAATTGTATTTTATGTGTACTATCCCGAGGTAGGCTTATTTCTCATAGCATATCTGGCTCATCAATTACTTTACGTCTAATTAGTATTTCTGTCAGGGTTCAATACGTTCATATCGCTTTAAGAAATATTCAGAATTTCTTTTATACCATTTATTTATTTCTTATTAACATAAAATTTTTCTAATAATATTTAAATTTATAATTTTAATAAAAAATTAACGTTAAATAATATTAATATTATTTACATAAGTTTAACGTAACATTTTTAAAAAAAATATTATATATTAATTAAAAAAATAAATAATAATTAAAAATTTAACCGAAATATTTTTATTTAAATATATTTTTTATTAAAAATTAAATAATATTAATTAAAATAATATTTTTAACTATTAAATATATTTAAAACTATTTTTATACATTTTATATAAATAAAATATTTTTTTACAAATATATTTTTAAATATAAATATTTTTAACTTTTTTATTAATTATATTATTAATTTATTATAAAAAGGGTAATTTACGGTATTATTTTATATATTATTATTATTTTTTATATTATTATTATTATTATTTTTATTTTTTTATAATTAAGTTAAATTTAAATTAAAACTATTAAATTTATAATTTTAAACAGTTAATAATTTATTATTTATATTTTTAATGTTATTATTATTTTATAAAAATAATAATAAAATATTATTTTAAATTATTTAATAATTTATAAAATTATTATATAATATTAATAAATTTATAAATTTATTTTATAATGTTAAAATTATAAAAACGTATTTATAATTAATATATATTAAATATTTATTAAAAAAAGTTTATTATATTATATTTAATATATTAATTTTTAATAATAAAGTTTAAATATTAAAAATAAATTATAATTAAGAAAAATAATATATTTTAAATTAAATTAAAAAAATTAAAGTTTTTTTTATTATTAAAAAATGTTATTTTTTTAATAATTATTTTTTTTATATAAAATTAAATTATAATAAGTGTAAAATAAAGATGAAATTATGTATATTAATATATATATTTAAAATAATATATATATTTTTTTTAATAATTAAAATTTTTATTATATTTATTATTTTTTTTATTTATATTATTAATTTTTTATAATTATTAATAAAAGATTAAATATTATTATTATAATATGGGATTAATTTAAGTAATTAAGAAATATTATTTTTAAGATAATAATGTTATTTATTAATTAATTTAAATATTTATGTTTTATAATAATTTTTTTTAATTTTTTAAGAAAATTTTTAAAAAAAAAAATTAGATTTAAATTTTTTTTTTAATAATATTAATATAAAATAAAATTTTATAATAATTATATTATTTTAAAGTTATTAATAATAATTTTTAAATTTGTTATTTTTTATATTTAAAAAAAAATAAATAAACTTTAATTTAAAAAAAAAAAAAATAATAAAAAAATTTACTTTTATTAATTTTTTTTTTAATATATTAATAAAGTATTTATTAATTAATAATTATATAATATTTAATAAGATATAATTTTATATAAATTTTATTTTTTATATTAATTTATATAAAAAATAAAATTTTATTAAAAATTTAATTATTTCGAAAAATATTTTATTATTTAATTTTAAAAGTTTAATAATATATTTTTAAATTTACTTTTAAATAGTTAAATAGTTTAATTAATTAATATTTTTTTTTATTTAAAATTATTAAATTATTATTATTTTTATAAAATAAATTATTAAACATATTTTTAATTAAAAAAAATTTTTATAAATTTTATTTTTTTAATTTAAATATATTTATTACCATTATTATTATTATTATTATTAATAATAATAATAATAATAATAATAATAATAATAATATTATAATTAAAATAATTTATAAATATAATATTTAAAATATATTTAATTTTAATAAAAAAAATATTTTATTATATATATTTATTAATAATTATATATATTATAAAATATGTTTATATAATTAATAAATATATAATTTTTTAAATTATATAAAAAAACGGTTTAAAAAGTTTACATTTACGTTATTATTTTTCCGCATTTTTTTTATAATAATATTTTCTTTTTATTAAATTTCTTTTTCCGCCATTAACTTAAAAAAAACGACTATTATATTAATTATATTAAACTTTTTTTAATTATTAATTAATAAAATAATTATAAATTTTATAATATATAATTATATTAAAATATAATTAATATAAATTTAAAAAATATTTTAATTTTATATATTTAAATTTATAATTATTTACGTATTAATAATTATTAATATAATTAATATATAAATAATTATAATTTATAATAAAAATATATAATATTTTTAATAATAATATTAAATCGAAATATTAATTTAATAAATGGTATTTATATTTATTATTATTATAATAATAACGAAATGTATTATTTTTTTATAAATATATAAAGTTTTTAATAATATAATATATTATATATATATATTAATTAAAAATTAATAATTTTATTAACATTAACATTAATATTTAAATTAATATTCATTTTATTTTTTATTTTTATTTTATTTTTTACTTTTATTTTACTTTTTACTTTTACATTAATAAAATTTATAATTATTATTATTAATTTAAAAATAATTTATTATATGGATTTATATAAATTTATATTTAAATAAAAATAAATTAACATTTAAATTAATTTTAAAAATAAATTAATAATGTTATTTACTATAAAAAAAAAAAATAATAACATACGTAATAACCGTTTTTAAAAAAAAAGAAAATAATAAAATTATTAATAATAAATAAAAAGTTTTATTATGTAATATATTTAAATTTGTAAATAAAATAAATTAATTATAATTATTTATTAATATTTATAAAAACTTTTTAAATTATAAATTATAATTATATATATAAATATATATTTTAATAAATATAATTATAATTATTATAATAAATGTTTATAATAAATATAATTATAATATTTTTAAAATATATAAATATTTATTATAATTTAAATAATTATAATATTATAAATATGTAAATATTTATTATAATTTAAATAATTATAATATTATAAATACGTAATTATTTATTATAATTATAATTTATTTTTGTATTATTTTTTTATATAATTATTAAATATTATTAAATTAAAAATATAATATTAAAGTTTTTTATACGTATAAAAACTTTTTAAAAAAATAATTTTATATTTATTATAAAATGATATATTAAAATATATATTTTAATAATTAATTATTATTTAATAATAAAATAGTTAAAAATATAATATATTATTTAAAATAAAAAAAGGAAATTTAATTAAAGTTTTATAAATTACGATAAAATTTTTAATTATGCGGGACGAAAATTAATATATATAATTATAAATTAGTTTTTAAAATTTAATATATAAATAAATTTATTAAAATATTTTTATACGTATAAGAAATATTAATATTATATTTTATATTTAATTAAATTTAATAAATATATAAAGAAATGAAATAAAATGGTTAAATTATTAAATATAAAATTAATAAAATTGTTTAAATAAAAATAAATGGTATTATTTATAAAATTTTTTTATATTTATATTTAATTTAATTTAATATTTATTTATATAATTTTGTTTTTAACGTTTATAATTTTAATAGTTATAATATAATAAAATTAACGTTAAGAAATTATTTAAATAAATTTATATTTTATAAAAAAGCTTTTAATTATTAAAAGTTTTAAATAAATATTAAAAGTTTTTAAAAATTAATTAAAAATTATAATATTAAAGGTTTTTAAAAATTAATTAAAAATTATAATATTGAAAATTTTTAAAAATTAATTAAAAGTTATAATATTAAAGGTTTTTAAAAGTTAATTAAAAGTTATAATATTAAAAGTTTTTAAAAATTAATTAAAAATTATAATATTAAAAGTTTTTAAAAATTAATTAAAAATTATAATATTAAAAGTTTTTAAAAATTAATTGAAAATTATAATATTAAAGGTTTTTAAAGGTTAATTAAAAGTTATAATATTAAAGATTTTTAAAAGTTAATTAAAAATTATAATATTAAAGGTTTTTAAAAATTAATTAAAAATTATAATATTAAAAGTTTTTAAAAGATTCGAAAATAAAATAAAAATATAAATTTTTTTATTAATTTATTTATAATATTATTTAATTTTTTATAATTATATTAATTGAAATTTAAATATATATTTATTATATTAATTAAAATTTTATATTTATATATAATATTAATTATTAATTTATATTTTTATAAGTTTTTTTGCAAAAATTTATATTAATTTAATAAAATTTTACTATTTTACGTAAATTTTATGTTTATTTATATTATTTTTTATTATTATTTTTTTTACCGTTATTATAATTTTATTTATTTATTTTAATTGTTTTTTTATTTTTATAATTAAAAACGAGTTTATATTATATATAATAATATATAAATTTTTAAAAAATAAAATAAAGAAATTTTAACATAATAACGTTTATTATATTAATAATATAATATAAACTTAATCTCGTTTTTTTTATAAAGTTTTAATATTATTTAAAAAATCTTTAAACATATTCGTTAATATATTACATTTTTTTATTTAAAAAATGAATATTTATTAATTAAAAAAAAATAAAATAATTACGTAATTTAATATTTTTAACATTATTAAACCGGATTTATTATTATTAAAAGTTTTCCTTTTACTAAAAACCCCCGTTTTTATAATAAATTATTTATAAAATATTTTAAATTTTAAAATTTAAAATAATAAAACTTAAAATAATGAATTTATACATTATATTTTTACTTTTTTTATTATATTAATAATACCAATTTTCCAAAATTATACATTAAAAATAAATTTAATAAAATTATAAAATTTTTATTAATTAATATAAAAATTTTTTATTTAAATTAATAAAAAAATTAAAAAAATAACAAATAACACATAAAAACAAAAATTACTTAATAATATAAAAATATAATATAATATTTATTTTTTATTTACATTTTTAATAATATATAAAAATATTATTTTTAATAATTTTAAAAATGCCATAAATCTTATAATAATAATATTACCAATTATTATAAATAATTAAACTTTATAACAATAATAATTTCTATTATTTTCCATCAAAAAAAGTTTAATTTTACATAATTTAAAATTTAATTTATTTATTAAATATATTATTAAAACAATAAATTCTTTTCTAATAAATTAAAAAAATAAAAATCTTAACTTTTATTATTATACATAAGATATTTATTTTATTTTATATTTAATTATAAAAAAATAAAAGAAATTTAAATTTTTAATTAATAAATAAAAACTAAATTTTCATTAATAATTAAATCGTTTTAAATATAATTTAACCGATTTTTTTATCATAAAATATGGTTTTTTTTACGTTTATTAATTAATATACATTTCGATTTTTATAATATAAAAATCCATAAAAATTACGTATAAAAAAATTAAAATTATTAATATATTAATTAAAAACTTTATTTATTATATTTAATATATTAAAAAATTTATTTTATTTTTATTTAAAAATTTTTCAAATTTATATTTAATAATATAAAATATCATATAATAAGAAATTAATATATAATTACTAAATATTAAAAAAAAATTTAAAATATAAAAATTTAATAATTTTAAAAAATATTTTTTTATATTAATTAAACGTTTTAATCTAAATTATAATAAAAATATTATTATATTTAAAAAATATATGATTATATTTAATAAAAAAACCGTAAAAACAAAAATTTTAAAAAATATAAAAAATAAAAATAAAGAAATATAAAATAAAAATAAAATAAAATAAATAACTTTTTTAACAAAACACATTTATATTTCATTTTTAATAATTTTTACAAAATTTATTATATTTTAAACTTTATTAATAATATTTATTTAATATAATTCGGTTAAAAATTAATTTTATAAACTTATTTAAATAATAATAAAACTTTAAATTTTAATTTTATAATTATTAATATAAAATATATTCTTTTAACGTTTTATTTTTTTTTTTTAATTAAATATTATTATTTCAAATTATTTTTTTTTATTTTATCAACATTATTTTACTTAAAATATTTAAAACAATTCGCATAATTCACATAATAAATTTAATTATTAATATTAATAAAATATATATATATAATAATTAAAATAAAATCATAAAAACTTTAAAAAATTATATAAATTATAACATTTAACATTAAAACTTTAATTATTTCTTTTTTTTTATTTATATCCAATATTAATTATTATTATTTATTTATAAATTATATATTTTATTAATATTTTTTATATATTAATAATATAAATAATTTTAAAATTATTACAATATTTAAAATAATAATTAATATTTTCGTTTTAATTTTAATTAATATTATTTTTATTTTTTTATTTATTACTTTTATTTTATTTATTATAATTTTCAATAATTTTATTAAAATTAAAATTTAATTAATAATTTAAACCTTTTTTAAAAACTAATTTAAATTAATTAAAAACGTTATTAAATATTTTAACATATTATATAAACGTATTTTAAATTAATATAACAAATTTTACTTTTATAATAAAAATGGTAATAATAATATTATTTTTATTAATTTTTAAAAAATAGTTTTTCACGTATAATTTTATTAATTAATTAAAACCAATTATTATATTAACATAAATATTATTTAACGTATTATTAATTAAATCATTTTATTTAATTATAATATACATTTTTATTTTAAATATATTTAACAATAATAAATAACTTAATTTTTAAAATAAAATTATTATATTTTTAAGTAAATTTAAAGTTAATTAATATTAATTATTTATAAATTAATTTATAATATTACCATTATTATTCGTTAATTTAATAAATTACACCGGATATAATAAAATCATTATATTAAACTTTAATATATATATAATATAAACAAAATTAATATAAAAATCAATTATTTAAATAAAATATAATTATAAATTTAAAATAATTTTTTAAAATTTTATTTAATTAACTTTAATTTTAAAATATTTATTACAATAATTAAAACTTATTTTATTATAAAAATAATAATAACTTTATTTTTAATTTTACTTAATTATTAAATATTAAAAAACTAAATACTTAACAAATTAATTAATAATATAATATTAATTATTAATAAAAATAATTAAATTAATAATATAATTAATTTAAATTAATTTAAATATTTTAACTAATATATAATATTAAAAAACTTTAATAAAAAACGTTTTTTAATATTAAATAATTATAATAACCATTTAATAATTTAATTTTATAAATAAATTATTAAATTAAAAATTATTATATTTCTTTTATTATTTTATTTTACGTATAAATTTTAATTATTTAATTTTAAGTTTTTTAATATATTAAAATTAAAATATTAATAATAATTTATTTAAATTATTAAAATTAACGTATATAATTACATTAAAACCGATTTTTTAATTAAATACCACTTTATTTATAATTGCATATTTATATATAATAATATTAAAAATATTTAATATAAATATAAAATATATTTTTATAAATTATAAATAATATTAAATTATTTTTAAAATTTATTATTATTAATTTTTATAATTATTTTATATTATAATAAACTTAATTATATAATATTTATTTTTAATTAAAAAAATAAAAGTTTAATAATTTTATTTTTACGTAAAGAAATTAATTAAATAATTATATATATATTAATAATAAATTTATAAATTATTAATAAATTTTTTAAATTTATTTACTTTTGTTTAAAAATTTTAAAAATTAATTAAATATTAATATTTTTTATTATAATACACATTTATTAAAAATTTAAAAAAGTTATATATATAATAATTATAAATAAATTTACAATTATAAAAAAATTATATAATTTACGTATAATAATTATTAAACGATAATAATGTTAATTAAGAAAACGTATTTTAAATTATATTAAATTATTTATAATGGGAAATAACCGGTTTTATTTCGTTACTAATAATACGAAATAACGTAATTATTAACGTTAAATTATTAAAAGAAAAAAAAAGAAAATACGGTAATAAAAAAACGTTATATTACGTAAATAGTTTATTAATATTTAAGTAATATTTAAAATACTTATAAACTTTAAAACATATAATTGTTATAAGTTTTTTTTAAATTATAATAATATATTATAATTTTATTATTATTTTTAATGTAAATTACAAAAAGATTTTCGCTTTTATAAAAATAACGTTATAAAAATATATATTATAAAATTTAATAAATTTATTAAAAAATTAAAAATTAACTTAAACAAATTAAATTTAATAAATAAAATAAAGTTTAATAATTAATAAAAAAAACTTTTAAAAAATACTTTTATTTATTTATTACTTTATAAATTTAATTAATTTTTAATTAATAAAATTATTAAAAAATACCGTTAAAAAATAATTATTTATATTTATTAACGTATTAAAACATTTTATTTTAAATAACAAATAAATTTAAAAATTTTTAATTTTAATAAAATTAATTTAATTATATTAATATATAACAATATTTAAATTATTTTAAAGATTTTAATAAATAAAAATATTAATAATTTTATTTTTAAAGAAATGTTAAAAAAAAAATTTAAAAAAAATTTAAAAGAAAAAAAAACTTTAAAATAATTAAAAATAAATTTAAAAATATATATAATTAACCGTTATATATTACATAACTTTAAAATTATAATTAAAATTTATTTAAAATTTTTAATTTATAATTAAAATTTATTTAAAACTTTTATATTATAATTAAAGTTTATTTAAAATTTTTATATTATAATTAAAATTTATTTAAAATTTTTAACTTATAATTAAAATTTATTTAAAATTTTTACATTATAATTAAAATTTATTTAAAGTTTTTAATTTATAATTAAAATTTATTTAAAATTTTTAATTTATAATTAAAACTTTTTATAATTATATTATTATAATTAAAATTTTTTTAAAAATTAATTATTAATTATTAATTTTTTATATATTTATTAAATATATTTAAATATATAATAAAAAAATAAAAATTTAAATATACGAAAATATTTTTTAATAAATTATATAATATAAAAGTAAATTAAATTAAATATATAAATAAATAAATAAATATTAAAATATAAATAATTATAATAAATTAATATGTAAATATACATTAAAATATAAAAAATTAATATATAAATAAATATTAAAATATAAATAATTATAATAAATTAATAAAATATAAAAAATTATAATAAATTAATGCGTAAATGTATATTAAAATATAAAAAATTAATATATAAAAAAATATTAAAATATAAATAATTATAATGAATTAATAAAATATAAAAAATTATAACAAATTAATACGTAAATACGTATTATAATAAAAATATAACATAATTATATAATTATATAAATTATAAAATATTATTATAAAAAAATATATATATATTAAAAAAAATATATTTAAATTATATAAAGTTTTTAGTAAAATCGTATATATAGAGTAAATCTCGGTTAAATCCCGAATCTTGCCCGTTTTTTTAATTAATACGTAGTATCCTTTTAGGGGTGCTACGTCAAACTTGTGTAAATAGCACTAATACGGATTTCATCGTATCAAAACGTGGGCACAGCCCCATCCCGCCGCATTAGCCGCACCGTTAACCGCTGTGATTTTCATCCTTGGCTCCTGGGCGTCGGTGAACTTATGTCAACTTACATCTCATAGGATATATTATTCAACTTTGGTGTAAAAAGAGCCTTCCTTTTCAATTCTCAGTCCCAGCGATAATTCGATTAATCTACTTTGTCATAATCACATTACAAGCGCTAGTTATGTCGTCTTTAATTTCTCTTGATTTATCGTATGAAGGCGCCTCGGAGTCGGACAAGAAAATCATCAGTACATTACAGAACCTCGTCAACAATAGGGAATCCCGGAAGTCTGCAGCAAGAAGAATCCATGGAGTAATTGTTGACGACTGTCTTAATGCCTATGCCTCTTATAGTGCGGCACCAGGCCCGACAGCAGAACAGATAGAGTCTGGTGCTGTCCGTACCCCTAATCCTGCTGGATGGATGGAATACCTCTGGGATTGTCTCGGAAGAGCAGCTATGAAAATACCTGCTGATCACGCAGGTCAAGACAGGCTGATAGGCCTAATCCAAGAACTTCGACAATTACCTAAAGACCCTGTTCCAGAGTTCCGTGGTGGACGGATTGGGAAGACGGTGCTCTGGAATTTCACGAAGGATAATGGGTATCAGGGTTGCGCTCAATGGCTCTGGGATCTTGACCAAGGTACTTGCTCTATCCTTTTCTAATCTAGATACTGTGACTTATATATCTACTTAGGTAATTTCACTGGCGCGCGTCAGGTAGAGAATGACCCTGGAGCCGCCGTCGCCTATATCAACTTCTCTGCCTTTATGGCACGCTTGCTGGCGTCTGGTATAGCAGACACGAATAATTTGAGCGCGCTGCGACGGCCATCGCCATTCGCGACAAGCCACCAAGACCGCATCCTGATAGACTTGGCGCACCACGAGCCTTACGCGGCTGCAGCAGCCCAGTGGATCATCCATGCTGGAGACGCTCTTTTCGAACTATCCGAGAAGCGCGTACTCGTCGAGGCCGGTGGCTTGAGATACAGCCGAGCTCTGTGGGTTGCGTGGGGTGTTAAATTCAAAGGCATTGCTGAGAGTAACGGGGCTAGCCCAGAGGTTCGAGAATTCGCGAAACGTGCCGTGGGTAAGATGGATCAATGTAAACAAGACGGGATTAATCCTGCGAAGAGTATTATTGATAAGTTCGGCTATATACGTCCGGAGGAAGGGTAACTGTTATATAGACTAGGACGTTGATATATTTTGGCCTAACCTAAAATGTTTCTAATACCAACTTATAATCAATCATTTATCAGGTTGTTTTATTCCTTTCATTCTTCATTCTATATAATGTGCCCTATGGTAAGGATGGTGTCTAGTCTATTTTTCATATTCACGTTAAGACGTTGTGAGTCCCTATATCCAAACGTCAAAGAAACACATCAATTGTTATCAAAGTCAACCTGTGATGGTTGAACTGGCGAACCATTATCGCGCTACCAAGTCAAGATTACTTCCATGTCAATTTTGGTAACTCCTATTACCCCTATTACCCCTATTACACTCCACTTTTTGCACGTCCCCATGAAAACACATCGTGCCACTAAAACTGTCAAAGGAGCACCTCCTTAGTGATCTCACATAAACAAGTGCCTGATTGGTCGAACTTAGTAGACGCGCTTAGTTGCCCCTCCGGCTGGGCCTCTTGAACTGTTGTTTCAATATATCGATAAGCTTTCCCAGACCGCCGGAAACAGAACCGAATCCGAAGGTCCAGTTACGAATGCGTACTGTGTAGATGAAGAAGTACACAAGAGCCCAGTTAGAAATGCAGAAGGCTAGGAAGATGCCAAAGTCTGGTGATCTGTTAGTATGCGCTTATGAAGTACGAGTGAGAGATTTCGGATTTTAACATACCTCGCCATTTCTCGTTAGCATTGACATTTAGAGTGGCAAGATACTGGTTGCCGACGCTGTAAGGGCAATATTGACATCCAGATGTGGCTTCAGGGTTAAGCAGGTATCCGCCAGCGGTCTGTGCAAACCCGCCAGCATATGACTGGCAAGTTTGGTTGGGAGGCGCATCGAATTGAGCAGTCTCAGAGGGGTCACAGCGAACGGGCACCCCGTCAAGCGTCGCGGCCAACATGCCGCCGATCCAATATGTGGCGGGGTTTACCCAATACATCCAATATCTCCAGAACACTGGGAGTGCTGAGTAGGACCGTACTACACCGTTAAACAGACCGAACATGACGAAGAAGAACGGTAATACCTAAGTATGTAATACGTTAGTATGAAAGAGCATTAAAACACCGACACTAGAAACTTACGTTGTCAATAACTCGCAGGCTGGGGGCGAATGCGCAGATCCACTGACCCCAGCTGGTCATGAACAGGAAGATGAGGACCGTCATTATGAATGAGTACCCAGCAACCAAGCTGTCGCTAGCAAGGCCGCTAGGCCAACACCACAAGGCCCAATATATGACACCGGAAACTATAGCGGCGGGGATCTCGGCAACAATATTCGCAGTACAGAATGCCACCCAGCCATAAATGCGCGAAGGGTACTCGCGTGCTTGCCATAACCCCATGTTCTTATCGAACCTGGGCACAACAGCATTCACGATGGTAGCCGGGATTATGATAATCAGGAAGATTGTAAACATGCGGTTCTGCATATCCTGTACACTGTTCCCGAGTTCCCAGAACGTAAACCCGTTGAAAATCCCGATGAGCACTGCCACGAACAGTCTTCCGTATAGATACGACGACTTGCGCCAGTACTGTCTGAACATGCGCTTCGTCAACTCGACCGTCTGCAGCCACGCCGGTGCGGCGAACTCCCTTTGCCGTTCGCTTGAGGCGTTACCACTATGCGACGCCGCGCTGCGGACTCTCTTAAGGCCGTCGATTTCCTCGATGACCTTTTGCGCCTGCTCGCTATTCCTCCACTCCTCGTTCCAGTCGACCTTGGTGCCATCTAGTCGTCTGTGAGGTCGTGCCGCGGTCTCGAGGATGAACTCAGCGACGTTCTTCTCGGGAGGACATGTGGCGCCCCGCTGAGCGAAATAGTCTATCACGTCTTTTCCGTTCTCTCCGATGGGCCCGAAGTAAAAC
This sequence comes from Entonaema liquescens, assembly GCA_902805475.1. Lineage (NCBI taxonomy): Eukaryota > Fungi > Ascomycota > Sordariomycetes > Xylariales > Xylariaceae > Entonaema > Entonaema liquescens. Next base: position 1,114,168 of record CADCSX010000025.1, on the reverse strand, counting down.
GTGTTGCCGCCGGGGTTAAGCGCAAGCACCATGTCGAATTGTTGGATGAGGACCGAGCTCGGCTGGTGGATGGTGCAGACGATTGCTTGGCCGGCGGCGCAGAGCTTCTTGAGGAAAGTGACGATAGAGTAGGCCGACTGGGAATCGAGACCGGATGTTGGCTCGTCTAGGAACAGAAGCAGGGATGGCTTGGCGGCGAGTTCCACGCCGATAGTAGTTCGCTTGCGTAGCTCGACACCAAGTGAGCTAATGATAGCGTCCTGGAGGTCATTAAGTTCAAGCAAGTCGATGATCTTGTCCACGTATGCGAGCTTCTCAGCTCGAGGGATAGTTGCCTCTTGTCGTAGAAGAGCAGAGAACTCGATGGCTTCACGGATTGTTTGAGTTTCGTCGTGAAGATCCCCCTGGAGACAGAATCCCGTGTTCCGTTGGAACTCAGGGCCCAAAGGCTTTCCATCAACGAACATTTCGCCGGTAACGACACCAACTCGCTGTCGCTGTGCTAGGGTGTTCAGCAAGGTCGACTTACCGGCGCCCGAAGCACCCATAAGCGCGACCATTATTCCAGGCTTCGCGTACCCGTTCACTTTATTTAGAAGTTTACGTTCGCCGCCAAGGTAAGGCACGGTGTACTCCACATCTCGCCAGGTGAAAATCGATTCACTCTTTGTAAGTTGTCCTAAGGCCTCGTTCTGTTCCTCACTGGTAGCTTGGGAGTTCTCTACCCTAGTCGCGGAAGAGCTGCTGCTATCAGCACCTCCATTCTCTATGTCGGATGGTACAGCGGCTTTCTGTGCTTGCTTCTTGGCTCGTCGACTCTTCTTGAATATTAGTGCACCACCGCCATCATCAGAGAAATCAAGTGTCTCCGTCACTACAACCGTGATAAGGAGGTATAGAATCCCGAAAGCGATTACAACACCAAAGTTCCGCCAGAGATTAGAACGGCTGTAGCCAAGGGCAGTTTGCAGATAGTCACTACCCGCAATCACGCGAGAATTTGGCTTGGAACCAGTAAAAGCGCACCCTTGATACTCCGGTAGAATGTCAGGGCCTTGAGGGACAAGCTGCTCAGGAGCGCAATCCATCAGTTGGTCCGAGAGCTCATTCGTTAAGACCGCCTCGAAACTGTATGATAGAGGATTAATCCAATACAACCATCCGAACCAGATATATTTGTGCAAGAGTTGTGTCTTCGGAATAGCATAGCCCGTGAAGATAACGAGCAAGTTAAGAGCAAGGGTAGAGAAGCGCACAGCGGTATCGATTTCCGGTGATAAGCTGGCGAACATCCGGTAGAGGGCCGTGATCATTATCGTTGTGGCGTACACAAACAGCATGTAGATCCAAAACTTGCTCACGTCGACATCCAAGTTGGTCATGAAATACATGGTCGTCCCAAATACGCAGACCTGGAGGAAGACCAACGGGAAGTCCAAAAGAACACGGGCAAGCGACACAGCAGACGGACGGTAGAAGGCGTAATCTTGGTGGCGAGCGACAATCGCCCGTCCACCGACGGCTTTCCCAAGCTCCGATAGTTGAAGCCAGCCGAGGAAGACGACGGAGAAGAACAAGGCGCCACCGCGGGTGAAAGCCCCGGCAGTTGAGAATGGTTCGTTATAGTAGATGGAGCCAACTATGAGACCGCTAGCAATAGTAATGAAGAATTTCGTTCCGAGAGTCAACTTGTCCCCAATTAAAAGCCAGAATTCCCGCTTAGTGCACGCCCATACCTGGCGAGTAAACGAGACTGTATAAGGCGACTTCTTGCTGACGTGCTTCGACTTGGACTCCTGCACAGCACCTTCGAATTTCTTTGCATCCGCGTAATCCGTACGCTGGAGATGTTCCTCGTAGTCGCGAACATCTTCCAGCAGCTTTTGGTAGTTAGGGGAGTCGCGGAAGGCCTTTTCCAGCTCCTCGGTCGTTTTCGGCGCTCTGTCCTCGAACCCAGGTCTGAAGCGCCTCTCGTTTGGATCCGTGACCGCGGTTAAGAAGTCAGCCGTGGTCTGCCGCTCGGGACACTCGAATCCAAGGTCTATGAAGTATTGCTTCGCATCCTTGGCCGGTCCCGAAAATATTTGCCGGCCTTGGTCGATGACCAAGACTTTATCCATCAGCTCGTAGATGCCTTCGCCGGCTTGGTATAGTGTTACGAGCGTTGTCCGGTTGCTGATGTCGGTCATGATCCTTAGTGACTTGGCGTAATCGAGAGCTGTTGAGGCGTCCAAGCCGCGAGTTGAGTTGTCCCATGCCATTACGGTGGACTTGGATGCTAGTGTCTCTGCAATAGATACACGCTTGCGCTCGCCGCCGGACACTCCTCGGGTGTAATCATCGCCGACGAGTGTGTACTAGGATGAACATATTAGTGACTACCACATAAGCCGACGAGGTAGATAATTATGACTTTCGGGCCGAGATATGATTGAAGATCACCAGCACTTATAGTTATCACTTACCTTCGTATGACTGATACCGAACATTTTCAGTAGAGCATCAGCGATGATTGGTATTTCCTCCTTAGCACCCTTCTTCGTCTTATTCATGAGCGCGAATGTGAAAGTTTGCCAGACGTTAAGTGAAGCGAAGTGAACGTCATCCTCGGGGTTGTAGTTCACTTCACCTCGGTACATCTTCTTCTGCTTCTTTGCTGGGATACCGCCGTACGATATTTCCCCTTCGACAGCGGCGAAGGACTCAACATTGTTACTTGCAGCTTTCAGAAACGTGCTACATCCAGAGCCAGGGCGGCCTAGAACAAGCATCATCTCGCCGTCGCGCACACATCCCGTGAAGTCGTTGATCAAGGTGCGCGTCGGCTGTTTCCTGCCGAATCGAAGGATGGGGAAGAAACGGGAGAGAATGTGGTATAGGTCAGGTCCGAAAGTTCCAATTATTGCATCTGGGAGGGTACGAACGAAAGAAGAAGCGCTCTCTACACCCTTCACGGTGAGATTCTTATATATAACGCCGACTCTCTTTTCGGAACCGTGCTCCGTACGCTTTTCGAAGTGGCCATCTCGCATGAATTTGCCTAGCTCGAATTCTTCCTCCTCTTCTGTTACGATTTTCTCGTCAGCCTCAAGCTCACCTTGAGCCTGTGTTGAATCCCGCCTCGGAAGCGCATCAACTACATCATCGCGACGACTGCCAATTCGGGTCAAATCGAAGTGTCTGCTGGCTTGCGAGTCTTTGGTTTTTGTATTTTGCAGTCGTGAGAGATTTTGCCTCAATACCTCCAACTCTTCCAAGGCTTCATGTTCATCAAAGCGACCAACGTCCCTTTCACCCCAAGTGCCCTCTCCATTACCAATTGAGTCGGAATCGTCATGTCTATTGTGACTCTCAAGGTCTTGTGTAACTTCAGTTGATCTTCCCCTATCCAGATGAGTATCTTCGCGATGCCACAGGTTTACGGGTACTCCAAGCTCCCTACGGCGAGTGGCATCGTCACCCAAACCGCTAGACCACATGGCCAAAGTATATTAGCCGTGGATAGGATTCGATGGAGAGGCGTTGCTCACGGGCGCGAGGATCTTGGAACAGCCTAAGGAAACGATGAAACGCAATATCCGTCTCTTAGCTGAAAATAAGAATTACCTAGGTGTGGTATAAGAGGTCTTATATTAGGTTTAAAAATAACTAAAAGCTTCCAAAATTTGAAACGATTTACTCAGCATCCCACTATTTTCATTGGAGACAATGAATAAGTGGTGATGTCGAGTAGATTTAGCGCGAGTTGGGACGGCAGCCTTTACAAAGATATGGTCGATTGTTAAGCAAGGGACTAGGTTAAAAGCCAGCCCGATGGAGGTGTCAGTATGAAGTATGTTGAGGCCGGCCCACCACACTTGATTGCCAATCGGTCATGGCATTGAGCATAATATGCGTATTATACCGATCGGATTCCCTAATTTATACCAATCTCGAGTTCCACTACGGATGTGTCAACTCGCCGGACCTGTCATCACTAGGAACACATTATTGTCACATACATCACGGCTCGCACTCGCTCAGCACTGATAGGTTAGTCATTGACAAGTGGGATGGCTGAATGCTATTGCAGTGACTAAAAACCTCCCCGGACATTCCACTACATGTCGGTGAGATAAGGGACCCAGTCAGCTCAACAAATAGGAACGGGAATAGATAGGTCATATAAGACGCTTCCTTGAGATATACGCCGCTGTTATCTCTATTGCAAATCCTAAGGATTACGGTCCCGCTGACGACGATGGAACATTTCTCATTGCCAAGGACCTATGAACCGTCTTTACAGTATAAATAAAAATAAATACGTAGATCTCATAAATTCCCCCCGGTGTTAAGCATGGAGTTTAGGCATGGTACTGAGATCTACTGTAAGATTGATTATGCCTAGAAATACTACAGTATCTGTACCGACAGCCCGGAACCTTGACGGACCATTGCATTTCTCTGATAGCTGAATAATCGCGTAAGCTTACTAGTTCGGCCACTTTCGACCCGTACCTAATGTCTTATAAGTCCGGGCCCTGCATGTAGATCTCACGTGGGTTTCATACGCACATTCCCAGATTTTTAAGAGCCCGAGCCAATAGGAAACGCTCCAGGGGGACCTCATATACGAATATCCTATCATTCTTTTTGGATCGACTATGCATATTATATTTGCGTTCAATGTAAAAGTCCATTTAACGCAGATCACTTTGAGAAGTCTAACGGTTGGCAGATTATCAGCTCTTCCCCCGGAGCGATACAACTTCTCGGACAACCTGATAGAAGAATATTTTATTTCATTAAATACCCTAGTTAACTCCACACTAGACACTCCATCAGGGTTAAGTATTATAAGACTGGCAAACGTCAATGGCAAATTCCATAGTGATGTTACATTATGGGACGTACACCTACTTATCTTATCCACTTGAAGATTCAAACAGCCATACATAATCAACCTCGACGGGTCCTCGTTATATAATGCATCCATTTTTAATCCAAAAAATGTAATACATAAGCTTCAATAGAAATTGCGAGCTTAATCGTATACGTGGATAGTCTAAGTCTTATATGGATAGTGCCGAGTCTAATCGGTCTTTTTTACCTGTCTGATTACCAATTTATGCTTACGAACCAATATCTTGTTCCCCTCAGAGTTAATAAGCCGAGCAATATTATAAATACAAGTTAACTAAGGGTGGGATATATCTAATAGGGAGTTACGAGTCATTCTCAGCTTGCTCATTACTTAGAATATTCACATTGGTATTTAAGTGGGATGCTTACGTTACCATACACAGAATGCGCAGCTCTTGGCCTAATACTCGAAGTTGCTGCAACGCTTGTAGAAGTTTACTTGACATAAATGGCGATCTTAGAAACCAGTATACAACCAAGCCAAGTAAGTAACCATTCTTACTACTCACATACCATTTCAGATAATGAGCCACAGATACTATTTTGCCCATTGTTTAAATCACTCGATGTGTTTATCAGCAGCTTTATGACTCTTTAAAACCTTGCAGTTATGTTGACGTGGCAAGACTCAACAATGAACAACAGCCAAGCCGTTTGTGTAAGTGTGTAACCCAACGCAGGTCGATTTCATTCGCCAGCCGGTCCGAACGTTGAAGATAACGGAAATAGGAACTAAAATGGACTTAAGTTGATAAGCAATACGTATTCATCATTGTGATGAGATGCAGCTCAGCTTCTAGGACATTATGGCTATCATTACCAAAAGTAGTCCCCATCCCTCTCGAGACTTATCTTAAATAACGTACGGTTTCTTACTATAAGAACTTATCCCGCGGTACCCGTATTAGGTATTACATTATACGTGTTGGGACAAAATGTACTATTAGTGCTGTCTACACAAGTTCGACGTAGCACCCCCAAGGGGGTGCTGCGCATTGATTAAGGAAACGGGCAAGATTCGGGATTTAACCGAAATACTTCCGAATAAGCGTGTTTCCCACGTATTTTAATGTATCTTATGATATTTCATAAAATTTCATTATTTTTTTCCTTTTCCAGAATTAGCAAGGGTTGGAATAACTTTTATTGGTATTCAAAGTTTGGTACGCTATCCCTAATTACTGCCCGTTTCTTAATCAATGCGCAGCACCCCTTGGGGGTGCTACGTCGAACTTGTGTAGACAGCACTAATATATTTGGATGATCCCTATTCCCTTTTTATTAGCCCCCTTAAAGTTATACCTTTGGTGTATACCTAAGGCACAATATTCGTAGAGAGAATTCCGAAAGGCTTTAGAAGAATGCACTGAGGGTCAGCTACATCGCAGACTCAGATTCTCGGCAGTTTTACGTATATGAATTCGATAGATCACCTATGCATTGCATCCTTGTTTCCCCCGCATCCATATCTCACATCCTTGCTGTCGTTTATTTACCAATCATTCTTTGTGTAACTCGCCATATTTGGTAGTTCACTCAAGTGGCTGCGGGATTGGAAACATGATAAAGGAAAGGTCTAGGTATTCCATCTTGGTGTCTCTGTGTACCTAATAACCCACCAGAAAGCTTCAAATTTCGATAAATCCGTAAGTCGAGTTGAGATTTCAAGAGGACCTTGTTTCATTCATAGGTATTCCGCCTAGAGCTGACAACAAACACCTACTATAGGAATACGTTATATCGTTACAACATGAATTGTCCTTTAGAAACATACAGCTATCCTTCTTAGGGGCTAAAAAAAAACTCAGTGGTACAATTATCATTTATCCAAACAGCAAGAAGCTCCCGCCCAAAATGCAATCTTAACACCGGTAAATACCTAGTACATGTTGCAACTGGTGTAAGTCGCGGTGTTGACTTAGCTACAATACCGGAAGTTGAGTCCAGGCAGTGGCACGACTTAATGGAGAGTGTTCCAGTAACGGCTAATGTGAAAATGGCCGCATTTTCAGGATCTCATCATCCTCCGGGTGACCCGGAGTGGGAATATCCAGGAAGCATGGCTCGATATACCAAGCGGGGTTGCCACCCAATCCGTTTTCTCCTTCACCTTTCGAGTGCGTAATACTCCATCCATTCCCTAGCCATCTTAGCTTATTCGGCCCGTTGCCATCGACACTTTCCCAGTCATAGTCTTCCCACCTGGGCGCCCGTAGAGCCTCAAGCGCATGGAGAGCGCTCCCCGGCCATAAACCGACGATACGCTCGCCTAAACCTCCTTCACTCTTGTACCAGCTGTGACATGTATCTGTATATACAGTACGCTTGAAATACTCATGGCAGTACTCGTCCCAGTCACGTATTCGCTCAGGCTTGATACTCATGCTCGCGTAGTCCTCTTTTTGCAGTTTCCTTATGCTCTTAATGATATAGTCGCCTTGATTCTCCAGAATCACGGTTAAAGAGCCGGCTCCAATAGCTGCATTCGGGCCGAGCATCATGAAGAAATTGGGAAACGAATCTACCGTAAGTGAAAGATATGCCGTAGGGTATGGCGTAAAGCGCGACTCAAGCGACTGGCCGGTACGCCCATAAACTGGGAATGGTGGTGCTGTCGCAGTATTAAACCCCGTGGCGCAGACGAGAGCGTCGAGAGGGATTGAACGGCCCGACTTTAGAGTCACTCCGGTTTCTGTTACCGCTTCTATGGGGTCGGTGATGAAATCTACGTTGTCTTGAACGAGAGCTTCAAGATAACCCGGCCCTGGTGTATTACGCCGGCAGCCGATTCCAAAAGCTGGAATCAAGAATTCGGCGATCTCAGGCTTCTTCGCTAATCTCTGCTTCATCACTTCACTGAACAGCCCAATGGCTCCTTTCTGCATCTCCGATTCCCTTAACGAAACAGGGTGAGATATATTGCCGTCTACTTCAATGATCCTGCGAAAATTTAGGAATTTCTCGGGGTCGTTGGCGAATTCCTGACGTTGTTCCGGTGTGACTATCCAGGCCTAGTTAAGCTCAGACTCGGGAGTAATGATAGAAATCGTAATGACTTACATTCAAACTTAGTTGGGTCCAAGCCGAGCTTTTCCATTACGGCTATGTAGGTCAATAAAAAACATCCGACTTTTTGAAAAGCGAGGGACGTACCGTCACCAAAAGGATTTGTGATCCATGTTTTACTTCTCACGAAACATGAGAGCTGTGTTCCTTCGACCTTTTGTAAACTTGGGACGATCTGTATAGCGCTTGATCCGTTTCCTATAACCCCGATTTTCTTGTTTTTGAAGTCGTAGCTATTATTTGTTAGTTGGTGAAATCGTAGCATTGCTGGGACAGTTCACACTTTTCGTTCCACAATGCCGAATGCATGATTTCCCCTTTATAAGATTTCAACCCAGGAATATCAGGCCAGGCAGGGTCACTGAGATTGCCTCTGGCGGAAACCAACACATCGGCCTCATCTTCAAACGTCTCGTTGGTGTCAGTCCGTTGAATTGTTAGAATCCTGTTGGTCTGTTAGTGCGTGTTGAGTTCTCTCAGGGGGCTTTGCAAAAGACCATTTCTTCTTATTATCGTCCCATCGACAAGACTCTACGCTATGTGAAAGCTTCACATATCTAAGGACGCCATATTTCTCAGCTGTACCTTGGAGATACGAGCATATTTCTTTCTGAGGGGCGTAGAAACTTGACCAGCCAGGGTTCGGATTAAAGGAGTATTGGTACGAATGTGCCGGGATGTCGCATGCACATCCTGCAGTGTGTAAGTAAATTAGACGAATGATTATCGAGACCAATATCGCCAAATTATACCTGGATACTTGTTTACCCACCATGTGCCACCCACGGACTCATGCCTTTCGTATATTCGGAAGTCGACATTGCGTAGACGTTGTGGTATGCGAATTCCCATGTAAATCCCGGAATACCCAGCCCCTATAACCCGCACCTTGATAGGACGGGAGCCATCTATAGGTGCCTCCTTGATTGTAAATGGTGTTAAGTGGTCGACGGAACCCATATTGGCGAGACCAAATCTGCACTTGATATGTGAAGGATGAAACAGCTTGAGAACTGGCTGACCATGTCGTATATATATAATTCAAGAGTGACCTTATCGTGATTGGTTGGTCGACTCGCTAATCGTGAATGCTAGTTAGTTCATCGTTTCCCCGCACCTCAGTTTCGATATCGCGTTTAATACCCCGGCACATAGAAGCTATTGGGGGAAGCAAAAGGGGGAAACACCCTTTGTGTTCCAATAGACAAGGTATCTAACCAGGTCTAGTACGTATGTAGCATTAGAAGAACCACAAATCGGTTAATGCTTTCGGAAGTCAACTATGTTATGAGATTTTCCGATACTAGTTGGAGAGTAATCTTGGAGTGGCCTATCTTGCTTCCAATGTCATCTTACAAATATGGGACCACGTCGGCACATATGCGGCTCAGCTGGGAAATTGAAGGCCCGCCCCTCATCATATCGGCAATACTGTGAAGAGTCGAAAAATTAATACGCAATTAACTCCAAGAAGGTAAGTAAAAGTTAAGAGTTAATTGTCGTATCCAGAAGCTACTGGATGCCTACTTTATGAATAGCTTTCGTGGTTGTTTATATGCAAGCTTTAGAAATACTAACTAGCATTTATGGTAATTACCAAAGAGAAAAGAATGCTATACTTGAATATAGGCTTGATAGAGGAATACATAGAGGATAGATGCTTACGGCTAATTTACCTACTTATATTAAAACAATATCTGGTGTATGGTTACACAACGTAGCCCCTTTTCCCTTCGTAAGTCTAGTCTTGACAGCACATTGATTAGCAGTCCAGAACTACCAGGCATTCCACAAACGAGAGAATTCATAGCTTTGGACAGAGGGTTATGAAACAGAGTGAAATTTAATAAATGACAGTAGTCTCTTAAGCGAAGTGCTTTTAAGGATAAGTAGTCCTATCCACGAACTTTGAGATCATCCTACTTCCGTAGTCAATAATCATAACTAAGGAGCAACATTAATCAATACCCCGGTATGCAAATACTGAAATAATCTAACGTGACAATAGGATTCTAAATACTTAAAACGCGTATTCCTTCCATCCAATTGGAGAAAGTAAAGTTTCATAAGATGGGTTAAGGAAGAAGCTTTTTCACTGAAGCCTCGACGAAATAGATACCTAATTCAGAGGGGCGATAGTTACTAAATCGTGAATGCGTATCTTTAACAAAGCTGATACATAAAGTAAACGTTCAATAGCAATATCACTACGGTAACGCCTGACTTTCCGTCCTTATTGAGAAAACATTGCTCGCCTCTCATATACGCATAGATCTATCATCAACCCGCGTATAACCCGATAGTAGCGTTGATATAAGAAAGCGCCGGGAAGAACTCAAAATAACCCAACGAAAGGTAGGAAAGAAGATATATGAACTAAGTGACTTTTTGAAAAATAAAGGGTTTAATAAATTATTTGTAAACAATAACAACACACTCTTATTTAAATTAAGCCATACGCTCAGTTGATTAAGCAAGTAACGGTCCGTAGAACAGACACTTAAGGAACTTACCCGACAGCATGATATTGTTTACTAAAGTTGTAAGCAAGTGCAGTAGCAAAAAGTTCCTAACTTCGACGAAAAGGCTGGATAAGGTAAAATACGAAGTGTAATATGTTTGAAAGTACTGAAATCATAAATCTTGATATTATTAGGGATGCTCACTAGGTATTTCAAAGACTTATTTGTACCTTAGTGACTTGCTCATTGAGCGTTAGTTGTATTGTATATAAATTTTCTACAGTGCGCATCCACATCGATGCACCTAGTTCAACAAGCTTCGAGAACAAATATAAGTAATTTATAAGAGCAATGAGTCAAGTTTAAGAAGAACAGTAGGATATTGCATATTGTCCTTTTCCGAATGACTGCTACCTCTTATATAGTTAATAGCATAATATTTAGCGGGGAATGATCTGTTTTTCTAACTGTATATGTTGTATTGAACTAGTTATGAAGACTATTAGATTAACTTTGTGAATCCGTATTGGAATCTGACGCTCAATAGAGAGTTAATAGTTGGTCGAAGTAGGATAATCCACATGATATTCGAGTCTCAAGCTGGTTCAAGGGGTTTAGATGAACATGTTTACAATAACTAGTAGGCTAATGTTAAAAGATATAAAATTTAACACTCTTATGAGGCTTTTATTGGTAGTTGATACTTAGTGAGAACGTGGTTCGTTAAAAGACAAAATGCCGCAAAATAGGTATAAGATTCAAATCAATTGCGACTGGCTGATTCAATTCGATATGGTAAACTCGGGCGCATAAGATACCTAGCCGATACTATAATATGTACATACGCACGTACCAGCGATGTTGAGTGACATGTTCAGCGTATCGGATCATGCATGATTCGAACGAATGGTTGGTAAGTCAAACCCCACTAACAGACCGGAGATGGTTAGAGAAGAGAGGATGAACCAATGAGGTTGCATAGAATTGGACCGTGTTCTACAAACTCAATTTAATGGTCATGTCTGCGCCGATGCCGTGAGACGGATAAGTCAAGTAAGGTATAAAGTAGGGAGTGAAGGGTGGCGCATAGGATCGTCAGCGCATAACTGCTAATATTGATGATCCAGTCATTTTTGACGTACACGTGTGTATCCGTGTATATCCAGTTGGGCGTACTTTGGCGTTTTTAGCATTTTGTATAAGTGATCTGTATAAATGACATCAGCGCCGCGAATGGTTCACCGGAAATCGGGTGTTGTCTCAAGTAGTTGGCGAGTCTCGGGTCGCGTCGTGAAAGGAAAGGAAAAAAAAAAAAAAAAAAGGAGTACGTAGGTACTTTTAGGTTAGGGCGGTTCAACCACTACTGTTAAATCGTCTTACTGTGCCTCTATTTGGGATCAGAACGGATAGCCCCTCTAGCAGTCTGGGCAGCGGACTGATGCACATAACAGTAATGGCGATATTTGGATGACGTGCATTATCATGAGGCATCCGGGTGTTTGAAAAATGAATTACCTTTACTTTACATGTATTCAACCGTACCTCGATGATACAAGTACGGTACTTGTTTTAAGTACGTACCTAAAACAGATACGTTTTGACGATCTATAAATACCTACATTATATAGGTAGGTAACTTGTACTTTTAACTACATAGGTACATGTAGTTGAGATAGCGAGTTGCTTATAATATTTAAATAGGCGAGATTGAAAACTTGAGAAGTGATATCATTATAAATAAGATTGGGGGAACGCATATTTCAATAGATAACGGCACTGCAAGAAACCTGGAGATTCAATTACAGATATACTTATAGTAAGGCGTTGTCCAGCCTGCAGATACGTTGAAAGATACGGCAGGGACTGGGTATCAAAGTATCTGGATACATCGGAATCTCTCTCCACTTTACCCGTTCGGTGCTGGTATCCGCCTTTACGGACTACCAAATTAGGACAATTAGGATATTACGACTTTTTAGCGTACACCTAAGGTTGTTGACTCCTGCCGCTTGGGATTTCTAGTGAGGTAGTTTAGAAAAGTTAAAATATTTCAAACTGCCAGGCCCTTTAGGCCAGTCAGGCCATAGTTGTTCAAGTAGCGCCATCTGGCAAGCACCTGACCTACCTTAAGGTAATGTAAATCGAAATTAAGCATCGATCTCATTACCCCAAAATTGGTTCCCACCCAACGTGACGGGGAGTCTTCCAGCAGCAGGTCCAGTTCTTCGCACCATCTACAACTTCCCCATTTACTACAATGTTCGATTTCTTGCTTTCAATGGTCAATAAACTCCTTTGTTTCTCAACCAATAACTACATTCTTTTTCGTTTCATTGTTCCTACCGTCACAACTGCATTCTTATCATCTATTCATTGATTAATATTAATCATCTTCTAATACCTTTGGCAATTTAGATACCGATTCAATGTCCCCCACGTCCTGATAACTATCGACAATTCGCTATCTATCCGCTTTTCCTCATTACAGCTCGAACCTCGGATAAAACCTTTGTAGTGTAACTGTTTATTCGAATTCAGGTCATCTGGTTCAACTCACACACTACTTACCATAGGTATTACCATAGGTAGTACCATAGGTAGTACCTAAAACACCTTAGGTCTCTTGAAGGTATATATATATATCATCTGTGTAGCTGCTTGTAGCTGCGTGTAGGAGGTAGACTTGCGAATCACTGTGCACCTGTGGTACAGAAGACATCTCTCATTCGGCCACGAGGCGACGCGCATCGCACCCTGGTCACAGCCAAGTTTCCCGTCGCTGCACTGTACCTCGCCCACGGCCTAAGCTAATGCAGTCTGAGGTCAACGTTACAATTCACAGCTTCCGGAGTGTAATACTTTGATCGACGTACTGTACCGCCGCTGTCGCCGCCGAGTTTCTAATCGACTCTATTCGACTCGACTCTCTATTGTTTAACCTTCGCTGACTTTCGGCTGCGCCCTATTAATTCATCATCTTACTTTAGGACCTAGAACCTAGGACCAATAAGATTGGATACTTAGAGTACCAGTCTCGTCTTATCTTAGTACCAGCCGCGTACTTTAAACGCCACCCATAACTAAACTTTAACCTATACTTTTCTTCGGGACTCCAGCGTTAGATATTTAGAAACAAGGTTGTTGTTTACCTATCGACTACGAGGCGCAGCTGCCGGACACCTCGCGCCTTATCGAGAACGTGAATTTCAAAACTTCTTCTTTTAAAGGGTGGAGTCTCTTTCGTTCGACTGCCGTCGCCAGCCCAAGTATTTGACTACATTTTCTACGTGCTACGGTACTTCACTGGCTTCAGACCTGGTACCTATTACCTACACTACCTACACTACCTACACTACCTAGTGGCTCCCTGTAAGAAAAAAAAAAAGAGGACCACTGTCAAACCCTTGACACAAACGCTTTCCTGATCCTTGCTAGCCAATTCCCTCCTACATACCTACATACCACCTGGGCACTCGACAACTCGAGTCATTCACACACAAGATCCCGTTCATTGTTTCACACCGTTCCAAAGTTGTCAAGCCAGCCGCTGTCAACCCGTACTGGCTCAGTCAGCAATTAAATATGTCCACCGGACAATCCCAACCCCAGTCCCAGTCCCAGTCCCAGTTTCTGCAGGAGGGCATTCTCGCAGACCACGACCGCCGACCTGTGTCGCAAACACGTCCTCTCAACGAATTACCTGCTTTGGGAACACATCCCTTTCTCACAGCTGCTGACGCATTAAATCGAAATCATGTACAGGAGAATCACATAGCACAATCCTATAATGGCGAGTCTACACCTTCGTCGAACTATCTATGCGAAGAGTCGATGAGTTCGAGAATACCGGTTCCCCACGGTCAAATCCAGTTCCAATCGCATACAATAGCTCCTTCTCCCCCTCTACCACAACGCCAGTTAGGGGAATTATCTACATCTCCCGAGGAGTCGCCTTATTTCCCATCACCACTTGGGAGGGCTAGCAATACTCTATATGTTGCGACAGATGTACCACCAGCATCTCCAGAACGGTCCGACAGCCTTAACAGCAACCCCAGCCCCTTTCCATCGTATCGCTCAGCCTTGAATCTACAACGCAAGACTTCTTCTCCGAGCCTTAAGCCAGTCTCGAGAACTCCTAGTTTTAAGCAGCACTACTCGAGAAGTATTGGTTCCGCCGCGAGTTCGACCTATCCAAGTCCTATGATATCTGCCATGGGAGATGTTACGCCTCTGCCATCGCCATTGCTAGGTAGTGAGTCTCCCGGTCCGTGGAAGCGATTTGGATCCCGCCGCTCGTCTCAAGCGCGAGAAGTTTTACCTCCAGTTATGCCTGATTCGGTCCTTATTAGTTCAGCTGGCGAATCTGTCGCATCTGCACTGGCTCATCAGTCTAAACGGAAGGTGTATGCCGGACTAAATGTTGGCCACGCAACTGAAATTAGCAGCGGCAAGGTTGAACATACCCGCAACAGGAGCATCAGTGAATACATTCCGGATCCGAAGGGCATACCTAAGCGGCAGCACACCGTATCTGGACAGGTTGATGGGAAGGAGGTGGATACTACTTCCAACGCTCATTTACGCCGAGAACCACACCTATCCCAAGCGCGAGGCATCATACCAGTGACTAAACCGCCCTCGCCTCCTCCCAGCGAGTCGTCACAGAGCAGTGATAACGCCGGCTCTAAAAGATCACGTTACGAGTATTTCGAGGCCCGCGGCCGACATGACGGAAGACTTAGACGATGGCGTGCTATTAAGGAGCTAGGACAGGGAACATTTAGCCGAGTAATGTTAGCAACAAGTCAGGTGGCCGCCGACGACGAAGCCAATGCCACGAATCAAAATGGGACGAATGTAACGAATGGGATATTATCAACCACGAATGGTTCTCAACCGGATCGTAAAACTTTGGTCGCTATCAAAGTTTGCGAACACGGGCCTCGGGGTGGGGCCTCGGAGGATCGGATCGAAATGAGCCTCAAACGAGAACTAGATATTATGCGATCGATCAGCCATCCGTCGTTGGTTCATTTGAAGGCCTGGAGTATCGAACCGACAAGGGCGTTGTTGGTATTAAGTTATTGCCCTGGGGGCGACCTATTCGACGTCGCAACGGCGTACCGAGACGTCTTGACGCCTGTACTTTTGAGAAGGATATTTGCTGAGATAGTGGGGGCGGTGGGATATCTCCACGAGCGTCGGATTGTTCATCGGGATATCAAGCTCGAGAGTAAGTAACATTTTGGATCATGATCAGCTATGCAATAGTCATCATTTACTGACATAAATAACAGACGTGTTGGTAAATATTCCACCATCTGAGCTCACAAAGTTCGACCAGGATTGGGCTGTATACCCATATTCTGTAACTACACTTACGGACCTGGGCCTATCGCGACGCGTGGCCGATGACGAGAAGCTTGAAACTCGCTGTGGGTCGGATGACTACGCTGCACCCGAAGTTATATTAGGACAATCGTATGATGGACGTGCTGTCGACGCCTGGTCCCTTGGTGTTTTGCTCTACGCTCTTCTCGAATCACGACTTCCTTTTGACCCCCCTCCAGGTGCTAGTGATGTACAGAGGATGCGAAGTAGAACGAGTCATAGAATAGCGCGCGTCGAATGGAGATGGATTAAGTACCAGGGCGACGACGGCGACCATGACGCGAGCGAAGCCAAATTTGAGAGCGAGGGCTTGAAGGGAGCCATGGAAATTACTGAGGGCCTTCTTAAACGAGCTCGGAGCCGCTGGCCAATGGAAAAAGTGATTAAGCACGAATGGGTTCAGGGCGGAATCCAAACTGAAGGTGGTTTGAAATTTAGAGAAGAAGAGGAAGGGGAGGAGGTTTTATGACATTAGCTGGAGTTTGCTATGCGTGCTCTCGCTTAGACAGGTGCACCAAAGGTGCATGGTTTTTTTTATTACTATTTCTTGGGCTCAGTTTTGGGAGGTCTGGCTTACGGCTGGGAATGCCGCGGCAACATGGACCTTGGAGAGCTTTTCGACTGATCATTGGGGATGATTCCAGACTATGATTTTAGGTGTTTCAATGGCTTACATACGAGCAAAAGATAGACGCTGCTACAAGAGACGAGCTCGGACACATGGTCGCTAGCAACGGTGTTTTTGAGAGCGGTTTTGGCACTCTGTATTACAAAGGATACTTGGAGAGAAAAATGATTCTTCAATTCAAATTACCTAACACGAGCATGAATTCATACTATGTTGCTCATGAAGTCATAACATTTGTCTTTTTTAAGGGGATATCACGTTACACCCCCCGGCTAAATTGTGCGCATGACCTACAAAAAAGGGGCTGGATGTAGGGTGTTTGGGGTATAGCTCACGAAGCTGATAATTAGGTACGATACGAGTTAACTAGATGGGGCATGTTTCAAGGTAATATTGCCCAGCCCCAAGCACCAATATTTGGTATTGGAGTACGTTGGAATGTCACGTCTGTATATGCTCGGCACATGATACTGGATTGTACCATGTACTTGATAGAATGATAGATACTTGTCAAGGAATAATAAAATAGGAGGTATGCTTACCTAAAATCTATATTCAAGTGATAAGCTAGAAGATATTGTTCATGTGAATGTATGCCGAAGTTAGATTTTAAGTTAATATACCTAAAAAGTAGGATTCAAGATGGGTCCCACGCAACTACAAATAATTACCCTAGATTCATACTTATCACATTCTAGATTACCTACCCAGGTGGGTAGATCTCAAGATACGTAATATAGGAAAGAGTAAAATATTGGCTAGGTGTGAAATCACCCAAGCTATACAATCACGATATCATGGCATGACGAATTCGAGATGAAATGCATTTTTCTATCCGCAGATAAACGCCTATCCCGGGTATCTCTCGAACGCCAAACGCGACTCCTAGTTCCTGAGTTGCCTGTCATGATGCCGCTGCGTACCTAATACATTTTGAATCCCTTCTTCTATTCTAACCCCCAATTTGAAACTGAATTTCTTCCCTTCTTTTTTCTCTCTTCAAGCCCCCCCGATTCCATTCTGATTCCTCCCAAAGAGCTCGTTCAAACTTACTTGGCGGCCGAGCCCTTGTGCCACCGGTACGTCTTCCACGTCATCCCCCGGCGACCCGCTAGACGGGGCGCTAGCCTCTCTCCCTTCAGGCTCGTCTCTCTCGTCGCCGGCGGCAGAGCGGGCCTTAGTCCACATCTCGTGGATGAGGGCAGCGTTAGTGCGGCGGTCCTGCTCGTCCTCGGCGTAGATCCACATGCCGAGGACCTTAGGGCGGACGGACTCGCCGTTCTCCATGGGGATGTTCTGGACGCCCTCCTGGTCGAGCTTGAAGATGAGCAGCCCCGTGGCCAGCTCGAAGTCGCTGACCGTGTTCAGGTCCAGGATCAGGTTCTGCAGGCCCTTGCGGTTCAGCACGAACAGGCACCCGTCGGCCGCCGCCACAGCCTCCCCGTCCCGGTCCTGCGCGCAGATGAACAGCGTGCCCTCCGTGTTCGACTTGTCCCACTTGGCCGGCGGCGTGAACACGTACACTACGGCGTGCGCGGCGATCGACAGGATGCTCGTGATGCTCGGGCGGTACCGCCGCAGCACGCTTAGGTTGAGGTCGGTGTTGGTGCGGCCGGCGAGGGCGGCTGCGGGAGGCGCCGGGTGAGATGCCATGTAGTGTGCTGTGTCGGACTCGTAGTCGGAAGCAACCGCAGCCGTTGTTCCTGTTCCTGTGGAGGCACCGCCGAATTGTAGCTCTGCTGCTTGGGCGCGAAGTTGCTGGGATCGGTTGCGCGTGTGACCATGCTGTTGCTGGGAGTAGGAGTGGGAGTGAGAATGAAGATGCGAATGTGGTGAGCGCGAGAAGGATGGGTTATTCTGATGATGATGTTGTTGTTGTTGGCCCCGATTTTGATATTTGCGGGGTGTTGTTGTCTGAGACATTTTGCGCTGTACTAATGGTATGTAAGGTAGGTGGTAGTTATTGCTTATTATTATATTTTTTGAACTCGAGTGGGGTCGAAAGTTTCTTTGTTGGCCTTTCTGTGCTAAGGTAATGCTTTGTGGATAATGGCGTTTATACAGGTACGAGGTGAGAGGTTAAATTATGTATGCTGAAAGTTGATTGTTGTTGGGTTATGTGGTTTGATGCTGGGTACCTACCAGGTAGGTATAGGTATAGGTATACGTCGGGAAGCTGTTTTGCGCTAGCCAATCAAACGTCTGCAAACATTTATGTATGGATGTACAGTAAGTTGTAGCTCTAAGGACCCCGCCCCCGCCTATTGGAGCTTTTTATGTATTTTAAGTACCGACCTCCATGTCCGCACCGCATGAAACAGGTGGGCTGGAGTTAAGCTTATCTAATCGATACCTGTACAGCTCATGGTATCCATTATCCAACTGGATCCGTGTGTTGTTTTGTAACAACCCAAAGTTCTTCATTCCGTTCCATTACACTTCTCTAGCTCGAACTTGCAACCGTTAGGTATATTTCCTCTGACCTTCTTGTTAAAAAAAAACCCACTCTCTTTCAGTTCTATCTTTCGTTTGAATATATTTCATAAAAGACCTTCTCTCGCATTTATCCACGCTCCCCATGTTTTCGTGTGTTCGAACCAGACACAGCCCCTCGATAACGTCACAACTCACGATGCTTTACATCGGATTCAACGCACGCGACCAAGAGTTAACATAGGCACCAACCCCTCTATATTATACCACGCTTCCATTCTACTCTACTTAATATATCTTCTTCGTTAGGGGGTTATTTCGACAGACCGGTCGTATAATAACCAATTATGTCGTCCCCTAATCGCGATCCTTCCGTTGCGTCGGACGCGGAACCGATCGAAGCAGAAGTCTCAAACCAATATTCTCTCTCCCGTGCCGTGCGCGCCAGAAAGTCCGAATACACTAGATCTCATCGCATACGGATAAAGGTTGGGTCCTGGAATGTTGCTGGTTGCCCTGGTACCGACAAAGATCTAGCTAGTTGGTTCGTTGACGGTAAAGGGGTTGAACCACAGCCAGACGCGAAACTAGCTCGGATGAAGTTTTCAGAGGAGAGTGCGGAGCTGGAAACGGATGAATTCGAAGACGCTAAATCCCAAGCGAGCACGAAACACAGCATTAATTCAGAGGTCCAAGAGAGTTTGAACTTGGACGATGAGGCTACCCAAAATGGGATTGAAGAACCAGAAGTGCGAATATTAGGTGGTGATAAGATAGGACTTTATGTCCTCGGACTTCAAGAGATCGTCAACTTGAACATTGTTGCCCAGACCTTTTACTCCGATCCGGCTGCCATCGCGAAGTGGAAAGATGCCCTTGAAGCCGCCTTACCAAAAGACTACACCCTTGTCGCTTGCGAGCAACTTGTCGGCCTTCTCCTACTTATATATGCATCACCCGAGGTAGCTGAGACCATAACGAACGAGTCTACTATTAGTGTTGGAACTGGTATATATGGCCTCCTAGGATATTGGGGCAATAAAGGGGCAATCACGTCTCGCATTCTTTTAGGCGAAACAACAAGGCTCGTTTTTACCAACTGTCATCTTGCTTCTGGTCACGACCAGACCAGTCTCGATCGACGATGTTGGGACTACAATAGGATCATGACCCAAGCCAAATTTACACCCATCAACTCCGGTGGCGTACTCGAAGACGAAGGCGAGAAGTTGGGGGATGAGGACTTTTCTTTCTGGTTCGGAGATCTTAACTTTCGTCTCGATGATCTACCTGGGGATGATATCCGGCGCTTACTGATGCTACACACCCGCGGCGAGTATGGCGCAAATAAGAAACATACTGGAGAGATGTTTAGCGACGATGGTGTTATTATACTACGCAATAACGATGATGATGATGATGGCACAAATACACCTGGGATGATTTCCCGTGAAGCATCATTTGATAAGGATTCTAGCGATGATAGTACTGAGCTTCCAGAACCAGACGACTTCGTCCCCGACCCGCGCGACGATCCGGCATCCTTACAAGCCACCCTAGATTCTTTGCTCCCACATGACCAGCTCAGACGGATGATTAAAGAGCGAAAAGCATTTCACGAAGGTTGGCGTGAGGGGCATATAACTTTTTTACCAACATACAAGTACGATGTTGGTACCGTCGGGCTTTTGACTCTTCTGAGAAGCAGCGGGCCCCGAGTTGGTGCGACCGCATCTTGTACCGTACGCGTACGGATATAGGCCAATATGAGAAGAAGTGCCAAGACGAGATCGATGCCAAGAAAAAGGACGAAGAGATGCAAAGGAGAGGCATTGATCAGGCTGCGGAAGATGAGAACGTTTTATTTGATTACGATCCTGCCACTGATTCGAGCGCCGATAACCAAGCATACACCGACGGCAATTCTTACGAATATGATGAATACGACGAGGGAGATGAGGATACCGGTCATGTTGTAACGAAGGAGGGGTTCGTCGATAAAATCAGTTTGGATATATATACCAGTCATCAGCGAATCATGTCATCAGATCATAAACCAGTAGTTTCTATGTTTACATTGGAATACGACGCCGTGGTCCCCGAGCTCAAGGCAAAGGTTCACGCAGAAGTAGCGAGGGAACTTGATCGAGCCGAGAATGAAGGACGGCCGGGCATTACAGTTATTGTTGATGGGAAAGACTCGATCAACAAGAGTAACAAGCATGCGGCCGATGGAAGCGAGGGAATTGATTTTGGGGAAATCGGGTTCCTGCGGAAGGTCTCTCGGTACCTAACAATCGCCAATACTGGACGCGTTCCGGCGAATTTCTCATTTGTGGAAAAGCCGGACACTGTAGATGCAAGCAAATATCCGAATTGGCTGGAATTCAAGTTTGTTCGCTCCGAGGTCAGCAATAGAGGGCAGCCGGAAGATCCTCTTGGTGACAATATCACCTTAGAGCCGGGAGAAACAGTAAACGCACTCATACATGCCTATATTCACGACCTGGCACACTTGCGGGCGTTGAATGAAGAGACGGCCCAACTAGAGGACGTTTTAATATTGCGCGTGATCGATGGGAAGGACCACTTCATTCCGATTAAGGCCTCCTGGGTACCAAGCTGCTTCGGGCGTTCACTCGAGGAACTTATTCGAGTTCCGCGCGGCGGTGGCATCCGAGCATTAGTAAAGGAGCGTGCAAAAGGGGGCTCCATACCTTACACCTTAGAAGTGCACAAATCATCGCCCGGTGAACTTTTCAAGCTAACCGAAGCTGTACAAACTCTGGTAGAAAGGGTGATAGCCGATGAGAATATGCTGGAACAAGCGGCAGTACCACGCGACAAACCCGGTTGGCCATTCGATGGGGATTCATGGCAAGCTTCCAATGCTGAAGATCACGACGAACTACGAGCAGCCATTGTCGAAGCTTTGGAAAAGGATAGGTCTATATTAGACGCAATCAAGGCCGATGTACCGACGTTGAAGCGGCTCGAAATTGTGAGCGAGGTGCTCCTGCTATTCCTCCACAGCATGCCAGATGGAATCATCACGGCACCCCTGTGGGCCAAGATCGAACAGGCTCTACCTAATATAGGGGCTGGGAAGACCCCTGCTGATTTCGAGGCAGCTAAGACTGGCATCCTCGACATACTCTCAACTGCGCCATATTATAACATCTCCTTCGTATTCCTCATGTCAATGTTGACGCGAGTCGCGAACGACCTCGTCCCACTTAACAAGGAAGAGTTTGAAGCCTTGAATGCTCTCAAGCTTACGCTAGGGAAGCGCAGCTTAAGTTTTCGTCGGAATACTGGAGGGGCGACGATTGATGTAGTCGCGATACAACGGAGATCAGCATGGGAGAAGAAGGCTGCAGAGATTTTTGGCGTAGCGATATGCAGAGCATCGGTCCCAGCGAATGCGAAAGAGAAGAAGGCCCTCGAAGATAAGATGAGGGGCTCAGTTGAGGTCTTCTTACGGCCGGATGCCATATAGGCGGAAACCTTTACGAATAGACAGGTTACTACTGGTTAAGGAGTAAATAATAATAGGGGAGCGGTATATAGAGAGAAAATACCTAGACGATTTACTCGCACGTCAAAAATTCCATGTTTAATGTCC
Source organism: Entonaema liquescens (assembly GCA_902805475.1). NCBI lineage: Eukaryota > Fungi > Ascomycota > Sordariomycetes > Xylariales > Xylariaceae > Entonaema > Entonaema liquescens. The sequence goes on along the minus strand of CADCSX010000025.1, from coordinate 1,091,658 downwards.
AGATTTATATGAAGCTTTGAATATTTTACTAATACGGTTGGTTCTTATATTTCATTATTATTACTATAAGAAATCTTGGGCAATCAAGCGGATGTTATTCCAACTTTATCCATCTGAGTGGACAACAAACGTAGTCCCATCACATTTGCGATCGAAACACGGCCCGCCGCAGTCGGGAGGCATCGCGCAACTCAGTACTATATCCACCGTTCCTTCTACCTCGACTTCCCTGTTTATATAGATAGTTAGGTAGGCATACGCATTAGAAGCTAGCATTTTGCTCAAGGGGGTAGACATGTTTTTAACCCTATATAGCCCAGGTAAGGTAGGCACACTCACCCTGACCCGCACTCACGCTTCTGCAGCAGGGAGAACCTAGCCGGGTGCGTGCTCTCGAGGTCGCCGACGGGCGACTCGAACTTGAAGGCGAGCGCGGCGTCCGGCGGGCCGACGAGGAACTCGTCCGCGGCCCAGCACCCGTACGTCCAGGCGGCGAACTGCTGGATGTCCTCCACCTTCTCGTACCCCGTGTCTACGGCGCATGTATAAGTATACGGCGTCGGTAGCGACGGGCTAGACACCGCGAAGTCGAGCTTCCGGCGCCGGTCCGCGCGGAGCGTGAGCAGGTCTGGGGTGGCGAAGTCGGTGATGGAGAGGTGGGTTATGGTCCATGGTGGGGAGGGGCGCAGGGAGTGGGTTGGGGGAGGGAGGGAGGGGAGGAGGACGAGGGATGGGAAGAGGAACATTGTGTTGAGCTAGGATGCACTGGGGAATTCGGAGGAAAGAGTAATACCAGGTACGCATTAGATGGAAAGTTGGGAGGTTTGGCTGGATACACTCGTCCTCATAGCCAGTTTCGTTTATATAGCATGGTGCCTACTGGATTAGCCGCCGCGTCCCTATTGGATCGCTTTGGTGAGTAGAGTTTGGAAGGGGTAATATGAAGCTGGACAATACATGATTAATCAGGGGAACTAAATGCGTCCATTGTGAAAAGCGCATATAATCCTGTAGGCTGTTGATGTTCTTATAATTATTTCATGGACAGCGGGTGGCTCCTTTCAAGGACGATATTAATCAATGTAACGTTATGGGTTATAAGTCTACCCGATAAACTTAATGCGAGAGTTTTAATATGGACGAACTTCTGAATAGCTATAACTATTGTAGATAAGGAAAAGTCTTGCATGAGCCTATGCTCCAGCTACTGCGCCTGTTTTCGCTTCACTGAGTGTCAAAATTAAGGAGTTCCACATGATAGGTTTCCTGGTTCTATTGAAAGGAGCATCGGGTATCGTCACCCTACGAGTTAGGTACTTATCCTGCGATGTTGCTACTAACTGCTGAAAGATACGGTATATGAGCTGTACTTGAGTATTAACTTACTCTATCAACTGTATGAGTAGGAGAGAGGTCCTTCTTATATATACATTCTACGCCAAGGCATCATCTATTAGTACCCAACGCAGTCCCTTGACCGCTCAATTCAACAAAATAAATATAAAACGTTGCGTCGATACTATCTATTTCCTAAGCTCATCCAAGAGAGCTGTCAGTGCTAGCATTAGCACAAGCGCAAGGTCAATATTCAGAGACGATGTACTACTCAGCAGTCTCCTCCTCGGCTCGCATCAGTGGTAATAAAATATCTCTCATATATGTCTCCCGTTTCGCGAGGAACTCGTGCAAGCGGAAGTTCCTCTGTTCAATAGCATCTATATCCCACCCACAATCAAGATAGAAGTCCCTCAATTTCTGTGTTGCCTCCCAAACACAATACGAGGCCTTCCAACGTCGCCGCTCATGGGAGCTCCACTCTTGTGGCGGCGTGCCCCCCGTATCCGAGTACTCAGCTGGGGAGAAATCAACGCCTCTCACGGTAGGAAGGTACTTGAGTGTTCGGTAATTTTCAATAATTGGCGATAAGACTTCTCTTGGCGGTGCACTAGTAGCGTGGGAGTAGTCGTCTATCTCGTCTGGATTGTCGATTGGTTTCCATGGCACCATGAGGCATCTCTGCATCATTCAGCAATTCACGGAGACCGCGAAAATGGCCCTCGTCTAAGTTGGCACCGATATACGTGATAGGAAAGGTGCTTGGCAGCAGTTCGAAAAACATCTCGTGTGTATTGTCAACCGCTAGATAAGGCAGCATGTTCATCAGTTGCATCGTCTCGGGTGCATAGCCGGCGGCGTCAGCTGCCTCGGTGTTGATTGCACCATCTGGATGGACTCCTGTAGTTGGGTCCGGGAGCTGGATCATCTCGACAGGGATGGCTCCAAGATGCGAGAGTAAGTTGTAGAATTCTAGTAATACGTCGATAAGTTCACTATGAGGTGTATTCTCGGTCATGGTAAATGGTGAGATTAAATTGCAACTTGACTTCACTTCGTTTTTGTCTTGAAATCAGGGATTGTAACAAGTATTGATTGGAATTATTATGAGTGATGCTATTTACAGATTACTATGCCAATCCTTCCACGTAGATTACTTTATTAAAGTAGTTGTACGTAAGTAACTTAAAAATTACCGTATTTTCATATCTTAACTCAATTGCCATATAATCAATTGTTTCGTACTTATATTAAGAAATAATTTCAAGTAATTAATATATTTAAACTTTATTTTTCGAAACGTATTAATTGATATTAAATTTAATTAAATACGGTTATATTTATTTAAATTAAAAAATTAATTTATAAATAAAAAAAATTAATTTACGAATAATTTTAATTAATTTATAAATAAAATTATTTAAATAATAATATTTTAATAATTTAATAATTTAAATAAAAATAATTTATATTATTTAAATTTTTATAAAACGGGTAATTTAATAATATAATTTTCGTAAAATAATATTATAATTTAAAAAAAATATTATTAAATGTTTAAAAATTAATTTATAAATAAAAAAAATTAATTTGCAAATAATTGTATTTTAATTAAAAAAAATAATATTTACAATTATATAATTTACGTTAATAAAAGTTTTAATATAAAATAAATATATTTATATAATTATTATAATAAAATATATTTAAAAATGTAAATATTTTTAAAATTAATTATATTTTAAATAAAATATAATTAAATATTAATGTTTATAAATAACTTTTTTTAAATATTTAATTAAATATTTAATAATACGTTTAATAAATTTAAATTTTTAAAAATTTAAATAAATAAAATTAATTTGTAAATAATAAATAAATTTTAAATTTAAGTTTTTTTAAAATTTAAATAATAGCATGTTATTTTATTGGTAATTATTAGTTAATTTAACGTGTTAATTATTTACAACCGTTCGGTGGGGTAATTTACGTGGAAAAATTAACAAGGTAATTTGTAAATAACATTATTCATTATTATAATCCCGTTAAAACTTGTATATTTAAACAAATACATGTCACACAAGGTACGTACGTCAAATAGCAATAATTAAGTAAAATTGTAAAAAATTACCTATATAAAGCGATTTTATACACTTGACTTGCTGTTAAAGCATGATAAGTTGATAACATTTACGTGTTACCTTATTTCTTACGTTCAGCCTCTTTTGCCTTGCGTCTTTCTTCCATTTCTTGTTTTCTACGGCAATAGTTGCAGCCTGGCTCGTATCTTGGTGACCAAAACCTATAACATATGGGGCATAATACAAGATGGCCCTTCGTCTCACAGCGAGTCTTCGCGGCGGTTTTGCAAACGGGGCTGAATTATCAGTGGAATGAGTTGTAGCAGAAGGGGAGGGAGTGTAACATACCAATGGTGGGTTTCGCTACCAGACATTTCGAATGAAGCTATAATAACTCCAAACTACACTTAAGATTAAACGCAATAACGTACGGCAATTGTAAATTAGATGATCAGGTACCTTGCTAAGCACTGTTGAATTCAAGCGAATAATTACGCCTAGGTTCATCGAACATTTATATATGAGGATAACACATTACGAGAAGCGGTTTGAAAGAAACAGTTTAATAGTTGGCGTTCTAAACATCCAATATCTTTATACAGAAACAATACGAGCTCCGAAGTGGTATGGGATGATTAACTTTGAAAAAGATTGTTTATGGGCGGGCTTGGAATAGGTACTATACCGACTTATTCCTTAGGCTTGTGAAATATACCTACTCTAAACTTCGTCCTGTCTCTTCTTTTGGTCTTTGACTCTTCTTCAACTCTCATGAGCTTTCATACCAGTGATGGTACACGAAGAAAGAGAATCATACAGCTATCGATCGGCTAGTAGAATCTAGTACACTTTATATCTACAGATGAAGGTTGTGAATATAGGTATAGAAATCCCTTGTATGAGTAGATAAAGCACGCATAGTAAACATCGTTGGGACTAAATTTAGTTTACTATATCCGGGTGATATAGCGAATATCTTATCCGGATGTTAGATGTTTATTAGGCCATACTTTTACTACTTAGGTACTGTATGAAGCTATATATATATGTCATCATGCGGATGAGAGAATATTGGGACTCGGCTTTCGGCTTACTAACTGGCGTAACTTGGCCTTTAGTTCATTCCAATCTCCTTCTTCATAATAGCCCGCCCCTATTTCATATATCACGTCAAGAGCAGTGTCCATGTCCGTATCTAAAGCAACCTGCACTAATTTTCGGCATATCTCTAATCGGCTTCGATTGCTTCGGGTAGCAATCCATACGGCTTCTGCGATGTGCGAATATTCTGTGAATGCCCAGTCGCCTTTCCAGCCGAGTTCTTTTCCCATCTGTTCATTGTAGTAGACACGATAACGCTCTAACGTCTCTGGGGGATCCTCGGTATCTTCATGCGGCCAACCATACGCAATTGGATCCCAGTCCCGTGTAATCCAACTTGGATAAGCCGCATAGCCTAGACATTGCGGCCTCGTCATAGCCATATCCCAATCAATTAGGCCAGTGACACTACCTTGGTCATCTACCATGACATTTTGGGAGTCAAGATCGGGATGGCAGAGTACAAACTGGCATGATTTGTCATTTATTGGAGAGCAAGGCCCAACGACATCCAGAATTTTTCTCTCGGCTTTGGACCATTCATTTTCCTTGCTACTGTTATTGGAATTAGCCTCGAGGAATGCGGTGGTGGTATCAAAAGGGCCAGATGCCGTAACACGTGGTAGACCCTCTTCATCTTTATCCCAGGCATAGCAGGGTGAAAGGGGAACTGCGCTGGGACTGTCTTGTGAGATGGATCCGATCTTATCGAAAGTGAAGGGAGAAAGTTGAGCCATGGCTTTTGAAAGACTTTTAAGAATATTAAGTCGCAGCTCTTCTCGAGGCGTTGTATCGGAATCCTGGAACCAAACCTGAGAGACGGGTGTTCCTGGGATATAGCTCATACAGATATAGGGGGCTCCAATTGCATTATTATCAGTTGTATCAAACTCGTAAACCTGAGGGATTGGGATGGATGTATTCTTCGCGACGAAACGCATTGTGGCAACCTGGGATTCTAATGCACGAGCTGCTACCTCAGTCTTGCCAGAACCCCAGCCGCTGGCAGGTATGCGGATCACAAGCTTAATATCGTCTATTTGCATGATATTAACAATATTGTACCCGCCAAAGATACGCGCGACGCGCTTGCAGTTAGAACTCGATACATTGAGAACGCGCTTACAGATATCCGAAGCGAGAAGCACAAGCGACTCTTCGGGGATATCGGCTAGACAACCAAAGTGCTCGTAGTCCGAATCGTAATCCATCTCTTCGATTGCTATGGTTCTTTAGTTTCAATCGTTTTGATAATAGAATGTGAAAAAAATGACAGATATCCAAGCGCGTTTAATATAATAGGATGAAAGAGACTTAGTTAAACTCAATTAAGTTCATTCGAATTGAACTTGACTTACATGCTCTTTGAGCAACGCTGGGATAAAGAAAACAACGTCAAGCAGAGTCTCGAGCCAAGCTTTAAATGATACGATGGCGCTTGAAAACAAGAAGTCCCAGACAACTAAACTAAGAAAAGTAGTAAACAACCGATATATTTAACAAATACTGAGGCAGAAGAGTTGAGGTTAGACCAAGATTATCAAATAAGAGACTTGTTTAGTTATATTCAGTGAAGTAACCCGCTAAGAGGGCTCAAGCACTGTATTAAATCCATCATGGGTTAGGTACCTCTTTATTGAGATGTCTTAGTACTAGAAACTGTACAATTAATTTATTTGATATTCCCGGTTTATTGAAGTTCCCATCATTTAGAGAGGAATATAGATTTATATAGTTATAATAATGCTTGTTTGTCACTTAGACTTTAGAAGGGCATCACTTTGACATCGGCAACCAGCTGCGTCACTTCGGCCAAGCCGCCAATCTCCTTCACGATCTCTTGGCGTGCCGATGCGTTCTTTGCGGCATCCAATTCCTTACAAATGAAATTAATATTAGTAACCTGAGCTGCATATTTATGATTTTATGATTTTAAATACTAACCGATTTGTCCGCAAGCGCCCTCACGACAGTAATCTTCTTCTGTGGGAGGTTTACCGAGCTTCCATAGACGCCTTCAGTGTCGTTGAGTTTCTCCAGTGTCGACTGCACCTTTTCAAGATGGTCTGTGCTTCTTCATCAGATGCATTCTTGGGGCTGATGAGCAATATATCCAGGATGGGACGGCCATCAAAGAGATGCACGCCGGGGTTTGTCTCAAAAACATTCAAGTCCGGCGGTCCAGCTGCAAAGGGCGTTGCCGCCGCTTTATATTCTGTATAGGCTGGAGATTCGACGAACTTGTAGAAGTATGATACCTCAGGCCATTCTAGCGGTTGTTAGAGACGCGACAACAACACCTGAACCGATGAACCTGCATACCAATGGTAAGAAACTCTCTGAATTCTCCGGTCGTATCTTTTCCGTTTTCTGAGATTATAGCACCTGCTGCCCCTCGAAGGACTCCCCCCTCCTTCAGAGCCTTGAAAGCAAGGGGGATTGTCTCCTGCGCACCCTTGATAGACTCTGGGTCATTTTTTATCTTGGGGAAAATAAGCTCAATAACAGCCATCTTAGAATGATTAGGACCTCGAGAATATTGTGAAGAAGGGTTCGAGAAGTTCGCCTTAGTATTGTTACTGTAGAGCCTAGTCGCGTGAAACAACACCGGATGAGAGCGGGGAGTGCTATATATATGCAAAGGCGGCGACAGCGAAAACAGCCGGTGCAACCTCTCGCATGTCCTGCGAGCCGAAGGTAAGGAGTAATGCATCATAAGAACATATTACAACCTCTACAAGTATATACTTGAAGTACTTTATAAACGTAACTACCCACCATTAAAACATCAAAATGGGATTTTTCGCTACTTTTTAATACATAATATGAGTTAAAACATGATTTTATCACCGATCAGATCCCAATCACCGATAATACTAATGTTATTGCCGAAAAGGCAATAAGAGAGTTCTTTACTTGCCCGCAGATGTTGCGATGCATCCGCATTGCACCATCCGAACCAACAAGCGGATTAGAATCACACCCTGCTTAGTCAACTACTTACATATTGTTGGGAGTTATAGTTATATCATTACGTTTACCCTCCCGGTTTTTCGCGGCTAATTCTCGATTACGGCTTACATCAGTAATTCGGACAACCCCTATTCGATAGCGGTCTTACTTCATGTGCTCCTCATCATCTAGGTCCCCGATGTTGTACCTATATGTGGAGACGAAGAGCTCCGTTCTAAAACCCCGCAGCCGAGTGAGAGAAGTTGTTACGGTGGACGGCTTCGGGGTAGAAATCGTCCCGTATGTGAGCACTAAATACTTGTATGAACTAGGACAATGACCATATTCTTGTTTATGACGTCCAACGCGGCGTCCACTATTACCAGAGACATATCCCGTAATATTTCGGGTTAGTGTGGGTATTTCACTTGACTTTACGCATTATTTATCATGCTTAATCGAGATTTCAACATCATCCTCGCGAGATATTAGACCGTAATTCCGCAGTATTGTCACCAACAGGAACATCTCACGCGGACTTAACAACGCACAACTTTGGACGAACCCCCGATGCCCCAAAAAGCAAGCCCAACTGAAGGAGCCAACAGGATGGATAAAACAGGTATCATCATATATCCTTACAAAACTACCCAATTTGTCGGAAATATGTCTCTCTTTTTCACCAAGGATAAGAGTATGGTCTCCTAGCTTCACGCACAAGGATTCCGACGAGAGCTGACCCTTCATACTGATCTTATCATTGAATAGCCATATTAAACAACTTCTCTGTTCTAAGGGAGTCTCAAGTAAGACCCCTGATAGTTACGAAGTTATTACATTTAGGTATATCCTATTGACACAACGTTTAGATTAAATAAGTTGGAAATACCTAGGTAAAGTGTGAGAATAATATCACTATTCTCGTAAGGTTGATTTTAACTTAAACTCCCCCCTTAAACTGCCTCACCAAAGAGCCCCCGGGATTGGAACGTAGCGGTAAGGGTCACAAGCTTATAAGTTGCAAACAATGGGACACTTTGAAAGGCTCTAGTACCTTTCTCAGCCCATCATATTGCCTATGTCTAGCTACTTCAGGTTGCTCCGCCTCAATTGTAGAGAACTGGCCAAAGAACGTAACGAAGCATATTGGTCTAGGTAGTGTTAATAGTACTAAGGTTATTCCATCTCCTTGGGACAAGACATTTTATTATTCTAGGCAACCGTAAATACTCCTAAACATATAATGTATATTCTCACCGCCCCAATAAGTTGCCAACTTAGTTCCAATTATGAGGCGGAGCAAGGTAGCTTTGATAATGCCTGACAACTATTAGAACAACAAATGGGTACCCAGTTCTTGGTAAACTATGGAAACCCATATAACAACACCAAACAACAAATGATTGAGACGCAAAACAATTTCTTATAGTCCTTATTGGTTATTTCAAGGCTTCAGGTAAGCCACTGGTATCGTGTAACGATGGTCCTAAATGATTTTGAGGTAGCCGTAAATAGATAGAATACAAACCACCAGCCGGATATTACCCGAATTCTTGTTTAAACAATCATCATTCCCCGGATGGAATCTTATTGAACACCATGGCTTTATCTTTACTCGAATTTCTATTTAGTTAATTAATTTATTAGATTGCACTTTCTCGCCATGTTGAAGAGGATATGGTCTTTCATTTACTACTTGGCCCATCTGGAATGGAGCGAGAAAGTACACACACACTGCATCTTTTGTGAGCGAAGCAGATTTGAAGAGAATATCGTTTACGAGGTACTGCCTCACAAAATTCAAATATAGAGGATACGGTAATGTGCTAATAGTTACTCCTTTTTAGGATGACAGCCTTATTGCGATAAACAACATACGCAAAGCGGGGCGCCATCACTGGCTGATAATGCCCAAGTCTCATACCTGGCGCGACGTCGAGGGGCTACAATCTAAGGATGCAGCTTTGAGTTAGTAGTCAGTATGATGCAGGAGTGATGTTGGCTGATTTGTTTTCTAGTCGACTCCATGGTAGAACTAGGAGAACACCTCCTGGAACAGAATTGCCCTACCGTTCCCACCACCAATGTGCACATAGGATTTCACCGAGGTCGTCGCGTGCTCTTCAGAAATATTTACTGGCCTGACATCATCTCCATACACCATCTTCACATGCACGTTATTGTTGAGCCCCGGTTCTGGCTGAAATTGTTCAAGTATCCTTCGTGGCTACCGCTGATGTGGAAGTCTGAAAAGGAAGTGATGCAACAGCTGAAGAAGTCGGATAAGGGCGACAGTGCAGCAAACCCAGGCCTGTTTTGACGTTTCTGCTGAAATACTAAGCTATCAAACATTTGGTAACTCTGAACCTTCCCCATTTTATCAGTTTCCTGTTATATTGGTCATCTTCCCGTGCACAATAACCTGAAGTCATTGTAGTTTGTTCATGTTTAAAGAGTTGGTTGTGTTTTTTCTTTGCTATATCGTCGGTGTAAGGATCGTTATATTACGACGGAGGATAGTTATGACATTCAATACACAGCATTGGAAGGAAAGCGAATAGGTGTTGTCAAGGGGTACGTTCTTAACACTAAAAGTATGTTAGTTAGATCATGGATGATTAGGCTACTTTAGAAGGTCGTCTGTATTTTTCCCATTATAGAGTTGCTTTCTTACTGCTTAGAGTATATTATTACATTAAGCACTTAAGTTCCATATCAGTTAGACTATAGTCAGTAGTAAATGTGGCCGTACATCTTATAATCAAAGAAGTCTTCTGTATCGATTTAGTCTGGATAATTGGCAATGCGGTATTGCATTTATCGCCTAAACGACTATTCTTTAAACATGTCGGATATGTCAGCTACCTGTTGTTTGTAAGTGAACCTATACCCATAGAGGGTATGCCTTTAGTACTAGCACTAAACTAGGAGTGAAGATAAATGTCTCTTCTAAAGAAGAGTCGGCTTAAGGATATGAGACACCCGTTTCTACTGTTTGTAAAAAGGTGTGATGCTACCCCCTTCTCTTCTCACGCCTAGGTAGTTCTCGTGGGGTTGTGGGTGCATTATTATCTTAAGTATCGCAAAGATACCTAAACATCCGTTGCATGACTTTGCAACTCTCGGCTAAGCTAACCACCTAGTTTCGTAAAAGTGCTCTAGTTAATAGATAAGATCCTCTTTGTAGCATAAGAAGCCAAGGGCCGTGCTTTAGACATTAGCTCGTGCAGCTTAATCGACAATCATGGGTCAGAGCTACCGCATAACTGTGTTCTGCAGTAATACGCCACTAGCTAGATAGTTCGAGCTTGTGGTAAGAGCTAGTCCGAGTCAGCGGTTGGGCTGGGCTTACAACTATCGAGATAGCAGCGATTATGACTAGATAGAGCTGAAATTCCGAGGCTATCGCTAGAGCAGCCCCGAAACGGCGGCGCTTGTACGCATGGGGACATACGGCATCAATCCTTGGAAAAGCTGGGGTGGGTTTGGCGATGCAGATAAACCACCAATTAGTTACACAATGTGATTATGTTACACGATAGAGCTCGAGTGATAGTTCGTGAGATATCTGTTCTCGATGTGTTGTCATCCACGACAGTCATGCGATAGTATCATGGCAATTATCATGGTGATTATCGTTGATCGGGACGTTTGGTCGCATGGTGCTTGTGTGCTGGGGCTGAGATTCTGTAACGCCTTTTCGCTAGCTGGCTGAACGCCCGGCTTTCGTTAGCGATGGCTTCTAACGAGAGGAACATACCACTGAGGTGTCTTATAAGACATCTTCGTATATTACGGGATGTACGCGTCCTGCGATAGAGCGGTAACCTTAACGTCACAGGTAAAAAATAATAAAGTAACAACCCATCCACTTTTCCACGTGAAGATAAGCCTCCACGTGAAGATAAGCCTCCACGTGAAGATAAGCCCCGGATAGCCCTCCAGCGACTATAAATCAGCCTATATTTCAACAGCAACAAGCCCCTATTTTGCTATCCTAAGGACCTATAAGACCTAGGAATCAGTAACTAAATCAATATAGTTAATCGAGTCAATAGCCTTAGCCACCGTATTACCAGGTATAGGTAAGTTGGGTTGATAGTCACGTGGTTACCCACGTGATACGTCACGTGATACGTCACGTGGTAGCTACGCATACAAAACGTCAATTAGGTAACCCACACATACGTACCTAACCAAAACAACTACAACAACAACACCAGGATTTATCGTCGTTTGACTAGTATATACAGCACCCCTACCCTTGTCCATCCAACAGTAAGCTTATTGAGAAGGGGTTGAGTAGCCGTATGAGGCTATTCAAATAAGGGTGTCAATTCGAAAGCCTGTAACTACGTCAATTTAATTGAAAAAAATTCAAATCAATTGATTATAATGTAGGTTGCAGTGCGACCGGGCTAGTTTCTGTAATGGTTGGGGTTTGGATGGATACCCATACAAATTAGTATGGGTGGCTGTCCGGGGCTTATCCTCACGTGGAAAAGTGGATGGGTTGTTACTTTATTATTTTTTACCTGTGACGTTAAGGTTACCGGCGATAGAGAGAATAGATAAACGCGACGACATGAAAACCATACAAGCGGGTCGAAGTGCTCCAGCTTAGCAGCCCTGCCGTTAAGCTTCAGATATGGTAAACAGGGGACCCAACATCAGTTTGGAGAAAAAGGACTGTTGCTATTGGACAGCGCATTTCCTTATCTCTGGGCACCTTGCTTGGCCCGGTCTTGGCTCGATCCCAAACTTGTTCCTTCGAGCTTCTATCACACAGCTCACGGTATCGAGCTTATCTCTAGGTAATTAAGCTAGTTATTACATTTTGTCGGCGGCTTACGGGCAGAATTGGCTGAAGAAATTATTGGTATCTTTTACTTCTAGAAGTCTTGATATTCGAGGAAAGGAGGCGCTCGACTAAATAGATACCTTAGCTAGCGGAATGAGGGGCTGATGTAGCTGAATATTTTTTCTACTATACAAACGGATCTTCTTTTACACCCTACAAGGGCCAAGGAATGATCGACCCTTGATGCTTAAGCTGTGCGACCAACGTCACGTCTCGAGCGCCCGACATGATCCCGATGTAAGTGAAGTTTTGCTCAGATCCTTACGAATTCGCGAGTATCCCCTTAAACAACTGAATGTTACTATTTTAACGAAGTCGTAGTGATAGGTCAAGAAGAAGGAGTCTCTCGGATCCGACGTTTTCTATTGTTGCAATTGTTTGCTTTCATTTCATATCTCAGCTAATGGTCTTTCGAGTTCTGGGTTATTTTTAGTTGGCATCTGGAAAGAAGCTGCCGGATTAGCTAGTCACGAGTCATAGACCGACTTATCCCTTCTCCTATTGCCACACCGTAATACCGTAAAGATGAATCAAATTTCCGGTTACCTTTCAGATGTCTTAGACAACAGTAAATTCTTGCCGAGGCTTCCTCCGTTACGAAACCACGTGTTGATTGTTATACTGTTGTATCATGTCCGGTTCAGTGTAAACACAAGATACAAGATTTCTATGTGAACCCGCATTGTTTAGGTAGATACTGTTTCCGTGTTCCCCGATTCTGAGACATACAGCACAGCCCTGAGCGAAAACTCCCCGCGTAGTACCGACTTGGACAAGGTGACGAGAGTCAGCTTGGTGTCGGTGTATTTCTACTTTTTCGTTTGAATACACATGTACCTAGCCGCGAATCAGCCTGGAGCTCTGGATAATAAACAGAAGCTTCTCAGCATCGCACATAGGTAGTTTAATAGCTCGTTATACCTAATTACGTCCTACGTGCGCAACGCGACACATACGATCTTATTGATATCACCTTATCGTCGAGGCGGTTAGCATCCGGGTTACAGTAAGATGACCAGTTTCATATTAAATATGGCCGCATTCCCAGAAACGATACAAGAGCTTCGCGAACAAGCGCCTCCTTGACCTGCTATCATTTCTCATCTCTTGGAAATTCAATTCAAAGTCCAAGAGCGCCACACATACACGGTTTCTTCATAGGCTGCATGGAGTAATCCTTCTGTCGTCCGTTTTCTCTTTTCAGTGGTGATACTCCGGCCACGCAGCCACACAACGTGTAAGATCGATCGCCTATCTGTGAGGTTCCCCCCCCCCCCCCATGGACCCCTCCCACTCGCAACGCCAAGAGTAGAAATGTTAGCGAGAGCATGGGAGCCCACCGTTTTCTCGGGTCCTTATCAGCATCTCCACTAGTCACCTATCAATAGCTCTTTTAAAATGACTGTCGAAAGGACATCGGTCAGGGGTCCGATATCTCTTCGCCTAGAGCTGAACTACCATATCTCTGATATCAAAAGAACAAAGAACCTTGGTATCGGGACGTACTCGTCCTTTCATCAGGTACCTATTGCATGGGTTGTACAAGCCACGCAAATGGAGTCCCTTGTACCCGTTCCCCTCCCGTTACATGTACGGAGTACAGATAACGACTGAGGTAAGGCATGTAGTGTACATTACATATACATCAGTAGGTAAACAACCTATCTTGCCAATCGAGGGAGACTCCCCGGACTGTGAGCAGCAAGCTGAGCCGTATTTAGGCACTGGCACCCGCCCCTGGTAACCTCTGATAGCAAGACTCCGTATTCTCTTCTCTCCCTTCGTTGTGTCTCATTCCGTCGCCAAAAGCAAAATCGCGACGCCCCGGATATCTGGGACGTGTGTCTCGTCGAAGGAGGGTATTCAAATTTGTGTTTCCTATTCCACGTCGCGGTTGACTCACTCGTTCACGGCGACATCGACATGTCGGCTAGTTTATACGTTACGCCGTACGATGGCGTTGTCGGCGTTGCTGATGCCGGATATGTCGAAGGCGTTAAGGATCTCAACCAGTTCTACGAGGTACGATCATTGAAAAGATGAATTGACAAGCAAGATGTACAATTGCTGCTGTTTAGTGAGAAAGAAAAATAAAAGTAAATGAAGAAGAAAAATGCTAAGGTGAATTTATTCTCCCAATTTAGGGCGGCGACTTTGCCTGGATTATGACCTGCGCTGCCCTCGTCCTTCTCATGATTCCGGGCGTCGGGTTCTTCTACTCAGGTCTTGCGCGACGAAAATCCGCTCTCTCGCTCATCATGCTGGCCATGCTCTCCATCGCTGTTGTCGACTTTCAATGGTTTTTTTGGGGATACAGCTTGGCTTTCTCCCATACCGGTAGCAGTTTCATTGGCGATCTCTCCAACTTCGGCCTCATGAAGACCCTCGCCCAACCGTCCGTCGGCAGTACCAAGGTTCCCGATCTCTTGTTCTGTCTGTACCAAGGCATGTTCGCCGCTATTACGTGAGTATCCTACGGATCAAGTGGATCTGCAACCTGAGAACCCCTTTCCAGCATCAAGTTTCTAACGCCGAGACGCATATGATTCAGACCAGCTCTTGCGATCGGTGCGGCAGTCGACCGCGCCCGTGTACTCCCATGCATCGTCTTCATGTTCATTTGGGCTACCATAGTGTACGATCCTATCGCTTACTGGACTTGGAATGCCAACGGCTGGTCCTTTAAGATGGGTGGATTGGATTTTGCTGGTGGCACTCCAGTCCACATCTCGTCTGGTGCAGCCGCCCTCGCATTTTCCGTCATGATCGGCAAGCGTACTGGGTACGCAAGGTCTGCCGGCCTACCCTATCGTCCACATAACGTCACTCACATCGTCCTCGGTACCGTATTCCTCTGGGTCGGCTGGTTCGGTTTCAATGGCGGCTCCGCTCTTGCTGCTAATATGCGTGCTGTCATGGCCTGCATCGTGACGCATCTGGCCGCATCCGTCGGAGGTATTACATGGACCCTTCTTGACTATCGCCTTGAGAAGAAGTGGTCGGTTGTCGGGTTCTGTTCTGGTGCGATTGCGGGTCTTGTAGCTATCACGCCCGCTGCCGGTTTCGTCACCCCTTGGGCTGCAGTCATCTTCGGCATCGTGGGGGGCATCGGATGCAATTTTGCCACTAAGCTCAAGTTTCTCATGGGCGTCGATGAGGCGCTTGATATTTTTGCTGTCCATGGAATTGGTGGGATAATTGGTAACCTTCTAACTGGTATCTTTGCAGCGTGAGTCACTACCTCCCTTTACTTCTAGCCGGCCACATACTAAAGATCTATCACCTCGTAGCGATTATATAGCAGCTCTCGACGGTTTCACCGAAATTTCTGGCGGATGGATCAACCACAACTACGTACAGCTAGGATACCAGATCGCCGACTGCGTGGCGGGGTTCTCCTACTCGTTCGTGCTAACGTGCATAATTTTATTCCTTATGAACCTGATCCCTGGCCTGAGCCTACGCGTTTCGGCTGAGAACGAAGAGGTCGGCATTGACGATGACCAACTAGGCGAGTTCGCATACGACTACGTCGAACTACAGCGCCATACCAGCGACGTCCTCACAGGTTCACCTGAAGTCTCGACTACTAACGCCGGTCGCGCAGGTTCTACCAAGAGCAGCGAGGGGCCCGAGAAAATGGTTTAGAGAAGAGTACTTAATCTGCATTGTTTCAAATAGTTTTAAGTGAACATAAGTTAGTAGGGCCAGTATATTTAATAAAGTAGACTCTAAGGAACGTATTACATAGGTAGCTACGACAATCGAGAAGTATATTATAGCAAACATCTCATCATCTTGTTAATATGACACCTTTATTTGAACTTCCGCTTCATTATCTAGACATCGATTCATGCCTCATTCCGTTATCGCTAGACATTACCAAGTCTTACGATCACCGTTCAGGTTCAAGCTTTTAAGCATGTTATCATATCGACAATGCATGAATTATAAATAATTGCATAATTATGATATTCTATAATGCTTTATGTTTGAATCAAGCTATGTCATTTCTAATATTATTCTTCGGTCTTTAAGCCTTCGTTATTAATGATGGAAGTCCGATAGTAAGTTCGCGTATTACTTCACCTGCATTTCATCTTTCTGTTAATTTATCAAAGACCAGATTATTACAATAGGCAGTAAGAATCCCTCCATACTGCTGAGATGGCCCACATTCCTTAGAAACAATAGGCATAATTAGTCTTTGAGTAAACTGGCTTCGTCTCCCAACTCGGGGTAGTAGGGCATAAAGGATTGCCGAATGCGGCATACAGATAAATCTAAGACTTTGAACCAATCTTTCGCCGTAAATACAGACCCAGTCTGACCTGGTAGCCCTTCCTTGCCCAATTTCTGGGAGTTGTGATACTAGTAATACTCAGTGACATCAGCAGAAAGTTACAAATCCAGTCATGTCTAACAACAACGAAGATGACATTTACAATGTCAGCGATAACGAGAACAACACGAACAATCCTGCACCAAGGACGAACGTAGAACCTCAAACAGGTAGTTAATCTCCGAGTGATAAATAATCGAGGACTGTTTGCTAATAAATATTGTATTCGATTATGAACACAGGTCGATACGTTCCGCCTGCACGGAGAGGACTACGAGATCCGAATGCATCATGGCGACGAAATGACGACGCTGGCAACGCTGGCAACGCTGGCATAGCCGAGGAAACTCAACGGCGCCGGCAATATTGGACCCAAGATAGAGGGACAGCGCAAAATGAACGAACTTGGCGCCGGCCTGAACGCCCGGTATATACCCCACCACAGCGGGATACACGACATACGCCAAATATTACAGCTAGGGACACTACAGCCTATGAACCGACCGTAGTCCCTGGGCAGTTAATTCAGCATGGGCGGTCGACTCCTGGCTATCCGCGTTGGCGTCGTACCCAAGAGGAGCTCAACCAAGAAGCGAATAATACGTGGCGTGGGACTCCTCAAGAACCGGCAGTCCACGTTCCTTATCTTGGGAAACGCTCGGAGAAGCTAGACGAAGAGGCCAAGAGCAGAATCCAATTCCGTGGCAATTGGTTTCTCAAATCACTACCGTCTATGAGCCGCTACTATACCAGGGAGCCAGCCGAGACGGCACCCGTTATGGTAAGCGATGAACACGAACCTTACGATATTGTGTTGGTCCTTAAGGATGCCCATAAGTATCAACAGCCGGAGGACTTTGTAGAAGCCATAATGCGTGAACTGTCCACTACAGGAGAGTACTCACGGGAAACGAATCCTTACGAGGAGTCAAGGGCCGTAGGGACAAGGCTGGTTAGACAAACTCACACGAACCCGGCAGGCAGGGATCTGCTTGAGGATGTCGATCTCTTAATCGTAGAACTGAAAAGTCTCCAACATGAACTAGAAATTCTCAACCGGACTAACGCCGCCGATCGGTTGTTCAGTACGATAGCCGAGGCGTATGGTTGGGACGCCAAGGATCTCCAGAAGTCAGGTTTCCACAAGGAGATAATGACCTATGTTAGTGTGGCAATGATGGGGCGGCTACGGTACTTGAGGGACTACGTTCGCAGGGACATAAATCCATATGACAGGTCCGAATTTGACGACCAGCTATCGAACACAAGCATACAACTTTCGACACGGTATTTCAGTGCTTCTGTCCACTCAGCAAATTTGGCTGATGATGTTCGAACGGTGGAATGGTTCTCTTACTGGGCAGGCATGTTCCCCGGCCGCCATATAAGAGAGTTTTCTACACCTCAATTAGACACCGAGGTAACATTGAAGATTTTCAAGGCCGCTTATGGATTGGAACACAAACATGCAGTTCGACTGCGTGAGTTACAAGAACTAACATTCCTATTCTAACTTACAAAGCTAACCTCTTTTAGTCTCTGACACCGGCTTCGCCGAAGACGTATACATAATTGACAGCTTTTTATCCCACAAGGGTACTTCAGATGCTTTAGAGCCGCTGAAACAACCCATGACAAAAGAAACCCAAGAGCAATATTATAACCCATATGTAAAAAAGCTGTGTGAGGTTCTGGATCGACACCCGGAGACGAACGCTTCGCTTTGGCGCGCATACCGAGCCAGTCCCAACAGTGTTCCGGACCTACGCTCGCGTCTCACAAGGTATATGGATACAGTGGAACAGCCTAAATACGTCGGCCTAGGTCGATGGTGTAGGCATACACCACCGGCGGGGAAGAATGAGTTGTCGTCAGAATGGAGGACTATGTTTGAGCAAAACTGGACGAAAGGCTGGTATTGTCTCAAGCATCGCCCCTGGACCAGGTGCGCCTCTTGCGGCTGGCACTACTCATGCGCTATATGTGCAAACCCGCACTCGTGTCCTCATTGCAAGTCCGGCTACAGGTGTACCGCGAGGGGTTGCAGGGTGAGGTCCGATGATCAGGGGGAGAATAATGTGCAACCCGTTGTAACGTATGGCAAAACCCGAAAATACCAAAAAGAAAAAAGAAATTACTAAACCCGCTTTCATAGTTACAAGATACACGCAACTACGAACCCAGAAGGCTGGCAACAAAACGGCAGGCGAATCACGCCACATACTCAGGGCATTATGAGAAACATGCATCAGCCTCATAATTACCACCGGTTCTTCCCCAAGCATGACGAGGACATACCGGACGAGGGCCCCGTCCAAGCCAGACCCGTGTCAGTCAGTAAGTCTACCTTGGTATCCGAAGACAAAACAAAAGACTCTCAGCTAACCATTCTAAGAAATGTACGATCCCAAAAACATACACTACGGTGGATGGAGGAATAGAAACTACCCAACCAGAACGTACGTAACGAACCCCAGTTTCCCCTCTCTGTTCTTCCTTCGGAACCGAGACACCCTTTAAATTTAAGCAATAGCCAAACGACGGCTTCGTGATTCCTCCGTGAACTCTCCTATTTGTGTGAGCGTGTACTGACTCTATGACCGTGGCAGGTATCTACCCCATGATTCGGCCATCGGCGGTTCTGGGGAGAAGTTTATTGAGGAATGGGAAGGCCGTGAGGGCCCTCTGCTCCCCTTGCCGACCGGGCCGCCTGGTGGTCCCGGCGGGGCTCAGATGGCTCTAGCCGAGGAGACTACGGTAAGGCGCAAGTCATCAGATATCAGGAAGCGCAAGAGGGAGGCAGAGGAGGGCATTCTCGGAGACGTGGCCTCCGCGTTACGCTCGGCGAGGAAGGCTAAGCGCTGAAGTGTTTCGAGATATGATATTGTTTTGTTTTGTTATTTTTTCTATTATGTATCTAGTATTGTATAATAATCCTTGCTACTAGCTAAATATCAGTGCTGCATGTTTTTGGCTTGCGTCTCGGGTTGAGGTACACCGAAAATTCGTATTGGGGGTAATATTTATCAATTCTAATCGGTGTTTTTAGATGATATTACGTGCCCGCTGTCCCTTAACCTAATGTGATATCATATTCCCAAGTACGCCCAGAAGACAACGAGGGTCCTAGACACCCATCACATAGCTAACTTTGTCGAACTCGCCGAGCTCGTTGGGCAACGCCTTGGTATACTCGAGGAGCATCTGCCGCTTCTCGAAATCCCAGAATATATTCGACCACACGTACCGCTCCTCAGCCGGAATTATGTAGCCGGGATCTGCCGGATCCAACTGCCCCTCGAGCTTCATTATGCTGTTCACGACGTTCGCGACGTTCTCGCTGTCCCACGTCGACTCCCGCCAGTCGCACCGCGTCAGCAGCTCCACCGCCTCCTGTCGAACGCTGGCCTTCCGGCACTTCATGCCTATGAAAGCCAGCAGAGGCAACCGGCCGATCTCGTTGATGAAGCCTATCTTCGTATTCACCTCGGACGGGAAATCGGTGAAGCGCTTGCACCGCTGGACGACGTCTTCGAACTGCGGTATGTACTGGTCGTACATCATCTCCGTCGAGTCGAAGCAGCACGACGTCCCCACGTACGCTATCGTGTGGTGCAGCCGCAGCAGCTCGAGCCCCTGGCGGTCGCGGCTGTCGACGGTACTAAACAGCAGGGAGTCGAGCGCGACGCCCATGTCGTTCAGCTGGGCCAGGTACATGGCCTGCTCGCGGAAGGCGGCCGGCTCGTCGAAGTCGTACTCGGGGTTCGAATTGTGCCACGCGATCTTGCTCTGGAAGCTGGCGACCTGCACCATCAGGTGGTCCCATATCTGCCGCGCCTGCTCGAGGGTCTGCGGCGGCGAGAACGTGAACGGGCCGTCCAGCCCCGTGTCCCCGTCCTCGTCTTCGTCCTCGGTGAGGAGGATGTGGTACGCGAACTTGCCGTGGGAGAAGGGTATGCACGCGGTCGCGACGCTGTGGCGCGCGAACATGATAGTCATCTCGTCGACCTCGTCTCGCGGGGTCGATAAGCACCGATACCACTGGCGGCGCAGGATAGACTTGGAATCCGCGCCCCGTATATTCCTCAGCACTTTGATGCCGCTGCGTATCAGGTTCCCGGAGCTGAGGTAGTTCCCTTGCATGTTCTCGAACACTATAAATAAGAGGGTCGCCGCCATGGTTAGACGGCCGTCGATCCCGTATGACCTGATATTGGATCGGAGGTGGGAAAGAGCTTTGGCGTGGTGCACAAGGGCCGCTTGATGATGTCGGTTCATCACCGATGGAGGCCACCATGTCCGACACAACTTTCCGTTAGCCGTGTATCCCTCGCGGAGGTCCATAAGAGCACGGCCGTATGCACCTATACTGAGGATAGAATGGTGGATGCATTTGTTTACCATACTGTCCCGAAGAGAAGTTCGAGACCAGAAATTCGACCGGAAGTACGGCGAGAGTTCGTGGGATATCTGGTCCCTGAACAGAGTAAAATACCACCTGTCGTCCTCACTCATCTCAAAGCCGAAGGTGGGCATTTGTGGAGTTGGTGACCGGTAGTCCACCGGTTGAGATAGAGCCGCAATCTTGCTCGGTTGCACCGACGCAAGCTTCGGCTTTGGCAGTAGTAGCCTTTCAGGCCGACATGAGGCCGTCTTTACTTTGGGCGGAGCATAGCCCTCACACATGAGTCCAAGACGTTCGCATTCTGCGCAAGATGGCTTGCCTTCGTCACATTTGACCTATACACAATTGAGTTAGTAAATTGGTAGATGCATAGCCAAAAGCTCGCCGAAGAAAGGTGCCGTGGTGATTATCACGACCGTTGATTCACGGCCAGACAACGTCGCCTCAACAGCCGAATGGCAGAGGGAGTCAGAAGTTATGAAGATGTACTGACATGTCTTCTTTTGCAGCTAATACAGCCTGTTTGTATGGTGGAGCAGATCTCAGCTAACTGGTCCCATCTTGAGCTGATTGGGGATAGTTTTTACCTGTTCGGACTTTGGGCTTACTCGCCCTCTTCCTTGTGGGTTTTAAGCCGTCGCATCGTCGACTACTTTCGCAACCCTTTTCCGACGAATCGGAAGTTCGTCCCGATCGTTGACTGAGGCTGCTCGGGCTGTTCCGACGAGGCTGTCTCATGTCGGGCTGACAGGAAAGGCTTAATCTGGTCCTAATTCTGGTTTTTTTCTTCTCCTCTCTCCTATATCTAGTTGTCGTCTTTATCTGCTTAGTTACGGGTTTTATTTCCGTATAATAGAAGTTGTGATTTCGCTTGTCGTTTATTCTACTTTCGCAAACATGATCCGAAGCGCGATGACCCGATCGACGGAAGTAGTCGACTGATTACTTATCAGTCAAATAATAAATTTGTAGGCCAGTGCGCGTGGGTGTAAATGGCAAGCCAGGTCGAAAGGCAGGGGTTCGGCTCCAAATGCCGGGATGCCTAGTCGCTGGGGATTGTTATGGAGATCGTATACATAAATAAAGAGTCTATGCTCAGATTCTAGTTGAAGGGACAAGCGCGGGTATTTGCAGCTATGGCGAATCCGTCTGGATGGTAACGTCGTAATAGGGGCAGCTGGGGAAGCTATTTCGCATTATTATGTAAGGACATTTCGTCGAATTGCGGCATTCGCACAGGGTTCGGTCGCCGGCTCCGCAATATGGTAAGATGAAGTTCCATCGGTCAAGGCTGATTTTGTACTAACAGGGCTTCGTTGGCATGGTCTGGCATTGGCGCTGGCGCGGCTAGTAGTTGGGTGGCATGTGGGTGGCATGTGGGTAACATATGGGCATCATTAATAGCATCATGGCCCCAAAGAGGCCCCCGGAAAGGTCAAGCATAGTATTCCAGCAAATCATAGGCGACGATAAGAGAATAAGCGTTACCTAAATCGATCTTCGTGGACATCCATCTAACAACGACCCATACATATGGTAATTCCCATGGCTTGCAAGCGAGTGTATTAGTCTCAGGCCATGAAACGTCATGTATGACCATAATAAGAACAACGAGAGCAAGGCAAGCTCGTCTAGAGAGGCTCAGACTTCACTAAACCAATAGCCTACGCTTAGCCTACCTCGTGTATCCGTGCCTCAATTTTGCATAGAGGTAAAAAAGACCGTTCTTCTCTAATACCGGCTTGCCCGCTGCTACGTGTGATTCGAGATCGTCATAAGTCACAATACATAGTAGACACCGGAAATGTTTCTTTCTAAGATGGCGGTGGCCCTGATGGCAGTCGTAAGCGACGAGCACATTCGACGGATCTGAGACGATAGCTCCATACGTTTCATTTGCTTTATACATAGGAGTAACTAACAAACACGAAGAAGACCGACACATCGGGTACATTCTGCGGATCACCTAATCTTGAATATCGGCCACCTTTTTTTAAGGTTATCAGCGGCCCGGTTGACTTGCTTGCTGGCCCCCATCTTTCTGAGGAGATGCCGGCGGACTAATAGCTTATTCATAAGATATATCGTGGGTTCAGCATTAGCTGTTGGTATCTCAGTTATTTCAGCCCTAAAAAAGGGGAGCATTACTTCGCCGACCCCGGACGCATGAGGATAGGAGTAACTAACAAACAGTCCTGGCTGTCGTACATACAATATAGTTGTCCTAGCTTGGCGGCTGCTTGGGGTCGGAATAGGCTTATGTGAGAGTTGAGAGAGCCCCGAGCTTTAACGTCTACCACGGTACCGGAGATATCGTAATCCCGAGCACCAATCTTCTTTTGATCGATGTCTATCTACCACAGTAGATCGACGGGACTTCTCACCTGTCAGATACTCTATGAGGCAAGTCCGACGGGGTTCCGGAGGGAGTCCTCGTGATTTCAATATCACCACCATCCCATCTATATGCCTTACGTGAAGGATGCAAGGTATGAAACCAATCGCTTTTTTTCGCTCTTCATCTCAGAGCTGAAAGCCTCGACTTGGTGTGGTGTCGTGCTTGTTGAAGGTTTGATCCCTACCTCGGGACCTTGGTACGTACGTCTTCAATACCATGGAAGTGTTGAGGGAAAAGGTCGTATCACGTCTGGGTACTTTCTTTGTTGAGATAGAAATCTGGAGTTAAAGTAAAGGGGGTGGGGGGGAGGGTAGATCAATTACTAACTACCTCCTAACCTAACTCCTATGTAGGTAGTATGTCTAAGTACCTAACCTAAGGTATGTAATGGTATTTCCTGCCTCCCATGTGGTCCAGTATCAAGGATGTTATCGCCCTTGTACAATACATTAGTTACCTAGTAAATGTGTGTGAGTGGACCTCGTCCATTTCTAATGCTCTCTTAATGCTTTGCTAATTTACATGTATCAATGCACACACACGTTTACATAACCCCCTTCCCCCCCCCTTTTTGTACACTACATAGATAGCATGATGTTTCAACATTACTATGTACCTACCACCAATGGAACCTCTTAATCACCGATATGGTTCGGAGTGAAGCAATTCAATTACTAATCTCCATTTCTAGTGGCAATAAACTGCCCCGCATAATTTAAGTCGTGGCTCTCTCTTCCCCTTGAGAAAAGTAATTAACTCCATTAAAGCATCTTTTCTAGTGTACGGCACTCGGTAGCCAATCTATATTATTGGATAGCATAAGAACGTTAAGTTACACGCGAATCTTACCAAATACCTACATTAAAGACTTTCGTCAAATACCTAGCTAGCTTGCTAGGTACCCAAGTCTTACATGTACATACGCTAAGATACTAAGATACTAAGATACTAAGATACTAAATAGAATTATCCCGGACACGTGGAAAAAACGTTCCAAGGTAACAGTATAACAGGTACCTAATTCTAGAAAACTGTCAGTGCCACAAAAATGATACCTTAGCTGTTTTTAAGTATAACGTTAGACGAGATGTAACACGAAGTGGAGATCAATCAAGCTTAAATACCTACCTTACATGTATACACTTTGAATCTATCTTAAGCGCGCATGCGGCGTATGTAAGCAACTACATTCTAATTGGTTATACTTTACGACCAACCCTTACGCAATGCATCCCGTGGAAATACATACATACATAGTAGTGCAAGCCGTTTGTTTATAGCCTCAAAACATCGCCTCAAAAAGAAGTAAGAATAGAAGCTTTTATTTCTTCTTATAGCTTGGTATCATTAGGAAAAAAAAAAAAAAAAAAAAAGGGCCAGGTAAATAAATAACTATTACCTAACTATCATTGGTGTAGTACATAGTATAACTTCGTCCGGAATTACGGTCATTACCACTCTTCAAACTCATTTCTCATTTGTAATCTAACCCCTTTGTTAATTCCGCGACCCCACACACAAATCTATCCGCGGACCGCGGGATTCGACGCGCGGAATCTAGTCTTCATTCAGGCAATGATACATATGTTCTCATACCTCGGTTTCAACACCGGTGTCTTTATCTCCATGCTGGAATATTCCGCTGATATTTCCTTTGAGTCTACTAAGCTTCTCCCCAACGTGGTTAGCCTCTCTTGCTGGCCTCCACTGCATAATTCCACGATGTTTGCGGTGAAGCTGTTTGTGATGGTCTTTGTAGTCGCGAAGCTGGTTTCGGATACCTCTGGATCCGTCGTCTGGACTGTTATGTCCCGGCGCCAGCATCGATGTAGTTGCTTCGCTGACTCCATCTACAGGATTGCGGAAAATGTCCTTAACTTTTTGACTTTCTTGATGTTAGATAAGGATAGGTGAGAAGAACTCGACGTCCCGGATCCGACACCTCCGCCCTCGTCGTCGGAACTAGACCGCGACGAATCATCGTTGGTATGGACACGGAGCTTTTTCTGCGGGTCTCATCGTCCGAGTCATCATCATCACCCGCCATATCGCCCGCGTTTCCAGGTTCATCCTCATCCTCATCATCATCAAGCTTTTCGTCTGTGATCGTATCTAAACATTCCATGACATTCCGCAGATCATTATTCTTGGCCTGCGAAGCGTAGCTCTTGTGATAGCCAGATAGACCGCGCCAGAACTTTAGTGATAGCTCAACTTCACCTAGGGGTTGTTCGCCATCACCCATACCGTTATAGTCACAGCATGACTGGGCTTTGCGAAGGCCATCCTTCGATCCTTTCCACACCCTTAAGGTTTTAGTTTCGCTTTCCTCATCGGCGACCTCGTGCAGCCACAATATCGCAAATGCGGCTGTTTTGTCAGGTCCAAGCACGGACTCGCGGAATTCGATCACCACGGCCGAAGCATATCGCTTTCGGACTGCCAAGAACACAGCCTCGTGTTCCTCTGCACCCTTAGACACCCACTGGCCATTTTTAGGATACATCTTTGCATGTCCCAAGTTTGTACGTATCTTGATGCGATGCTCTGTTAGCGACCGAGGTAGATCATTTTTTGCCTGAATAGCTCCGCGGATCTCCAAGGTTCCATAATCCCATCCTCTGAGGTTTGGTGGCAGCTTGAGCTCCACGCTTCGCCAAACCATGCTAATACGAGCTCGGCCGTATCCAATGCCTCCAACCACTATAATCGCATGAATTAGTATCTATTTGTAGAAACGTGACATAACGTGAGGATTGAATATTTTGGTGATATGGAATTCCTATGCGGTAAATGCCGAAAAGCAAAAGAATCACTATTCGAGCTCAACTTACATGGGTAATTTTCCATCACCTGGCTTCTCTTCGCAAAGACCTTCGCAAGGGGAAGATAGACAATCCCTATCAGCGGGTCGTCTTCCCGCTCTCGAGAGTCTCGTACACTGATGATAACCTCGCTATCCCTCCAATCTCGAACAAATCGCTCGGTTCCAGCATTGAAGAATGGCTTCGAATTCTTAGGCTTTGTTCTTGTCCTGTATACCTTTTTGTGATTGAATATGATAGTACAGTAGCTATCAGGCATGTCGTCATTTTCCTCAGCTTCGTCCTCATCATCACCGTCGTCTCCTTTATCCTTCTTTTGAAGCTTCTGCACTTCCAGTCCCGTGATATTATGGATCTGGACACTAAGAATGCCCGAGACAGAGTCGACAGATGGCGGGGCTGAGATAATCATGGTCTCTTCAAGTTCTCTATAGTCTTGGGCCTTCTGCTGCTTTACTTCGTCGTCATCTGAGGGCTTGCCAGCCTCTCGGAGTTTGTGCTCGGACAACTGCGAAACGTGCTGCTTAAGCTGATCGTGAGTCCTTATTTCTTCGTTGATAGTTTGCTGTTCAAGTTCTCTAGACGTAATCCTCATCTTTGAGAAATATCCGACAGACCATATTAACGACCCTGGCATCGTCTCGTCGGGGTCTTGACCAGCAAACCTGTCCTCCCGGTCTTGGAATTTATTTGGGTTTTTCATAAGGGACTTAAGATCGACCTCTACACGGCCTAGGTCGTCGTCCGCCGACCACTTATCCGAATCCCATAGCTGAAGTCTCAGTTTTTCCTCCGCATTCACCTCCTCCGGAGTCACCAGAATGCTCGCCCATTCATGCCAATTCGGTTCATCGTCACCTGTAATGATGCGGGTCGAAGCAACCGGTTTGCCGAATTTACCCCACGATACGCTAACGTACGAGTCGCTCGAGCCGTGCATAGGTCCAACCCCGCCATCGCCCTGTTTGAAGCCGCGTGCTTGCTTAATAAATATCCAGACGACACCTAAGCTAGTCGTATCTTTCTTAAAGTCCTCTCCTACAAGCATGTCCTTGAGGTTCAAAGTCAAGCTCTTCGGAGCTACATATTCCGCGAGAGCAGCATCAATTGCGGAGTTAACGAAAGAGGATATTAACGGGACATCCGTCAGGCTGAAGCTATGCTTCGAAAGAGGAACACACGAAATGCTGGCCCTTGGCTGTCCGAGGAAAGTCAAAGTACATAAAGATATAAAGGGCGGATCCGGAGTCAGTTGAAGTCGGAGCCGTATAGTCATAACAAGGCCCTTGAGCTCGACCCATACGGGGATGGCGACTTCTCCAGGAAGATAAAATTTCAGGTAAAGATGAGCATTCTTAGCCTTGGCCTTCACTGATTTGCCGGAGGAGCGGCCACGGTAGGCGAGCGCAAGCTCCATATTCACAAAATCGCCTTCTTCCGCCTCCATGCCCTCTCTCACGGCCGCCTGTTCCTGCTCTTCTTGCTTCGGATCTTTACCCTTTCCTTCATCCGAAGTCCCTTCAACACCATTTTCTTGTTTATTGGCACTTCCTTGGGGATTTTGTGGGTCTGTTCGATCGCTCCCGGCCCCTTTGTCGTCTCCTTCAAGCTGGTTATCGCGGCCAACTGTCTGGCTAGCTGCGCCAGTTGGTAACCACCGCACACCCAATATCCGAATAGACTCGCTGCCCTGTCCCATATCATCTACACTGACCATCTTGATAACCTTGGGGAGGGAAGCCTGCATGATATCCTCTATCTGATCTACGAGAGAAGCGAAGAGATCCGGGTTAACAAGCGGCCAGATAGAGGAGAGTAAGCTATTCAGCCACTGAGCTGATTCGGGGAGCTCTTCATCGTTGCTTAGGATAGCCTGCTCCTCACGCCGCGCAGCCTCCCAAGTCTCGTCTTCGAATACCTCACCGGCTTTCTTACTTGTCCACTGTCCCATACCAACAACAGTCGCTCCTCCTAGTAGAACAAAGATGATAGTGCTGAGTAGGACAGACCAACCCGGTCCAATAATAACCGTTGGGACAAGGAGGAGAACAACAGCCAGAGTGCCTATGATACCTAAGCCAGCATATACCGCCTGTTGGTAAACTACAGCAAGCCCTTGTTTTGTGCTCTCAAAACTTGGAGGCGGGAATACTCTCTGCATCCCATTGTGGGTATGCTGCAACTTGTCGCGCTCGGATGTCAGCTCTTGGTCCGACTTAGAGGCACCCTGAAGCCCAGTGGCAGTATAGTGATGTAGTCCCGGCGCCGGAATATTGTGAGGCGCAGAGCTGAGATCCTTCTCAGTCTGATCGTGTATGACAATCGGTAAGTGGGTGACGGGATCGGTAACTTCACGCCCTCCACCATGTCTTTTAGTCTTCTTCATCGCCTTTCGCTTTTCCTTCGGGTCAACAGCGCTTGCTACAGCTTCTGTTGCCGACTTCTCTTGCTCGCCTTGTTTCTTTTCGCCACCTTCCCGATGCTCATCAGGTTCCTCTTGTCCTCCGGCATCATTGGCAGAGTTTTGTTGTGTCTCTTGAGATTGGTTACCTTCTTCTTCGGGAGCATAGGGAACACTGCTAGCATAATTGCGGTTCGTAGATGGATATGGATCATGTCGAGGTTTCGGGGATCTTCGCCTTGAATGACGGCTTTCGCGGACTCGAACGCTCTCTTAGGCTTCGAAACATCCTCTGGTCCTTGTTGCGCTTCTTCCTCGTCCTCTACCTGCCCTGCTAATTCCTTTCTATGCTGCCTGTAACCCTGTACGGTAGGGATTGGATGTTTGGCGTCGTGAGGTTTGCCGTACTCTCTTCCCGACGCATCTTGGTCGAAATCTGCCATATTATGTTTATATGAACCTTAAATATTTATTCATGAAGAGTAATAAGAGTTATTGGTAGATGATAGGAAGTGCTTTAGAGTACGTTAATGTAGGTTAATGTGGTAAGAAGCAAGCATCGGAAGAGGATCGAAGAAATATATTTAATAATGCAAATGTGGCCATTTCAAGGATTTAAGAAGAGCTTTAATTCTGTTAAGATATAAAATATAATAATAATAATCATGCCAAATACGAGATACCACAGTCAGTGATACAATAAAAGACGAGGAATCATGTTTTTTTACTTGCATCATCAGTTAAAGAGGCGCAAACGGTGTCTTGGGATGTGCCCATTGGATATGCGGCAAGTTGGAGAGTTGGATCGTTGCAGTTGTATGAGGTCATCGCTTTTCATCGTTTTAACGATTTTACACCAAAATAGGTACTTCAAATACACCAATATTACCCCAGCTCTTACCGTTCGTTACCGTTCGTAGTGGGGTTTAGGTGACGCAGCTAGAGCCAAGCGAGTTTAAGGTGCCTGAAAAAGCTCCGGGCTTTAACAGCTTAGCTCCCATGTCATTTTCTCCACAGCGGCAGTGCGGCACATTACATAATGTAGTACTGGCAGTTGGGCTGTTAGGTACGTACTCTATTATTATGTAAGTCGACACGAATCTTGTCCCCCCGTCTCTCACAGATAAAGCTTCGCTTTCGTCTTTCCCGTTTGACACGTAATTTGTGTCACACAATTCTAAACAATACCAAAGCATGACAAGTCAATAATACGTACAATCTCCTCCATTCATACCTCTGTGACTATTAACATTTTAGGGGCATTATATATATACATATATATATATATATCCATTTTTAATTCATTTAGGCCGAAGCAGGTAGCAATGGTGGCATACTTCGGGGTCATTCTCCTTAAGTTTAGGTGTTGGGATCTTCGCTATGACTTCGACGCCGAATGGAAGCTGCTCAATATCGAAGCGAGCTGAAGAATAGCTAAGGGAAATCCATACTCCGCTATCAGCGAGGTATCGCCTCACACCGGAAGCCATCCTTGAGAGAGCCGTGATCCCGCCGCAGGAAACTGCGTCGACGGTGCTTTTGTCCACCACTATGTCGAATCTCTGATTCCGAGATAAGTCACAGCTGAGCTGGGTTGCGTCTGCGACCATATACTTCATTCTCACGTCGCCAAAGGCGGCTTGCTCTAGCTGACGCCCACGCTCAATAGCTAAAGGTTCGTAGTCGACGTTCGTAACGTCTAAGTAACCTCTCGAACGAAAGTAGTTTTGCAGGTCACTCGTGCCTGAGCCTAAGTGGAGGATTCGAGGTGAGTCCTCGTAAGTAATCGAGGGTGTTGAGAGGTAAGGCTCTATGATAGACATGAAAGATTCTGACGAGGTTAGCCATTCAAAAGATGTCTCGGACGAAAATCTCTCGCGCCAGTAACTCTGTTTCTCGAAGTCGGCGGGCATGATCGATCAGAGTAGACTCGCTTTTCTATTATACCACCTGATAGATAGATGTGATAGTCAACATGATTAAATATTTCATCCATTCTTATTTATTATGAATTAATCTCAAGATTTATTTCCTTCGGTCTTGTCCAAGACCCATAAATCATGTGAAGTTGTAAATTTTCCCACTCTCTAGATACGGGCGAATTGGATGGAAACTCTTGCGCCCACCGCCTTTTAATGAAGTGCGTAGATCAGTTTATATTCCTTGGCCAAGAGCAACCCAATTCTCCAGGGAGCTTCTAATGACAATTGGCAAATATGCAAGCGGATACTCTAACCACAAGAACTCTTGTCTTTCTAATTCTAGTAACTAACCTGGTAACACAGTCATATCTTAACACGATAATCAGCGAGTAGTTAAATCTGGAAATATGTAGACCAAAGAGGAAAAATGAAATAGATCTAACTAAACAATCCGTACCGAAAACATATTATACAATTCTGACTAATAAGCCACTCTAAGAGCAGCACAAAGGAATGGGGTTTGTATCCGTCCTCCCACTTCTCCCGTCGTATTCTCAGCTCAACTTCGTATACCCAGTCGAAGAGGGCGATCCGTGTCCATTCCATCCCAGTACCGCTTGAGTAGATCTTATAGATAGACAGCATTAACAAATCCAGAGTAACTCCAATTAAACCCCCACCCCCCTTTTCTTCCTGTTTTTGAGATTTTGTCGTTTTTGAAAGTACGCAAGGAAATTAACCAAACCAAACCAGACCAAACCAAGGATAAAGAAACGAAAGTAAAACCAAAACCGCATCTAGGAAATCCGTCACCTCGACAATGCTCTCAAATACATATATATCCCAATGCATACCTCAGGTACCCTGTTAGTTATACTGCCCAGGTGATAAAGCCGCAGTGAGCGGGAAAAGGGGGAGACCTACCCCTTTCTTGGAAAAGGTTACAACTTCTGGAGAGGCCTCTCAGATCCAGTCGCGTCCCAACAGCTGTCGCCTCTTCGAGACTCGGCCGTTCAGTACGTCACGCAGCGGCGTCCTGGCCGGGCGCTTCAGGGATCCGGCGCGCCGGAGCGCGTTCCTTAGCAGGGCGGAGGTAGTCAAGCGCGTGCGTGTGACCTTGGCTCCGTGCGGCCTCTGCGTGCTCGGATATCCGTCGTAGGTCTCGCCGGGGTAGGGCGGTTCGTATCCCGCGTTGTCGTCGTCGTAGTAGTCTTCGTCCGAGAATGATTCGTCATCGTCCGACAGTTCCTCGACTAGTGCCGCCCCCGCTTGTCCCTCAGGTTCGCGCGGTCGAGGTTCGTTGGCCATCAGCGTGGGTGCTAGGTGGTAGAGTATTGTTACGGGGCTGTTGTGTGGTATTGGCAAACTGGTCCTTGCTGGAATGTTATCTACAGTCGGTACGTGCTCGGGCATGTGGTAATTGCGCCCGATGATAGTCCAGTCCGTGCTAGTATCGTTAACAAATACTTCGTCCGATCTCGTCTCGGCCGCGCCCTGCAAAAGAAATCCTATCTCCCCGAGCATCTCTCGGTGAGAATTCCGTGCCATTTGCAGAACCCGGGTCGCGTTACTGTGGATTTCCCCGAGCAACATGTCGGGTGGAGCTTGTTGAGCCTGGATGAACCTGGTCGCAATGAGAACCCGGTTGATGAAAGTCTCGAATCGTTGCTTTTGCGCCGGAATCGTCTTATTAGCTTATTATCTTTCCTCTCTACGGGCCGCAGGAAGAAGTATTCGCGATAGTGAGTGAGACGAGTGTTTAAACTATACTACTTACTACTAAGAGTTAGCTATTGGCATCACAAAGTCAATAGCTGCAGATCGTTAGGTAATGATCGTTAGAGGAATAATAGAAGTTCAAAGTATGGGCACATTTATACATACCCTCAATATCCCGACCACCAATGGCTTCCCAACGCGAGGCCTGCCAAGCTCTCTCCTTCCCCCTATTAGGCCTATGCAGTCTAGCGTATGCCGAAGTAATTGTCTTTCTCCAGTCTGTATATCTATTGATGAAATACACGATCCACGAGAAAATAACAGCCCGCCTTGTTTTATTCCCCTGATTATTTTTCTCCTTTGCTATCCTTACTATGTTACTCCGTTAGCTTCATATTGTATACGGAGCAGACCAACATACCAATACTGACAGCTTCCTGCCATGTAAGACGATACATGTGTGTAAAATATGAGCGTGTATAAACACGGCTGTTTTCTCCTTCTTTTATATCAAAAGAAATATGCTTTACACTAACCCATAGTATATCCTTTTCGATGCAAGAGTCGTGAACTTCTTGGTTGGCAATACTTGTTCTTGCTTCATTTTTTTGTCTATTGCTCCCGTCTAGAGTTGTATTTAGATTGGAACCCATTGCATGGTTTAAGTTTCGATTTCGGATCAGAAAATACTTCCGGGACCATTTAATAGCCTGGTCCAACACATCCCTTGGGCCCAGTCCTGCTGTACTCTCTGCACCAAAGGCATCTCTCAACATCACCATGGGCCACGCGTCATTGCGGTATGAATAACTAACGACCGAGTTGAAGTCATCTAGTAATTTTTAGCGTTCCGGTTGCCGAAAATGTTCGTCGTAATGCCTCCTTCCCCGTATTCAAGTCCAATTGGTGATCCGTCTACGTACTCGAGAATGTCACGTCCTCTTAGCCTGTCGCTAAGACTTCCGAATTGGTTTTGTTCATTTGTAGGAATATCCTCCAGATAGATTAAAACTCCCACCCGGTCTTTCTTTCTCGGGAAAGAATGATCGGGTCGGTAATGCTTGAAACGCACCACGTCCGGCTGAGTTGGTACATTGATTGGCATCGTGACTCTAGCTTAGTTCTTAATCCAAAGCTATGTTTAAAGTACTATGATCGGTGAAATTATGTTAGCCTCCAAAATAATGTAGACCTTCTATAATCATTGTTCTCATTGTAGAATTATATTAGACATTAATATCGAAGCAACAACTACGGAAACGTTTGAATAGGGACAAAGAAGTATGGATCCGGTAATACAACTAGGCACTCTTTGTTAGTTATATGCCACAACGTCGATTCGAGTAGTATAAAGGAGGTGTAGATGTTAGTGATAGAGATAACACAGAATAGTACAGAAACATCAGTTGCATTTGTAAATAATACATGTAAGCATGTAATTGTGTATACCACATTTTATATCCCAAAAACCAGCAAGTCACATTTAATTAGGTATATAAAATGAAATTATTTGTTGATATGTTTATTATTGGTTAATATTTTGCGAAAGGTATTTTTAGAAATTTGCCATTAACATTATCTTTGGGAAAATTTCTTCGTTCCGTCATTGATAATTTAGGCCAAATACCTAGATATCTGAAGAGTCAGCAGTACTAGTGTGTGTGCAACATTTATATTTCATTCGATCACAAAGGGGGAATTGGTTTAAGAGAAGTTGGGTAATTAAATGTTAAATCTATGGAGGAACCTAGCGCAATCCAGCCGTGCCCGATAGTAAGGGGCGATATGCGCTCCGTTCACAAGGCGTTTATCTTGACGGGCTCACTCTACGGACTGATATTCGTTTACGCGAATCGCTTATTTAATGAAACGCATCTGACTTCGAGGCTTTATCTACCGCTATCCGCCTACTCAACGGCACAGGAAGGACGGCGCAGTATTTCACGATATAATTATGCGTAATCCTGAAAATAAGAGATGTCGTGAGGTTATTATTCGCGATAGCCCAACGAAGTAGACGAACTAGTGTACAGCGGCAACCGAAAACAATCGTGAATAGTAGCGGCGTAAGATGGTACCTTGCCTATGTAGTAATATGAAAAGGAAGCGACATAGCAATCTCCTCAAGGTAGGTCTCTCTGAAACGCACTGGTCGAGTCGACTTTGATCTATTCTATCGGATCGATGATACGTCTGCCTTGATGCGCTTAGGAACCGCCGGCGAAGCGCTTTGCCCGCGCCTCAGCTTTCGCTTTTTCGGATGGGTCATTGAGGATACCAGGCTTCCCCTTTGCGCCAATCGGTTTGCCTTCCTTCCGACCACTACTCGGCCTACCGCTCCCGCCCTGGCGAAAACGGCCTTTGCCCCTTTGTCGACCACCAGCGTTTTGTCTCTTTGCGCCTCGTTCACCTTCGGTATTGCCACCTTCGCGGCCTCGCTTCGACGGCCTCTTCTCAGGCAGCGCTTCGTCGAGTCCCTTCACTAAAGCAGATTGGTCTACACCGAAACGCTCGGCGCGCTCCGTTTTCTTCTTGTCCTCGTCATTTTCAACCACGCCAAATCGCTTAGCTCGCGCAGCACGCTTGCGTGCTTCTTCATCTGCATTGGATGCGGGGAGGTGCGCAGAGAAATCTTCTTTCGGAGCTTCTGGTGCAGCGGCTTCTTCAGTCGCGCCTTCGACCGGCTCTTCTGTGGCAGTAACGGCGTCTGGCGCACTCTCCACTGGCTCGCTAGCATCGGCGGGCTTCTCTTCGGCCGGAGCTGGCGTTGGTTCGGCGGGCTTGGCAGCTATCGCAGCCTCTGTAGGCTTTGACGTGGTGGGGACATCATCATCACTGTAATCAATCTCGTCCTCGTTTTCACGAACGGGAGCAGCTATTTAATATTAGCATATACGTGCCAAAGACGGACTTGCGACAAACTCGGGGATATTCAAACCAGAATAATTACTTACAGTTTTGGGACTTGTCGTGATCTTGTAGACGAGCAATCAGGTCGGCCTTGTTACCTGTTACAGGGAGCGACTTCTCTTGAAGAAGCTTCTTCAGCTCTGGGACCTTTAGGGAGGCGTAGTCCGACATCGTGATAGATGCGCGACGCGACGATAGTTATTGAGAGACGTCGCGGGTGGAACGGTAAAATAATAAACAATTCTGTGAATAGCGACCTGCTAATTGAAGTGTAGAAAAGTGGTATCGCTGATGCACCACGCAATTTGTCGTTTGGATTTTTGAGAATTAAATAGATGTAAATGGGAAGGAAGACGGAATGTTCAGAATTGAGAATGGGCAATCGGTCGCAGCGCGGGTACGCAAAAAACAAGGTACGTAAAGTTTGAAAGTACCTAAGTACCTGTCTATTGTACCCACCAATTGCTCCAATTGCTCAAGTACATATATGATGTATGTATCTGTGATCAAAGACGCGTTTTCTAGGAAAACAACAGGCCAAGTACTTAGGTACTTTAACGAGAGATAGCCTAAGATGCTAGGTACCTACCTTCAACGCACTGACCACTACACGTGTATATATGTACCTAGGTACTAAGTACCTTGATATACTCACCGATGCTGAGACTTTATCTTATCTCTGATTCTGTACTTGTTACAATTTCAATAATAGGTATCCCAATGAATGAATAGGCAAATATATATATATTAAAGGTACTTATATATAGGTAAATTTACCTGTAGGCATATTACTTTGTGACGATGGTCTTTTCATTTACTCTATAAAGCGAGTGCCGAACAATTGCATTGGCTTCTTAAGTAAAGGTAACAACGTTTTCAACATGACACAATCAAAGGTATTTCGACTAGGTACCTAATCATACGCGTCCTTGTTAACATGATAAGCCTTTTTTCTCTTTCACTCCCTTCGAAACAGGTACCTAATGCCTTTCAAAAGCTTAAGCCGCTTTATAAGTGAATGTCACATTCTTTAGCCGTGGCAAACCTAAGTTGAAAAACATAATAACTACCAGAAAAACAATATATTAAACAATTGTCTAACTCGATATAACCAAATAGTTATACTTTAACATAAAAGAAATAAATATTTGTAGTTAACTACGCATAATGTCGGATAGTTACGTTATAGAAAGCGATAAAATTGAAGATTTTCATTTTGAACATATTTACCAAATAGGCTAGGACAGGGTGAGTTGAACGACTTCTGATAGAAAAGTTGATTAATTCCTTTAAAGTCTAGTTTAGATTGGAGTTGAGTTTTGTACGTGCTTAGTTGAATTGCCTCGAAATATAAACTGCCTACATAAGAGAAATAACGACAACACGGGCTATAACTTAAATGATTCTAATATTAAACAACCGCCGTGACAACTTATAATGCATTCGAAAATAACAATTCTCATAATTTAAGCATAATCAAGACATTCACCATGTCATATTATTAAAGGATTTACCGTATCATGGGATAACGAAGTTTTCTATTATGCGTGGACGCATTGTCGAAATTATAAAGCTCGGTAAACCTTCGTAAACACGAGGCAACTAACCCGTGCCGTCCCTTAATCGACTTGACTAATTATTTATGACTATGCGAAGGAATGGAGAGTAAAGTAATCAAAATAGGTTTTGAAAAAGTACCCGAGAAGCTAAAAAGAAACATGATGTTGAATTACCTTCACCGAGAGTTGGCAACAACTAATAATAATGTGCCCTTATTTAAAGTCGCTTCTAAGTGAAATATACCTACCTATATATATACGCATCCTTCTAAACCCGACTTATTCAAGTACGTCATCTTCTAGAAAACCAAAGTATTTGATTCATAAGAATACACGTATATATAGCCAAGTAAGTTAGTTCCGAATCGTGCAGTGAATAGCGCACATACATGTCTCAACTCCAAAGAAAAACCAAATAGCAAAATCGGAGTAGCGAGCGGTGAATAAAACACCGTCGCGAAGTCGCGAACGACTCACGGGAAACTTTCAAGCCGACTGCGGCTGCTAATCCGCGCGGTAGATTTCCCCCCCAAGGGGGCCAGGACCAATGAATGATGCTTGTACGGTCCGGATCAAGGAATCTTAAGGGGATCTTTTGCGCCCATCCTTGCGTCGCGGGTTTCTCGATTCGGAGGGGATCTGTAACCCAAGCCCGGGTTTCGACCAATCAGCACCGCGGTAGTTTTCCTCATAGGGTAGGGAAGATCTTGGTTCGCTCGGGACCGACGACCACGAAAGAAGGCTAAGTGTCTAAGATTTTAGTTAGCATCGCACGATTTCCCCCAAGGTAATATGCGCCCTGCCGCTAGCTTTCTTCAGCCTCGAGTTAAGCTGATAGATATAATGATCAAGACCGTCCTGATTTCATCCTGGGCTCCGCCATCACGACCAAGCTTCTATCTCTAAACCTTTCCAACTTATACCTTTTCGCCATGGCCGATATATCTAGACCGATTCCTATTGTCGTCTGCGGTAAAGCAGAAGTTGTTGGGAAAATGGTTGTTGAAGGTCTAAAGCCCGAGTATGAAGGTGAGTGAGAGGCTAGAACCAGGTTTGGATATATCTTATGGGACAGCTATATGCTAACAAACACTATGATACAGTGATCCTCTTCTGCCTCGGCAGCAAACCAACTGCAGCCGAGTTGCCCTTTAGTATGTAGCAAGCATCCCATCCATCCCTTCAACTATATCATCAATATCACTCACTATAACCGTCCTCAAAGAAACCAAACAAACCGACTAACGCCCCACGCCACAGTCCTCCGCGGTACCGCGCCCCCCTCGCAAAGCAGCACCATCGGATCCGGGGCATACACCGCGATCCCCTACGCGGTGATCATGGGCGCGGCCTGGAGCGCCGACGACGTGGCCGACGTCAAGGCCGCCATATACGGGAACATGCCCCTTGATGCCGATGTTCCCGCCCCCGTGCTTCTGCGTAACGACACCAGCATACCAACCCCGAAGCCCCCGTCCCCCGCGTACGCCGCCCAGCTCGTGAACCGCATCCGCACCTGCCTCGGGGAGTTGCAGAGTGGGGAGAAGCCTGACGGACCTGATGAGGGAGTTGTGGTATGTTTAATTTGCTGAGAGGGAAAAATGTTCTCTTGTTGTATTTCCTAATCTGACATGCTGCAGTGGTACTGAACGGATTGACCTAAAAATCTGCTATTCACGAATACCCCTATTATGACTTAATCGATAGAGCACTAAGCTAGCCGCAATCCCTAGAGATACATACATGAGACACTTGTGATGAGTAAAGAAGCATGGGTTACAATTGAATGATTCGATGATTAGGTATCTTAGAGTGTTGTGTACATAGCCTATCCTACATGATGCTTATGGGGCCAAGGGGTAAAAATGGGACGGGAGGGGACGCAACAAAATGCAATAAACCACCCACACCGTCCATGCATATGGCCATCCATTCATCCTCTCCCTTATGCTCTGTCCGCCCTGTCTGCCCCCCAGACATCTAATGCAATGTGTCCGACGCCTCGCCTTATCCCTCGTACAGTTGAAAATTTGTGTTGACTAGAAGAAATGTGCAGCCAAGATTTGAAAAAGAAAAGCATGTGGGGGAGCGGCACTGGGGCCTCATACATATGAAAAGGGTATCATCAGACAATCAACCTATTACCACCTCTTGCGTAACGAGTCCAAAGATCCACCTCGCCTGTGCAACTGACGAACACTGGAAACACCATTTGCGTACATTGCCTCCGCTATTTCCTCCTTGGGGTACAACCCCTGCCTGTCCACTCTCGTCCTTTACTTCTTCCCAAACGTTGATGAGAACACCTCTGCTTCCTAGTTGACTGAAGCACTGGCTACCTAATACGACATCCAAAACCACTACCGGCTTGTCAGCATCCTTCTTAGGGATTGTCGTAACTACGATTCGCTTCTCCATTCCTTGATACTTCCTCAAATTCTGCCTCGTGCCTCGGTCAGGTCTCGTTACTTCAAGGAGACAATTGCCGTGATCTTCCCATTTGCTGGCTGACACTAATAGATGGAGGCGGATCTTGAGGTTGTTTGTTGTGAGATCCACGTTGGTGTTGCCGCTATTTGCGATACTGACGGAAGGAGAGCGGGGTGGTGTGCCCGATGATGATGAGGTATATAATGATGCGTCTCCGCCACTGAAGCGGTGAGGTCTGTCGACGGACGACATTGCGATATTAAATGACTGATTACCACCGCCCATCAACTTTCTCAAAAAGGAGGAGGCGGAAACGCCTGAAGACTGTGATATGCTACCCGCCGATTGCGACGGAGCTCGGGTCGATGCGCGATAGCTGTTCTTTCGCCCGAACCAACTTCGACGTTGACTACTTCCGTCGGCTTCTACTTCTGGGTTCTGATATTGACCGAAGGCCCTGACACGCGTTTCTTCCTCTAGCGCTTTATATTTGGCGTTATCCATGCGGGCGCGGTGAACTGCCATGTAGAGGGACTCGCACTCTGAAACTGACTGGACTCGGAAGCGGAAGAATGAAGTATCGATCTTGAGTACCTTTGCATACAGCCTGGAATAGCTGAGAACGGGAGATCGTATTTCCAAGTCGACAACGGTGCTGTTTCGTAGCATGACTAGGGGCGTGAGATCCAGGGCAATCAGAGGTCGCTCTTGTGCCGAGCTGCTAGAAGACGAGTGGGCTCTTTGATAAGGGTACGCCTCAATAAGGCCGGGGGTCGTGACAATAGAGCAAAGGTCCGGCCAAAGGTCTTGCCAGCGTCCGTGCTTATTATCCCAATAAGAAATGGAAGCGACGGACTTGATGACGTATTCTGGTTGCTGCTTTTCCGACTTGAGCAACCCATTTTGCGAGAGCAAGGTAGAAGGGGCAAGGCTGACAGCACTCTCCGAGACAGATCGTGTGTGACCAACATTGTTTTTCTTGATGCTAATAGCAGGTACGGTGTCTGGCATATCAACAGCTTCAAGCTCATCATCGGATGACTCTTCGGAGATTGTGCCGTTTTCTGATACGGAAACTGGGGATGAGGAGCCTTCGGAAGAGATATCTGACGGATGATACTCATGCTTGAGGGGTGAAGAAGTACGGCGCTTGAGACGTGCTGTGTTTTGGTCGACTGGAGGTGAGAGTACTGGTGCCTTTTTGGAGCTGAATGTTCGATGGACTGGGGGAGGAGGGGCACCATCTTCGCGGTAGGGACTACTGTTTGGTGATGACTTTTTCGATGTTGAAGTGTCAGGACTGTCAAACGAATTTGAATAAGCTTCGTCTGCATGTTTGGATCTTGAAAACGAGTCCTGGGTTGGAGTCCTTTCAGGCGAAGAAGTTGAACCTTCGGTTCTGGGAGTAGAAGTCGGTGTGCTATGGGGACTGCTGGCTTCCTTGCCAACACGTTCGGGGGTTGTTGGTTCACCCTTGGCGTTTTTCTTGGACCTAGTCGACGTCGAAGAGACCTTGGAGGTCTGCCGTAGCTTTCTCTCGCCTACGGGAGTCTCAGCGGCCGCCAATTTCGGTGATGGAGCTAGTGATTGCGGCACTGAAGGTGTTGGCCCTTCAATTGGCGGGGGGATTGGAGTAGATCCTAGCATGTCCAACCACTCTATCGCCTGTTCTTGACTGTCAGCCGTTAATAATAGCAGTTCATACCAGTCCTCTCTGGAACCCCTGATCATAACTACTAATTCGCGCTTGTCATCTCCCTTTCGAGCAGAGAAACGGCCACCAACAACGGGGGCGAAAAGAAGCCACGAACGTCCTGCACTACCGGTCTCTCTGATGAGGAGATCGCCTGGATCCGACTTGAACGTTTGATTGTCTCGGATTATGAGCTCGACTTGGCACCCGAGTCGTTGCCCGTTCGAATGTCGCAAGTCTAAGGTGAATGTATCTTTAGCGTAAACTTGGCGAAAACGGTCAATTTTGACATTGTCGAGAGCTTCTAATGTTCTAAGGTCTCGAACCCGAGATGTATCGCTGTTTCTGGCATCCTCATCGATAACTCTGGCGTTTTCTTCCTTATGCCGTCGCCTCGCCTTATCTTGCAGTGCTTCCCACTTGGCAACGAGAGATCCGAATTCTTTTGTGCCCGTGATTGCTCGATAGCCCTATTTTAGTTAGCTAAGTCAATGGGAAAAGAATCAATAAACGTACCTTGATGAATTTGGTAATCCATTTGACGCGAACTAGTGGGCGTTTTAGCAAATGGGCTACATCTATGCGTTCCCCATCCTCGTTGAGGATATCTCCCTGCTCGTTTCGCGGCATCGCGTTGATAAGCGAGTCGGCATCATCGGGCGACTGAGGCGCTAGATTGACGATGATGCCTTGGAAGCCAAGCCGCCATACATCGAGATAATGGTTATAAATAGGATGGATTGCCTCCAACCATTGTGGCAGCCTATAAATGTCGGAAAGTGGGGGGCACTGATAGTGGAGATTTCTGAGGTTGTCAAGGGTGATGCCCATGTTGACGACAGCCTTATCTAAGGTATCCTCCTTGTATTTAGTAGGAAGGGATCCAAACAAATCTTTGCGTGCACTACTGTTGTTGTTTACAAATTGTGTTAGGAGGACTGGGATTACCCCATCTACAAGAGTTTTCAACTCTCGCTGGTAAAGATCTTCGTCATCTTCAAATTCTAGCAGAAGTTCATCTAAAGTAGCATCACCTAGATGACTAGACGGTCTTCTTATGCTGCGTGCGGACCGGCGACTGATTCTTCTGCTAGGCCCAGAAGCATCGTCTGGCAAAGATAAAGCTGACACTAAATCTGAGTGTTTTGTAAGCCGTCTCTTGAGACCGGACCTATTGCTTCTTCTACGGGATACTGCCGTACTCCTTGTTAGGCCGGGATTCTCGGTTATAGTTGTTTGTGATATTTCGGACGAAAGATCGGATTGAAGCCCATAATGCGATTCCATCTCGGATATAATGGTAGATAGTTCATGGAAGCCATTAGTTGGCGGCTTACGTTTGTTATAAGCCAATGGCTCTGGGTGAGCTGGTTCAGAAGACACCGAGCTGTGATCTTCTGGAGATGGACT
Organism: Entonaema liquescens; assembly: GCA_902805475.1. Classification (NCBI taxonomy): domain Eukaryota; kingdom Fungi; phylum Ascomycota; class Sordariomycetes; order Xylariales; family Xylariaceae; genus Entonaema; species Entonaema liquescens. The sequence goes on along the minus strand of CADCSX010000025.1, from coordinate 1,049,314 downwards.
TCTTTTTGCACTAGAAGAGTGCCGTCTTTCATGATGCTCGTCTTCATGTTCTCTGTCGAGATCTACCACTTCAGGACAACTTGGATATTCCAAAGGTGGTGGGCTGTGCCCTGTAGATTCACCGCGAAATGCGTCCATGAGTTTCTCCTTGAAACCTTTCTTGATACTACCTTTAGAGGGGACTGAAGAAAGTCTTGTAGCTCGACTTCTCTTTAGTCCGGCCGAAGTGGGTGTTGTGACTTCGGGTTTGCTGGCCTCATTGTAGTCTGACTTTTCAATCTCTCTTGGCTCTGTTGCTTCATCGCTCATACTAACATCAGATGAACTTGCAACTTCTGCGTTTTTGTGCTTTGAGGGAGGTGATAGTTCTGTTGTACTTTCATTTGATAAATCTTCGTCTGCTTGCATCTTTTGTTCTGGTTTGGACATGGAAGATTCAACAAAAGGGTCGACAGTATCCTTCAGCCATGTCTCAATGTTTGGGGGCCGGTTAACAACAGGCTTCGGAGGGTCAACCTTTTCGGCAAGAATCTTCTTGCCCTCTGTCAATGCCTTTTTCAGAACGTTAGTAGCGCCCTTGAAACTAGGTTGCCTCTTGTTTTTCGGTCTTGCAGGACGTCGTTTTGAACCTGTAGCTAAGTCAAGTTCACTGAATGCTGAGTACCCCACGGGTATTTCGGCTAGGGACTGTGCCAGCGTGCTAAATGGCATGTCTGACACTGAGTCGCTCGACCAAGATTCACTGTCAGATACATCTTCGGTCGCTACAGTTTCTGTGTCTGCATGACCTTTCTTTGTAGGGTGAGGAGTACGCTTTTGTTCTCTCTTCGACTGCATTTTCGAAGTCCTTCGTGGAGACGTCCGACGCTTATCAGGCACAGACTTTTCTACCACCTCCACCTGTTCTAATGGCGATGGGTCTCTGCGGGAACTCGCTCCACGAGTGGTTGGTCCTCTTGAAGAATGTCTCGAAGAAGCTCGGACGGTAGTAGCATCGTCCGATCCTTGCAGGTCAGAAGGGGGTGCTCGTGCCTTGGCTTTTGTACGCATATCTTGATATGCTTGCTTCTTTGTTGACCTGCTTCGGACATTATAACCTCCTCGTACTTGTGATTTTCGTGGTGTGGGGGTTTCTACTGAAATAGAACTGGATAGACCACTTGTGACATTACTTTCACTCACGACAGCCTTGACGCGAATGCCTTCGTCTTCATAGTTGCTGGACTTCCCTGTTTTCGAGGATTCGGCTGTAAGATGGGAGCCAGTGAGCTGAGAGCCAGTGAACTGAGAACCTGTGAGCTGAGAACCCGTGAGTTGGGAACTCGTGAGCTGAGAGTCCGTGAGCTGAGAGTCTGTGAGGTAAGACCCTGATAAATAGGACCCCGATAAGTAAGATCCTGATAGGTGAGATCCTGATAGGTAAGACCCAGAAATGCCGCTTGCTGTGTCATTTTCACTTGGGATAGGCTTGACGCGGATGCCATCTCCTTCATGCCCCTTTGAATTCCGTGAGCTTTTAGTCTTGGTAGTGACACGGGTAGGCTCTGATCTGCCGCTCGCATTATCGCCTTCGGATCGAATGGGTTTGACACGAATTCCATCCCCACTACCGGTTGACCTCACTGATCTCGGCGAACTATAGTGTTTGACTTGTGGCTCATCGGGAATCTCAACTTTACTGGCCCAATCCTTAACCTTTTTCGACACAGAAGGATTAGAAGCCGGGCGTGCCAAAAGCCCTTCGGTATTGGTGACCCAGTGGCTTCAGCTGGTTTTCTCTTTGGCGACTGGCTCCTTGCTGGACCCTTCTTCTTATCCTTGACCCAATTGGTATCGCTAACTACCCGCTTCTTAGGCGCATTCGAAAGCTTTAAATCCTCCACGTTACTTTTCTTAGGTTCATTAGCATCCGTTCTGTGAGTGATTATAACTTTTGTTGATGGTTTCTTCTGTCCTGACTTCAGCCTTTTTCGGTCTTCCTCGGTCACGCTTTCTTCGTCCACTTGAATATTCACCTCGCTTGGTTCAGTCGGAGGAGCCAACGGGTCGGCGTCGGCCATTGCTGCAGCATTCGCCTTTTGCCATTTTTTAACGCGTTCATGAACACCTCCTGGGACCTGGACTCTCATCACAGCTGCTTGGCGCATCTCCTGTTTTACTATTTCAAGACTCTTTCGCCTGGCGTGTGCCGCTTCCCTTGCTGCTTGTCTATCGGCTGCGAGTCGAGCTGGAGATGGTCGACCCAGTAAGAAGTCACCAAGAAGGGTAGGGTGTGGTTTTGTAGTAGCGGCACGTGGGCGGCCGGTGGCCGGCTTAGCCTTAGGAGTTGCGGCATCTTTAACGGGTGATGATGCCTTGGGAGTTGATGTTGTTTCCGAAGAAGCATCAGGGGTAGACTTGCTGGTATCAGAAGCGGACTGAGAAGTTTGGGGAGGCGGAGGATCCGGAGGATCATCTTCATCGCTCGGTTTGGCGACAGTCATGATCTACCAGATAAAATACCGTCAGTCTCAGTAACATTCCAATGGTTTTATATACTCGAAACCCTTTTCTGTTATACTAATAGATGTGAGCCATGATACGCCCAGAATGTGGGCGGACGGTCGCGCCGACAGGTTAGTGCTTGAGGGAGCTGCATGCCAGAGCACAGCACAACACATAGCGAAGCAATGCCCATCATGCAATACACATCACACCGCACACCGCATTCGTACCTCTATTAAACTCCCGAGATGCTCAATTAAATCAGTTCTCACCTGAGTTGTTCAGCGCCTGGCCCAGGCTTCATGCTGACGTTGAAATACCATACGACGTAAGCAATGTGCATGTAAGAGTCGTAAATGGTAATAGGCAAGGCTATGAGGTATGGTAGATTATAATGCGACAACAAACTGCACAGATCTGAAGTTGCATTTCCGTTTACGCCGTAACATAATAGAACACGCCAGGTGTTCGTCTGTCAAAATGACTAAGGTAAGAATTAGAATAATGTATCGCAATCGCACAGTGAATGAGTGAACGAGTGAACTGGTTGCTATGTGCGTTGGAAGACCCGGTGGTGAGGGAGAGAGGTGAGAAAGTTGTTGCGTTTAGTTGGATAAAGGTGTAAAAGTGCCATAGCAACCAATGGGTTTTAGCGGCGAGGGGCTTGAGACAATAAACAATGTCATTTAAGGTTAAGCACCTAGGAGGTGGTAGATTAGATAAGTACACGCGTAACTACAAATAGGTACTTAGGTAGCAAATACCTAAGCAAATAAGCAAATAGCGCCTGGCAATAAGGTAGCATTACCTACCATGGCTGGATCTTCTTGGCGGCTTGGGTAGCTTTAACTGCTTTTTCGGTGGAGCCCCTCGTACTTAGCTTGTTTTTACTTGGTTTTGGCCTTTTGGGCTATCTGGTGGTCACACATAGGGGTGGCATAGAGTTGGCCCAATGTGGGCTTAGTGGGCTTAGTGGGGTTACCAGCCCAGCTTTTCAACTTGGAACTTGCAGCTGATGATGGCAATAATGGTCTATGCCCCTGTAGTTCCCGAAGCCACTCCGGCCTATCCTACCAATCAGCATAAATATTATCCTTTACGTTGTGCCCCTCCCTTCGAGGCTTTTTCTTCTTTCAAGTACCTAACTGTACAAACATGTCGTAGCATCATGTGGCTATTTACATCAGCCCTTTTCAACGTCATCAACATGTCGGCTTTCGATATTTAGAGTTCGTGGCGTTTATTGCTTTGAACTTATAAGTATTCAAGTTGAAAGCCCCTGATTTATAAAATAAAATAAAAATGGTTTGCTATTACTTTTTATCAGAAGTACTGTTTAAATGCTCTTATAGACAACTAACCGAGTATATATCTTGTAGCATACTTACTTAGTTTATATTTAGTTTATATGTAATGGGTAATGTATTTTTCATTTACCGGCTTCGCGGGATTCTATGACGTTCTTTTAAGCAGATTCTCGGTTTGTTCATCGAGAACATCATAGTTAACAGTATGACTAAAAGATAGAAAACATCTAATGATTAATCATTTATCTTCTAGTCAATAAGCTTACTGCGATATGTACCTATTTACTTCATGCATGGAAATGTACAAAGTGGCTTATTGATCCTGTTCTGTAACCGTACCACCCCTTATGATTCCCCATCCGAGCTGATGATACAAATTATGGGTTCGTATTCGTTGGTTTAAAAAAGCAACAACAACAACGGCGAATGCCGCATGTTACAGAATACTCATTAAGAATCATAATTAATAACTCCTATGTCTTATGGAAACCCAATTCGATTACTATATATCATAACTATCTAGTTCCATATACTTATCCGCTGGACAGTTTCCATTGATGGCTAATAAACATGTAGATCGAAACCAACCAAAACACCATCGACAGCTTCCCATCATGATGCTACAGCCATAGAATTTAACCCTAGCTCTGTTACTCTGTTGCTCTATTAGGTAATACCAACTAGTTAGAGAAGATGCTACGTTAACTCGAAATAGAAATGTCTATAAATCCCCAATCGCTTCTCTTCTGGCGAACAGGTAGTCTTCATTTCTCACATATACGAGTCCATACGATTTACTAGGTATCTTATTAGATAAGTACCTACCTAGTAACGACACCCAAGTTCTTACTATAATGAGACGATGGGACACGTTAAAACTTGACAGTGAATTTTTATGGAATGTGATGTTAAAAATATACATTAATTCATTCACGAATATCCAATCAATTTACTGCAAACCCTCAGTCGCAAGGCCACCTATCACAAGATGGCAGACGTTCTTGTCGGGCGGAAAAAGGCCTGGATATGTTAACAGCATTATTCACCCCGCTTCTCCAATTCTTTACGTCCATCTCATCAAGGTTCTCAGCCTCGACTTCTTGCGGTAGTGTGTGTCTATCAGTAGGTATGTCGGAGCACAGGAGGCCGCTGCGCGCGTTTTTCAAAAGCGCCGATAGTAGACCTAGGTCTCGAAACAGCTTAGGAATTCCAAGCCAAGGCGAATAGTTCCCTGATGTTCCATAACGGAATAATATAGGCAAGCTCTAGCTAATGTGATAGTAGGGCCTCAAGAAGCCAGCGGGTCTGCTTCCGGGTTGCAGAATGACCTACATGATATGGAATCATACGGCCTCTTCGAGTTCCCCGCTCGACAAGGACAACCTAAACTAAGTTCACTCTCTCCACATGCCAAATCTGTAAAGTGCGTTATTACAGGTTATATTGATATAGTCATTAGGTGCTAACCAGTCGGTAGTATCATTGCTGTTCACGGCCTTGGTGGAAGCTGGCGGACGACTTGGAGTTCTGACAATAGTAAGGACCCTGCCATATGGCTACGTGACCGTCTACCGGGGGTCCTAGCCCGTATCGATGTGCTACCACGTATCCGAGTCTTCGGCTATAACGCCTCTTTTGTGTTTACTTCCTCCACATCTGACCTGGAGTCTTGCGCTTCGGACCTACTCACAAGAATACGCATAGCCAGACAGACCGAAGAAGAAAGGCAGGCTCCGATTATATTCATCGCTCATAGCTTAGGTGGGCTTCTAGTGAAACCTGTAAGTCCATACCATAGTGGTGTTAAAGTCTCATTAGCACCTGCACACAAATATCCCATAAAGACGATGGACCTAGCGTATTAAGACATTGATAACGTATATCTAACCGAGGACCCAAGGCTATTAACATGGCACACACAGATGATGAATATCATCAAGATATTCTTAGTAAAACGGCTGGTTGTTTATTTCTTGCAGTTCCTTTCCATGGTTCTGATGCTGCCTCTTGGGCAGTTTTGGGTTCACACATTGCCAGCGCTTTATCTATTGGCATGGTTGGGAATTCGGAAATACCAAGCATTCTGAGGAGAAATTCGAAAGACTGGATGAAGATTTCAAGAGACTTTGTCCAAAGAGGCAAGAACATGGTATTAAGGAGTGTATATGAAACGGAGAAAATGGGTAGAAGCGTTGTGAGTTGTTACACTTGACCGTTTTACTTCGTCTCAAGTCGCTAATTTAAACAGGTTGTTGATGAGGCGTCGGTACGAAACCATGTGCCTAATGAGAGGGTATTCCCTGTGCCTGGATCTAATCACCGGACCATTTGCAAGTTCAACGACTATGAAAACGAACGTTTCAATCCGATCGCTCTTGCTATAACTGAATTGGCCGAAGAGGTGCTAGACAGGCGTTGGTACTTGTGTTAACGTAATGGTATATTGTGACAGGATAGTTGACCATCGTTCATAGGCTTAGAATTAGAGCAGGCTTTAATGTCTGAACTTCCTGTCTCCACTCCAACATTCTATGGTAGAAGCGCGGAGCTAAGAAAGCTATTTGATCTACTCGATCCTGCCACACCTGGAAGAAACGGGGTTGTCATTTTTGGCATTGGGGGCTCAGGAAAGACTGAACTTGCTCTCAAATATATCAGAGAGAAGCGACAGTTATATGGGGCCGTGATTTGGATTAATGCATCTACGTCTGAACAGCTTACACAGTCGTTTACCGACGCTTTTCATATGATTTCAAAATTCTGGACGCATAAAGACAGGTCAAATCGGTACGCAGGAGAGAGCAAGAAAGATTTCGTGTTAACTAGGTTGAGTTCGACCCTAAAGGCGGGATTGGCTTTTAGTTATCGACAGCGCCGACGATCCCAACAACTATAATTTAGCCCAACTACTCCCTGACTGTAAATTCGGCGGAATTCTTGTAACAAGTACACGAAGAGATGTGTCTGATATCCTCGAGCCACATGGATTCTTAAGTATTGAGCTTGATAGGCTAGACGACGCTGATGGAATCGGATTACTTCTGGATAGAGCTCGGATACCAGTTTCGCCTCACGAATTAAACAAAGCCTTGTCAATAATCAAAGAATTAGGCGGCTTACCACTGGCTCTTGAGCAGGCGGGAATTTTGTTGCGGAGAAGGGTTGTCAGCCTAGACAACTTCATCGAAGAATACCACACGCAGTATACCGAACTTATGGGCCATTTGCCCAAAGTCGGGGAAGTGCAACATGATAAAGCACGCTCCGTGTATGCGATTTTGAGCATACTTTACTCTAACATCAAAGCGGAATCATCCACCGCCGCAGCAATACTCCGGCTACTAGCCGTCATAGGACCTGCACAAATTCCTATATCCATCTTTCTAAGTATATTCCGATTTGATTCCAAAATCGCTGCTACGGACGAAGAGCTTCAATCCATACGAAGCTCTTCCAAGTCAATTACTATGTTTCGTCTTCATCTTACTCTTCTCGAGGACCTCTGCCTACTCAAAATTAGACCTGCATCAAGAGAGTACCTCGAGTCGGTATTGTTACACCGGTCTGTTTGCCAGTGGATTGTAAAGTCCCCATCTGAGTGCCAGCCCCGGTGGGTTATATTTGTTGCCTTGGAATTGGGCAATGTCCTTTGTCGCGGAGAAGGAACTCTCGATTGGTTCGTTTTAATCACTGCGTGTCAATCATCTTGTAACCCTAAACTTATGAAGCTAATCACTGTCTAGGCCAATGGGTGGAACTCCTTCTAATTCGTATATCTCAAGGATATGCCTTTCTTGGATTGACCGCATCGACTTTCTGATTAAGCAATATATCGATTCGTCCATCATTCAACCCCCTGGTGGACTCTTTGCAGCTGAATACGCAAATATAGCTTGTAACTTTGGGTATATATATTTTTGTAATAATCGGCACGAGGAAGCGAGGCTGTTCCTATCATATGCTGTCAATTATTACCACCGCAGATCTATGACCAACCATTGTTTTCTAGTTGGTATTTTACGTTTATATTACTGCTTAGGCGTCTCCTACTTTAAGACAGGAGACCCGGACAAGGCAATAGAACTCCTGGATGCAGCTTTTAATATATCTGGGGGAGAAAGCACCGAGTATGCGAGGATTCTCGATTTGCGACAATCAATTTCGGACAGGAGTAACACCCACAAAACCCATCAGCTCCCACCAGTAACTTCATAACGTGGGCAAATGAACAGAGGAGGCAAGCAGCCCGCACGGGACTCACTCTTGGCAACTTCTTCTCCCACCTTCGACAATGCTATTGATACAGGTCATCGTGCCCTGGACACGCTTCGACGCTCCCGGGGGATACACACTTCAGAATGGGATGTCCATAGATTAATCTCTCTACAACTACCCGCTAGGGTGAAGAATCATATCGTAGAAAGGGCAACTATACGATCGTCAGAAAACGGTACCACTGTCATGAAAGAAATATTACTGGAGGACAACTTCTACAGAAGAGTTCTGGCTCGATCCACTGAGAAGCTGGGGATATAGGAGCCCCTGGTACCAACCGGGGAGGGGGGAGGGTTTAAATATAAAAACCCCGACTAGAGGGCCTATATATGTTAGGTACATAATATGTTTGTTACAATAGAGTTGTAAATCTTCCGGAACTCCAAGCAGTGAGGGTTGTAGCTTAGCGTATCATTAGCATACGAGTATAGTGATTACCAAGCAAGTTAGAATACTGTTACATCATTTCATTGTGTTCATTATTGTTGTTGTAGAAGTATAGGTTCTAGGCTTTGTAATGGAGCTACAAGAAGTAAAGATACATACTATGTTACGTGACAAATACAGACGTTGACAGGATTGTAAAACACCAACTTATTCAATGAAAATTGCATGAGATAAGCAGTACTCTAATAATTGCTCCGATATTCTTGACCTCATCTTCGAATCTTGCCTCACGGTCTTTGATCAACTCTCTCCCCTATACTGCCGATACTTTGCCCTCCCAGCACTGCTCATAGAAACCCCTGCTATGACAGAGGCTAGAGTTGTACCCTTGAAAATAGTCTCGTACTGCTCGGATTTAATTGCCCGTGAGAATGGTTGGCGGTAAACACGGTATAAGAAGAACGATGTTACGGCGACATAGGTGCCGATGAGAATAGGATACCGGTACCGAAATAGTGGATGCTGCGGAGCGGTTTCGAGATCCGGGGTTAAAGTCATAACCAGTCCCCCCACCGACATATGGTGTAGTTGAAAGCTTGCCAAAGGTAACTTATTGCAAACAAAATCAATTAGGTAAAAATAAAACATGAAGTCCGTTTAAGGATTTCCGAGATCGTGGGTACATCAGGTACGCAGCTTGAAGTGCGTCCACGTCGAGTTCCCCACGTAGCGATGACGTCAGTCGCTTTAAATACATGTGAATCCTAACATGTGAACGACCACCTTGAATGCGATGCCGAAACATAGGTAGGTGTACAGGCAAAGCGCTAACACAGCAAATAGAAAAGAAAAGAAAAAAAAAAACACAAATAGAGTTGTGCACTTATAATTTTGCCTTTTCACTCTGTGCTTCCTTGAACCGCTTTGCGCCTTCTTCTTTTCTTTTCTTTTCAGCTTCTTGTATGTTCATGGTCTTGGCAGCCTCTTTGCCCGTGGCAGTCAACAATGCTATGCTCTCGCGATACATCTCGGCTTTGAGCAGCCCGTAAACACCGGTAGACCCTTTCTTGATTAATGACCGTTCTTGGATTAAGCTCAAAGCTGCATCCATCTCGCCAATGGCATCCACCAAGCCAGCTTCTAGGGCAGCCTTGGCGTCAAACCGCCGTGCTTCGAGAACCATGTTACGATACACATTAGGAGTAGTTTTCATCCTAAAGATAGAGCTCATAGGCGGTAGCAACGGCGCACCAAACTCGAGCTCGTTTATGCATAAAAAGCCCTTTGCGCCCGTGAAAACCCGATAGTCGTGATGCATAGCTAGCATAAATCCACCGGCGAAAGCATGGCCGTTGATTAATGCGATGGTTGGCATGGGATAAGTTAAGAACCTTTTAAATAAGGGATACAGGCTGTTTTCCCAGAAGCCCGGTAGTGATATGGCGAGCTGAAAGTCAAGGCCATTGGAATAAAACTTAGAAATGGATGAAGTGGTTACGACAACACCTGGAGGATGGCCGAATTCGATGGTATCGAGCGCCGTCATTAGCGCCGTATTGAAGGCGGGCGTAAACCTGTTATCTGGTGGGGAGTTCCATGTGAGAACGTAAACTTGAGGCTTTGGAGATGTGCAGACGATGTTTCCTCCTGGATGCGACTTGATTGCCGGGACGGGAATTTTGAATAGTTCGGTTGAAGTCATACTTGGAGGGCTATAAACTGAAGGAATAATAAATATTTTGTTTATTTAGGGGATTTGAAGTTTCTTGAATTTTTAAGAATATGTTTCTGTTTGCATTCATTTAAGTACATGTAATTTAATAAGTACATGTAAAATCGTTGAGTTCCCGTCGCGTGCCCCGAGGATGACACAGTGGAGCTGGAGCCGCGGCATTTTCCTAATCGAGTCAGTGAGGAAGCTCCTTGGCACGGCGTCAAATAAAAAGCATGCCCCACTTTAACTTTCCAACTTTAATGCCTTATTATTATAATATAATAAAGCTTATATAAGATAATTTTGATCAATTAAACTTAGTTAAATGTTTAAATACTTTTTACTTTTTATTTTTGTGAATGATAATACAAAAAGTATATGTACGCTTTTTGCTTGAATGAGAATGGGCATCTTTTTTTTTTTTTTTTTTTTTTTTAGCGCGCTTCTGCTCTTGTCGCAGGGTACCACATCGTAGGTAAGAAGTATTTATGTACCTATTCTTCTGACCTGAGTTAATACAACCTCAACTATTATAATAATAAGCCAAGCGTGTAAAACGTTGTCGCGATGCAATTGGCCTATCACCTTCGAAGTCATGTGACCTCATCAGACTACTCCATCTACCTGGCATCAATCAAAAGTATTAATCAAACATAAAGTACATCTAGATTGACATGCAAATCGCCATGATATAATCTAGGACAAGTACTGCAATAGGATCATGATGCATGGCGCGGTGCTTTTAAATGTGGGAGCATTGAAGGGTCTAATTAATCTCGCCGGTAATCATGGACTCCGCACGAAAGCCCAAAGTATTCAGACTACGGCAGCTCCCCGGTAATACCAATGAACCTCAAGCTCTGGTCTATCTTAGCATTGGTCTTGGTAGTATACCAGTCGATAATATTCGGATATTCTCTCTAGCCACGAGTTTAAGCCCCTGGCGTCCAAGTAAGATAGCTACTCTTATGTTTAACCCGCTGCCTGCCTTACTCCAACAAGATCAGGGGAGAGACGAATGGCAGATCAGGGTAAATGGACTTGAACTTCCTTTAATACTGGATGTTCATTTTCGTGGACTTACTCCACTTCGCGATCCTACTTTATACCACAGTTATGAGTAGGTTTAGCTCACATCTTCAACGCCATTGATAATGAGTGATGCTATTTCAAGATTACCTTGCCGGGCCTTCTTTGCAGATTACCTTACCGAACAGTTGTAAGTAATTGGCAATTAGAATTATTACTAAAATGATATGGCTTTATTCGGCTTTACACTTATCTTAAAAGTAATTTATTTCTCGTAAATTTTATAATATAAATATTGAAAAATAAATATAATTAAAACGTTACGATTTTTTTATTAAATTTATTAAAATGTTTTTAAATAATTAAATTTTATTTTTTTACGAATTATTTACGTTTTTAAAATTGTTAAATAATTTTAATATATTTGAAAATTATATTTTAAATTTTTTTAATAAATATTAAAAATTATTTACGATTCCCGAAACGTTAAAAATTAAATTACGGGTTTATATAAAAAATTATTATTTCGATTTTATACGTAACGGTTATTTTAACCGGCGTAAAAATAAAAACGGTAATAGTTTTTTAATAAAAATTAATATAATATACGATTAAAATTATAAACGCGTATTTTTAAATAAAAAAATACGTAAAAATTATATAAAAAAAATTAAAAATTATTTTTAAAAAATTAAATTAATTCGTATTAAAGTAATTAATTAATTATAATATTATAAAGTTTATTTAAATAATAATAAAAAATTTTTATAATATAATTACGGTTTATCGTAATTAATTAAATTTTATATTAAATACCGTTATTTATAAAAAAAACTTTTAATAATTTATTAAAATTTTAATACGTAATAACACGTTATAATTATTAATTTTACAAGTTTTAATACGTAAAATTATTAAAAAAAAAATTTTTAATTTAAAAAATATTAATAATATATAATAAAAAATTAAACGTTATATATAAAAAAAATTTACAATTATTTAATTATTTATATGTTATTTTAAATAAAATGTTTATTATTTTAAAATATATTAAAAAAATAATAATAAATTTATTAATTAATTAATAGTTTTTTTTTAAACGATATTTTATTACGTTAAAATATAATAATAATATTTTTAAATCTTTAATATTAATAATATATATAAAATTAATTATTTTAAAAAATTATTTTTTAATTATATAAATTAAATAAAAATAAGTTTAATTTTTAATAAAGTTTTTACGTTTATAATAAACGAAAAAAAAAATATTTATAAATAAATATTAAATTACTTATTTATATTATAAAATAAAATAAATGTTTTTAAATTTTATATTATTATTATAAATTATAATAACGAGTTTAAAACGGTAATTACGTGGGTATATTTTAAAATATAATAATAAATTTATATTTTTCATATTAATAAAAACGTTATTATTAACATATTATGTTTTTAAAAAAATTTTAACGATAAATAAAATTAAATTACATTTATTAATAAAATTATTAATAAAAATAATATATTTCGAAAAAATAAAAATATATTATAATAATTTAACGGTTATATTAATAAATTAAATAACGATATTATAATTTTATTATTATTTATTAAATTAATTATAAAATTTATTTTAATTACGAAATAAAATTTATTTAAATTATAAATTATTATAATATATATATTAAACGAAAATATATACGTTATTATTTAAAATAAATTATATAAAAAATTTAACCGTATTTAATTTAAAATAATTAATTATTTATATAAAACATATATAATTATATAAAAAAAAAATTACATATTATATTAATTATTATTATAATTATAAAATACGTATAATATTATTTATTAAAATTAATTATAAAGTTTTTAAAAATTACGTATTAAATAAAAACGTTAATTTATTAAAACTTTAAACAAATATTAAAAAATTATTAAAAATTTAAAAAAAAAATTATTAATTATAATTATTTAATAATATTTTAAAAATTAAAAAATAATAAATAAAAAAACGTTATTTTAATATTTTATTTAATTAAATTATAAAAAAAATTTTTAATATTATTAATAGTGAATTTTTATTAATTAATATTTATATATTTATACGTTTTTAATTTAATTTTTTAATAATTATTAAATATAATTATATTTATATAAATGTAAAATTATATTTAAGTTTATTTTATTATTACGATATTTATAAAAACGTTAATTTTATTAAAAATAATTTTAAAATAATGCCGTTAAAATTATAAAATATTAATTTTTTTAATATATAAAAAATAAATTTTTTAAAAAAATGTTAAATTTATTAATTTTAAATTTTCTTATAACCGTTATACGTGGACGGCCGGTTATTAAAATAATTATAACGTTAAATTAAATTATTAAATAAATATTTAAATTTATAAAAAAACGAATTAATAAATAAAATGAAAACTTTACGTTATTATAATAATAAAATTTATTTTATTAAAAAGAAAAATAAAAAAGTTCGAAACGTAATATTTATTTATTTATAAATACAATAGTAAAATTTAATTAAAATAAATAATTTAAAATTTTTTTTAAATATTTTAATAATTTTTATAATTAAATATATCGTTATATAAAAATTATTTACAATTCCCCGTACTAAATTATATTTATTAAAACAATCGAAACGGTTTTATTTTTTTATAATTAAAAAAATATAATATTAAATATTATAAATAACATTAAAATTTATTTTAAATTTATATTTATATAAAAAATTAATTATATTTTAATTACGAACGTCGTTAATAACATAAATAATAATATACGTAATATTAACATAATATAAAAAATTATTTTAATAAAAAAAAATCGATTTACGTAATAAAAAACGGTTAATAATAATCGTTAATAATTTAATTATTTAATTAATTAAATTTCGAAGTTTTTTTTACATATTAAATATTACGGAAATTTAAATTTATTAAAAATATTTTAAAATTATATTATTTATAAATTACTTTTTATTATTTAATTATATTTTATTTAATTTATATAATATATTTACGAAATTAATATTATTAAACATATTTAATTATACCGATTAAATATATATAAATAACTTTTATTAAAAACGTTAATATTATAAAAAAATAATATAAAAATAATTTTATTTATAAATTATTAATTTTTTATTTATAAATTATTATTTTTATTTACAAATTATTTTATTATTATTTAAAAATTACTAACGTTTATTTATAAATTATTACTTTTTAATTATAAATTATTTTTAAAATAATTTTACGAAATACAATTACATTTTTTTAAAATTAATATTAATTAATTAATTAAAATATAAATAATAAAAATATTTTAAAATAAACGTAAATATTTATTATTATAATTAAGAAATATTAAATTTAACTTAAAATAATAAAATAAAATTATAAAATTATCAATTTACAATAATATTTATACACAATTACTAACAGTTGTAATTCCAAATAATCTACATTATAGGTCCGACAAGGTAATCTTGAAATAGCATCACTCTTGATAATAACTTGGATAGTTGCATCTCGCTCTCGGGGCTTTCAAGCCATCCTTTTGGTTCATGGCAACCTAAGAAGAGCAATAAAACATTTATGTGGATTAGAGATGAATTACCTCTTGATCTTCCACAGCTTAGACCAATTATATACGGTTACGAAACAGTATTGCCCGGGAGTAGATCCTTCCAAACGATTACTGATCTGGCCTCCCAGCTGATCAACCAGTTAACATCAAACGGATGGACGGCTCTGAGCGCAAAGCCCATAGTATTCCTCTCCCATAGCTTGGGTGGGATTGTACTAAAACGTGCCATTGTAGCTCTAGCAAACAGTGGCTATAATGAAGATGCTATCCGGATTGCCGGGGGAGTCTTCTTCGGCGTACCAAACTTTGGCATGGAACAATCGTCTTTCCGCCCAATCGCCCAAGGGAACCCCAATGAGCCCCTGGTAGAAGACCTCTCCCCCGACTCACCTTGGCTAAGACGCCTAGAATCAGAATTTAGTGGCATCTCATATTTGAGAAAGATGGAAACATTTTGGGGTTACGAAACTTGTACATCTCCCACATTAGTCGTGAGTCAACTAATCTCTTGATTTCTTTATTACCGCCGACTCATACCGAATAGGTAAACGACAATGGGCAGTTCTCAGAGGGCCCCCATATTGTTCTCGTAACACCCGAATCGGCCACTCGAGGTTTGCTCGAGTCAGATGAGAGTTTAACATTTCCTCTCAATGAAAATCACTCGAATATAGTCAAATTTAGCCATGGCCATGAAGATTACGGCGTTGTTGTGGGGAGGCTTGCCCGAATTTGCAACATTGAACCTCTTGGCGCTATCACAATGGATGTGGACGTGAATCATTCAAATAAGGCAATCCCCGGCCTAGTTGGTTTAGGTGTACAGGGTCACGATACATCCATAATATCAGAGAATTCCATAGGCGGAGGTTGTCCCTCAGACGAACCAAACCAAGAGAAGATCTTCAAGAGTAAGTGTGAAACGTTAAAACTCCTACGTGTTTTTCTAACAGTATAATAGAATTACTAAAGTCTCTGCGGGCACCCGGGCGAGATCGTCGGCTGGAGAGTATCGAATCAAACTTCCTAAATACTTTTGATTGGATATTCAATCATCCAAGATGTAGCTTTGTCGATTGGTTACAACATGGACGAGGAGCATTTTGGATCAATGGCAGCCCTGGTTCAGGTAGGACGAAAAATAATATTTGCTCAGTTGTCGTGATAATTCCAAAACCTACCTACTTATGTATCTTCCAGGGCAGTATCGAATTCATCATAATCGCTAATTTATCATTATTCAGGGAAGTCAACTTTAATGAAATATATTTTTAAAGATAGTCGAACTCGGGAACTTCTTCACGATCCCCGCAACTCATTCGACGAGGTATATGCTGGGTTCTTCTTTCATTACCGCGGATCGTTGATAGAAAAGTCATTTGACGGGCTACTGCGAGGCATTCTTAGCCAAATTCTGGAACAAAAGCGAGAAGTTTGTCACATCATCCTCCCGCTATTAGATGACCCTGCTTCAGCTGAACTTCCTGCTGAAGGTTGGACATCTGCGACACTGGAGGAGGCCCTCACTCTCGTATTAAACCAGCAGCAATTCAACTTGGATATATTCCTATTCCTGGATGCATTGGATGAGTATCATGGACGGCCCGAGTTTATCGCTAGGTTTATCGAGAGTCTTATCAAACGAGAAACGATATCCTTAACTAGGGTTAAGGTATGCTTTTCAAGCCGACCGTGGGCTACGTTCACAACTTGCTTTAAAGACTACCCTGCCCTTACAATGCAAGACTTTACTAAACAGGATATACGTCGCTACTGCCTAGGTGTCATGGACGCCGAGCTATCTTCTAATGTGTCTATCCCGATAGAAATCCTAGTCCCGCAAGTCGTCAATCGCTCAAAGGGGGTTTTCCTATGGGTTAAATTGGTAGCAGCTGATCTTTCTAAAGCTGCAAATGCAGGGTCAAGTAGAGATGAGTTAGAGAGGCTCCTGCAGTCTCTACCAGCAGAACTGGACGAATACTACGCAGAAATAGTCCAAAGGACACCAATATCATCTCGCTGGACACTTTTTGCAATGCTGAAAATCACCTCTCAAGCCCTAGATCCTGTAGGGGGGGTAGACCTCGTCGGTGCTGTCGAGTGTTCACGATTATCACACTATAAACATGCGATATTAAGGTCCAAGCGATTGCTACTGCTTAAGCCAGAAGAGCGCGAAGCCTACGCCTCAAGCCAAATCAAAATACATTCTCAAGGTCTTATCGAAGTTCGTTTGAATTGGGCTGAGCTTTTGCATCAGACGGTTAAAGAATTTGTTAACCAGCCGAAATTCAACGCCCTCATCCTTGATGCTGAAGCAAAGCTGACCTTTGAAAATGGATACTCCTTCCTAATGAAGTGGTTCATACTCGACCATAGAGTCTTTGAAAAGACCGGTAGGGATACCATGGAAAGGGATAAAAGGGGACCAGTCAAATTGTCCGAACTCGGATCCCATTATAACCTTATGGATGAAGATTGGGTAGATTGGGTAGATATCGGCGGTCCGTCTAATGATACTGGCGGCGGCATGACAATACCATATAGTTATACGGCCATGCCGGAAGAAACGGAGCGGATGGTAGCCTATGGGAAAATGGCGGAAGAGTCCACTGGCCGAGGCATGAAGCAATTCCTTGACAGCATCCCGGCGAAGAGATACGCTCAGCTCACTGAGGCTGCTAGCGGTGTCAGGATCAGCACACCTGTAGAATTTGCTTCATTGGCAGGGCTTTGTCTCTATTTTCGGGAGGCCTTACAACTGGACCAAGACTTTTTGCGAAAATGTAGCGAGGACAGTCAAAAATCGCTACTTACGCTTGCCCTTGGTCTTTCGCCGATAGACAGCGATCATGTTGCGAGTAGACATCTTACAATAGCAAATGGCTCAGAGGTTGCGCGGCTACTACTGGATAACGGTTATAAGGACCCGAAGGCATTTCGTAAACTGATATCCTTCTTAGCCATGTCTCCCCCCGACGACGAAAATCGTAGGAAGTCCATCGATCTCGTCATTCATTTCCTCGAGGTCGGCCACGACCCAAATATGCCGTTACACATATACGAATTATCAGAACATGGGGGTAAGCGTGACGCTTTGACGTGTACGGCGCTACATCTTGCACCTCCGGAGGTTGTACCATCACTGCTAGTCCACGGCGCCGATCCCAACTCGAAGGATTCTGAGGGGAAAACGCCGCTGGAAAGACTTTGCTGCAATGTTTCGCCCATAACAAGAATGCAGATCTATCTCCATGGAAACCACGCTAGAAGTGTGTCTGACTCCTATCAGGTGGCTTGCATGCTATTCAACGGAGGCGGGAAATCACCCTTGCGGTCGGATACATCTTGGGGCAGGCTTTTAAGCCTATTCGCTGAAAAGGGGTATGATGTAGAACCACTTCAGCCTCAGTGCTCGATTGTTACGCTAGAAAAACCAGCGAAGCCCACACTAGCCCTAAAGTCTATCATGAAGTCAAGTACCGGGAATTGGCTGCGATGGCAGTAGAAATCAGACTGGCTTGGCTCTATTTATTTATTTTAGGTAGGACCAAATGTCAGCTGGCTAGTAATATGTAAGGCTCTAATAATAAAACAAAGATATTGCTTATATGTTTGCATACGACGCAAGGATATGGTGCACGGGCTCCCTTTTCCTTTCAACCATATAACGTGGGATATATAAGTATCTACCTAGTTATATAAAGAAGTTGCAATCAAACTAAACAATAATTGTTAGCCATTGTTGATGGCTTCAAACTTACCTGATGCTCGAATTACCAAGCTCAATACAAAGTGATTCACAGCTAAGAAAGTTTGTCTGCAGATGACTGGTAGGTACCTAAGTAAATTCAACATGTTTTTATAGCTTTCATATGCTCTTCATATGCTTTTCATATGCTTTTCACATAGCGTTAATATGGTGTTCATATAGCTTTCATGTAAAACGAATGCGGCATTTATTGGCTTTATTATAAAGTAGTCCAAGTACCTAATTTCTATCCTGTCTATTCTTCATTTTCTCCTTGTCGTTTCTTAATCTTTGACTTCGCCATGTATCCAGACTGGCCAAAGTCGGCCTCTGACTTGGTGCCACTACCACACTGCGACGGGCCTAAGCTCAAGCCGTTTGATTTCCAGGGCTCGCAGAAGATTGAATTCCTCGAATACCTCGGAGAAGGATTGCATTCACACGTCGTCAAGGTTAGAATTTTTGGGGACAGTTTACGCTCTGAAATTGGTAAGCAGGCGCAATCTACGAACGCGGTGTTAGAAAAGAAAATTCCCCTTCTAACCTGAGTTGCCTCCAGTTTAGGTTTCTTTCTGATGATGACTGGCTGGGTCCTAGCAATGACGCCGATGCGGACGATTGCGAAGTGATGACCGCCTTTCACGGCTACTCTGAGCCGTTTAGCTGCGAATGTCGTGCCTTTGGCCGCCTTCAGGAAGCTGGCCACGAGGACCTGGCTCTTCAATGCTTCGGGTATCTGCTACTAGACGAGGACCATGAGCGTGCTCTCAAGGATAAATTCAGCGATATTGATATGACCCACGACATATACTGCCGAGACGCGATACTCCGCTCGCGCTGTTTGGGGCGAGATGGCAGGCTACCACCCATAAGAGGCATTGTCAAGAAATTCGGGCAGGTTGACGAAGCTTTGATGACAAAGGATGCTAAACGAATACTTCGAACTATTAAAAAAATACAACAGCTTGGCATTATCTACTTGGACATCGCGCAGCGACAGCTCGTCGACGGCAAGATCTCTGACTTCAGTACAGCCGTCACCTTGCCACATTATGTCACCACTCCAAGACTACATGAGGGACTCGGAGACATAGATAAATCGGCTTTGGAATACGAAACTTTCAAATTTAGTATAAATGACTACTTCATGTTCGACGAGATGGTGAAAGAGTGGAACATGGAAAATCCACACCATGAAATCTCTTATTTCGCCTTCGCTGATGCCAGGTATTGTGAGATGAGACCAGGCCTGAGAAAGACCCCGGATCGAGAACGTATCTATTCGTACGTTGATCCAAGGCTATACACTACCCTTAGAGATCCTATCGGAGGCAAATCTAAAGCCTGCTGGCGGCTAAGTGATAAGCCAAAGCGGTGGTACTACGACAGCAATAGCCAGGTGATCGCAAATTTCAGACAAAGACTCCTGCGCAACCCTTCACTATTGTGGAAATATAAGCGCGGTAAAATATCTCTGATGAAGGAATCTTAGTGCTCTCTTCTCATACTCGACTTCTCGCACACTAGACAGCGCTGTACATTAATTAAGAAGCCAAGCTGTATCAAGGAACTTTATAAGGTACCCCCAGATACGTGTAGATACTTTTTACATGTCCTGTTGTATTCTTTGTATTTTCATAGTATTTTATAAAATAGTTATCTTTTTCCAGATGCTGTTGTATTGACAAGGGGGTATGAATATGCCCCAGAGCGTGAGGTAACGATTGATTAGAAGAATGTTGTTACCTATTGGTTACTAGACTAGGTAAATACATAAAGAGAGACGGATTGACATTCCTAGGTACTCGTTACATTCAAGGTATTGTCATAATTTCAAGGCGTTTCGTCTTATACCTCCTTCGTGTCCCCGGTGACATCTTATGAAAAAAAAACAAGAGTGAAATCAAAATTATTAGGCTCAATGTCCTGTAGGGTAATAATTCTGGGGGAAGACGCCGATATTTAATTGGATATCAGCGTAGAATCCTTCGGTATCCCCAGGAGCAGCGACATTTCCAGGCTGTTGAGGGCTCGCAGAATTGTCCATAGTATTCGTTGCCTCTTCTCCAATGTTTGCTTTGTGGCCACTTTGCGACATGGTCAACATACAGAGCCACCACAGAGCCAGATCTGTGGTAAGGTCTTCATTGCCAAACCGAGTCCATGGAATTCGCTTGATGTCTGCGTCAAATCCCTGCCCGGAGATCCAAGTGAAGAGACACACCACCATTTCTTTGTCGGTTTGAATATAACCGTACGAGGTGTCGGCATAGCGACAAGCATTCGCCAACTGTTTTAGGGGCAAGAGAGGCTGTCGCATGAATCCTCTGCCGGAATTTATATCCCTTATAAGCGACGCAGCCTTCCAATGGGAGCTCGTTTTCCCGAGACCGACCACTAGATACACCTCTGGAGAGTCATCGATCATGATGAAATGGCCCACAACGGATCCATAGCGCCCTTCTGGGATACGGAAGGATCTCGCCTCGTCAGCAGCCGAGTGACTATGACCAATGGTAGTGCCTGGGGAAATCCCAAGAAACGGCTTCACAAACTCAAGAGCTGGCACCACGGCCATGTTATTCCAGGCAATCAGACGTTTAATATCCTGCAGCCCGGAGACGGTGAAGCCGCCGAGGACTTGTTCCGCACTTGGGGCCTCGTAATTGATCTCAAGATCGAGAACGTCACCATAGCTTCTGTTTAGGTTGTCTAAATTGAATTCCTCCCAACTTTAATCAAGCGAATTTCCGACCAATTCACCCCATTCGAATTTGCCCTCCTTCCGATATGGCAGGCTATCGGCAGTTTCCTCTGAGTGAGAACCTGCCTCAGCGTGAAAGATTGGGCAGCCATGCCTAATATTATATGTGTTAAGGTGGATTACCCATCTACAAGGCTACCCCACCACGAACATAATTAATTTTATTAATTGTAAAAACACATTTAATCCATTTATTAACTTAACTTTTTATAAATTAAGACTTTTTTACCATTTTTATTTAATTTTTTTTACATTAATTAATTTATTATTTTTTTTTTATTTAATAATATATATATTTCCGTTTAATTTCGTATAATAATAATAATATATAATATTAAAAATAAATAATTAATTCGTAACATATTAATATATTATTAAATTAATTGTTATTATATTTTATATTATATTAAAAGTATATTAATAAAAAAAAACGTTAATAAAATTTATTAAAAATTATTTAAAATTTAAAAAAATTATTTAATTCGTTAAATTATTATTTAAAAAATTTTAAATTATACATTATTTTATTTAAAATTTAAATTATTTATTTAACATTTATTATTATATAATAATATATATATAAATTTCGGAAAAAATTAATATGTTAATTTTTTACGTTATTATTTTAAAATTAAAATTATTAAAAATTATATAATAAATTATAAACATTTAAATAATATTATAATTAAATTATTAAAAAGATTATTTATTTAATTAAAAATATCCGAAATTATTAATATTTTTTAAATTTTACGTATAAACGTTAATAAATTTAATTTTATAAAAACTTTTTAAAATATAAATAAATTATAATAATTATAATTATAATTATAATAAATATAATATTATTATTATTAATAATGTTTAATAATATTAACATATAATAATAATAATTTTTTAATAAAAATAATTAATTATATAAAAATTAATATTTTATTATATTTATAAATAATTAAATTAATTACGAAATAATTTTTAAATAATTTAAAAATATTTATTTATTTTATATTAAATTTAATCATTTTATTTAATAATATTTATTTATATTTAATAATTATAATAATTATATAAATAATAATTTTATATAAAAATATTTTATTAATAAAATTTATATATTATTTTTTTTTTTATATTTTTTATATATTTTAACTTTTTAATATAAATATATTTATTATTTTTAAATATTTTTTTAAATTTTATTTATAAATGAAATTATTTAAACGATTTTTTTAAAATATTAAAAAAAAGAATTTTTTATAAATTTTTTTTAAAATTTAAAAATTAATAATAAAATTTAAATATATTAATATAAATTAAAAAATATTAAATTTAAAAAAAACTTATATTTATTATCGATTATAATTTTTAATTATTTTATTTTTTAATTTTTATTATTTATAATTTTAAAATTTATTAATTTTTTTATAACAATAATTAAATTAAACGTTAATACGTTTAAATTTTTATAAAAATTAAAAATTATATAATTAACGTTTTTTTTATTTAACTTTATTTTTAATATATTTATTATATAATTATTATTTCGAAAATTCGATAAAATATTTAATAATAAAATTAACATTTTAATTATTATTAAATTTTAAATTAATTATTTAATAATTACATTAAAAAAAATAAAATTTAAAAAACGTTATAAAATTATTTTCGATTTAAATAATTAATTTATATAATTAAAAAATATAAAAAAAATAAAAATAAAATTAAAATTATATTTAATAAAAAAATAAATTAATATATTTATAAATATAAAAATTAAACTTAAGAAAATTATTAAAAAAAATAATAATTTAATATAAAATTATATTAAAATTATAATAATTAATTTTTAATTAAATTATAAAAATAATAATAAAAATATAAATAAATAAATTGTAAAAATATAATTGTTTATAAGTTTTATAAAAAAAATTTTATATATATTTTAAAATTAATTTAATTTTACGTTAATATATAAATTATTATATTATTATAAAAATTTATATAATTTATATTATATAATTTAATTTTATAATTAATTAATATAATTATTAAATTTTTTTATAATAATATTTTTACGTTAATTATAAAAAAATAAATTAAATTGTAATAATATTATTAATTTAAAATTAAAAACGAAAAATTTTATACGTTAAATAAAAATATATAAATTTTAATAATTAAATTTTAAAAATATAAAATTTACAAAAATAAAATAAAAATAATTAATTTAATAAATTTATTCGATTAATATATAATTAATAATTAAAAAACGGTAATATAAAAATTATAAAAAACAAATAATAAGTAAAAAGTAATGATAAATTATTTTATTTAAAAAATAATTAAAATAAAAATAAGTGAAAAAAAGTAAATAAATTTAACATAAAATTTAAAAAACCAAATAAATGTATTAAAAATTACGATAATACGAATTTTAATTATTATAAAATTAATTGCAAAACGTTTAAAAAATAAAAAACATGCGGTAAACGTTTAAAAAATTAATTTAATATTAACATTTATTTAAATTTTTAATAATAAATTAATTTTAAATGTATAATTAAAATAATTTTCGGAAATTTTATTAAATATAATTGTTTCGAATTTATTTCAATTTTTTAATTTATAAAAAACTTAAAAATTAACGTTCGAAAACGAAATTTAATTAATAATTAAAAAAAAAAATAACTTTAATAATAAACAGAAAAAACATTTTAAAAAATTAAAAAATAAAATATTTAAAGTTATTTTTAACAAATAATTAATAAATAATAAATCCGATAATAAATTATTAAATTTAAAACTATTAAATTTATTAAAATTAATTAAATTTTCGAAATATATAAAACGTACAAAATTAAAATTATTATTAAAACCATTAAAATTGTTAAATTTATTAAATTTATTAAACTCATTAAATAATAATTTAAAATTAAATAATGATTTAAATATTTTTTACGGTTAAAAAAAATAAAAAAAAAAGTTTAAAATAATTAAAAAATCAAAAACGAAAAAAACGTTATCGGAATTAATTAATTGCGATATTAAATTGAAATAAAAATGTTTTAATTTTTCGATTAATAAAAATAATTATTTAAAAAATTAAAAAAATTAATAAATATATAAAAAAATAATTATATTAACGTTTAAAAAAATCGAATATATTAAAAAAATAAAATTTATAAATATAAATAAATTAAAAATAGTTAAAATTATTATGAAAACGTATTATTATAATTTATTAAATTTAATTATTAATATGCGAAAAAATACGAAAATATTACAAACATTTAATTATACATATATTTTAATAAATAAAATTTATTAAAAAAAGCTTTAAAATAAATTTTTAAATAAAAAATATAATTGTAAAAATTTTATTTAATATAATTTTAAATGGTGGTAAATTATATAAATTATATAAAAATTAAAAATAAAATTTAATAACAAATAATAAATTATTATATTTTTAATTAATTATGACAAAAAAGTTAAAAATTAAATAAAAATTACGTAAAAATTTATTTAATTTTATAAATAAATTTTTACGAAAATTATTAACAATTTTATTAATAAGTTCTAATATAAAAAATTTAATTAAAAAACCAGTAATTTAATTTATAATGTTTATAAAAATATAAAAAATAAATTTATAAAATTAAAATATTTAAAAAATAAATTAAATTAAGATAAAAAAAAAAGTTTATTATATTTTAAATATAATAAATATAATTATTATAAAAAAAATTATTTAAAAAATAAAAAATTTAAAAATTAAAATTATAATTATAATTATTAAACGAGTTATATATTATAATTATTAATAAAATTAAATTAATATATAAATATAAATAATGGTATTTTTGTAATAACGATGGATAAAGAAATTATAATAATAATTATTAAATTATATAATAAAAAATATTTTTAATAAAATTTAAATTATAAATTTTAAATTTTAAAAAATCCCGGACCGAAGTTTTTTTACGCGTTTAAAAATATTATTAAAATAAATTATTATTATATTATACGTATTAAAAAAATTTTTTTAAATATAAATATAAATATATATATTATAAATATTAAAAATAATTTTAAAAAAAATATAATAATTAATATTTTAAATAAAAATTACGTTATAAATATTAAAAATGGATTTATATTAATAACGAAAATAGGGATAATAAAATATTTATTATAAAAATTAAATAAAAATATTATAATAATAACATTAAAATATATTTTTTTAATTTAAAGTTTTTTTATTAAAATTTTTTTAAAAAAGCTTTTATATCAAATAAACAGTTAAATAGATAATTATTACGTATATAACATTAATAAAATAATTTTTATAATTATAAATATTTATAAATAAAGATTTTATTTATAATAATATAATAAATTAAAATCGAAATTTATATTATTTCAATAATAAAAATATATATTAAAGAAAAATATAAATATTAATAATTAAAATTATTTAAAAATATTAAATATATTTAAAATACCGTTAAAATTTATTAACGAAATAAAAAATAAATTAATTTTATAATATTAAAAATTATATTATTTTAATATAAATAAATTAAAATAAATTATTAATAAATTTATAAATATAAATGTTAATAAAAAAACGATTAAAAATTTATTTTATTTTATTTATAATTAAAGAAAAATTATAAAAATATTTTTAAAAAAACTTTAAAGATAAGTTTTATATTTAAGAAAAGTAATATAATGTAATTAAAAAATATTAAAACCCGTTTCGATCGAAAAAAATAAATATTTTACGATAATTGTAAATAATAAAAATTTATAATAATAATTTACAATATATAAAATTAAAAATAAAATAATTATAATTTTAATAAAATATTTAATTTAATTATATAAAATATTTTAAATTTTATTTAATTAAAATAACAGTTTATAAAAACGGATTAAAATTTTATAAATTAATAACGGATAAAAATTTAAAATAAATTAATTAAAAGTTTTTTATTATAATAAAAATGTTAATTTAATATAATTATTATTTTATAATTAATATTAAAATGGTATAATAAAAAAATATATTTTTTATAAAATAAAATACGCGTTATATATATTAGAATAAAAATATTTATTTATTTTTAAAATTGTATATTTAAAGTAATAATTTACATTTTAAATAAAATAAACGTATTAATAAAAAAAAGTATTATATTTATAAAAAGTTATAAAATAAATTTAAAATTTAAAAAAAATTATAAATTTAATAACGTTTATTTTTAAATATTTAAAAATTGTTATATAATTTATATTAATTCGAATTATTAAATTGTAATAATTAAAAAATTAAATGTTAAAAATATTAAAGTTATTTTTTTAAAATATATTAAATAATATAATTTTATAATATAATTAATTAAAAAAAAAGTTTTTTATAATATTATATATTGTTTTTTACGAATATATTAAAAACGACGATATAATTTTAAATTTGAAAAACGTTATAAAATTATTACCGAATTATATATAAAAACGTTTTCGATATAAAAAAATTATAAAAATGTTAAAAATAAATGTAAAAAATAAAAATAATAATATTATTAACGAAAATGTAATAAACAACAAATTAAGTTAAATTAAACGTAAATGTAGGAAATTTAAAAAATTTGTATTTAAATTATATATTTGCAAAATATTAAATAAAATAAATAATTTTTTTACGATAATTTTTAATTAAAAAAACGTATTAAATAATAATAATATAAAAATCGTTATTTATTTTAATATATAAATCGTAAATAATTTATTATAAAATTTAAAATTAATATAAATAAATAATTTAAATTAAAAATATTTAATTTATTTTATATATATAAATAAATTATTTTAAATTAATGTAAATAAATTTACGTTAAAAAAAATATTAATAAAAGATAAATAAAAATAATAGTTTAAAATTATTTTTGTAAAAATATAAGAAATTTTTAAATAAAATACGTTTAAATTTATTTAATTAAAAGAAATTTTTTACAATTATTAAATAAATTTTAAATAAATATTAAAAAAGAAATTTTTATTAATAAAATTTTTAAATAAATTTAAAATATATATTTACGTTTAAAAATTTATATAATAAAAAAATATTAATTATAATAAAACAATGGTTATAATAATTAAAATTATTTTATAATATATTTTAATAACGTTAATTGTTAATTTAAAGTTTTATATATTATAAATTAATTTTATAACCGTTTATTTTAACGGAAATTTGTAAAAAATTATTTTTATATTTTTTTTTTATTGTTAAAAAAATATTTTAATAAATATTTAAAAAAAAGGAAATTATACGGATATTTTAAAAAAATAATTATTTAATTAATAAATTTATTATATGGATTAAAATAATTCGGAATTATGTGGTAAAAAAAAATACGTTATATATTTAAAAAATTAAAATATAAGTTATTTACAGTTAATAATATTATTTACGTGAATAATAAAATAAAAAACTTAATAGTTTTTTACGTTAATAATTTTATTATATTCGGCCCAAATTTCGAATAATTAAAAAATTTAATTTAGTAATTTCGTAAAAATATATTTATTATAAATTTTAAAAACGTTAATTAATATTTCGAAATATAAATCGTATAATTATTATTTATTAAAAATATACGTTTTAATTAATAATAATATATTGAAAAAACTTTATAATTTACGGTATTTAACGAAAACAAATCGATTTTAATTTTATTTAATTTAAAAAAACGAAAAAATTTATTATTAAAAAATTTTAATAAATAATAAACCGATATTATTAAAATATTTAAATACGTTTTATTTATTAATAAAATTAATTTTTTTACGTATATTATAAAATTTAATATTAATTTTATAACATTTATATAAATTCGTTTTATAAATAATTTTTCTTTTAAATATTTTATAAAAATTAAAAAAACGATGAAATATTTAAAAAATTTAACGAAAAAATATATACAATATTAAACGTTTAATAAAAGTTATTTATATTATGTTTATAATAAATTAAAATTATACGGTACGGTTAATAATAATTACGTTTTAAATTTAATTATTAATAAATTTACGATTAAATATATATTTTTTTTAATTAACGCGTTTATATTATAATTATTTAAATTATAATTAATTATTATAAAAAATTTAAGAAAAATTAAATATATTATGTTAGTTTTAATAATAATAAATACGGTATAAATACGTAATTTTTTAAAAAAATTAAAATTTATATTTTTAAAATTAATTATATTATTATATAATAATATTATAACGATTATATAAACGAAGGAAATAATAATAAATTGTTAAAAAAAGTATATAAAAAAAAATTATTATTATATAAAATAAAAAATTAAAAATAATTATATTATAATAAAAAAAATTAATAATAGAAAAAACTTAATAAATAATTTTATAAAACCGTTAAATAAAAGAAAATATTATAAATTTATACGGTTATTAAAAATGGAAAATTAAAAATAATTTTACGATTTTAATTAAAAAAATATATAAAAATATAATTATTTATAAATTTTATAAAAAAAATTTTATATATATTTTAAAATTAATTTAATTTTATATTAATATATAAATTATTATATTATTATAAAAATTTATATAATTTATATTATATAATTTAATTTTATAATTAATTAATATAATTATTAAATTTTTTTATAAATATAATTAAAAAATAATATTATTTTAAAATTACTTTACCGGATTTATAATGTAAATTATTTAAAATTACAATTGCTATTAATTACGTATAAAAATTATCGTAAATTAATAATTATATAATTTTATTTTATTATTTTAAATTAAATTTAATATTTTTTAATTATAATAATAAATATTTACGTATATTTTAAAATATTTTAATTGTTTAATTTTTAATTAATTAATTAATATTAATTTTAAAAAAATACGACCGTATTTCGTAAAGTTATTTTTAAAAATAATTTATAATTAAAAAGTAATAATTTACAAATAAATATTAATAATTTTTAAATAACAATAAATAATTTGTAAATAATGGTTAATAATTTATAAATAAAAATATTTTTATATTATTTTCTTATAATATTAACGTTTTTAATAAAAACTATTTACATACATTTAATTAGCACAATTAAATACATTTAACAATATTAATTTCGTAAATAAATAATTTAAATTAAAAAAAATATCATTAAATAATAAAATAATGCGTGCCACGCATGTTACTAACAACGTTAAATATTTAATTACAACTAATTTCCCATACAAATACAAGTTTAAAACAAAGTTTAACATCATTTATAACATTTAACTTTACTTCTCCCTAATTAAGAATAAAAACGTAGCGTTTTGGTAATATTTACTTTTTATTATTTACATTGTGAAATTTAAAAAGTTATGGAGCCATGTCATTTTATTAATAATCTTAGTTGCCAATTACTTACAAGTGTCCGGTGGAATAATCTGCATTATAGGTCCGGCAAGGTAATCTTGAAATAGCATCACTCTAATTAAAAATGTTAATAATGGCTCCATTTTAATTATGTTTGTGGTGGGGTAAGCTCGTAGATGGGTGATCTACCTTAAATAGCACAGCACTTGATGCCCTTAAAAAGGACTTGCCGCTTGGCTGGGTTTTCCTTAGTCGATAGCTTTAGCGTAGGTCTTGGATAGAAACCACACGTAGAAACACCACCTTTTGCCTGAGTTTTGGTTTATATGCATGAGCGTGTGTGTGTTGTTGCGTGCTTGAGCCTGTTACAAGGCTATGCAGCTTTCCTGTCGATCCGGATCGTTTCAAAATTCCCAAAGTCTGCGGGATTAGAGAATGGTATTAGTAGGAAGACGAGAATAAGTTAGATATCCACTATATACCTACAGACTCCCTGCCCAAAGCCTTGTCCCTCTGTGTCAAGCTTTGCAAATAAGGCGTTAGCGTGAACCCGGCTTACGGGTAATATAAAGTGTATACCTGTCTATCCTATCTGCGTCTATCACGTTCCAAAGGCGAGGTACTTCATCTCAAGCCTGTCACGAGGCAAATTAAAAGGTGAGCAAACAGCTTTGTTGTTCTGCAAGGAACTCTAACTAAGGTAGTTCTGAAGTCAGAGCTATACATACTAAACAACTTCTTTGTCCTAAGGGGGTCTCGAGTGAGACCCCTGACAAAGCCGGCGCTGAATCATATGAAGGGCGCGCAGCGCCCTGGCTACTAGTTAAAAACGCTAAGCGTGAATAGATCTCTGCTACACACTACCTACTATACAGAGGCTACGCTGCTGCTTCCAGTATTCACCCTACGTATGACCTCACTCACGGGCTCATTTCTGACACTTCGAAAGCCTCTATCTGACAAGCCAATGCGCCTTTATCCCTGAAAATGAAGTCATTAAAGATATAGGTACCAATGCTAATCTTATTTGTTAACGTTGAGTCTTGATCTGGACAAAAAGGAGATGACAGAAATGGAAACTCAAAGGACGATAGGGAGTCCATTTATAGACATTATTGAGCTGACTGGTCAGAATAACCGCTGAAGGAAGAGGGGTAAATTAGGACCCAAGTGTTGAGGGCAGGATGAGAGTAAAGCTGTGTAGTTTGCCTTCGAGGTTGCGAAGAACCTCGGGGCCTCAGTCGATAGATGCTTCACTAGTGCTTTGAGGTTTCTTCACGATACCTATGTAGACTCTATCGGAAACTAACATCCCAATTGAACTATATTGTGGCATCTGGGAGGCTTCAATATAGCCACGGGACTGGACCTGGATATATAATTCACCTCCACCAGGCGTTGGCGCCGAACATACTGGGCTCTGATCCTGACGCCACATAAACTATGCAGAGTTGAAATTGTATCTTAATACTTAGCTTTATATCAGCTCTCAAGACTATGTTTCGAGCTATTTACGCTTCACAGCACTTCACAGACTTCTAGCTCGTGTATTCGTATTTATTGTCGAAAATAGACGCAGGTTATGAGGTATGAATTAGTTGTATTAGTTAGTTGTCTAATTAGGTGTATGAATAGGGTGTGGGGCGTATAACCATACGGTGCCCTTGATTTACCAGCCACACATATTCCAGCATTTATAAACTTACCTAAGTAACCAAATATATACCTAGAGCTTATCAAGAGTATGATTCCCCTATAGTATCGTAATTTCATTGTGTCCTGCAATTGTAGTAAATCATTGATAGGAACGGACACCATTTTCACTTTGCAGTAAATGTACGTTCAGGTCTTCTTATGTTCCCAAGTGTCAGTGAGATTCTCACTAGATATCATTGGTGAAATATCCCTAAGCTGGCACATCTCGGGACTTTCCAAAAACCTTTATTTGATGATAAAAGTGGAGTGCGTACCTATGTCTAGCTAATACTTGAGAGCTTAGATGGGCTAATTATAGGAGACAAACTACCATGAAGCTTTGCTTATCAATGTTCACTCTAATATCTATATACCATGTCCACCAGGGATCACAACCACACCACCTTACTATTCTTGCAAGTCAATTCCTTGTTTCTTAAATCCGCTAAACTTGTCAGCCTCGTAACGCCATGCAGTTCTGTAGAATAGGGGCCCTTAAAAAGTAAAACTTACCTACCTGTCCAACTTGCCCTGACGTTTACTTGGGCTCTATTTCACGTTGCTATTGTGCCCCATGGTACATGTTCCTTCGAGAATCTACCTAGTTAACAACTCTAGGTTTGCTTCGATATTAGTACTAAAGATCGGGGGATCCATTTTCGAGAAGAAGAGAGGCAAGTTAGGGTAGTTTTATTAGAAACCCACGTGCAGAATGAGGCTTCTAGTCGTAACCATTCAACTTACCCAGCATGCCGGTTGCATATTCACTACACAGGTTGGAGGCCGCAGCAGCACCAACCCATCCATAAACTAGGTAATCTTCAATAGCGAGGCTCATTTCGTATATTGACTTGTTATACGTACGTGACGTTGTGCAAAACGTACTTACAGCAGAACTTCCAAGCATAAAGCAAGACCTCAGCATCAAAGGTACCTTAGAATTGCTGCACAGGCGGCATTGTTTCATAGCATTATGAAGTAGCATGATAAACGGTTCCACGTTTTAATACGTGCTTATTTAAAACACATATGTACACCAGAGTTCATAGGATCTGGCTCGCAATACTTCTCACGCAAACGCGCAAGCGCCTCCTGTTCTTCTCGTTCGTAGGTCACCATCCGAACCGCTTCCTCGAATACGCGGCCCACGTTCTCACCGGTCTTTGCTGAACACTGCATGTACTTGATTCCGCGTATGATCATGGCCCCAGAAGAATCCTATTCATCCCTAGTTAGCATATTATAGGCCAAATATGTGGAGAAAATCAAGAGGAGGATTGGGTTATTCTCACCTGAGTAGAAGAAGCCGGCGCGTCCAGGTCTGGATGAAAAGGGGCTTGCATATTGGACCCGGTGAATTTGTCCTTCTTCAGGCCAAGCAAGATGAACGGAATATCACCACAGTGCTGACAGATTTCGTCCATCCACTGTGAAAGTCCCCCTTGTAGTTAGCTTGTGTATGATACAACTGGGTGCAAAAAATAGCGTACCTTTCTCTGCATAGCCTTGAAGTGTGCGATATCATCCATGCTGAAGCACAGAAACACGGCGTCCCATGCGAGGTAGGAGAGTAGTTGGAGCTGGTGGAGCGAGAAATCACCAGATGTGTCCCAAAGCTCCAGGTCGACTTCCTGTTCATCCACTATGGCAACCTTGTTGAACAATTCATATTGAGTCTTGGTGTGCATCTACGTAGTGTGAGTAGACAAGTTCCCTACCAGTGATTCGATTTTAGGATCTAAACGGGAGAAACTTACGGGATTGAAAGCATCGCGATAGTAACGGCTATAGTTGAAACGAATTAGTATTATCACAGCGGCCACACGATCCGAAGCCCAAAATAGGAGTTTCTTACAGTAACAGGTTCGACTTTCCACAGCCGGTATCTCCGACAAAGACGAATCTCATGCGAGGGCGTTCAACGAGGGTGGCAGGTGACATGGGCAGCGAAGGCGTTCCGCGAACTGTAGATCTTTCAGAGGTTTCTTCGGGTTTCTCACCACTAATAACTCGGCGATATATGGTAGAGGCTCGTCGGATAAGACCGCGGCTATAGGCAGCGAGGCCCCCATGTCCGCTGTTATCCCCCTTGTTACTCATGGAGGAGCCCATTCTTGTTCGCTTAGCGCGGTGGCTTTCGGCGTCGCGGCTATCGCCTATATCGGGAGTTTCCTGTTTTATGTCAATTTATAAGGAGGCTGCAGCCTGGGTTACCTAGATGTTTACTTACCCAAGCGCGCTTGGGAGTTTGGATACGGACAGGTCCTAGTGATTCCTCTCGTTTGGTAGGGCCGGGGAGGTTGTCAATCCATCGGATGACGGAAGGGTTAGTTTTCCATTTATCAGGAATAATGAAGGAGAAGCTCTTGGACATAGGCAAGCGAAACTGCTGAGATTTACTCGTGGTCTCCATGGATTTCACCTTAGTAGAATAGGAGGTCAAAGAAAGTTTTGATTATTATTGGCACTGGAAAATTAAATAGAAGTGCAAACCATCAACGATTAATATGAAGTGTAGAACTCCTCCAGTAAACAAGTAGTAGAGTACTGAAACTGTGCAAGTCAGATGGCGGATGCCATGGGAACGGGACAAATGTGGGGTTCAGTATGTAGGAGGTTTGTCGACGTCAAGGTTGGTGACGCACTTAGTAGGCACTTAACGAGGCGCATTGGTAATTGTTATCGGTACCTACCTAACGTAAGGTAGTTTTGGTGCATTGCTTTAGGTACCTAGGGAATTTAAGGTACGCTGGTAGAAATAGGAGGTCTGCCACCTTTATTTTTGATAAGGTCCAATATCTGAGTTGACAAGAGTCGCATTCCGCAATGCTAGCGAGTCCATTTACCCTTCAAACCATTGTCCCCGATAAGGCCCAGAACCACTCAAAACCTGACCATCTCTTAACTTCAGTGAACGATAAGATGTAGTATATTCACTCTTAGTGAAGATGTCATCCTGCCTTTATGGAATCATCCAATCACAACACAACAAGCTAGCCTCATCCCTTTCTTTGCTTCACGCAGACCGAGGAAGAAATCGACCCTCGAATATAAAGCTACGCGTAGTATGGAAAGATCGATGCAAAATTCGCGGCCATCTATATTAATATTTGTTCGAAAATTCCCTCTAGTCCACCATCGTGAATAATACGAATTTTAGGTCTCCCATTAAGGCACTTGTAAAAAGGCTAGTTCCACTCCGTTTGGATCAGAGACCCTATATATTACGAACCTGGTGCGCTTTATTTGTGCTGCGAAGCTTCTGGGAAAAAATCAATGTTTGCATATGAAGTCCAGCAAGCTAATATAACTTGGGTCCCCCTTTTACCTGCCTATGATCCGCCTTCTTCTCAGGGTGCAAATATTTGGATTGAATTACTACCTTACCTAAAGCTTTACCAACTCCGAGTTGTCGAACTCAACCCGGTTATTATTACAGCCGGCATGTTGGTTAACAAGTAATGGAACTACTAGAAGCTAACGTATAAGTATCAGTTTATTATTAAGAACAATGTCTATAGATTCTAAAATATGCGACGAGGATTATATTTAGCTCAAAGGCGAGGTACAACTGATCGGCGGAGTTATAATTTGAGGTTGGATTATATTCTTTCTGTCTGACTTCTATCGGCGGTTAGAGAAGTATTAATAGGACCACGACTGAATCGAGTATCCGCTATTGTACTAATACATCGTAACGGTTAAACTCGACGTCGGTGTTTTTAAAGATTAACTAGAGCCTTAGTTGGATTGGTATTGATTTTATTTCTCGAGCTGTTGCTGATTTATTTCCAGAGCCAAATGGCATGATAGATACGATACTTACATAAAAACATCTTTTAAAAAGCCGTGTTACATCGGGATCGACCCGGTGACTTTTTTAATACGCCGAGAGTAGCGCACCGATGGTTCAGGGGTAGACTGGAGCGATGTGGGTCTCCGGCTTAAACCGTTCAGGATATAGAAAGCGGGGAAATAAAACGACTAGTCATCATTCATGATTGCCGTTGAAATGTAAGATACGGAAGATACGGGAGACACGGGATTTAGTAATCGAATAAAAATTACAGACCAAATATTATTAATCCGGCGTATATATACATTTTCGGTACGTCATTGCAGCTTCAATTGCTAAGCAGCTCTACCATCTTGTCTCGATATCGATATATTAAATATCGTCCTTCTTCAGCCTGCTTGAGGCTTGAGCATTGATCATATGTGCCCACTAGACTTACACAAATTGCAACAGATTTCCCTCTCACAACATGTCTGATATCCATTTGTACACCGCTCAAACCCCTAATGGCATTAAAGTGTCAATCCTGCTGGAAGAACTAGGGTTATCTTACAAGGTGTGAGCTCATCACTACTCTCCTAAAAGGTAACGTCTATACCTAACCAGCAGATAGGTCACCAAGATCGATATCAGCACGAACGTTCAGAAGGAGCCGTGGTTTTTGGAAATTAACCCGAATGGCCGTATTCCTGCACTTACTGATACTTTCACTGATGGCAAGCCCATCAGGCTGTTTGAAAGTGGCTCTATCATGCAATATCTGACCGACAGATACGATACGGAACACAAAGTCTCGTATCCGAAGGGATCTAGGGAATACTATGAAGTGAACAACTGGGTAAGCCACATGCACCTAGATATCGTTCACGCTCCAACTGCTCATATAGTTCTAGCTTATGTGGCAAATGGGAGGTCTCGGTCCAATGCAAGGGTGAGTAAGAGCCAGTATCAAGTAGACCAAACAGAAATACTAATATCTGAGTAGACAGCTGAATCATTTCAATCGTACGTGTTGGATTCTTAGATCTTGTATACCTTTGTTATTAATATGAGTAGGCTATGCTCCGGAGAAGATTGAATATGGTATCAATCGGTACAAGAACGAAACTCGCCGTCTCTACCGGACACTTGAGATACAGCTTAGTTCATCGACGTCTGGCTACTTGGTTGGTGACCGTTGCACAAGCGCGGATATCGCGTGCTGGGGATGGGTGGTAGCAGCAAGTATGTATCACTACGACGAGTCTCACAGGAATTCAACTAACGATCACGTAAAGAATGGGCTGGAATCGATATGAGCGAGTTCCCGGTACTTTCTGAATGGGTTCAACGGATGCTAAAGCGTCCAGGCGTCGAGAAAGGTCGTCAAGTGCCAGATCCCCACGCGTATGAGAAATACAAGGACTTTTCTCCCGAAGAACTAGATAAAATTGCTGCCCCGATGAGAAATTGGGTCCAGTCGGCGATGAAGGAAGAAGCAAAGTAAAGAACTCTATCGTAGGGTTTCCACGAGACTGCTATGTAGGGCTCGGCCTGTAGGGACATTTTAGACCTTCCGACTCGTTTTCTTTTAGTGGAGAATGTTTATATGATTATGGGCATCATATATACCTCTTTATGTGAAGTATTCCACTACGTATGACAATGGTTGAGCCCGCCAATTTGGTGAATGTAGCTTACTATGCGTATGGTTAGCCTCTTCGATTTTCCAACCCCTTTCCGCTTGATGCTACCATGAAATATTGCGGGGGAGGATAGCCGCTATTCTTCCATTTACTCTTTTAAGCAAAGAATAGCATATGATATTACTATAATTCTCGGTTCTCGGTATCTAGTATAGTTAGAGTATTTTATTTCGGGGGTTGGCTTGTTTCTAAGGAGGTATATGTGAAAGATGTAATCTGCTTAGTAACTTGGAAAGTTCTGTGCCCTTTTAATATGTAGGTACGTTGGGCTTCCAACTCACGGCCATCCGGTACGTACCTTTTATCTGACTAACGCAAATGGCTCTAACGTCGCACTTGCTCCACTTTGGTTTAGGTAAAAACAGCGTTTACATAAGCGTGGCGCCTGCAAAAGTCGCCCCAAAATAATTCCTCGCAACAACCATCTTTAATACCTTAGTTTTTTTTAACTCGTTTCTTTCAGATATACTTTCCCTTTCACAGCGCAAATTCTATCAATATGTCGTGGAGAAATCAAGGTATAACGGGATCCAATAATATTCCTCTCGGAAAGAGTCGACGATTTGGGGGCGAATTAGACGATGCGATCGAGAAACGCGAAAATGGAGACGATAGCTACAGCCTTTCCAATGGGGACCGCGACTTGAAGCGCGGTCGTAGCCCTGAGCCAAGTAAGCCATTCGCAACAATATAGCATTCTCTGTAGACCAAAGAACTAATGAAAAATCTCATAGGAACTGACGCCGATGGCCCTCGACGTCGAAAGAAGCGGAATCGATGGGGTGATGCGTCCGAAAATAAAGCTGCTGGCCTCATGGGTCTTCCCACGGCTATTGTAGCCAACATGACAAGCGAACAACTAGAAGCTTATACTCTACATTTGAGAATCGAGGAGATCAGTCAGAAGCTGCGGATCAACGATGTTGTCCCTGCCGATGGTGATAGGTATATTTAACCTTATACCATCCAACAGTCTGTCTTTGGCGCAATCCAATTAACATTTCACAGATCTCCATCCCCTCCGCCGCAATATGACAACCATGGTCGCCGTGTTAACACTAGAGAATACCGTTACCGCAAGCGCCTCGAAGATGAGAGGCACAAGCTTGTTGAGAAAGCTATGAAGACTATTCCTAACTACCACCCACCTCAGGACTACCGCCGCCCTACTAAGACCCAAGAGAAGGTCTATGTACCCGTCAATGACTATCCAGAGATTAACTTCAGTGAGATTGCTAACCCTCTAACCTTTCTAACCATGTTCTTGCCCCTTCTTGTTCGGGATATTGCCAGGAATACCGTTATATCTCGATGGATGACTTGCCACATATTGGCCTCATCCAGCTCGTACTCTTGTTCTAACCGTCTTGTTACAAACACTAACACATAGGTTTTCTTACTAAAGTTGGTTTACTTATCGGTCCTCGTGGTAACACATTGAAGAAAATGGAGTCAGAATCCGGCGCCAAAATTGCCATCCGCGGAAAAGGCTCCGTCAAAGAAGGCAAAGGTCGATCTGATGCTGCTCACGCTAGCAACCAGGAGGAAGATCTTCATTGTTTGATCATGGCAGATACTGAGGAGAAAGTCAACAAGGCCAAGAAGCTAATCCACAATGTTATCGAAACCGTACGTACCTATGAGTTCTATATTCTTAATTCCCGTATAACTAACATCACGTAGGCTGCATCCATTCCTGAGGGTCAAAACGAACTCAAGAGAAATCAGCTCCGAGAACTGGCTACGTTGAACGGTACTCTACGCGACGACGAAAATCAAGCGTGTCAGAATTGCGGCCAGATTGGTCACCGGAAGTATGATTGTCCCGAGAAGCAGAATTTTACGGCCAACATCATTTGCCGCGTCTGTGGCAATGCCGGTCACATGGCTCGAGATTGTCCTGATAGGCAGAAGGGTGCTAGCTGGCGCAACGACGGTCCTCCCCGCGCTGCTGCTGGTCGCATTGGCGGTGGAGATTCCGTTGACCGTGAATATGAGGTACGTATTCATTGCAACAAAAAAAAAATAATTTTGTGGCATAATATCTAACATGATGTTTTAGCAATTCCTTCAAGAACTTGGAGGTGGCTCTAGCGGAACTCCAGCTCGTATCGAAGCAGCCCCTGGCTCCTACAACAACACTAATGGCGGTGACGCCAAACCTTGGCAACGAGGTCCGACAGGTGCTGCTGCCCCATGGCGTTCCCGCAACAACGATCAAAACAACGAAAGTGGAGGCGGTGGCTCTGCTCCCTGGCGCGACCGCCATCGTGGCAACGACAGCCATGGAGGTGATTACTATGGTGGTCAAGGTCAGAACTATAATGGTGGTTCTGCCCCCGGAGCAGCAGCTCCTTGGCATCAAGCCTCGGGCGGGCAGCCTCAGTACCCCAACTACCCCGGCTATTCAGGATATGGTGCAGCTCCTGGTATGGGACCTCCTCCTGGTCTCGCTCCTCCAGGAGGTTCTCTTGGTGCCCCGCCTGGACTACCGCCTGGAAACATTAATGCTCTAATCCAGCAATATTCCAACGGAGCGGTACCTCCCCCTCCACCGCCTAGTGCTGATGCTCCTCCGCCTCCTCCTGGTGACCAGCCGCCGCCGCCCCCTCCTGGTGCTTAGTGGGCGCATTCAGATCCACCCACCTAGCATATCGATACTAACTCGCTTGATCTTGGTACATCATATCTAGTTCAAGTCACCCTGCACTGCTAATGATTTTGCTGTTACGCGTTATTTTCTGATTTTAGTACTAACCGTTCCGTACACCTCGCCTCAGATTTGTGTCCTTTTACTTTTCATGCGGACTCGAGGAATATGAATTTGCGATTCTAGTTATCGCGTCGAGAGGGTGGTTACACACATGTATTATAGGACTAATCCGTAGACAGCAACAAGGACTTTTCTTTTAATGTCTACCGTTTGTATATGCTGTTAGTGAAGTGGTGATTCCGATGTGTTCCCTAAGTAATAACAGTTCCATGCCATGTGGCTTTCAAGCTCAAATACCCACAAGCCACTGATACAGTGACCACAGGCGTGCAATGCAAGGTATTGACAGGGATCTTGTGGCACACGACTTATGCATATCCAGTTTTATCCACTATGTACCTAGGTATGTATGTCTAAAGAGCTTGGGCCATTTCCCGCTCTAATTGGGTACTGTAACCTGTGGTAATCCGTAGCTTCGAGTATACAGGTCAACCCAACTATATCCTTGCGCATCACCCCAACCTCTAACCCGAT
The DNA here is from genome assembly GCA_902805475.1 of Entonaema liquescens. Taxonomy (NCBI): domain Eukaryota; kingdom Fungi; phylum Ascomycota; class Sordariomycetes; order Xylariales; family Xylariaceae; genus Entonaema; species Entonaema liquescens. Next base: position 1,009,128 of record CADCSX010000025.1, on the reverse strand, counting down.
TAGGCAGACATTTGAGTAGCCAAGACTCAAGTAAGGTCTCCACAGTAAAGTAAGCTTTAGGGCTTTAAAGCGCTAAAGATGCACTAAATTACAGGGCGTACTACTCACTAAATATGCTATAATTACAGCGCGTGTCAACCATTAAGTTTTTACTCATTTTATTTAATTGATTAAGAATTGATTAAAAATCGATTACTATACTATTATTTTTTACTTTTAAAATATTTAAAATATTTTAATTAATTATTAATTAATTAGGAATTAATTGCAAATTGATTTTTAATTGATTAATAATTAATTAAAATTTTAAATTTTAAAAATTTTAAGTTAAAATTGGTGTATAAAAGGATAAGTTTTATAAAAGTTATGTTAGTAAAATAATAGGGAGGAAGCTCAGCCTAATATGCGCTAGTCGAGGCGCCTTGCCGTTTTGGGTTAGAGGTTGGGATGATGCGCCAGGATATAGTTGGGTTGACCTGCCTCCAGGTAGCTTCCACCAGTTCACTTCTCCAACTCTCCAACTCCACTACGAACTTCTACTTCCAGATTCAGATCATGCATTTAAGTTTAAGAAGAATCGACAACATTTAAGGCAATTGCGATTTTAGAATGGAATAGTCTAAAATACGTCAACAACATTCGATGCGCACGTGAAGTCGAATCCTTCCAAATATAAACATCAATATACCTTCGAATGCATCAACCTAATTAATACGTCCGTCATCCTCTGTACAGTGCCTCAGCATATGCTACTATTCTTCGTGTCTGCTTCTTTTTGGGATGCTCGTCATCATCCCCACCTAGAGCTTGTCTGACTCTCCCTTTACTGGTCCTTACGTATTCCCTCTCCTGCAGCCTTAATAGTTCTGGCCGTATCTCATCTTGTAGGTGAAGCGGCAGAGTCTGCCAGCTCGGCCAATCATGGCTGTATCAAACCCGGTCGCCTTTAAGCCATTCGCTGTAACGTTCTGGACCACGATCGCTTATATCGCTCTACTCGTTCCGTTACTCATTGTGCACGAAACCGTTCCGCCTCCTCCAAGCAATCCAACCCTCTATTCCGGCCTCAACCTCACCAAATCATGGCTCGACTTAACTGTGTTGTCCCGCGACTACCACCCATTCAATAGCAAGAAGAATGATGAGATACATGATTGGCTTTTATTGGAGTTGGATGGCATCAAAAAGCGCAATGGGGCGAATGATTCAAGTATGGTCGTATTCGCAGACAATACCTCAAATATAACTACTGCCAATATCGTATTTGGATCATCAAGTTCCACTGGTACCTACTTCGAAGGCACAAATGTTATAGTATACATTCGAGGAAAAGATGATCCGCAAGGTCCTTGGTGGAAGGATGGCACCGTAACGTCAGACAAAGTCATAGGAAAGGGAGGCGTTTTGATGAATGCCCATTACGACTCGTACGTCTCACACCTCTCATCAAATGGTCTGGTGTGCTAAGCTAATGTGAGAACAGCGTTTCCTCTGGATATGGTGCTACGGATGACGGAATGGGATGCGTCACTCTAATAGCTCTAGTCGACTACTTTTCCCGGCCGGAAAACCGACCTCAGAGAGGCATCGTTGCCCTGTTCAACAACAACGAAGAAGACGGCCTATGGGGTGCTCAAGCTTTCATCAATAGCCCTCTTCTGCCTTTCTGCCACACATTTTTAAACCTTGAAGGCGCCGGGGCTGGTGGTCGGGCTAATTTGTTCCGCACAACTGATGCTGAAGTAACCAACGCCTACAGGGGCACAAAAAATCCATTTGGTACCGTAATCTCATCCGATGCGTTCGGCCTTGGAGCTATAAAGAGCAACACCGACTATGTAGTCTTTGATGGAATTTTTGGGTTAAGAGGATTAGATATGGCTTTTTATCGACCTCGTGCCAGGTATCACACTAACCAAGACGACGCCAAGCACGCATCGAGAGCCAGTCTCTGGCATATGCTTAGCAGCTCGCTGCACACGGTGCAAGGCCTATCTGGAGACACGGGCGACACATTTATCGGCGAACGTCCTGATGGTGACCGGAAGAAAGCGTGGAATGGCAGAGGAAACGATGGCGTCTGGTTTGATATATTCGGACAGACGTTTGCTGTTTTCGAGTTGCGAACTCTGTTTGCGTGGTCTCTTACTTTACTAATAGCCACACCTCTGATACTCCTTGGTTTGACGTACATCTTAGTGCGTAACGACAAGTACTACTTTTTCTCGGCAAGGCGATCTGCTTACGAAGGGTCCGACCTTGATCCGGTTTTGCTAGGTGGTCGAAAAGGTCTATTCAGGTTTCCTTTTGCTTTGGGCGTTGCCGGGGCGTTGGTCGTAGGCTCTGCATACTTGGTCACAAAGATCAACCCGATGATCATATACAGCAGCGAATATACTGTGTAAGTATTGAGCTCGTATTGTCCTGAAGATGTGCTGACACAAACCACAGTTGGGCCATGATGGTATCACTTTTCTATTTCGCCTTTTGGACTATTATGGCAGGGGCAAATTTCGCTCGTCCCAGCGCTCTTCATCGGGGATACTCCATTTTCTGGCTATTTCTTACTGCATGGGGTCTTTCAGTCGCGAATACCGTTTTTGAAGATCGCTTTAGAATTGCGGCTGGATACGTGTTCGTTTTTTTCCATTCTGCCGTATTTCTTTCCTCTTTTATCGCTCTCTGCGAATTGTTTGCTCTGCCCACAAAGGCGTCGTTTGCGCAGCGAGTACATGACGACCATGAAATCAGAGACCATCTTATTAACGTCCCACATGCCGATGCCTTAATTTCTCCGAGCCGAGACGAGCTGAATGCTAACGACAACGAGAATGAGGAAGCCGAATCTGAATCCCCACCAACAGAGACGACGCCTCTCGTTGGTGGTACTCCCGCAGGCACGCGTCGCACGACATTCGCCACAACATACCGGCGTTCGATATCCGCGTTCATAAATAAAGCGAAATCAAATGAGAGCGACCAAAACCAACCATACGAATATGAACAGCAATGGTCGGCAAATCTTCCAAGTTGGCTTTGGGTCCTTCAGTTCCTCATCCTGGGGCCGTTTTTGATCATTCTCGTTGGCCAACATGGCTTGACATTAGTGGCTTCTGTTTCCCAGACGGGTGCTGATGGATCGAGCCTTCTGGTTCCATATCTTATGACGGCATTTTTCAGCATATTTTTACTGTTGCCCATTACACCATTTACGCATCGGGTCACCCATCACGTACCCATGGTACTCCTCGCGGTATTCGTCGTGACATTGGTCTACAACTTAGCAGCGCCCCCGTTCTCCGAAAATAGTAGATACAAAATCTATTTCCAGCAAACCGTAGATCTTGATACCGGTGCGACCAAAGTCCATTATGCCGGATTGCAAGAATATGTTCAGCGAACGATTGCCGAACTGCCATCTGCCGCCGGCAAAGAAGTCGAGTGTACTTCACAAGGAAGTCTGCGCAGTGGTCTAGCTACCTGTTCTTACGATGGCTCGGCCGTGCCGCCTAACGTAGTTAAGACGCTCCCCGATGGAATCCCACCACAGAAGGGCTTTGGCGACTGGTTGGATTTCAACGTCACACGTGCAAAGGGCAAGACCAGGGCCAGGTTTGAGATCGATGCGAAAGATAGTAGGTCATGCGCGATTGCGTTTGACAAGCCCATTTCGTCCTTTACAGTCAATGGCAACGAGCCGCACGAGCGTTTTGGCGCCATACCAGAAGCAGGTCTAACTAAGATTAAGCTTTATCGTCGGGATTGGACCACACCATGGACAGTTGATGTTCAATGGGAAGCTGATTCGGCTGCGAGCACTGGAATCGATGGTAGTATCCTCTGCAGCTGGGATGATGTGAACACCCCCGGCACGATTCCAGCCTATGATGAGGGACTCAAGTATTCCCCTACATGGGTTGCCCTTACCAAGTTGACGTCAGGTTTATGTGAGGGGAGGAAAGCGTTCAAAGCATGAAAGCAGAGGAATGTATGACTGCACAGCACTGGCGATTCGATGTACGTAGGACGGATCTGCCCACCAATAATCAGGGGACGATTGATCGCGCAACCTACACCGGTTCATTTTACATAATGCCCCTTAGGAACGTCGAATGTTCTAATGTTACAGGCCACGAAATTGATGAGGTGCAACGAACTGAGGATTAATGGAGTATGAACACGACACATTGCATGGTAGGCGTTTACTACAATATTGATAAGGTCGCAGCTAGGTAATGTCACATAACCTACCTTTTTTTCCCATGATACCAAGGGCCTCGATGAAGCCATTGTCTCACGAGCTGTCCGTTATCTTCCCGGTGCAATTGTGCTCAGTTGGTAATACGGTAATATTAAAACATATTTTTCTCTGTTCTCGAACCTCGATATCTCAAGGGTAGTTAGTTCGGTTAAGTAGGTTTTTACTACCCGCAACTCTATTACTCGTCTTCTGGAATGATCGACAGGATAGTGTTTGTTATTAGTTCGATCTGGATCGCTCCTTTTTTAGGTGGCTTCCGATTTTAAAGCTTTTCCCATGCGTTTCCCAGCGTCACAGTCACAACCCAATAACAAGTTGGTGGGTTGTCGATCACGTTGGCGGCGTAACATTTCTTTATAAAGCCACCAACCCAAATACCTAGAACGAGCCGGAGTATTTCCCCACGTCCCAATCAGATGCGGGAAGTTAGCTTAACAATCTTTATCCTATATTGCCCTAGGTTGCATTTTGCCTATTTATGAGGAAACGTTGATGCGTCCTTGACGCGTTACCTACAGTTTACAGGTTTATTGGTTTATAGGGTCGAGACACTGGAAAATTCCATCCGGAAGATGTAAATCCTTTTTTTTTTTTTCATTATTATATTCGTCGCTCTAGTTGGTTCCCGAGATGGTTGTTGCCGGTGGTGTAATGGCCTGACTTACTGATTAGAGAATGATCGACAGACATTAGGATGTTTCGTCATGCAGCTTTCCCCAAGCCCTTCCCATAGGATAGATTAAATAAATCGAGAAGGTGTCACGGAGTTTATATGAATGGAAGTAGGAAAGATGTCTGCAAATTTCCTTATTAGTTAGTACCCGTTTGCGTGCCTTACATTGATTGCTCTCGCCCGTGGCCGAAAAAAGTTGTTGTTTCTTCATCTTCGCTTCCCAAGTGGCGGGCACGAACTCGCAGTGCCGATCATTTTACCCCTGCTCTCAGGGGACTTTGATATCAGACTCCCATCTCTGTCATACCATCACTCCCAATTTTAGAAGTATACACGTTCACTCGGAATAATATCTGTCGCTAACTCCCGCGTCTTTCTTCTACTTATTTACTCCCGGTGTCGAGCCAGATCCACTCAAGGTATAATACAACCTAGAGATCCTCTAGATATATACCTATCTTCCTTCCCAAGAAACTCCCAAAAGTACAAACAGCACATTCGTTCTTCTTATTTAAGTGCACGAAAACTTCAGTCAAGATGGGAAACTTTACTTTACGAACGGTGTTATCAATCATGACAATTGCTACGGCAGGACTTGCGCTCCCGGCTACTGAAGCCCTAGTCCCTACTCCTGCCGCAGCTCCCTGTACAACAGGCTCTCCCGTCGTGACGGCGGGATATACCATCAACTACGCTCCGGCCGTGCCTACGGTAGCATTTCAGAATGGGTACCAGCCCGAGCAGGCGTGGTCCAAAAGCCACGTCATCGGCACTTACGTGAGTACATCAGTCCTATATGTAGCCTATAATAGGATACGTATAAGAGAACAAGAATGATGGTTAACAATGATACGCCGACAGACCTTTGGTGTCCCCGAGCCGGTCGAGTCCGGCTTCGCCTACGCCCAGTTCAAGTGCCAGTACTACTGCAACAACGCCGGGGCGCCGGGTCCGGCAGTTTCTTCGTCAACTACGCGGGCGAAAAGAGTAATGTTGGCTCGTACTGCACCTGTTTCGACGAGCTGTAAGTTTATGCTGCCACCTACTTGTTGATATATATCTATATATATCTAGGTAGGTCGTCTGCCAGTATGCATAAGCTAATATTTATCACGTATAATAGGCTGGAACCCGAGAGCTTTGTCGCAAACGACCAGACTCTCGTCGGTGGCTGGAATCATATCTGCGCCAAGTAAATGAAAAGCGTAGGGCAAGGGCTATGGAAATCAAAAAGCCCTCTTATCAGATCCCTAAGGGAGGTATAGGGGGTATGAGTTATTATTCTTCGCCTGTGAAAAGTTAAAGCTATCATAATTGGTTCTGGCTGAAGACTATATCGCACCTATGTACTACATATGAGACATGCACAAAACGTTGGGGGGGAATTATCTAATTCTGGGGATGTATATAGTTACTCGATGCTTTGCTGTATAATCTTATTCCAAAAGTCTTGTACTGAGACTTAGTTGACATGCTGATGAAATGCCCGAGAATGTTGAGTGAAAGAGGGGATGTTTATTGATCCCTGTTTGTATGAATTGCATATTCATTTAACAATCAAGTGTTAACCGTAATCTCTCTTCCGTTAGGTATTATATTGGCTCAATCCTTATGGAATCGGCGTAGAAGTGGCGTAGCTACTTATTCTGTACGCATATTCAAACACATCAAATGCTACATAACATACCAAACATCCATTTCAAAGCAATGCGAATGCTTTGCTTGTTTTAGTAGGTAGGTACCTATGCGAAACGTCTCTCATAATGATACCATGTTCTATCCCTTCCAATTATTTGCCGTATCTTGTTAGTCGGTTCCGCCTTAACGACCACTGCGTCGTTCTCGAATTGTCAAGTAGACAACTACCAAGTCCCAAACCTCAACGGGAGCATCAGTGCGCAACCCCTAACTAATATGCCTGAAGCAGACCATCCCTTCTCCCTTCCAATCCAATCCGAATCTCTCTTGCTCTTAATTATGTCCCTCCTTACCGTCCTCTCTCTTATCCTCCTCCTCCGTCTCTCAGCCCGAACAACCCAGTTGGTTCACGCCCCCTTCCCCCGGGCCCGAACAATCCACCACCACCACCACCCGAGCCGCCTCGCCCCCGGTTCTCCGCCGCGAACAAGCCCCCCCAACTGTTCGCCGGTCTCCGCGATGCGTCGCCGGCGGCGGCGGCGGCGGCGTTGGTGTTGGGGTTAGCAGTGTAGTCCGGAAACCGAAACTCGCGCCGCGGAGAGGCGGGCGTCGGGCTCGGGGGCTCCGCGCGCGCGGAGGGGAATAGATAGGTGGATGTTCGCGCGGGGCGCGGGGCTTGCGCCGGCGGGAGTGAGGGGGACGACGACTGTTGCTGCTGCTGCTGCTGCTGTGTGGGCGTGTTGTGTCCTGCTGTTGCTGCTGCTGGGGGAGAGCTGGGGAGAGGAGGGGGCGGACGGCGCATGTCTTCGTATACTGCCCATTCTGCCCAGCCAGCCTCATACGCATCATAGGGTTCTTGGGAGAAGAGGCCTGTTCTCGTGGTGGGCGGCGGGGTTTGGTCGTTCGGATAGGGTGCCGCGGGCTTGGGTGGTTCGTTTGGGTTTGACATGGTTTGTCTTTGGATGGGATAGAGTAGAGTAAGTCTGTGTCGGTGTGTGAGATTGGTGGTGTTCTTAACACTATTGCTTGAGCTGGTGGATTGTTACGAGTTGGGAAGCTATGCTGGATTCACGAGATTGAGTCGATAGAGGTTAGACTATATATTTTAGTCGGTAACTGAAGACTGAAGTAGCCATCTTCGATGGCTTTCGGTGGCTTCATTATTCGTAACTGGTCTTTGAGGACTTACTGGATCTGCTGCCTACTCTATCTTCTCTTGTTTGCTGAATGTTCGCGTTCATTGTAGTCTATGTTTAGGCACTTATAGAGTCAGTTGAGCTTAAAATATTGCAAGCCATCTGTCAAACGTCAGGCATCTTGAACGATCAATAAATCAAAGGATTTCAGCGACATGTGGTTATGATCTTTCAAAAGGTAGTGCGTGCTCCCAGACCTACATCTTTCACTCTTTGACACGTTCGCATATTCGTGCATATCTACTTGTTGCAGGAGGTCTAGTTAGTTCTACATCGTGCTTATTACAAGTCTATGACGATGCTAGCTTCCTTTGCTTTCATGTTTTACTTATATCAATAGAGCACTTATTGTGTGGTAGTTGGCTATGTTCACTTTTGTCTGCCCTTAACTCCAGGGAAATGGCTGTCTCTGATGCTACAATACGTTTTCAAGATTCCGGACGTGTCATCCTAAGAAATAATAGTCTCTAAACTCCATAATATGGGTAAGTCTAACCAGATGTTTTTTTGCAATACATCTCCTCATTTTATTCTGCGAAAAAGTCTACGAAATATCTAAGTCTCGGGAATCATACTGCTTTTTTTCCTTTTTTTCTTTTTAGACTGATAGATGAAAACTTTACCTCCGCACAACCTCGGTGTAATAGTATTGACTCTAGTAAACCCGCAGTATGCGTGGCAAGGCGGAACAGGTAGCATGGAAGCAACTCCGTCGTTCCGGGATGAAATCCAGTCTAGTCTTGAAGGCCTACATCTATGCTTACTGAACCTGCTTTTTGCTTGAGACGTTTTATTTGGGATCCTGACAGTATCCATTATGAAATCTCTACCTAAGCTATTTGTTAAGTTATCCCAGTAAGTATGCGGAATGCACAGTCTCCGAGCAATGTGAATAGCCTTTTTAATACACGAGAAGCCACGATATTGGCCGAGTTTACGTTCTAGTTGAGTTGTCAAGTCTTTGAAGAGATCTACACAACTTCTTTACTATTCCAGCCATACTGCAACCTCCTATTGGTAGTCGTATTCTAGGGACATTATCGATTAATGGCCTACAAGCCCGGACAACTCTGTGCCATAGCCCTGTGAATACACAATATTATACATGGACAATCTTAGTTGCCAGCGGGCGGTACCGCACTCTTACCAAATACGAGTTTTGATTGGGTCCGAATTTATATAATAGGGTCGTGCTTCTTCCATTGGAAGCCGGTCGTTATTCTCGCCAATAGGCTGGCGCGACAGGATTTGGTCCGTTCGACGCAAGCTTTACCGCCACGCCACACCGCTGAGTAACTCCAGCCCTACGATGGATATCCGGCGCCACATGGTGGGAATATCGAGTATAGTCCGCGGAACCAGGGGTATTCAACCTCTGTTGATCGTGGTAGGTGCGGAAGAAAATGGTTAAAGAAAGTGTCGATCAATTAAGGGGTCGTTGCTATAAAGTAACGGCGAGAAGTCCTGAATTCTTGGTCTCGATGTCATCAGCAAGAACATCTCTGTTGCAATCTCAATCAACTCCTTCTTAAGACTTTAGATATACTCTTAGTTCAAACACCAAACCAACATCTTCCATCATCACCATGAAGTTCTCCATTGCATTCGGTTTCCTTACCGCTGGCCTCGTTGCCGCCGGCCCTTCGGCCAACCAGGTAAGACCAAAGTCGACAAGCGCCCAAGACACAGTGGACTAACACCAGACCAAAAGCTTCGATCCGTCCACGACGTGTCCCCTCACCTGAAGCGCGACGCCTCGGGCGCCGGCTTCACGCACGTGGGGTCTGACCACGTGGTGCGCACGTTCGACAAGGACTTCAACGTGGTGGACTTCGCGCACCTGGACGAGCGGGCCACGGCTTCCAAGGACCCCAGCGCGGATGTCCTGGCCGAGGCCAAACAGGCCAAGGCCGCGGCTCTCGAGCACGTGTCCAAGGTGCGCCGCGAGGCTACGCCCCTCGACGCGCGCCAGGAGAAGAGCTGCCCCAGCCAGTCCTGCCCCGACGACACCTACTGCAAGGACTTGTCCATCTACGGGTACGACTGCTCGACTTGCTTGAGTGTTACGCACACCGTTGGTAACTGCCAGAAATAAGTTGCGGATGATCGCGGTTGTTTGGTCTGGGTGTGATAATGATGTGGGTGTGGTGGTATAGATGAGGTGGTATAGATGAGGTGGTATAGATGAGGTGGTATAGACGTGGTAGTTAGAAGGGGGCATGTTATAGAGAGGGGTGAAGGATGAGTCACGACTGCGGTAGCATAGAGGAGAGCAGGGGAAAGAAGAGGAAAGGAGAGGGGAGAACAAGTTCTAATGTTCTAATTCGCCATCTTTAGAGCGAAATTTATTAACTATCTAGATATAGAGTAGACGTAGACAATGTTTTCACAAATTTACTCTACTGAGATCTTGAGGTTTAATTTCCTCTTCGGTTGAACCATGCGCGTCTTCGCCGATCCGATCCTCTTCGATGATTGGATCCTCTGCTTTGATTGGATCCTCTGCTCTGGTTGGATTCTCTGCTCTGGTTGGATCCTCTTCGCCGATTCGGTCCTCGCTGATTCGATCCCCGCTGATTGGGCCCTCTTCGCCAATCCGTTCCTCTTTGCCAATTTGATCCCCTCTGCCAATCTGATCCCCTTGCCTCACCCCTGTCTTGTATCCCGGTGTCGAGTACCGTTCTTGCGGGTGCAGCAGATCTATATCCTAGCTGTTGTTGTTCTCGTGTCCAACCCAGCTCTCTCTCTCTCTGTCGCAGCCGCTCTCTAACCGTAGCTAGGCCTTCTTCCCAATCAGTTTCTTCCTCTGACTCGTCTTGTATCGGCTCTTCTCTCTGGCTCATCATATCTCGAAACCATTGCGGTGGTTCTTCGCTCCCAAGTAGTTGATGGCCGTACGCTCTGAATAAGTTCCTGACAGGCACTCTGTTCCAGGAACTTCTAAGACCTTCCCAGTGGTTGTTGGAATTATGAATCCAAACGATGCGAGTATTGGGCTCAGTCCTCTCCATCGCAAACGGCTGGGTGCCTCTCCGGAAAAACCCAGCCACGAGAGGCGGAACCCCTGGGGTGCGGCGACTCCACTGGGTTATGACATCTGCCAGTATCTCGGCTTGGAACGGACCTTGAGCGTTTCTATCTTCCGGGTGGGCGGCAAAACACAGTTCGTATCGACCTGCACTCCTTTCTTGGTGATAGACCTGTAAGAGCTCCTCGACAGTCGGTGGTCGTATCCCTGCCGGAATGATACTTTGGTAGGATAAGCTGTGAACCAGAGCTTGAATGCCGCAGAGGCCTCTATTGGCCCGGTTTCTAACCACAGCAAACCCCCTGCTGAATCGGTAGAAAACTAGAATAGGAGTTAGCAATCGCATATTTAGGTGGAGGATAAGATGGAGGGTTTACTTACAGTCAGCCAACGCGGGCATAATCCTCTCATCTTCGGGGTTTCCTTGGGGCTGTCCTTGCGAAACACTCAATGGTTGCGGTTGAATGGCCTGTTGTGGCGCTAATTGTGAACTCCGTTGGGATCCAGACGCCGGTCCAAAGGGGTTTGTCGCTTCTGATAACCCTCTACCCCCCGAAGTCTGGCCTCTATTGTCTCTAGGCATCCAGCTTAGAGGTGGAAATGCCCTCTGCGGCGCTGGCGATGCGATTCCTGCTTGGCCCAATGTAGTTGGTTGTGGTACTTCCGACAGCAGTGTCAGTGGGGGTCCCATTGGTGCTACTGGTGCAGGAAGTACTGCTGGTCTTCGAGCCACCGATGGTGTTTGAGCTACTGCGGGTGCATTTGGTCCTATTGGTGCTGGAATTACTGCCGGTGCCCGAGACGATAAAGGTGCCGAAAACAGTGATGTTCGAGCCGCAGCTGGCGTAGGGAACAGCGATGGTGTCGTCCGAGATGCCGGATGTGCTGCAAACAATGATGGTGTTTGAGCTACCGGTGGTACTGTCTGGCCGGATTGTAGAGTTGTAGGGGGGTTGGGATCTACCGGTCCCGTTCCTCGTCCCCTTTCCGATTGCCTTTGCCGCTGGTTCGCCCAATTGGGCGTGGGTACATTAGAGCGGTCTGTGTGTCTATTGGCCATGATTTCTGGGTCTCTGAGTTCTGTTGAGCTTGGTGATTGATTCTCTTGAGTGAATATAGTTCCAAAGAAATGCTTAGTTTTTGTTGTTTAGTATTTCTGTGTATTGTTATAGATGAGTACGTAGTTGATCATGCGATGTGAAGCAGGCGATGAATGTATCGGATAATTTGAATGAACGAAGAGCGACATATGCCGCTATTTAATAGCGGCAGTACCATATGTTGTTTTCTGGTGTTCTATAACGTAACATCTGTATTCCAAAACAAAGAAGTTGTTTAATTACATTTGAACCCCTGGCATAGAATTATGATAAAGTATTGTTTGATATTGAGTTATTTCATAGTTTTCGTTCCGCTGGAATAACATGATTGATGAGATACATGGAATATATCCAGAAGCAGACACCCATGAGATCCGAAGCGTTATAATTGAACAATTTATGGTTAAGACATAAGTAATAGCTTTGCTTGGGTATTAGGGTCAATTATACATAACTTTATCTTTAAACCTCTTATTACTTTGAATGTCCTATTACATTAGGTCTCCTATTACTCTACATTAGGAACATTATGTAACGATCAGAATAGACTTTGATGGTTATCAGACGGTAATAAGAGTATAGTGCCTGGGGTTGGATAAGGGGGTGGTATATTAAGCAGCTAATTAAGCAACCAATCAAACAACAAGAAATTTAAAAGGGCGTCAATTTGCTGAGTCATCAACAACCTCCTAAATCAACGTCACTTCAACAAAAAGGGGGGATATACTATTATTTTCTGGCTCAAGCATGGGTTTACATCTTGATTCAAAAAAAATGAAAAGTATTATTGAATCGCCAAAACCTTAGTTGTATTAAAGCAGCTGTTGCAAACATATCTTTTAATCAGTTGAGCGAATGCAAGTACCTAATGTATAAGTTGATCTTAAAAGATACCTAAATATGTACCATAGCTTGGACTTATGGTTAAATTACTTGATTCGTGATTCTAGAAAATGATTAAATTCAATAGTAAGTACCTAGGTACGCATTTCTTTTTCCTAAGTACAACAATACATATTGGCTTAAATAAGTCAGGTAGATACCTAACCTAATCCAAGCCCCGTGGTTTGGAAATTGCATTAATCCTGCAGTGATATATTGTGTAATGGCGATTAAAATAAAATAAAAGCGACATTAATACTTAGGTACTTACCTATGTGGATGCTAGAGAATCAGTGATTCCCTAAAGTTCAAAGGTAGATAGAGATAAATCGTACCTACCTTAGATGTACCTCAGGTACGAAAAATCGAAAAATCGAAAAATCGCCCTCAGATCTATCTACACCTGTATGGACAGACTAAAAGGAACTGTACTTCTGATGTGTACAATTTTAGTAGGGCTAGCGGTGTTTGCTTATATTAGTACGGCAGTGACATGGAAGTATTTGCATTGGTACCTACTCAAAATCGAGGGGCTACAGCTGTACAGTCACATACATACCTACCTACCTACACACATTGAATCACTTCAGCAACTAAACCTGAAGGTACGGTCTTGATTTTATCTGTGCACACTTTCTAAATCACCAGTACAGCTGTTGCCTTACCGCTTTTGATTCTAATCAGTCTCGATTCTGCCAGCCTAACTTTTTCTATATAAGCATCCCTTCCCTCCCAGAGTTTCTTGCATTTCCAACTTTCCAACTTTTCAATTTCAACAACCACAACAACAGCAACACCACCACAACCACCACCACTACTCAACACTACAAACAGGTAAGTTTATCAGCAATATTCTACACATCACTTTCCTTTTCTACAACCATTCAATCAAACCAAACCAATCAATCATCATTATCTTCTTCTTCTTCTTGTTCACCATCTTCATCATCATCACCATCAATATCATTATTATTATTATTATTATTATCATCATTATCAATATCGTCATCATCCCAATATCCCCCCAACCACCGCTTACCTGTCCCTCCTTAACATCTTCCTTTTTCATTTAACTTCCCAATTATCGCAATATATGTAACGCATTCTTCCTACTTCTACTATCATAAGTAGGGCGATGACGATGCTTACTTTATCAATTTACCCCATAGGCCCGGAGGAGATTGACAGGATGGATATGGATATGGTAAGTTCATTCTTTTTCTTTTCTTATTTGTGCGATGGCTTCCTTGCAGCACCTTTCTTACCCATTCAATCCTGAGCACACAATTTTGCTACGGCAGAAATTTTCGCTTCATTTCAAACATACACCACCTTGCAGACCGCTTTAGGCTGCAATCTATTTCTCTATTTCGCATTTACACTTTCCTCACCACTCATTAACCCCAATCCTATTCATCGTCTTCCACCACAACAATTCATCCTTATCAACATATCCCCCTTTCCCCTATACTCTTATAACCCCCCATGATTCCCGAACACTACCTTACTTATGTCTATAAGGAAATTTCAATTACGACATAGGCTACGACAGGATAATCACAGAGAAATACGACACCCAAATAGGAACCAGCAAACCGGAAAACAACCCAGGTACGACGACTCCTATGCGATAACTCCGACAAGGTCCGACCAGGTTTCCAGGCTCAATCCAGGACGAATCGACAACTGGTATGATCGATGGGAGGAGAAAGAGGGCGGGAAAGACGGGGGGGAATAGGAGAGGGAAATGAACGGCACGGCACGACTCTCGACGACAAAATTCGACTAAATTTCAACCAGATTCCCAGGCTCACTCCAGGACAAATCGACAACTGGCATGCTAGAGGGGAGGAGAAAGAGGGTGGGAAAGAAGGGAAAAAATAAGGGGGGAAAAAACGGACAACTCGACAAACCAACCAGGACATCCGGAACCTTTCTTTTGTTTTAACCTTCTTTTCTCTAACGAAGTCTTCCTCAACCACCGCAAAGAGCCAAGCAGTACTGATCGCCGGTCCCTGGACCCGCTGTGGCCCAACCGCGGTGGAGAGAAGCTCAAGTGTTCCCTTGCTTATTCCAGAGCCAGCCCGGAATCGCAGTGCGCCCGGGTGTGAGACCAATAGGATACCCTCGGCGAGGTCGGCGGGGTTCATGAAGTTCTTTCATTCCCTGCACTCTTTGGCCGCCGAGGCACTCGATGCACGACCAGGATGGGGGGACTACACAACCCGCCTTGGACGGTGACGAGCAGCGTTGAGCCTGGCTCCGCTGTGAGTTTGTGGAGGTCGCTCGGTTCCTGTTGTAGGCCTTGTCTAAACTCCTTACGACGTTGCTTTGCTCCGTGGGGAACAAGACTAGTATCTGATTTGGAGTCCCTCTTCGGGTGAGGAATATTCGGGTCTGTGGTGGGTCTCCAGCGCGGGGTATCGCTGGTCTCCGTCAAGTTTGAGGTCGCTTGGCGGAGAGGCTTCGGCCAGGCTCATGATGCCGCGGTGGTCGGTTGATGGAGTTTTGATCTTCCCCTTTTGCCCCTTCTCTTTTGTACTTTCTTATGTCTTTTCCTTTTCTATATTTCTACTCTTCCATACTTTCTACTTTCCAATTTTCTCCTTTCCTTCTTCTTTTCTTCTCCTTATTTTTTCCTCCTCCTTTTTTTTCTTCTTTTTTTTTCTTTTCTATCTTTCCACTCTCCCATACTTTCCACTTTCCAATTTTCTACTTTACCTTCCATGTTACTTTCTATTTTCTTTCTTTTCTTTTCCATTGGGAGGAGGGCGGGTTCTCTTCCAACACACCATCCAGGCAATCCGCCATTCCACCATCCTGCCCACCTGCCGGGCCTTTTCCTATTTTTCCATCTTTTCCATCTTTCCATCTTTTCATCTTTCCATTCCAACTCCATTCCAACTTGCCATCCCAATTCCATGCTTCCAACTCCATGCGTCCAACTCCATACTTCCAATCCAGCTCCATCCAACTCCAATCCAACTCCATTCTCCTGCTAACCCATCGCCTCCAGTTGCCAGCCCATTTCTCTCGCCATCCAGCCACTTTCCAATGTTTCTCTTATTCTGTTCTTTTAATTTCATTTATTCCACCCATCCGCCGGTCCATTCTCTACTTCCATGCCTTTCCATTTTCCTATCCTATTGTCCTCCACCCTATAGGTCAAGTGACCGCCATGCCAATTTTCTAATTTTCTTTTGTATTGTCCTTACCATCCATCCAGCCAAGTTCCTTCCTTCTCATGCTCTTTTTCCTTTCCTCCAATCACCTTCCTTCAGGCGCTTTTTCGTCCTCTTCCTTTCCAACTGCACCCCTACCCCTCTGTCCCCACCCCCTTTTCCCCTCTCATCACACACACATACACACATACACACAAAACCACAAGAGAAAAAAAAAGGCAAAGAAAAAAAAAAGACGATGATAAAGATGAAGAATAGAAGAAGAAAAAATAGACAGAAACAAAGAACTCCCAGAGTTCAGTTGCAGCTAACATAACTCTTTCGCAGGTTCATACTCATACCCAGTCCACAATCCATGATGCCTTAGGTATCACTGTGCGATCTGGAAGAAACACTACAAAATTTTTACTACTTTTTTTTCATTGTATAGCTCTAGCTTGCTAGGGATACGAAGAAGAGAAGAAACAAGAGTGCACCGATTAGTTGCTCTGGTCAAAGGTTGCGATTGGGTTTCCTGGGTGGCATCACACTAGATAAACAGGGAAGGCTGCTAGGTAATAGGAAAATATGGCTTCTCCATAGAATATCCGGCTGCCTCATTTAGGTATCTATGTATTTTTCAGCTGTATCAAAATGACAGTTCCAAAGGCCTGTGCATATAATAGCGTTTACCACAATTTCTAGTACTGCTTCTGGAGGGGCACTTGGCCAAGTGGTAGCCACACTGCTTCGGCTGAGTTCGAACCCAACCTGTTGCGCTACTATTTTTGATAGCTGGGAGTCATCAATGGGCAATTGTTACTGTTAGGCGCAGCTATACGTAGCTGTAATATAAGGATGGTCTCGTTCATTGATCCGACTTGTGGGAACCGGGGATTTGTGGGATTATTTTTTTTCTATGGCGTTTTTTGTTCCTTCTTTCCGAATGATAATGATTTAAACATGAGAATTGTTGGGAATTAATGAGGTGTACTGCAGGATTACTTAGAATGTGATCCAGCCTTGGGGGTTTGGAAGTGAAGTATTACTTTGTAGATATCTTACGATGGTAGTTTGCTACTCCTCTAAACCTACCTATATATGACAGCGCCCAGTCTTAAGCCTTAAAGCCAAGGCGCTTCTTGTTCATCAAATTCAGATTTTGACTTACTTTAACGCCACGGCTTCTCGGTTAGGCTCGAGATTACTTAGTTCACCCACTTAGTAGGGAACTGCTTATTCCACGACAAGATTCCGGAGCCATTTCATACAAAAATCAAGTTGGGTTACTTTGGTTTAGAAGCAAGGGTCATCGCCATGATGTGATCAACGCGAATCTAACCCTAGTTACACTACTTTTGCACACTCTGCACTTTCAAAGATAACGCGAAAGACATTTCAACCGTTATGCACATAAGCTTCTACTACGGGTTTAAATTAGGGGTCGAGGGTGTTAAACAGCCAAGCACCTAAACTGAAAGGACGTCTTGACTTAGTATCAAATCATGCCACAACGCGATGATGGCCAAGGACATCATCAGCCCGCCGTAGAGTGACCTTCGTACAACGCAGTACGATTTCGTGTAAACAGGTATTTACTTTGTGATATATTCCATCACAGCCTTTTTCTTTGCCCTCCTACTCTAACGTACCAAAAATGACCAATAAAATATGACTTGCCGTTATGAATTACGCACTTGGATCGGGGTAGGTGGTAAGTCAAGTCAAGCCAACTCTGCTTCACAGTACGGGGACACTGAATATTAATTCTGGGACGACGAAGCTAAATACTTGCCTAAGGAGTCCTGCTCCGAGCTTAGAGAAGAAAAAAAATTGACTGATGGAAGGTACGTTTCTATAAGTTTATCTATCGCGTCGCCCCCTACGTCAAAAAGAAGAACTCGGGATATCCCCGGTAGAGTATTATGTATTATACCTCATCTCGAAGCGGGGGTTTACATTAGCTATACATTTGCCTTCATCAATATAGTTCCACCGTCAGTGCCCAGCCAATTACTTAATGAGCACAACCTGGTACAGAAAGCCTAATCGCAAAAGAGATCCATTCGGCATCTGGGCCATTGTTGAAAAATACTGCATGAGGCATTTAATCAAATTGTACTTAATAAAGGGTATTAACTACGTCTAGGGATCTCACTCTCCGCATCCATCGGACCATCTGGGTCTAACATTCCAATGTGTTCAAGGATGGGTCCAATGAAATGAAACTAAGGGTCATTGGGTATAGACAATGTACGTAGGCGGGGGAAAGTTCTTTGTCGGGCATCTAAGCCTTCTACACATTCCTCTACACGTATGCAATTATAATTCGCCCGGCCTCTTGACAATAGAACAATGACTTGAGTAATTGGTAAATTTTTAGGGTTCAAGTCACACAATTCTTTGGAGCTAGGTTGCATTTGCGGAATTATCAATTTTGGGGGTTGTGTTAAGAGCCCAGCGAGTCATGCTGTATTGCTGAAGCTCACTGAGTTCCTGGCTAATGACTACATCTGGCGACGGTCCGTTGCCACTTGGCAATGCCAACGCGTCGAGTCGGCTAGCTGCCTAGGAGAGTCGGGGTCACTGCTCTACCACTTGGGAGCAATAGCATTAAGAGCACCGTCCTCCTCTGGTCTGTACCAGGTCAGTAGTAAAGTACCAACTTGTCGGATAATGCTCTTCGGGCGATCATTATCAAGATACACCGTGAACCCTTTCTCATTCGGAGGGTAGGAGCTTTCAAGCTACCATTAATGACCCTCTTGTAAAATATAACACATTTGTCTCATCCAACCACCTCTTCTCAGGCTGGAGCTTTAAAGCTACCAAGTGGCCTGTCCTCTTCTTCTTCTCTCTCTCTCTCTCGCGTGGTTGACCGTGACTCGATGCTCCACATAACTCGATTAACACCAATCTCATTGGGATTCGGGTGGGGAATGGGCTAAATGCAGGGCAAAGCGGGGGGGGGGGGGAAATGGGGGTATGATATTGGTCCTATGACTATGTGCTAGATTGCCCAGTGAAGTTGTGACATCGGGCCTCGCGAATTCCCAGGTAAGGCTACGCTACCTTACATATCCATCGAGTCTCCACCGTTGGCGAAGTTGAAGCCACCGCCTTGTGCGCCGTTGGTACCGAAACCAAACGTTCCGTTGGCCTGAGTCTGGGCAGCCATACCGTCATCGGCATTCTCATCTTCGTCGGAGAAGTATTTCTCAATGATGTTGTACGACTTCATGTAAATCTCCTCGTTGGCGTTTGTCTGGCAGTCGTGTATCTTCTCCATGCCTCCGCATTCCTCGATGAAGAGTGCGTAGCGATTGATCGAATCCGGGCCCTCTCCAGCTGCTTGCTTATCAAGGTCACCGACCTTGAGGATGTTCTCTAGGCCATCTAGAGCAACTTGGATGATCTTATTATCGGGGCACGCCAAAAGATCGCATAGTGGCTTGATGCAACCCTGCGCAACAAGATATCTGATCTGCTCAGGCTTCTGTAGACCGCCGCTAGTGGCATTGCTAATAGCCCAACAAGCCTCTTTACGGGTCTTTAGGTCGCCATTTGACAAGAGGTGGATCAAAGGGGGGATGATATTAGCGTCGATGACAGCCTGGATTTGTTGCGAGTTGCCCGCGGTAATGTTCGAAATAGTCCAGCAAGCTTCCTTGCGGATGCCATCCTTGTTGGAGCTAAGGAGCGATAAGAGGCATGACAAAGCGCCGCAGTTAATGATGACCTGCGTCTGAACGTCGTCGCCGGTAACAATATTGCCGACGGATCGTAACGCAGGGGTCTGCACCGAAGTCGAAGCATGCATGAGTAATTCAACCAGTCTACGCGGGATGCCGGCTTCAATGACAGCCTGTATCTTATCATTGGACCCATCCGAGAGATATGAAATGGCCCAGCAAGCATCAATCAGGACTTCGTCGTCGAGTGAGTAGACTAGCTTGGCAAGAACCGGGAGCGCTGGTGCAATCTGAAGAAATCCATACATTAATACAATGGCAATATAGGGAATAGATAGACGTAAAAGCCTTAAACTTACAGTATTCCAATCAGGCTGGGGGGTCTTGCCTCGGCAGAAATTGCTCAAGGTCCAAGTAGCATTTCGAAGCATGCTGAGCTTGCGGCTATCGCCGAGTAGGTTAAGTAGGGGCTTGAGAGCACCGCAGCTCAAAACGTAATCTCGGCATGATGGGCTGTCACCGGCGATGTTGCCGAGGGCCCAGACAGCCTGCTCACGAACATCAGGTTCGGGGCTTGATAGCAGCTCGACGAAGATGGGAACGGCACCAGCTTCGATAACTACCTGAGTCTGGGTAGCACTTCCTGATGCGATGTTGGTTAAAGCCCAAGCGGCTTCGAACTGGACTAGGGTATGGGGTGATCGAAGGAACTCGACAAATCGAGTGACAACACCAGTCTTGATGACTTCTTCAATGGGAGGGTTTCGCTCCTTGGAAAGAAGTTTTCTGAACTTAGTGGTGGCCTGAATCTGTGAATCGATCTGATCGGAGAAGACCCCTTGGACCATCTGAGGAAGGTCTTCATTGAGCTGTTTGGCCAAGTTGTTAGCATTGCGATTTAACTGGTGAGTGGATAGTCATTGTGATAGAGCGAAGGGAGTGGGATTATTCAACTATTAGGAGCCAATAGTACGGAAGTCGTTATGGTGGAGCTCTCATCTCTATAGCAAAATTTTGACGACGAGAGAAAAGAGAAAATAAAAACAAAGAGGACTGGAAAAGAAAAAAAACAATTGTTCTGCACACATACCTGACTCTCTGTAGGAGCAGATTCATCGTCGCTGTCGGGAGCGGCGCCCAGAGAAGCACCAGGGCGCGAGTCGCCAGTGCCGATACCTCGTCTCTTGGCTAAGTTTTCTTCTCGCTTAGCCTTGCGAATCTCAACAGCCTGCTCCTCGCGTCGTCGGCGCAGTTCGTCGGGCTTAAAAGTGCCCTTCGCCTTGTAGTTAGTGCGACGATGCTCGGGAATGAATCTGTCGGCCATGGTTACTGCAGTTGGATGATATTCGCAAAAAGCGCTTTAGGTACTGCAGTGGCAAAATGGCCTGGGACAAGGCGGGGTGATTGTTTTGATCGCCTGTGGCCCTGAGGGAGAGACGGCGAATGAAAAAGGAAAAAAAAAAAAAAAGGGTTTACGCAAGGAAAGCGGAATATTGAAATATTTAGTGGATAAAGTAAATGCACCTCTTCTCGTCTGTGCGATTGTTTGAGGAAAACAGATAGGGAGGGATGAAGAAGTTGAAAGTAGAAGTTAGAAGTTGAAGAGTTGATCGTAGTGGGGGAAATTATTATGATGCTGGAAACAGCAGAAGAATTTGGATTAGAATGGATCTGGCTGCTTGGTTGCTCTTTCAAAATCCGTTAGCGTTAGTTACTAGCGGGGATCCCTTAAGGTTCGGAGTAGCATACTTGGGCTGACTGGCTGACTGGCTGACCTGTCCGTGAGGCATCTCTATCAAAGCCAATCAAAAGCCCAATCAAACTGTCCTGCAGCTACCCCACTTGTACATACGTACTTACTCACATTGCACGGATTACACACTGGCGTGTAACACTAAAGCCACCTGACTATCATGTGACACCGCAACAAAGGTGCTTGTCTTTCTGTACATTTTGTGCATATGCTATGCATAGTAATGTAATGCACTTTAAGTTTTGACGCGTTCTAACGCGTTCGTCGTTCCCTAACTTGATATGTGCCTGCCTTATGTTCATATTATGTTCATATATGTTCATATTATGTACATTCAACGTTTTTATGGTGAATTTTTAATCCATGCAGTTAACTTCCATTGATCCCCCTTTTCTCAATGCATCTAAAAAGTAACTGCAAGGCAAAGGCGCTTCGCCATCCTTCTACATCTCATCTTACAACGCCGCATTATGTTCAGACTCTTTCAATATGACTTCGCGGCAACCACCCAGCTCTGCTACACATTCTTACAATACAAACCAACAAAGAGCACCGCCTTCTAAGTATCGCAGTGTTCGTGATATCCTTGAAGGAGCCATTCCGGTTGGTGGGTTTGCTTATGTTGTTGGTTTAGTCAAGGATCGTAGGTCGCCAATCCAAACTGGTGGGCCAGGTAAGTTCATGATTTACTTATACTTATTTTATATTTCCTCTAAAGTATACCCTAACTAATAGCCCTGGAAAAGATTGGAAGACTTCTATTACTATTTACGACAAGTCTATCGAAAACGAAGCAGATAGAGGTCTGCTCATAACTATATTCCGGCCCGAGTCTGAGATCCCCCAGCCGGACGCTGGTGATGTTTTATTAATAATCTACGCGAAGGTCCAGTCCTTCCGCAATGAGATATCATTGTTATCCCATCGATCGACTGTGATTCATATATACTCAGCAAACAAAATTCCTAGGCCGCCAAAGTCAGCAAGACAGGCCTTACTGGACCCTATACGACCCAATGATCGTCGTCCCTCAAATGAGGAACATGAATATGTTTCTTGGCTATACCACTCCGTCGATAAGGGGGCAGTACCAGATGCCGCCGAGTTCAATATTCAAGTTGACCAATCCCGCAATGTCAAGAATAAATTCAAGGTCCTCGGCGACGTCCAGGATAGTCAATTCTGTGATGTTATCGTCAACGTGGTTAGAGAACCCTTCAATCAGATGGACAAAGCTACAGTATGGGTTTCCGACTATACCGAAAATGACGCTTTCTATAAATTCTCGTGGGACTCTACAGAGGCCTCTGTGGGTCGGGATGGGGATCCATATGGGTACACTACCAAGAATGTAACTCCAAACAATTGGTCTGGTCCCTACGGCAAGCGCTCAATGCAAGTAACTTGCTTTGGTTTACATGGAACGTTTGTCCTCGACAAAGTCAAAGCTGGAGATTGGGTGCAACTGCGAAATCTCCAAGTGAAGTACGGACATAATGCCAATAATCTCGAAGGATACTTAAGGGAAGACCGCACTGCCTTCAGTACAAGTGTTCAGGTTGACGTCCTTTCGACTGATGATCCAGAGAATGTTGACCCGCGACTTAAGGATGCCATCAGGCGGAAAAGAGAATATGAAAAGGCTAAGAAAAAACAGATGAAGACCTTTGCTGCGAATGAGAGCAATAAAGCGAATGGTGGCAAGCGAAAAGGAGAGAACCAAGAAGGCAAAGAAAACTCGAAAACACGACGTATGGAGCAACGAGCCCAGAGGTTTAAGCAAATTGAGGAGCGGGACCTAGAACAAGAAGCAAAACTCGGTCTTAATGAATCAAGTACGATTAATACGCCCTCCCTATGATAATTATTTCTACTAACGAAGATAATAATAGTCAAATCCGAAAATACCGACCAGCCAATTTTTCCTGTGCGCTCCATACTAAAACCTATACCTTGGGCGACAACTGTAGACGGCCAAGAAGTGATCTTCACACTTCCCTTTACCTGTGCCAAGTACCGTGCCAACGTCCGAGTTATAGACTTCCTACCTCGTAAGCTAGAAGACTTTGCGGCCTGGCGCAAGAACGGAGAGTATGATATGTTGTCGGACAATAGCGGTGATTCTGATTCGGAATCCGACGAAGACCAAGGCACCCTGGACCGATATAGGGGAGACAAGATTTGGGAGTGGCGGTTCTCATTACTGCTCGAAGAAGCCGGTCCTAAGAAAAAGACTGATGACGATAGGTTCTGGGTCGTGGTTGATAACACCGAGGCCCAGATGCTAGTCAACCTTGACGCAGTAGAGTAGGTTATTCCCGTCATCTCCTCTTCCAAATTAGTGACAACCTGTCTATCCCCAATCACGTTGATGAATATTAAGCTAATCCGTGGTCAGTCTTCGAGCAAACCCCGACGATTTAAATAGTCTGCGAGAGCAGATGTTCAAACTCTGGGGTAATCTAGAAGAGTGCAAGCTGCAAGAGCTGGAGAATCAGCAGAAAAACAAACAACGAGTCGCAGCTCAACAGCCACCAGACAGTACCCCTCCTAGGCCACCAAGCAGTCATCCGGCGCACAACGCCGTCCAGGGGGACTCTGTGGTATCTAATAAACCGTTTACATGTTGCATCCGCCAGTACGGCATTAAGGTTTCTGAGAACGACCCCCAGAAAGCAAATGCTGGCAAGGGAAAGCGTTGGGAGAGAGTATTTGGCCTGTTTGGAACTAAGATTAGCTCTTGATTCGGGACGTAAAATTAAATATAACATTAGAAATTAGAAGGAATGATAGATATTATAGTTATTATTATTATATTGTGTTTACTGAGACCACCCTATTACAAGTACACTCTGTCGTTGATTGTCGGGTTACATTACGTATAGGTTGAAGACTTGGGCATTTTCCTACACAACCAGCAGGCGTGCTCCTAGCATCCTTCAAGCATTAGAAGCCCTTAAACCTGACCTCCGTGAGGCTACAGTTCAACAGCAATAGTACTAACCTGATCCCATGCCTACACGTTTCCACCATTTACTCCCGCACATTCTTAACCTCACCTCCCAACACGACCGACATATGCCAAAGCAAGAGTTGAATTCAAATATGTATTAATACACATCTCTAACAAGACAAACCACCTTCCGGGGAATCACACGCACATCGTCGTCCCTGGACACCAACTCCGTGCAGTTACCTTAAAATATCCTTGCCGCCGCCACGGGTCACACGCCTACCTCTTCAAGTTCATGCTCGCAAAGAATCAGGTACAATAGCACATCTTTTTCTTTTTTTCCCTCCGCCTTGGTCTGCTTGCTTCTGCGTAATGGGAAAGAAAAAAAAAAGATTTTCGTGTAAGCTCTAAAGGCGTGCCTGTTCTGCTCATTCATGCCATCCCGTTCAAAAGCCGTAAGTACATGGGTGTTGTGGTAGTTAATAGTAGTAGTAGTAGTTAATAGAAGTCATTCACGTCCGCCTTGCCCAGCTCATTAATCCCCGATTACCTCGTCGTCTTCCATGGGCTCTCCCGCCGGTGGTCTCTCCTCTTCGGAGTCATCATCGATAGGATCGTCTAGTAGTTCCCTTCGCCTGAGATCCTCCACCGTGCCCTCTTCAGGTTCGGCTTCCTCCTCGAACGGGTCCTCTAATCTTATGTGGTCATCGTCATCGTCTTCGATGACAAGCTCCGCGCTGAGCGCAGGCTTCTTGGCGGGCTCCTTGCCTTTAGCCTTAGCTGCGGACTTCTTCTTTCCCCCTCTCAATTCGCGGAGGTGGTCCTCGTCTAAATAAGCCACGACGTCTCTGAAGTTATTTCCTAGCCTCGTCTTATTGCGGTTCAGCCGCTTCCGCAGCTTGCCAGCATCCGGCCCGGTATGATCAATAGTTTTAGCTAGGATGGCGAGGACGAGTTTACCAGTCAGCTCACACAGAATCTTCTCGGCTTTCAGCTCAGCCGCGTAACGCTCTTGTTCTGTTAACTCCTCGTCCTCGTCATCTTCAGGCGGTAATTCGTCATCTAAGGGATCTTCGTCGTCTGTGGGATCGTTAAGTTGCTTATTGGCTCGTTTCGCGTATGCTTGCTCTGCTGCATCAAATATAGGAATAATCTCCTGGGTGATTAGAGCCGGAGGCATTTCTTCTAAAAGAGGACGCAGCTTCTTGTATTTAGAGACTTGCTGGTCTTCAATTATAGGACGTAGGAAAACGAATAATCCGCACAAATCGCAGGCACTGCCAACAGCGAAAAGACGAAGATCATCGTTAAACCCTCGGGAGGAGAAGGTTTGTATGAGGTTTGTGACAAAATCTTTACGTAAGAGGACCAGTTGATCAACATCAGCATCTGAGATATCTGCATCGCTTTCGACAGTACTTCGTAATCTCCTCACTTTCCACATGAAGTAGAACTGGCATGCCTTTATGGCAAAAGCGACTGCTTCATCCTCAGGATCATCCATCTCTTCATTTGATTCAGCCAGCAGACCACGATGCACGATACTAATGAGAATCTTGATGGCTGGTCGGTCGGAGTCGGTCGATGTTCCAGGGGTTTCAAGGACATCAACGCAGTCAGAAATGCTAGCCAACTTGCTCAGCTTCATCAAGATTTGAGAAAGTTCAGTAAGCGTTACCCGGTCAAGGTTGCCTCGAACTGATAATTCACAAATCTTGTCGATGGACCGTAATGAATTGAGTGTGTTATCCCAGAGTATCGCTATCTTATTGTCGGTCAATTCCTCGAGCTCTTCATATTGCCTAGCGTGAATAAATGCCGCCGTTGCTTCATTAAGAAGTCCCTGGTCCACATGCCGATTGAACTGGGTAGCGATTTCATCGAGAAGTTTATCATATGTTGCCGAATTTTGGCGCAACTGTTGGAACACTTCCAGATCTAGGAAATGCTCTAATCGGAGTACTATGGCCGCCATCGTAGGGTCTGATCCAAATTTGTTCAGGAGACGAGGTATGAGCCCAGCCAGCTTCATACCAGCATCATCTTGCGCATCTAGTTCGAGTCTGCCTACCCTCTTCTTATGTTTGTCATGCTCAGCGGATGGCATGAGACTCTCCCTTACAGCTGCCGCAAGGACCTCGAGCAGAATAGCCTCCTCTCGTGGTTCGGGAGCGACGGCTTTCTTCGTGGCAGCCTCGATTGAATTCGTCTTTGAACTCGCCCTAGATTTTGTACTAGTTGAGTGATCAAACAACAAATAGCCGGCAAGAATCTGCCAGTTGTTGACTTCAGGGATTTTCTCATAAAGCACTTGGGTTGCCAGCGTAATCCGGGAGTCTGGCATATTGGCGTTTACCACATCCGCTGCTACGTCTAATCCATGACGTATCTCATCCTGTTCCTCATCTAGCTGAGCGTCATACACAGCAAGGTTCTCCGCGAGAGCTTTAATATTGATCCAATCCTTTCGGAGTGAATCATACTCATCTTCGTCTTCATCTCCGAAGACTTCTTCTAGTGCATCATTACCACCAATTTCATCCACTTTATTCTCAATAAGCTCTTGAACCAACGCCGAGAAGAAGCCAACAACAGCTTTGCGTATTCGAACTTCGGAATCGAAAAGCAATTTGTTGACAGAGTCAACTTCTTCAGGCTCAAGCATACCTGATGCGCGTAGTATGTCAACAACACTAATTGCCGTAACACGAACAGACACATCTGAATCTTTCGTGGCCATCTCAACAAGGCGAGGCCTAAACCTATCGATGAAATGGGCTAGTTTCTCTGCGTCTCGTTTCAAAACTCTTGCTAATTGCCTAAGAACTTCTATTCGAGTAGATACGGAAATATCTGACAACAGCCATCCTAGGTAACGCAAGTATTCGGGGGCCATGTAGACCGTTGGAAGGGTGCAAATCCAGGTACCGAGAGCTTCGACACACTCGGCACGGATTTTGGGGTCGATGTCGCGGTAGCGGTGAACAAATACAATGTCGAACAGGTCCTTGACTTTGCTGTCGATGAATTCGCGATTACGATTTGCAGCATCGAGAGCCTTTTTCGTGTTCTCAATGAGATTCTTATTTTTACCCCTGCGATTGGACTCGGCTTGTAGAGCTTGGTTGGACTTCGTGATTCGTTCGTCAAGCTGTTCCGTCACCTCAATAAGTGAAGTAAGTATTGCTAACCCCACCGTCGTTGCTGTATGTCTAAATGGGCGCAGAGAGGAGGATGACATGATGCCAACCCATCGTTGAATGTTGTCCAACAAGTCCTCGTCGGTATAGAGGACATCGGTTTGGTGAAGCACACTAACTAAAGATTCGAAGAAGCCAACAAGAAGATCGCGAAAGTTTTTACTGCTCTTCGCCCTCGAGATAAGAGGATAGTCGGAGATACTTGTCTATTGAATAGCTCATTAGTCTCTGTACTACAACAGGAATATAAATGTAACCCATAGGATAATGAAGATAACACACCTGTTGATAAGCGTCTTCTAATTCTGATAATCGGTTTGCAGAATTATCAGGATCTCGAATATCATCTTCTGTTAGCTGCTGCTCGCAGCCGGCCGCAAGCAAAACGCAGTTAATAACTTCTGTCAATGCTTTAGCATCGTCTTGCTGGTAGCGCTGAAACCAGTTCGCAGCGACATCGTCAGAAGAATCGCCAGAACCAAATACGTCAGCTAATAAGGTTGTTAGTACAAACTAATTGTATCTTAAAAGATAATATTATTAAACCAAGCTCTTACCATAAAGACCATCTCCGTCAGGATGAACAATAACAACTCTCGCAGTCTTCTTTGGTCTGTTTGGAAGCCTAACCGCGGGCGCAAGAGATGCAGTCCCAGTTTCTGCTGGCGCACTGCCATTTACCTTTGCGCGCTTAGCCGCCGGCTTCTTCGCTCGTGATTTTTGTTTAGATTTAGACTTCTTCGATCTGGAAGTTTGTTCTTCTTCTTCATTGTCTTCTTGGTCTTCTGGATCACTAAGTTCGTCATCGTCATCCTCGGGGGGTGATTCGTTCTCGGCATCTTCCTCGTCGCGATCGCGACCTCTCTTTCGCTTAGACGATGCATGATCGTTCTGTGATGAGTTTGCTTCTGGAGAGAACTTCTGAGGTGCTCTCACAACGCGTCCCGACCTTCGTCGCGAATTATCGGGAACGGACGCGGGAGAAGAGGTCGCGTTATTATCGTCGGTCTCCATTAGGGGCAATCTAGACGGTGACATGTGGGATTGAAGGGTTAATGCGATGCGACTGTTCCCTCCATGAAATAAATGCGATTAGTAGAAATGTTGACTAGGGGTGAGATTCGTTGGCACAGGCGCGTCTAAAATGGTGGGGAGCGTGTTTGGATTCGCCAAAATGAAAGTCGCTGGATTCCATCTTCCCAAGAATTATCTGGCAAGTGGAGCATCCTATCTTTTATTGGCATATATTTTGTTATATGCATAAGTATAATCTTTTTATCTTTGTCCCTATCCCATGTATGCAGGTACGTATCGTACCCCTCCGTCCACCTACGCGAATGTAATTCCCATTAATAGATTTCTCATGTAATAGGTACTATCTGAATATCTACATACTACAAACAGGTAATTCTATCAACATAAAATTTTACAATTAAATCTCTTAGTAAAATGTATTTTCTCAAACTATCATACTAGTAATCATATACTTCTTTTTCCCCTTCATTCATTTTCTAAACTCAACATTCTCCAATATGTATTCTGGAGCTAATATCACCCACGATTCATCCCATAACAACCTAAGCCTTGAGTTGAGATAAGCTTGAATGACGAATGACGAACATCAGCCAATAGTTGAAATCTTCAAAACTCTCTCTCATTAATATGAAATGACCTGTACACAAGTACATTTCCCCTATCCCCACTCACTTACGGGATGACCTCACCTTTTCCAAAATCGTCATCCCTCCCTGGAGAGGGCCGAATAGTCATCAAGCTATCGCCCAACAACGTCTCCGCAATCGAGAGTATCACATATCAGTACCCCCTAAAGCTTATATCTCCCATATCTACCACCGAAACTGGCACCATATTAGTGTTCCTCTTATCGTATGGCGGCGGACTTGTTGCTGGCGACCAGATTAACCTCTTCATTGACGTACATCCTGGGGCAAGACTGAGCATCGTCACTCAAGGTCACACAAAGATTTTTCGATCCGTTACACCGGATATTGTGACAAGGCAGAATTTGAATGTTGAAATCAAGGATGGTGCTGCGCTGTGTCTCTTGCCAGACCCTGTTCAGCCATTTGAAGGCAGCATATATGAGCAGAAACAGATCTTCAAGCTGACATCTGAAGCATCTCTATGCTTATTAGACTGGGTTACCCAAGGTCGTACGGCCCGGGGTGAAAATTGGAGTCTTGGTCGATGGATTGGACGCAACGAAGTTTGGTTTACCTCCAGCGCCCAAGCATCCAAGGATCGTCTTTTAGCTCGGGATGCTATCATCTTAGACGGTGCGAATAGGCCAACTGGGTCCCCTACGCTTCGAGAGTCGATGTACGGACATGCCATCGTAGGGACTTTAATCCTCCGGGGTCCGATGACCAAATCAATTGGCGATTTCTTTCTATCTGAGTTTTCTGCATTACCAAGACTAGGAGCTCGGGATTTCCGCAGCACTGAAACGCGTGAGAAAGACGAGGCGATGCCTCAATCTCCCCTCGAACGTTGGCGAACTATAAGATTAGCGGAGGAACGTGAGAAGCAAATATTCTGGTCGGCGGCCAACGTACGAGGCTGCATCGTGGTGAAGTTCGGTGCTGCAACCGTTGAAGCCGCACGGGATTGGATAGGATCTATGCTCCTTCAGGAGGGTAGCGTCGAGCAGCAATTTGGTGAACAAGCCCTAATGTGCGTTCGATGATATGACGCCTAATGCTACTGCTACTGCATATAAGGTGGGCATTATATAGATCATATATCTGTAAATTAGATACCCGATATAGGTCATTAGAATAATTCATCCGGTGGGTTAACAATAGAGTATACCTATATATAAGACATGAAATGGCACCTAACGAAAGTCCTGCTTTCAGTTACCCTCTCCCCTTTCCCCTTTCCCCTTTCTCACAGGTGGTATAAGTGAGAATCAGATGGTTGACAGCTGTCAAATCCCGGATTTTAGGATGACTCAGGTACAATCGTGCCCCACCAGGATCTCCCACGGTGCGCCGTGGCGGGTCTCGAAACTTGCACTTACAAGAACTTTGCCCCACTAGAAACTTTTCCAATCAGTTCTCATTAAAAACATATTGAAGATACCAAATCAAAGACCGAGTTCAGATATAATAACCTATAACTTATATTCAAATACACTTGATTTTTACTTTCCACAAGTACTACTCTGAAAACATATGAGATAGTAAAAATGCCGCCTCGTGGTTCACGTGGTGCGAGAGGAGGAAGAGGAAGAGGAGCAGCCAGAGCAGGTCACTCATCATCAGATACCACGAGTAGAACCTCACTTGGAGATGCAGCAGATTCACATCCCGCTGAGAGTTCATCACAACCACAAAACTCTATAGAAAGCGGCGATGCAGTGGTTATAAACACATCTTCAGAAGGAACTCCAATCGATAGCCCACCGGTTTCGGTCCCTCAGAGTGACCTATCTACTACTACTACTACCACGTCAGCAAGACAATCGCAGACACCCAGCGCTACTGCTTCACGTGCTGGCGGCAGATTCAGACCTAAGAACGTTCGCCGAGATGCTGCAGAGCGGGCGAGGCTGGAACAAGAAAGAAATCGTGATCTGGCCGTCAAGATTAAGGAAGAGGAGCGACAGCAACGGGTAGAGGACCGAAGAACGAGACGAGGCCGAGGACGCGGCGACCCGTCACAACGAGGATTTATCAGGAGAACAGTCACTGCTTCCGGTCCATTTTCTGCGATACCGCAAGGTATGATTTATTAACCATTCGGTGGAACTCTATTAGATAACCAACTCGCTAACTTACAAACAGAAAACGTGAAAGGAGGTGCTGGAGGATGGGGCTGGGGAGCTAACGGTGGCGCCTCTTCTTCAAAGGGTGGCTTTACTTCTCAGTTCAACCAGCTTAGGTATCGACCTAGACGAGAGAACGAAGATAGAGTCAATGTTGACCTTCTAAACGGGGCTACGGGTTACGACGAAGAGGGGAAACCTCTCTACCAACCCTCCCGTTTCACTAAGTCAACTGGAAATCTTCCAGTCGGTCTCCTTCGGACCCACCATGAAGAGGATGAAGTCAAAGTCAAGACGACGGCGGAGCTTGAGGCGGAAGAGCGTCAATCCTCCGACGATGACGAATTATTCGTTGCTCAAGCAGCTAAGGACTTACGCGAAGTCGGTATGGAGGATGACAGTGAAGTCTGGCATGCTGCTCCAAAGAGTCAAGTCAAAGTTAAGACCGAGCCTGGCACGGAGCCAGAAGCGATGGACGTTGATATGGCCGATATTCCTGAAGCGGTCCAGGTGAAAGCGCCACCTTCGCCCGAACTTAAGAAGAAGCCTATCGTAGATAAAGACAGTGCCGCGGTTGCGCAGAAGAAGCGAAAAGAGAAAGCGGCCAAGGACCCCGAACTCTTGCAGACTATATACGACCTAGACGCCCAGTTACAAATACTCAGGTTTGACGAACCCCCTAGCGGCGAGAAAGAAGGCGAGAAAGAAGAGGATGAGGAGGCGCCACATGGCCAGGAAAAAGACGATCAGATGTACCTCTTCCAGTTACCCCCTATTCTTCCGCCGCTAGTCAAGCCTACGGATAATGCAAATGGTGAAGAGCCGGAAGTCACCAATCCTACACCCCGCGATAATGCGGCCGGAGCTACCAACAACAAGGTGAAGACCGAAGACGGCAAGGAGAAGGAGAAAGAATACAATCCATTCGCAACTCTCCCGCCGGAAGGTGGTCTTATCGGCAAACTCAACGTGCGCAAGTCAGGCAAGGTAGAATTTGACTGGGGAGGCACAATCTTGAGCTTAGGGATGGGCACGGAAACCGACTTTTTAACGTCAGCCATCATGATAGAACAGAACATCGACCTGCAGAACCCAGAGGCGAGCACTGGGTTCGCCTGTGGTATGGGTCAGATCCTTAACAAGTTCGTGCTGGCACCTGTGTGGGACGAAGAAGAGGATTGGGATCCCAGTCTCGAGGGCATCGACGGCCTAGCCCGATAGCCTTTGATAAGGCCTCTTCTTTGTGGACACACTCTGTATTACATACGCAAACTAATCTATCAGGCCCATTTGAAGAGGCTACGAATTACTCATAGACGGCTAGCGATAAGCCTAGACTCGTTGAGGTTCTTGGCTTGTGTATATTGGGCTCGAAGTAGCTAGCAGAGAATCCCGGCAGCCTGGTTAGGCAGAAGAAACAACAAAGTTTTGATACCCCGGCCGCTTTCCATCATAACAGCCGAACCCGGCTCTTAAAACCCGCGTGTATGTCTCTTAAGCGAACTCTTCCACAGTACGTAAGATAAAGAGAACCCATCCGTGCGGCCTCGTGCTAGCCATCCCCTTGCCCTTACTAGGAGAATTATGGCCAATGTAACGCTAGCCTCACCCAACCATCACAGGAGCCGCGGGTTCGCCGGGAAGCCAAATCGTGGTCCCCGGGGTTCTCTAACGCTCGGCGCGTCCAACGTCCTACGCCAACTTGTATGACATTGAGTGTCTAAGGCAGATCTTTCGATATCGCCAGTTAGTGTCGAGAAAAAGTTTTAGGTTATGAATGAATAACCTCATGGCGATATTTCGCAATATTCTATCTAAGTTAGATTACTGTAGTTAAATTCGCCAAATACGTATCTACGTAGTTCTCTCATAAAACAAGGGACCAACAGACCCAACTACCTTACCTGTCAGTCCTTATTACGACAACTTAATACCCACTCGTACTCAGCTGGGCCGTCAGCTATATACCAGGACCTAAGATATTATGACCAGTGCTATCATCGTGATAATATTAAATCGCAAATATGTGATATATAGCAATTTTACTCGTTAATTATCTCAGACACCGCCGATCATGGCTACGCCACCCACGCTTCGGTTAGAGAAGTGATGTGAAAATTCCACCTCGTTCTACATAACTTGGATACTAGGCACGCAGATGAAATTTGAGATGTGATGTCGCGACTCGCGAGACGGCAGTGATTGAATCCGCGTATTGTAGGGTTAAGCAAGAGAGGAAGAAAAGTACGATAATCCTTGGTAGTTCGGATTATCTTAGGGAAACACTGCTATGTTTAGGTACTGTATCATAGCTAATGTACGTAATAACTGTCATCGAAGAATGCGAGGGATAATCATTTAGGCCACTATTATACAATGGAATCATATAATAGTTGTCTCGCGCCGTGTGAGTTAACATCGAATATTCTAGGTGAGTCTTCCAGCACGTCTACCATTATGTCGTCTCATAAGATATCAACCAAAGTCATTCGTAATACATAGTAAATAAGTTTTCATTTTGCTATATATATACATAGCAGAACTCTTATTGTAAACATCCCCAGAAGCCGCGTGGTCTTCTTTTCGGGTGCTAATTACTCATCCTGCCTCTCGTAGGATCTCCCCAATAGCTAGTTAATAAAACCCTTTTCTAGGCAGATTAGCTTCAAGTTCCTCAGCGCCGAATAATAATAATAATATAACCCCAGGGCGACATAATTGTCTGCCCATGCATCCCGTAGATTCTTTTTGTGAGGATATCCAGGACAAAATAGCCAGCCCTTGGCCCGGACTGCTCTTCAATGGCGAGGGATTTCCTTTCCTTTGCTCCTGTTAACCGCCCCTATTTCTACAAGTTGTTGTTTCCCTATGGCCCAGCCTTTGCCAATAAGCCAACCCATATTTAGTCACTTTAGTACATCCCAATATAATATCCATTTACATCTAGAAGAATCGAAAAGGGAAGTGAAAAAATCAAATCGACGCTGTGGGTATCCCCGTAGTAGGCCGTAGTCATCATTTCGAGGTTTTGTACATCGTGGTTTCTTTTAAAATTCGAGTGGACGGGTTCATCTTCGGTGCGAGGGTAATGACGGCAATGGCTTTGTCAACTGTATGGAATTTCTGATATCGTTGTTTTGGGACTGAACACGGCTGAGATCGAGGGATCCGTCGTTTGATGAATCTTGTTCTGCTAGCCATGTCTCGTCGCGTCTGTATGCTCCTACGGGTGCCGTGGGTGTCGTAGGCGTCGTGTTGCCCTCGATGACGTACATCTCACTCTTTATATTTATCCTTCTGGATCTACTTTCCAAATACTCTTGCCGATCACCGTCTTCTTCAATCGGTGCTTCATGAACTCTTGACATATACGATGGCCGGGATCGATGGCTTCGGCCTGCCAAGGTATCGGTGTCCGAGATTGATCGGGAGCGTTGAATTTTACCCGTTAGCATTGTAGCATCGGATGATGCTCGAGACCGGTAGCTTCTGCTCGTCATGCTTCCGGCATCCGATAACGAAAGAGACCGCTGAATCTTGCCACCAAACGACCCAGCGACTGGCGAGCGTGACTTAGAACTCTTCGAGTGACCGGTCTCAATATCTACGAGAGTAACATCGGTGGATCCAAATGCCGGCATCTTGTTCGATTGGTGCGTACGCGACATCGGATGGCTATTGTTGAATCGATTAGTTGGCCGGCTTTGTCCGCTAGAGCCACCGAATCCCTTGATCTTCCACTGTCTAAGAAGAGGTCGAATGGTAACAAGACTCGAGGCGACGATAGCAACTCCCGGTTCAATCAACGTCCAGACCATCGCATCAGTACCAGCATCTATATTGGAGATGGTTCATTAGCATACACACATCGCTACGCATTCTGTTATTAGATCCGGGGGGTTATGAGAACTGGGGACCTACGCAAGATATCTGCCATGTCCGTGAGATCGGCCAGAAACTTGAGCCGGACAAGTGTAGCGATGCTCGCGAAGATGCCCAACCCGAGAACCACTACCACCGTCATTTTAGCTTGGACCGTCATCTTAACGCTCCAGAGCATGGGAATCGGCAGCAATGCGTATAACCAATCGGAAAGGATATTCATGACACTTAGGGCGTATGCGGCGTTAACAATCTCGTCGGCTGAGACACAACGAGCCGTGGAGTCCTTTTGGAGAATCGTGTAATCCCATTGAGCGGAGACTGGGTTGCACTGGAAGATATTCCAAAAGAACAAGACTATGCTCCATATGCTAACAACAACGAGACTGGCGTAAAGAGTATACCTATACCTATTTTGCGAAGCGAGGCGCAACAGGAAGATACCAATACTAAGCTTGATCAACCACATGTTAAGGACGTACGTCGCCGTGGCTAGAGCTTGATATTTTAAAGCCTCGATCTCGTCGTGTTGGTCTAGCGATGCGTTATGCCTCCCCAACCCATCTCGAACCCCCATGAGTATCAGTGCGCATGATGCGGTAAAATTGGCCTGTTTAGATTTAGTGTAAGTATAAGAGATCTAGAAAGCAGCGTCCTTATGTAACCTACCTGGGCAGCCAACATCAACCAGTCATCCCATTGGAATCCGTTGGTCAACTTAGCACGAACGAAGGACCTCAGAGAGACAGACAGCCAGGTAAATGCCAGCATGGTGACGGCGGTAACCACCAGAGCACCGCCATTGCTGTCTGTCGGCGCGTTTGGGTCTTGGGCTGGCATGATAGATACTGTCTACCAGGCGCCAAGAAGAGAACAACTAAAGGGAAACGAACGAAAAGAAACAAACAAAAAAGAAAGACCAAGATAGAAAGAGACGTTTTACAGGACCGGCCAATATGTAGTGTATGTATTACTGAAGAAAATGGCAAGATGTGCCCAGCACTACGGGAAGGCCTTGTGGGGATGGGAACAATGCGCACTTAACCAGGCTAGACCAGCTTACGGGTCTCTATGGAGCCATTAGAATAGATCGTGCTGTAGTTGTTATACAATACCATAGCTCAAAGTCGACTATGTACATTAGTACGCAAAAGAGTGGAAGACGATGTGTGCCATCTCGGGGTAACCCTGTCTTGGAGAGAGCATGTCATAAAGGGACCCCTGGGAAGAGCACTGAAGCAAGCCCGCTCATCACCATGGCGAATTGCCTATTGGGGCAATGCCACTGGGTTGTAGGCGGACTTTGAAGGCCCCTTAGATCGCCAGACGTCCGGTGCTACCCCGGGTGAGAGCCGAAGCTAATGTGACGGTACGAGGATCCGGAGACTGTAGACTACAGCTGAGAGAATATGTTAGGGACTACGAGCCTCAAACCCTTGTTGTGCTATGCAGAGCCTTGTAATAATGGACCCAAGGACACGGAGGCTCATGCAGCTTCATCAACAAGGCAAAGTGCTCGAGCATTGCGGATCCCGTGCTTTGACATGCACCTGCATATGTCATGGACATACGCCTTGAAGGAACATTAGTGTTATAACCAGTTGTTATTACAGTTACTCCGCGAGTCACTCTGGACTCTAAGGGGTGACTTAGATAGAAGTGGTTCGAGTTTATAGGGACTAATATATTCCGGCAAAAGATGGTTAAAATAAATGAAAGATGTTGTAAAGTAAACGAACGTATACCTAGCGTTGCACGAAGAGGACATGGAGTGGGGAATTATTGGTCTAGTGGAAGCCTTCTTCTTGCATATACCGGCTATTATCATTCTAAATAAATATGAATATACATGTATCTAGTATAACTACCTATTATTCTTATCTAGGTCTTATCTAGGTATTAGGTAATGTACTTTCTGGGTGTACCACCTTAGGTAGGTACAATGCGCGAGGTCCGTCTATTAATGTTACGCGCATTTTGAGTTGGATCCGGTTGCGATTTAGTGCGATAAATGGAGTCGATCTTCACCATCTTGATGCAACACAAATTCTCCGAATTGTGAGAGACAACAAGCACACAACTTTGGCACTCTCCCCTTCCACTTTGAACTATGTACGACTTGCAGCACGAGACTAACATTGAAATTAACACATTACATAGGTATCTAAGCACACATAGGATAGGATAGGCATATACGCGGGAAAGCTGTTGCGAGAAAGCGTCTCGAGATTCGTAAACACTTACGAACAAGAGAGAGAGCCCAGCGAACCGGATATCCCCCCCGGAAGGAATGCCAATGGTGAAGCTAGAAAAGCCTAGAACTAACCAATCGTTATATGAAACGATAGAACTCACGATACTCATTGCGACTTTCTTGGGAAAAAGGGGAAAAAAGGAAATACCGAAAGCTTGTTAGTCCCAGGGCTGTTTTGCTAAGCTCACGAACTATCGCGACACTAGCAAAACCAAGTATCTTTATATATTAGCCAGGGGCACATTACATCGCCTACATGCATTCGATGTGGGTTTTTTACGCTCTCCAACCCCCTGGCTTCAATTTTTTGCAGTCCGGCACCTCACGATCCGGGATTAGAATGGGTACACTATTATGGTTAGCATTCGCTTCGGTTTTGCAGATCAGCAGATAACTTCATCTGTGAAGAACTAGCTTTTGCTGCATGACTCTCGATTGAGAATATTCAAAACTGTAATCTAATCTTCTCAACAGTCTTGGTGTTAGAATATTAGAACACCAAAGCACCAGCGGGAAACGGGGGTACGATGGGTTTGATGATATCTACCACGTTATTCTACATCTTGGAACCATAAGCCCATAACAATACTCTCCCTATCACATACCCCGCATGTTTCATCTTTTCAAACATCGTCGACGACTTCACGTTTAGGAAACCTAACCACCAATAACGTCTATCAGAGAAAGGTCGGCTATGATACTGCCCAACCACTACATACATGGTAAGTGTTATGAAGTGACCACCAAAATAACACAAGAGACCACCATAATAAGGGAGAGTGGGTGGGTTGACGTCTGAGGATGGGTTTCCAGGAAGCTTCTATTGCAGCTCACCATCCCAACTCCCCCAATCACGTCCCTCATATATTTTATGCATGTTTCACAACTCTCAGCCTTGTTTAAGGGTATGATACCCGGATCGTCCCGACCAGTGTCGACGATATTTCGAATCCGGTAAGAAGCTCGTGAAGTACACCAGTCCATAGCCTATCTGACGAATCGGATGATTCATCACTCATCGAGTTTGAAGGGCTAGAGTCTGGCTCGGGTCCACAAACGCGCCTTGCCGATAGCAGTTAGT
Organism: Entonaema liquescens; assembly: GCA_902805475.1. Lineage (NCBI taxonomy): Eukaryota > Fungi > Ascomycota > Sordariomycetes > Xylariales > Xylariaceae > Entonaema > Entonaema liquescens. The sequence continues at coordinate 970,584 of CADCSX010000025.1, read as the reverse complement.
CTGCACCGTAGACTCGGAATTCATGAAGCAAAACGGTCACGATGGGATCACGGAATCACAAATCTTGCAAGCCACATCAAGCCTTCGAGTCATTAGTTGCCGAGATCGCATTTCGATATTGTGTTACACTGAAAATAACTAGACGTTAAGCCTTAACGTCGGGCGTCATCCCACAAGAATACGCAAACCTTCCGTTCTTGGTCAATACGGCCGAGATCTCGACGAGTCGGCTCCATTTTTCACATATTTCGGTCCGTCGATGAGAAAAGATAATTCAGGAATAAGGTCCGCCCGTCCCGCCCATCTGTGCTCCGCTATCAAGGTGTATTTGACCGTAGCGGTCCTCGCAGGCCCATGATGAGCACAAATAGTAAGAAGCAAAGGGCATATGGTGAACCAGTAGGTATGTAAGATGTCGGTTCTATTCTCCGGATCAGCATTCAAGTCACCCTCCGCTACAACAACTACCCCTTAGAAAAACTATCACTCGCGTATAATTGGCTAGCGAAATATAGTCAGTTCGGACCAAGTAACTAAACACAAAGTGACGAGTCATTCATATCGAACTAACGTCAGTTCATGAACTTACCCTCCCATTGGATATTTAAAGCGACGTTATCCAATTACGTAGACAGATCGTTACATAAGAACAAAAAGTTGCGACCTACCGTCAAACTCTTTCGGCCACAGTTTCACAGCCATTCGCTTCGAGCCATTGGCGAATAGAAAATCGGATGCTGCAGTTTCGAATAGTAACATCACGGACGGCATTTGTATGCGTGCGAATTGGAGGGCAACATAGCCTCCTTCCTTCTAGATCATGCCTTAGGTAGCAGAGAGACCTCCGCGAATAGTAGTATTGAACGAGGAGGAAACCGGAAGGTTGAGAGACATCGAATTATGCAATCCCTCGGAAGTACAGTTCGTTATCACGATTTAAACCTACCACTCCAAGAAAAGCAAAAAGTATACGGGATAAAGGGGTAGCAAAACAAAGTAATATGCATTTAAAGACTGATATGTACTAAGAGCGCGCATTGAGATGGGACGGCATCCCGCATTCCCCCCTCTCATGCGTCATAATCCTAGCATCAATGCCCATTGCAAAATGCTTCCTTTCACGTATCGCAGTTGCTTGGCACTACGTTAGTAACTAGGGTCACTCACTTACTCACTCGCTCAACTCAACCCATGGCTTCATCGCTCAAATATACCGTCCATCAGTACGGCTCACATGAGCTCCAACGGCTAGGAATATGGGATCTTGACATCGCCGATAAGACGGGAACTAAATATTGGATCGTGTAAATCTCACCCCTAACTTACACACCTGGCCTATCCATAATTACCTGATATATATATATATAAAAAAAAATTTAGAAAAAAAATTTTAGAAAAAAAAACCGCAAAGACAAACAAATAAACTAACCACGTACCGCTTTTTCCCGCAGCTAGATACATCCACGGCGGCGCATGGCGCGACCCGCGCATAGCGCACGAGACCTTCGCGCCGGTCGTCACGCGCTTCCTCAGCAGCAGCAGCAGCAGCAGCAGCGACAGCAGCGACAGCAGCAACGACAACGGTGGCAGTAGTGATGGATCTGAAACCCCCCGTAGCACCACCACCACCACCACCACTACCATCCCTGTCGCGGCCTTCGCCTCTCTCGACTACCGTCTGAGCCCGCACCCGGAATTCCCCCAGGACCCAGCTCACACACCGGCGGAGCGCTTCCGCGCCGCCGCGCACCCGGACCACCTCGACGACGTGCGGCGCGCGCTCGCGTTCCTGCAGCGCCGGCACGCGTTCGGCCGCAGGTACGTGCTCGTCGGACACTCGGCCGGCGCGTGTCTGGCGTTCCAGCTGCTGGCGGGGATGTCGAGCGTCGAAGAAGAAGTTAGGGTGGAGCTGCCCGCCGCCGCGTTCGGGGTCGAGGGGATTTACGACATGGCGGGCTTGGATAGGCGCTTCGGCGGCGGGTATGCGGGGTTCCTGGAGGGTGCGTTTGGGCCGCGGGAGAAGTGGGATGGGGCGGCGCCGATGAAGTACGCGGGGAGTTATAGGGACCGGTTCCCTGGTGGGTTGGCTGTGCTCGGACATTCGGAAGATGACGAGTTGGTGGATATGCCGGAGACGGATGGGATGGCGGAGAGGTTGAGGAAGGATGGGGTGGAGGTCTTGCTTGTGAAGGATCTAAGAGGTCCTCATGATGACGCCTGGCAGGATGGCCGAGGGGTCGCTCGGACTGTATTGCGGGTCCTAGATATTCTGCTGGAGAGGGCTAGATTGTGAAGGGCCGGCGATAGAAGACCGGCAGTTTATGCATGAGTAAACACGATAGTGGACAGTAAGGCTGTTCTAGTTTTTTTGTTTTTTTTTTGGTAGGTGTGAGCTACAGTTGAGTAGAATATCCTGCCAGTAAGTTAGATAAGCAGGTCGTTCGTTGCTCGCCTTAGCTTCCTTAACATTGACTATCTTCAACTACTATCTCAGCTCTTCTATATGATATCTTCCTATCTTGTTTCATAGATACCAGTCTAGCTTTGATATGCCACCGTGGTTGCCTTAAAGGAACGTTCAAATTTCGATTTTAGTTATCATAGCCAGATCGAATCACCGCCAGGAGCCATGTGCTAGCATAAACATGAACATACTCTAACATCTAAAGAATCGGTTTCTTATTCTTTCATGTCTACTTCCCGTCAACATAGCTGGTGGAGTTTATAGCAATCGTGCTACCCAGGCACCACCAGCGTATCAGCGTACGAGAGACGAAAAGACAATAACTACCTAGTTAACAGTCCCGAAGTCATCCTGTATCAACAGGTAATCACTTAAGACTCAGGCATTATACTTACTGCGTACTCGTCCGCTCAGATATCCCCGTAATCCCTACCCATTACGAGCTTAAGAGAATGCCTCGTAAATAGGGTGCACATTATGTTGTATCTTACGTACCTACGTATCTAGGTAGATAAATCAGATCAAATAGTGTTGACAACTATGCTAAAGAGTACGTTTACTCTTCAATATTTATATGTATCGTCTCATTTACTTCGTATATTCAAATTAGGTATAAGACTGGTATTGACATGGTAATACTATTCACGGGTTCTCTTGATAGCTGTGACATCTCAAGACTCCCTCTCGTCCCTGCTATCGTAAAGCTATGCTAAAGCTAGGATTTTTAATTAACACCTCGCAATTCTAACCTGTAGAGAATACACCTTTATTTCTTATCTTTGCCACAAACTACCCAGGAAGCGAAACCATACATTGTCCAAAGCCCCATGTTCGAAGCTATCAGGGTTACTGTGTAATTAAGTGTTTGAATGCAAGCCAACACTCTCTACTATCATGAGGGCAATGTAAGGGACAAGTCTTTAACTAAAATGAATCCCTTAGGTAGTCACCATTATGGGTAGGTGACTGACATAACACGCCTATTTCCATCATCTCCAAGGGATTATACCATAACCTTTTGCCCCATTCCCTAATAAGGGAGAAGAAGAAGGGAAAAAGGCACACGCTACTCTTATTATTTCGCGAATACCAAGTGCAATTTGACATCCGTTTGTACTATCACCTACCCCCCAGACATCCAGCTCGTCTGTCCCTCAAATCCTTGAAAGATACCTAAATATCAATACCGTAGGCAGGTACCTCACCCACCCTCACCCTCACTATTCCTCCACGAAGCAGCCTTCCTTGGAGCACTGTATATGCGTACATAGGTACCTACCTACCTAGGCAGGCAAGCTATAGCGACCAAAAACAAAGAAAGAAAAAACATAAACCCTTGCGAGCCCCTAGTTCCACCACCACATCTGGCTTCTAGCCTATCATCTCTTAGCACAACATCGACCTATTATCTATCTAACACCAATCTTCCTACGTATTCCTTACTGCACCCCGAAAACGAAAAAAAACAAAACAAACAAAGGGTACACAGCTACATGCACATATCTATCCACAAGCAGGCCCCATCCCCACCCGGACATACCTACGAATTAGGCGCGGGACGATATTAACTCGCAATTAGGCGCGATAGACGCATGGTGGCGGACTTTCACATGCATGTATACATATAATATATTACCTACACACACGCCGGAGCGCCACCACTCCGCAAGTCTTATTCGGGACGAAGGGAAAGAAAAGGAGGTTTGGAAAAGGGAGAAAGAGACGACATCGTGTTGTAAAAGGACAACTAGCTAGTTAGCTGGCCAACTCTACTGTTAGAACCATAATAGATCATCAACTGCAGAGTAAAAGTAGACCCTAGTTAGTTAGTAGTAACCCGTCACAACAGGATATTCCATTCACCAAAGCACACAGTTCTGCTCGTGTTTAAGCTAGGTTAGGTAGGTATGTAGTTATATTGTTTGCGTTACGTTGAGTTACGTCCCATGGCATCGCCTATTCTAATTCTACAACGACGATCCCATCCCATCCATTCCATCTCTAAATAAACTCATTCCCAAGTAGCGACGCGCCAAACGCATATCCGGAACGCGCCCCCAAAACCTCAATCACGCAATGTAGCGGAAATCAGGGTGCCTGTACCCCAGATCCGCCTTCTCCTCTTCCGTCAAGCCCTCCAGCCGGCTGTCTCGGCCTCCGCGGGCCCGCACGCGGTTCTCCCATAAGCAGTAGGCGATTCCGCCGAACGAGAGGAACAAGACGAAGATCTGCGCGACGAGGTTGATCGTGTGGCCGATAGGGAACGTGGGCCCGTCGTTAGGCAGATAGGCCCAGACGGCCAAGATACCACCCATGGTACCTAATGTGACGATCCAACTGCTAGAGACGGCTCGCACCGCCGGTCCGGCTGCGTTGTTGAGGCCCCAAGAAAGGAACCCGGGCCCACCGGGGAAAGCGCCGATGGCGCATAGGTAGACGGCGCCGTACTTGACGTGGTTGCCCGAACCCCACCGGAGCATCGCGAAGCCCGCAATACCGAGGAATGTGAAAATGGCAAGATAGATACCGCGCATCCTCGTCTTGTCGCTGATGAAACCGACGAGGATAGCAATGAGCGAGGCGGCGACGTACACAGGTACGGTGTAGTACTGCGCTGTCAGCGACTCCCATCCCAACTCTCGGAGAAGCGTAGGCATGAACACGGAAAGACCCTGAACGGTAATGTTGATAGCAAAGAAACCGGCCGCGCAGATGTAGTTATTGATATTTAGGAGTGCGCGCTTAACATGACGCACTTGCACTTTTTCGTTTGGGCTGGCCTTATGTTCGAGGCGGAGTCGTTCGGCGGCGATCCACTTCTCGCGGTCTGTAAGAACCTTCGATGTCTCGGGGCTTTGCGGCAAGATGATCGGAGCAAAGGCAGCGAAGAGCACGGTGATAATACCCTCAAAGAAGAAGATATTGCGCCACGTATGTAACCTTGAGCCCGCGATGCCCCAGTCGGGGATCTGAGAGAATCCTGCGGCCAACAATCCACCGAATGCGCCAGCAAGCGAAGCGGCCGAAACGTAAATACCAATTCTGAAATACAGCTCTTCTCTCTTGTAGAATGAACTAAGGAAGAAAGCCAACCCAGGCATAGTTCCGCCTTCGAAGATACCTAATAGCGCACGGACGGCGCATAGCTGCTCGTAAGTCTTCACAAAAGCTGTCGCTATAGATACGGCGCCAAATCCAACAACCAGTCCGGGGAGGTAGAATCGCGGACCGACGCGTTTCAGGATGATGTTGGACGGTACCTCGATCGTCAAGTAGACGATGTAGAAAATGCTAGTTGCAATGTTGAATCGATATCCGACAAGATTCAGATCCTCTTGCATTCCTTGAATACGGGCATTCCCTATATTTATTCTATATACTAATTAGCATCGATCGGAGCACCAGCGGACTCAAGAACATCATACCGATCAAGGAAGCAGAGCAGATATAGAAGAGTAACGGTGGGCACAAGTTGCCAATCTAGCTTCCTGCGAACAGCATTTTCTTCTTCTGCGGTCCAGCCGGGTGCCTCTGAGGAGCCTTGGCTCTTAGTCTCGAGCGCGAGCGCCTCAGGCTGGTCGATATCGCTCTTCTCGTCTATGGTCCGTATCGCTGCCATGGTGACTGACTGTATGCTCGAGCAGTTGAGCGAAATCGGTGAGGAAGGCAGAAAGAAAAGACGGCGAGGGCGCAGAGGAAGACAAGGGCAAGCAGGTCCCTGGACTTGGAAACTTGTTTATAATGGATTCTTGTTAGGATTAAGTCCGAACAATCCATCCATTTGGTCTAGGGTGGTTTCCCAGTGGCCTGGAGGAGAGAAAGAGGGTCCAGAACCTGGATATGCACTTTCGGCAAATCAGCTACAGGATTTGATTGAGTCGTTATTAAACACCCCGGCCTCGCCTAGACGGATATTCAACTCTACTTGGCAAGAAGCAACGTCCTAGGGTTGGCGATACCTAGTCGCTGACGGACGCTACCCCGCGAAATGGTTGGTCCTAAACGTCTTGGCCCTGGCTCCCCTTCCACAGATCTTACTCCGCAATCTTCGGCAGTAGACATAGTTGCTTTGAAACCCAGTTTCAACTATACGAATCATCGGTAGTCATCTAGTCTTCTTGTTGAGAGACTATCGACCGCCTAGCTGCGGCTGAGTACGGAGGTAGAAATACCACCGACAGGTGTAGAGTTACGCTCCCCGGCTAGGCACCTTCATGCTAAACATCGTTGCTAGAAGGGGTGGCTTTTATGGCACCGTCGCCCAAGACTTTGCGTATGCTTGATTCTTGGCAACCATATTCGCTGTCAGGTAGCAGGGTCCAAACTCCCATTTTATTGATTGTTAATACTACCATGCCCGTGAGCGGCACAGATGCTGCAGCTTTACATGTATAATACAGGCTGTAAGCAGGATTGGAAGAAGGGTGGTAGACATGATGGTGGCAACCACTTAAGTTAAAGATGGTGAACTTATTATATTGCTATTATTATTATTTCATTAGTATTATTACTACTATAGTAAGTAGTGGTATAGTAGTGTTGTAAGCGGTCTGAGCCGTGAGGGGATCTTCGAGATGGGGGTTTGTAAGGGTTGTTAAGAAAACGATTAATGATTGATGGAAGCACAAATGGAAAAGCTCCGGACAAAAGAAGTTTGGGGAATGGGGAAGATAAGAACCCCCGGCTTGTCTTAGTGGTCTATTCTTTCCCCTAATAGGAAAGCTAGCAGGGGTATGTCGTGCCCCGTTTGGCATGAGACCTTACCAGTATCACTAAAACTAAACGTCAATTTTAATAAAACTAAACCCCATCCACTTTCGAAGCTACCACAACCACAATAAGCCATTGCCATAAGCCACTACCAACCATTACAACCACCACCGCAACCACTGCAATTATTAAAATTATTATAATTATTATTAAAATATATTTTATAAATTAATATATTAAATATTTAAAATAATATATATTTAATAAATATTATTAAAATAAATATATAATTACGTAATATAATTATATATATATATATATATATATAATTTTTTATAATTTTTTTATTTTTTTATAATTTTTTTATTTAAATTTTAATTATAAAAAAATATAAATAAAATAAAATATTTTAATATAAATTTTTATTATTTTTTATATAATTTTATAATATTTTTTTCTTTTTTTATATATAATTTATTTTATTTTTATTTAAATTTATTTTATAATTTTTTTTAAAAAAAATTATTGTTACGATGCAAGTGGGGTATATGCGCATGGCGTGAACGGGCTATTTTTAATGGTTGAAATCGTGGTGGTTATAGTTTTAATGGTTTATGTCACGTGAAAAATGGATAAAGTTTAGTTTTATTAAAATTAACGTTTAATTTTAATGATATTAAAACTTTACCAATTAAGGTTAAATTAATTATATGCTTATATACATGTAAATAAAACGCTAAAATATTATGTTAATTAAACATATTTATTATGCATATAATAAATTTATTATATAATATAATATCATTATACGTTATTATACGTATAATGTTATACAATTTACATATAATACGTATAATTTAACGAAAATTTTTTCGTATATTATATAATAATAATAATAATATTTATTTTAATTTAAAATATTTTTAAATTTAATTAAAATATTTTATAAAAAATTTTTTTATATTAAAATTATTTTATTAAAAATAATAAAAAACAAAACTTTTTATAAATTATATAAATAAATTATTTAAATTAATAATAAAATAAAATAAATTAATTTAATCTTTTTTAATAATTACTTTTTATAAAAAAAAAATAACGTTTTTATTATTATTATTAATTTATAAACTATTTTTTATTTATTAAAAATATATATAATTAATTTTTATATATATATTATTTAATTTTTATAAAACATTATTTTACGTTTTTAATTAACGGGCGTTATAAATATTAATTTTTAAATTAATTATTTAAAAATAATGTTTTACATTAATATAATATATTAATTTATTTTTTATATAATTATATTTTTTTTTTCGGATAATTTTCTTTTTACTAATAATTTACTTTTAAATATAATTAATTTTTATTAATTTTTGATTTTATTAATAATTATAATTGCATTTTATAATGTTTTTATTTATTATTTACATTTGTTTTTATTATTTTTAATAATAATTATAAATTTTTCCATTTTTATTTAAATATTTAATATTTTTAACAATTTTTTATTTATTATTAATATATTATTAATTTTGTAATTTAAGATATTAAAAACCAATTTTATTTTTATTTTTATTTAATTTATTTTTTTACTAAACTTTTAATACGTTATTTAAATAATATTTAATGTTTTACGAATATTATAAATTATTATTTATAAATTTATTTTTTTATTTTTATTTATTAATTTTTATTATTTTAATTATTTTTTAATAAATAATAATAATTTATTAAAGTTTTATTTTAATTAATTACTTACAAATTTTCGATATAAATTTTTAATATTTATTATTTTAAACTTTTTCTATTTTTCTTTTATAAATATAATAATTTATTAAAAAAAAAAAACTTAAATTTTATTAAATAATTAATATATTTAAATTAATTTAAAAACATATAATATTTTATTAATTTTTATAAATATAATTCCCGGTTTATACTAAATATTATTAATTATTTAAAAAGTTTTAAACGTTTTTTTATAAAGTAATAATTAAATATATTTATTAATATATTTAATTATTTTTTAATTTTTTTTAATATAAATTTTATAAATGTAAAATAATTTTTTTCGAACGGTTTTATATATTATTATTACATTAAATTAATTATAAGTTTAATATTTAATTAATCTAATAATTATTTTAATAAAATTATATTATAAATATATTTTAATATAATAAAATAATATAATATAAAAATTTTTTAAATTATTATAAAATTTATTTTAAATTGTTAAAATTTTAATTATATTAATTATTAATATAATTTAATTATATATTACTTATTATTAATAAAAAACGGTGATATTTTTTTATTTATTATAATTATTAATTAAAATTTTATACTTTTTTAACTTAATTTTATTTATTTTTAATTTTTTATTTTATTAAATAATAAAATTAACATCCGGGTTTTAAACTAAATTTTAAAATATACAAAAAATTATAATTTCTTAATCTTATTTTTTAATTAGTTTTATAAATATTATAATAATATTATATTATTAATAAAACGTAAAAAAAAATAAATAAAAAATAAATAATTTTATTTATTAATATAATTAAAATAATATAATAAAATGTTAAATTATTTATTTTAAATATACATAAAATTATATATTAATTATTAATTTATTATTATGGAATTGAAATAATATTTATATTTAAAGTTATAATTAATTAATAAAAGTAAATAATTATTATAATTAATTATTAAAAATGAATAATTAATGTTTAAATGATTATTTAAATTAATTATAATATTTATTATATTACACTATTAATAAATATGTATATATAATATTTACTTTATTATTATTATTAAAAGTGTATTTAATTCATTAAAAAATTAAAATTTAAAAAAAAAATATTAAAAAAAATATAAAAAAAAAAAATAAATGTTTTAAATAATAAAAAATAAAATTCTTTTATATTTATTTAAATAAGTTCCAAAGAATTTTAATCAATTATTTTTTACTATATTTTCTTTAATTAAAAATAATTTAATAAATATATATTTTCTTAATTTTTAAATTAATTAAATTATAAAATTAGCAAAATTCTAATATTAATTTTAATTAATTATATTATAAAATTAATAAAATTTTAATAATTTAAATTAAGTAATTTAATTTTAATTAATTAATATATATAATTAAAAATATTAATTTAATAATAGTTTAAAAAATTATATTATTTATTTAAGTTTAAATAATAATATTATAAATAATAAGATTTTAATATATATATTTATTTTAAATATTATTTAAATAATTTTTTAATTATTTTCATTTTTGTTTATATTTTAATTATTATTTTTATCTTTACTTTAACCGGTAATCTTATTATTATCTTAATTGGTTTTATTTTTATTTTAATTAATTTTATTTTTATTTTAATTAATTTTATTTTTATTTTAATTAATAATTTTTAACAATTTTAATTTTATTAATATTATAAAATTATTTTTATTATATTTATTTATTAAAATTATTATGTTTTATATAAGTAATTTTCTTAAATACCATTAATTATATATTAAAACATAATTTTTTTATTAAATTAAATATTTAATAATTAACTTTCTTCTTTATTTATTAATTTATTATTTTAAAAGTTTTTTAATTTTATATAATATTTAATCTTTATTATTACCTTTTATAATTATTTATTTAAGTTATGGTTTATAATAATTATATAAATTAACTTTTTATAATATTTTATATAATTAAATTATAAAAATTATTTTATAAATTTTTTAATATAATAAAATATTTAATTTATAAGTTAAATTACCAACGCGTTATATAATTAACAATAATTTAATATATTATATTAATTATTTTTATAATGGTTTATTTAATAAAATATATTTTTTATATAATTAAAAATATATTATATTTCCCACTTTTTATTTTACAAATTTATAAGTTTTATTATATTATATTTTTACGTTTATTGCTATGAAATTAATTACTATTTTAGTTTTTTTTTAATATAAATTTTATAATATATTAAAATTAATATTATTATTAAATATTTTTATAATTAATATAATTATTTAAAATTTAAAATTATATATTATTTTATTTAAATTTTATTTTAATATTATTAATTTAATATTATTTAAATTATATTAAAAAACTAAAATAATATTAATTTATAATTTAAATAAAAATAAATAATGGTATTATATAATTATTTTAATATTTTAATTTTTTTTTTATTTAATTATTAATTTATAAGTAATAATCTATTAATATAATAAATTTTGTTTTTAATTTTGTAAATAATATTTATTAAAATTTTAATATAAATTTAAAGTTTTAATTAAATATTATTTTTATTAATAATTTTTAATTATATAATAAAAAAAATTGTAATATTAATATAATTTAATGGGTTATTTTATATTTAATATTATTTAATATTAAAATAATTTTTTTATTAAATTTATAAATAATAATTATTATTATATTATAATTTTAAAATTTTTTTATTATTTATAATATATTTTTTATTAATATTTTAAATAAATTAATAATAAAATTTTATATTATTATATAGTAAAATATAACCGTTAAATTAATTAATAATAATTTGTTATTTACTTTTAATTTATTATTATAATTTTTTTAATATTTTAAATACCATTATATATATTTTTTAACTTTCTTTATTAAATTTTATATATTAATATTTTATAAATTATAAAACATTTATTTTAATTTAAAATAATATTATTTATTATATATTATTTTTAATAAATTTTATATATAATTTAATAAAATTATTAATTATTTTTAATTTATATTTAATATATAATATAATAATTTATTTTATAATTTATAATAAAATTATTTAATTATATCTTTATTTATTTTTTTAATTAATTAAAATATTTTTTACAATTATTTTAATTATTTATTCCTTTTATAATTTTAAATAATATAAAGTTTAAATATTTTATTAATGGTTATTTTAATTATAAAATAATTAAAATCTTTTATAATATCTTTTAATATAACTTTTATTATATTATTTTTCTTTTTTTTATTTTTAACCGTTATTTTTATTAATAATTATAATAATGTATTAAATATTAAATTTAATCATTTTAAAATATAATATATTTTTAAGTGAAATTATAATAAATATATAAATATTATTATTAATTTAATATTTATTTTATTTATATTAAATATTTTAAAAATTATTTATTTTATAATACTTTTAATAGTTTAATAATTTGTTAATATAATGATTAAATATATAAACAATTACAATTAAATTTTATTTTATTAATATATTTATATAAAATATATAATTTTTAATTTAATAATTTAATATTAAGTTTCGGTTTTCATTAATATTTTAAATAAAAATATTATTAATTTAATATTATTAATTAATATTATTTTAATATCTTAAGGTTTTTTTAAATAAAAAATAAATACGTTAAATCTTTATTTTTTAAATATATTAATTTTTAAATATATTATTTTTTTACTATTTTAATAATTTAATATTATTAAATTTATTAATTTTTTTTATAAATTTTTAAATATTTTTATTTTGATTTATATAAATATAAATAACGTTTTCGTTATATATTTTTTTTATTAAAATAATTATTAATATTTTATTATCTTTTTATTTTATTATTATTAATGTAATCTTTTATTATTATAAAAGTTAAATTTTTTATATATATTATAAAATATATTTTTACAAAAATCCTATTATTTTAATATAAATTTTTAATATAAATAATATTTTAAATATTTTAATCTTTTATATTATATTAACTTTTTTTTATATAATAATAATGTTTAAACTATTAATAATAAAACTTAATAACTTTATTAATAAATAATTTAAAAATGATTTTTTTAAATTTAACATTAACCTAATATTATTAAATAATGAAAATATTTTACATAAATATTATTTATACATTTTTACCATATAATTATAAATTATTATATTATTAATATAAATTTTAATAAAATTATTAAAAGGTAATAATCTTTAATTTATAAATTATTAATTAAAAACTAAAGAATTTTTAAATTTTATTAACGTTATTTTTAATATTTTAAATTTTTTTAATAAAATAATTATTATTTAATTAACATATTTTTACGTTATTAATAATTGGTAAAAAAAAGTTAAACCGTTTACTATAATAAAGTATTTTTACCTTTTTATTTTATTAATAATTTTTTTTATTACAATAATAAATAAATATTAATTAATATATAATAATTAAACGGTCTTAAATTAATAATTATTTATTTTTTTTTTTTACCATTAATTATTTATTATATTATAAATATTAAATAATTAAATAATATTAATTTTTTTATATATTCTATTTTACTTTTATTATATATATTATTAAATATTTTATTTAATAATATTTTATTTTTAATATTTAATAAATATATTTATTTAATTTTATATTTATCTTATTAATCATTAATAAAATCTATAATTATTTTTTCGTTTTTAAATAATTTAATTATATCTTAATTATATTAAATATTATAATTATTAATTATAATAATAAATTTATAATTAAAAAATAAAAATATATTATAATAATTAATATTATTTTTAAATAATATTTCTAATACGTTCTTTAAATATTACACTTTTAAATTTACTAATTTATTTTTAAAAAAAAATATTCATTCTTTTAATAATTTTTAAAAATCTTTATTTATCTTTATTTTAAAAAATAATAATTTTAATAAATCGTTTTTAATAATAAAATTATTTATCAAAAAATTATTATTAACATTATTATTATTAATTTCTATTATTATTTATATTATATTAATTTTTTTTTATATTATAATAATATATCCATTTATAATTATATTATTAATAATTTTTAATTTTATTTTTTAAAAAATAATAATTTTTTTTTTATTTTAATTAAAAAAAATAATTTTTTTAATTATTATTATATTACATATTAAATATAATATTTTTAAAAACATAACATTAAATTTACATATATAACTTTTTAATAAATCTAAATATATAATTAAAATTATTATTATTATTTTAATTAAAATTACTATTTTTATTATTATTAAAATTTATTTTTAAAAATTTCTAATTATCTTTAAATAATTAATATATATTTATTCTTTAAAATAAACTATTATTATTATAATTTATTTAAACTAATTAATAATTATACTATATTTTTTATAAAATTTTATTCTTAATAATAAATTAAATTATAAATTATATTAATATATTTATACATTAATTTTAACATTAATTAATCTTTATTTACTTTTTTTTAACTTTATTAAAAATTTAAATTTAAATTAAGTTTTTTAACTTATAATTATAAATTTAACTATTCTTTTTATATATAATAAAATATCTAATTCATAAATTTTATAATTTTTAATAAAAATTTTTAATTAATTTATATTAACCATTTTATTAAATACATTTAAATTAATATATATAATTAATTTTATTTTATTAATTATATTAACTTTTAATAAATAATACTTTTATAATAAATTTTTTTTATTTAAAAATTTCGATTTTATATAAATAATTTTTAATTTTTTTAAATTTTATTTATTAACTTTTTCGTTTTTATTATTAATTTCTTTATTTATTATATTAATTTATTTTGCGTAAACATTTATTATTTTTATTTTATTAACTTTAACATTTAATTTAATTATAAATATTTACTTAATTTCAATAGTAAAATTTTAATTTTTTTTTATTTATTATTTATATTTAAATTTATTATTTTTAAGTTTAAATAATGTGTAATTATTTATATATATATATTTAATAATTTAATTTTATATTAAATTTTTTATTATATTTTTTATATATTATTTTATTATTATTTATACGTAATAAATAATTATATTTTTTTTTTAATTTATTATTTAAATATTATTTAAATAAAAAGTAATTTTTATTTTTTAATTAAACTTTTTATTCTTTACAATTAAATTATTTTTTTTTTAATAATATTTTATTTTTTATATAAAATTTGCTATTACGTTTATTAAATTTTACTTATTAACATTAATTACGTTAATTTTTAAAATAATTATTAAAATAATTATAATAATTTTATTTATAATAATTATATTAATTATAATAAAAATTACGTCTTTAATAATAACTATTTAATTTATAAGATTTATAATACTTACTATTATAATAATGTTTTTTATAATTATTATTATGTTATTTTTTATTATTATAACGTTTATTATTATATTTATTTTTATTTTTTTCTTTATTATTATTTTTATTTTTATATTTGTAACGTTTAAATTATTAAAAACTATTATTATTTTTACGTTATTTTTAATAATAATTTATTTTTTAAATATAAATGCATAATTTAAAACGTATTTTTTATTTAAGTATATATAATTCGTTAATATTTTTATTTTATTAATTAAAAATATATTTAAAATATTTTTTATTAAATTTTTTTTTCTAATAATTAATAATTTAAATTGTTATAATTTAATTCGTTTTTGCAAATTATTAATATATTTATTAATTATTTAAATTTTATTAAAAATTAATATATTATATTAAAACTTAAAATTTAATATATTATAAATTTACTATATTTATTAAATTTTTAAATTTATTTTATATATTTGATATATTTGTATTATATTTATAATTTAATTATATATTAATATTCTTTTAAAATAATTTTTTTTTATATATTTAAAATTATAAAGTTTTTATTATATTTTATTAAACTTTATTTTAAATTTATTAAAAAGTTTTTTTAAATAAAATTTATTATTAAATATTATATAATTTTATATATTTTCAATTAATTTAATTATATATTATTATATTGTAACGTTTTTATATAATTTATACATTTTTATAATAATTACTTTAATTTACATTTAATTTATTTTTATTTATTAAATAATATTAATAAAAAATATTATATTTCGAAATATTATATTTTATTTTAATATAATAATATTTTTTTTATTAAAAAATTTATTAAAATTTAAATAAAAAATTCCTAAATTATATATTTTAAATTTATTAAATTAAAATTTTCTTTTTATTATAATATAAATTTTTTAAAAATTATTTTATATTTCCGTTAAAAACTTATTAACTACATTAAAAATTACTCTTAAACCAATTTATAAATTTAAAATTAATTTTACAATACGTAATTATAAATTATTATTTATTTAAATATTTTTAAATTTAAAATTTTAAATTATTTTAAACTTTAATTTATTACATTATAACCCGTTATAAAAACCATTGTAACGTAAGGTTTTATTTAAATCTTTTTATTATTAAAGTTAATTTATTATATTATTTATTAATAATAATAAATTAAATTAAACATAATATTATATATTATTTAAATTATTCTTTTTATTATTATTATATTATAATAAATTAACAAATAAAATATTAATTTACATTATAAACGTAAAAAATTAATTAATAAATATTTAAATATTTAATTATATTAAATTAATAAATAAAATATTTTCGTAAATTAAAAATATATTAATCCATAACGCGAATAAAAATTTAATCAATTTAATTAAAAAAATATATAATTATTTTAATTTTAATAAGTTTTTTATTAATAATAATAATTTTATTAATAACAATAACTTTATTAATAATAATATAATAACTTTTATTAATTTTTTTATTAATAATTATTTTATTTATTTTCGTAAAAAAGAAAAATTTTCAAATATTAAAAAAAACTTTTACAACGAAATTTTTAATAAATTAATTACTAATTTAACAAATAATCCTCTTAATAATTATATAATTTATAAATTAATATAAAATAAGTTTTTTTTTATAATAAATTAAATAAATTTTTAAATTTATTCGTATATAAGTTTTATAATTTAATTGCTTTTTATAATAATTATTTTATTTTAAATCGTATAAATAATTATATTATTATTCGTATTAATTTTAAAATAATAAAAAATATTAACTATTATTTTATTTTTATTAATAATATATAAACATACATTATATTAAAAGTTTTACGAAACTTATATTTATTTATTAACTATTTTAAATTAAAATCATTTATTAATTTTAATAAATTTCTTATTTACTTTATATTAACTTATATTATATATTATTTTCCAAGTTACAATAATATATTTTTATATAATAAAATTTATTACATTTAATTTTTAAATAATTTCGAAATATTTACTTATAATAAATATTTAATTAAAAACTTAATAATTTTAAAAATATTATCTTTAATTTACAATATTATAAAATATAATATTAAAAATATAATATTATATTAATTTTTTTTAATAAAAGTTAATATATTAAAATTAATTATTTTTATAAAATTAAAATTTTAATTTTAACGTAATAAACTTTTTATTAAAATAATAATTATAATAATTATTAATATTATTATCATTAATAACTTTTTTAATAATAATTATTTAAATTTTTTATAAAAAAAATATATAATAAAAAAAAAAAAATATATTAAAAACTATTAAATATTATTATAATAATTACCTCCCATTTTTTACTTTAATTTTTTTTACAATATTTCGTTTTAATATTTAATTAATAATTTAATAAATAATTTACTTTTTAATTAAAAATTAAATAAAATAAAAATTTATCAACCGTTAAATATATAATAATAATTTAACCATTATCATTAAATAATTAAATATTATATAAATAATTTTTCGGCTTTTAATATAAATAAAATTACTAATTTATAAAAAGTCTTTTTATATTAAAATTATTCCATTAAAAATAATAAAAAATAAAATTTTTTATAAATTATATAAATAAATTATTTAAATTAATAATAAAATAAAATAAATTAATTTTAATCTTTTTTAATATATTTTTTAAAAATAATATTACGTTTAATTAATTTATTTTTATTAATTAAAATTTTTTAATATAAAAACAAATTATTTATAAATATTATAAAAAAAAATTATATATTAAATTAAATTTATTTAATTTACGTTATTATTTAATTAATTATATTTTATATTAAACGTATTTAAATTAATAAAAATTTAAATTACTATTTATTATTTTATTTATTATTTTATTTATTATTTTAAATAATAAATTTATTAATTTATATATTTATAAATTTAACACGTTATTTTATATATAAAACTCGTAATTATAATTTTAATTTTATTAAATTTATATATATATAATTTTAAAAAATTTTAAATACGATATTTTAATAATAAATTAATTTTATTTTTATATTAACGCGCCGGATAATCGGAAATCCCATTCCGTTATGCGTATAATAGATCTATTATGCGCCATTATATGTCATTATACGGTATAATGCGTTATGCGCATAGTAAAAATAACATCTCTAATGTTAGCAAGCCACAACGATAAAACGATAACGTATGTACCTAGTAGCGTTATTGGCTTGCTTCGCCCGTAAAGCCGGAATCCAATAAGCGCGTTTGATTTCATCATCTAGTTTGTGGGGTTAGAACTAGGAAAGCATAAAGTGTTTAACTAGGTACTGTTTAACTAATTAGGTACTGTTTAACTAGGTACCTTCTAATGTAGTAATCTAAAACCCCGTGATATCATTTTCTAGGGGTAGTCTGTAGGAGTAGCCTACTATCTATATGATTTCTATACTTGGTATAATTCGAGATCAATGGATGTGATTGGTATTTATTCTATACATCTTAGATACTACCCTCTCGACGATGACGTAAACATAACAGGAACAATAAGTTACGAGTATCACCGGTGTAGATGTAGACAGTAGGATGCGTCAGATTTCTTCCGACGCGCATTAAACGCGACGCGACCTCCGTATAAGAAGCGGTAGGTTCGCAGACTACATTGGCGTATTTATTACCTTAAGAGATATGCAGTGCTGCCAACCGAATGCACAAGAAGACCGCGGTCGCATAATCTCTTGTGTGACTGGACCTTATCTAGATTCGTGAAGGCCGGTCATACTCTTAACTTTCGGCATTGGCGTATATTAGATACGGCTTATTAATTCGTATAACTTATATGGTTTATCGTACCACGAGAGGAGTCAAGTGGCAACATTTCGAAATAGGGAGGGTAGTAAAAGTTCTAGGGGTTGACACTTATATATGAATAAACCAACGGATTCGGTCCATCTATCATCTATTTATCTATCATCTATTTGTCTATTTGTACGTAAACCAGAGGTAACACCACTTACAAATTGCCATGCACTAGATCGCGAACCGTCTTGACCCCCCAACTCTTCGGAGTTTAGATTATCGGATAACTAAGCCAATAGCAGTCTAACTATTATCACGTTGTTACTTTCTCGCCACTCTATATATAATTACACTATGTTGAGGAATATCAGAGATGAATTGTTAAGGGAATGTGGCTCGACGAACCCACATGTGAAGATCTGATACCGTATTTTAATTAGAGCTTGCTATTACGACAATTACGACATCGAGGATCTGCATGAGTATCCCGTATTGCATTGTTTTAACCCGATACGCTCGTGAAAACGTTAAGCATTCTCGTAGTTACATAGAACAGAACAGAACATGTCTCCATCATGAAAAAAAAAGAAAAAAAGAAAAAAAAAACCCATAGATATCAGTGTAAGTTGTAAATATTAGTTCGATTAGATCTCGGCTCCCGTACGAAAACGATGCGAAAAGAAATAGGAAAGTCATAACTCGTAACCCAGAATCATCTACTCCTTCAAACCCATTACAATTCATTCCCATTTTCCGCCTTTCCTCCTTTTTTTTCCCCCCTCTCCTCTCTTCGCCTCGCCGTTCCCGCCGAAGCCGAATGCCGAGAAGTGTCCATAAACACCCCCCCTCCTATCTATACATTACCGGTAGTAGAGTTACCATTATAGCGGGGAATAACATGAGAGACGTCCATCATAAAGGTAAAAAATGAAATGGAACTCTCATGTCATACCCGTATTCCATTAGTGTTCGTACAGCCCGGCGACAGAGTCATAACAGTGTCGCCGACGCATTAGTCTATACCATAATCATTAATTTGGCTCCTGAGACCTTATACCTGGCTACGGCCAAGGTAGCTGCTCCGAGGACTGTGACCAGACCAGCCCAGACCTGCGCCCAGAGGTATTGTCCGCCGCAGTAATCGATGATCGCACCCGCCGTCGGGGGACCGGCAACAGTAGCGACAGCAAGTATAGTGCAACACATGCCGAATCTTGTACCCATCTTGACAGGATCGTTGGTCAGGCTAGCCAGGGCACTAGCAAAGGCACCCTGGGCCGCAGAATTTGTAATGCCGAAGACGATCGCGAAGACGTACATGGTGGACGACGTGTTGATGGCGATCCATGCGAAGAAGGCGACGGCTAGGGTGAGTGTCGACAGGATAAAAGCGTTAATAGGACCCAAATATGTGTCGGCGAGGTAACCGATTATCGGACGGGACGGTATACCGACTGCATTCATAATAAGCAACAGTGAAACGGCCGACGTAGGTGTAAAGGAGGCGACCGTGATAGCGTATGTGTTGACCTAATCATATAGATGTTAGAAAAGATTTGTGTTCCTGGGTGCAAGCCCTAACCCATATCATATGGTTAGTGTCAGGAGTTAATACTACTTACATAGAAAAAACCAAAATACAAGGCCCAATAGACCAAAAAAGCCCCCGCGACAAAGATCACGTAAGGAGGCTCTTTGAAAGCAGCCCACTCCACCATGGGGCCAGTTTTCTTGGGGAGCCGACGTGGCTTGAGGAGCACATTCATGATAACTACCATGAACAGCGCGACAAATCCTGCGCACCGGACGGACCAAGCAAAGCCGATCTTAGGTATAAGATACTGGACCGTTGCGGGGAAGATTATACTCCCTGTTCCGGTACCAGCTGAAGATAGTGTTAGGGCTAGTGCGCGCCTCTTCTTAAAGTACGATGCGACAATGGTGATGGTAGGCATGTACATCAGACCCAAACCTATGCCAGTGCAGACTCCCTGGGAGAGGAAGATCTGCCAGTATTGGGTGGCAAGACTACTCATGAAAGTGCCTATTAGGGCGACGAAAGAGCCGCCCAGAACCGTCTCCCGCGCATATCCCGCATCTGCTAGCCGTCCAGCTACAGTACAGATCAAGTTATTTAGGAAGATCTGTATGGACCCGATCCACGAGATTTGCGAGGCAGGAAGTTTAAGTGATTCGGTGTAGTAAAGCTGATATATTCCAAAAGCTGCACCGTAGCCGCAAGCCATAGCGTTGATGAAGTGACAAGCTAATACCTGGAGCCAGGCAACGGAGCCTCCGTCCGGGTAGTCAACTTCATCGCCAATGCTTGGCTTTGGCGTAACGCTCTCGTCGGGATGAGTGAGCGATACCTGGCTGTTCGCCAAAGAAGCAACGGCTACCGCATGATGAGTCTCCTTGATTTGCTCAACAGAGACCATGATAGGCAAAAAAAGATGCAAGAGATTTGTGGCTGGTTGAGATGCCGAAGAAGCTCGATATATTGCTAAACTGAGAGGAAGATGACAAGAATGATAACCATGATGCTGAACTTCACGATGCGGCCCTTCATATACTTACCAGAACCCCCCCAAAACTTCCAAGCTCTCAAAAACTGCAACAAAACATATTACCTAGCAAAATCTCACGATGTGGCCACGATATTGCAGGGAGCCAAGGGGCCGGACCCCAACGTCCGTTAACGGCTGCGCGGGCTTGTCATGGAATTTCCATGTGGAGTAAAGCGCCTAAGGGGCGACGGTCTGGCCGCCCATCCCAGCGCAGCGCAAGTGTGTCATCCCCAAGACACGTTCCATGGCCATCGTGAACGTTGGTAGATCCTCTCACGCATAGCAGCGAACCGGAAGCTTGCGCGCCGCCACGGAGACTTCGGGGGGTAGTTCTCCAACGTGACGAGAGCAAACGCGCATTGCACACATTGCACAATATCACGAGATGTGGTTTTTAGGTATCTAGGGCCAGTAGCTCATTACCGAAAGCGCACCGACTGGAGCAGAACAACGGTGAAGAAGGGAATCTAGGCTTCTTCTAGTCCACATTGCCATCTCGATAGGGCCTCGGTAGGATCCTCAGTTGGAGCTTTTATTTTTTTATTTTTTCAAGTCATGGACCGTGGGCTGGGCATCAATTCCCGATAAACACATTTTCTCCTCTTTACCGTACCAAAAGTACATGAGCCTGGTATCGTGGTAGTACCATCCCCATAAGAGACACGAGGGAAGAGGAGAAAAGGTGAGTGGAGAATAACTTTGGCTTCAAAATTCGGCTGAAAGTGGGCGACGGTGAAGGGTTTGTGTGAAGAAAGAAGGCAATGAAGACGCTCGAGACAGAAGATGATCAAAGCCACTATATTTTCTGATCTAGTGCCAAGACGGCTAGCTGCCAGGGGAGAGTTAAGCTATTCTATAAAAGGAATAGCGGACCACCGATCTAGTTTAACTCAACGTCACACGAACCCCGGGATTTATTTGACTGGCGGTAACTGCCGAATGCGCAGCCAATGAGAAGCTTGGAATCCTTCTCTTAGCTTCTTTATTTAGGTCCAGAACGACGCCGCTTTAGTTTAGGTTTGAACCCCGTCTGACTTCTCCTTTTGACATCGTTGCGAGCCACGAACATGTCAGATACGGTCCATTGAAAAAAAAAAAAAAATTATGTGTTATGGGATGACGCCTGATAGTCTGAAGATTAAAACAAAATATGGGACTGATGTAGTCTGATACACCTTCTTTTTTTTTCCCTTTCTTTTTGGCCTACTGACCTACATAGCCTGGTTCAATATGGATACTCTTAAGATGTACTACGTCGGGATGTATTCTATATATTCTATATAATACGTATACCCGCCGAGACTTTCAAACGATGATCAGTCTACATATCAACTACACTATGATGCACTCTCATATATACACGTATATATACCATTTTGTAATTATGAGTATCGTTTATATTTGCTAGAGTTTTCATGATATTTAACATTCATTTACGCTAGCTAGCGATAGAGAACAGGTAAGGAAAGAGAACACACAATGCGAAAAGCTTCAAAAACAAGTATGGACCGCCAAAAAATATAGGAGAAGCAGGATAACCCCGTTGAAAAACACAATTTCCCACCCCCGTACGGCTACCAAGTCCGGCCTTTCGTACGCCCTGTGATCCGCTGACAGTAGGGCAAATGCCATGCATCCCCCGCCCTCGAGCAGCGGATTCCTTTAACACTCCGGTTTTTTGTTCTCCTCGTTGCCGTTCCATCTTCTCCCTTCTGAAACGCACCCGGATTACTTTTTTCCAAAGCTCGTTTTCTTATTTTTGAGTCCATGACTCGGCGTAGTATCTTAAGCTAAGGGTTGGTGACGTTGCGAACGACGAAGTGACAAGCAAGTACGATCCAACGCCAGTAACCCTTCCGCAAGATATTTGTACCTAGCGTTCCATATTTGATGAAAAAGGAGTGTAACGGCCGCGAGGCCCATATTAAATACCTGTTTCCTCTACGCCTCTTCCAATCCCAGTAGGAATAAACTCCGACGAAGAGTAGCAAGACACCGTCCCATAATCCGCCTCCCCTCCCTAGATATCGCGTAGTTTCACACTAGCGTAAATGCAGACACCAGGCTTATGCTATAGTTTAAAGCAATGTGGTGTCGGGCACATAGGTGTATCCCGTCAGCAACCATGTTTTATGACCGAAGCTGATGGATATGATTCTCGGTACTCGGGGTGGATACAGTCGAGACAAAAGGTACCACCCGGTGGTAGACTTTGAAAGTTCTCTGCCGTATATAATACGCGTTGTCGAGCATCAATGTATTGTGGCGCATTATTAGTAGATCAGGTGACCTACCGCTTTCGCTTCTTGTTCTTGTCGCCTGCTACTGTAGGAGCTGCAATAGGAGCGGCGGGTAGGAGGGTAGGGGGTCCCGAGATATCAGCCGTCTTAATGGGGACGCCCATGTGACGGCCGTAGCGGCCCTTTCTACCGTTTCCTTCGTCCTCGCTAATGCATTGGTCGGCACTAAGGCCAGCATCACGGCATCGACCACAGGGTCGCTGTCGATCGCAACCTTTCTTGCTCTTGCGGCATCGCTGGCAGCGTGGCTTAGTAGAAAGATCAGGCTGGTCATCCTCGCCCGATTGCCCTGGGGCTAATGTAGTTGACGCGATAGAAGGCTTGCGCGACTGGTTTGGTAGAGACGCGGGCGACATTGGACCCATGAGACTAGTAGCAACACTAGTCTTCTTTGTCTTGGTGAGTTTGGGTGCTTTGGGAGCTTTGGCCTTGGAAATCTTTGTAGCTGGTGCTTGTAGCTTTCCGGGTTGTTGCGCCTTGAGCTTCGAGTCGTTCGGCTTGGGGCCGCTGAGAGGACCGTCTTCAATGCCATCCTCGTAGTCAGCATCATCGCCACTAGCATCGATGCTGTCGCGCGAGGGTATGAAATGACTATGCGTCGTTTGGTAGACCTTGCGATTGGTTCCAGCGAAGTCAAGCTTCTGGCGACGCGAGGGCGGCAGCTCATTTTCGCTTTCGCTGTCGGCGTCACTTGTAGCACCGGTTGACGAAGCAACTTCAGCCCTGCCGCTGAAGGTATCATCTAATGTCGACGCGGATGTTCGTCCATGGGAAATGTTGGACATTTCGCCCAATCTCATAAGCTGGATTGCGACATCCTTATCCTCCTCGGACACGCAGCTTCCAATAGTTGGATCAGGAGTCGGCAGGATATTATTACCAGTCCCTGGATAGCTGATGCTACCGCTGTTGCGATGGCGCCGCGAGTCATTCATCGGTGTCGCAAACATGCCAGCATGACCATATCCATTGTTATAACTTTGCGGGGATTGTAAGGCACGAGCGTTTACGAAAGCATTCTGTCCGGGATGCGCGAACGGAAACGCTGGTCGTTGATGCTCAACGCGGCGGACAGGAGAGACAGAAGGATTGGAGGTAGCAGCGGGCATCTGAGGTGGCGCGAAGAGCGGTAGCTCCTGTGACCACAGTTTGGTTAGGCAAATGTCGCCTTTGAACACAATAGAATTTGGGTAAACTTACCGAACTCTCAAATTTGGCGCGCTTTCGGCGACCACCTTCTACGATATTTTCAACGCTGATATCGGTGTTACCGATCTGTTCCTTCGCCTTGCTAGATACAGACGCGGGAGCGCCGTCCCCGCTATCGTAGCCGTTAATGCTGTCGCTGCGATTATCATAATTTGCGCTACGATTTTTGGTAGAGCGCGAGCGACCTTTCTTCCCAGCCGTGGGGTTTGTACTAGCAGACGCGCTACGCCTGCCGCGACCTCCATTGGGAGATGGACTGCGCTTACGAGAAGTCCTTGATGCAGGTCTCGAGAGATGGTGTCCTAATTGGGCCGCATATTCCATTGGCCCAGGTTGGAAGCCATTTGGACCAAATGCTCCCGCCGGTGGAGGCGACTCCTCAATAACTCTGACGTAGACAATCATATTGTTGCTAAAGTTCTCATACCTCGCAATGAGGGTGTTGCCTCGATCGTCCTCAAAACTAACACCTTTCCCTCCATGGTAGAGACCATAGAAA
This sequence comes from Entonaema liquescens, assembly GCA_902805475.1. NCBI lineage: Eukaryota > Fungi > Ascomycota > Sordariomycetes > Xylariales > Xylariaceae > Entonaema > Entonaema liquescens. The sequence goes on along the minus strand of CADCSX010000025.1, from coordinate 944,777 downwards.
TTCTTCACAGTAGATATTATCGACTCCGTGTCATCATGAGGGTAGATTTGAACGCGCAGGGGAAGCCTTGCACGGTATTGAGGGGATTCGGGGAAAAGGAGTTCGAATTGGACATGTTTCGGGGTTACAGGTTGTCGAGGAGAGGCGCTTCCGCTATGGGAACCGGTAGAGCCGGACGGGAAGGTTTCAATGGGTGAAGCAGACGCCATTTTGCTCACACCACGAATCGCTTCCGTATAGAGGGTGACTTCGTCTGCTCCTTGAGCTTTAGCCGCAAGGAGATGAAAAGCGCTCACTACCGTTCGAGTGTGGGTGGGTTGAGGGAAAGGGGGGGGTAGAATGATTTTTGTTGGCAACAAAATCAATAACACCGACGCCAATAGGTTTCTCCTATACAAGCTCCCGTCTCTTTTGAATAGAGTATAACTCCAAGTGTTGGTGGTGACAATGTAGTTGTGGTCGAGAATTTAGAGCGAAGCGGTCAAGACCCGATCGCAAGGAAATGAACGAAAAGTCGGGTTCGTCGAAACGACTCTTTCAAACTACAGAAACTTGATACGAATTAGTTAGATTATAGAAGCACTAGGTAGCAATTGCGTATCGCCATTAGGAAGTATTAATGCTAGTTATTGATCTGTTCGAGGCAGAGTCTAGGTGCGGAGTGACGGGTTGAGTACGACCTTAAGCGTGTGCAGTAGGTAATGGCTATGGCTAGAACGAGCGGAATGGAGAGATAGGGGTCAAAATGAAGCGAATACTTGATCGCATTAGGTGCCATTGCTAGAAAAACTTACCGGAAGTAAGAATGGATGGTGCTGTGCGCTTAGAGATGCATGAACTCGACTTTCAAGTCAGGATGGTTCCCCGATCGACCTATGTCACCAAGGAGTCAGTTAGAAAGAGCCGAGAAATTACGGATGTGCTCGTAGGACTAGGTAACTATGTAGACTTCAGAGAGGATTGGGATGAAGTAAAAAAACATACCAAAGGAAATGGAGATGTGTTAGATGAGAGCTGGTCGAGAATTCGGGGTTGTGTGAAAGAGGAGGTGGAAGAAGAGAGTGAGGTTTTGCAGCGTGAGTCTCCAAAAAAGGCTTTCCCACATAAAGTTGCATGCCGTCCACTAAAGTAAAGTACATCCAGTTTGGTCAGTTTGGTAGGTGCAGTACCTGCCCGACTTTGGGGCACCGCGGGCTGCCCAGGCCTTGAACAGCGCACCAGCACCACACCACTAAAGTACCTGGCTACCGGCTGCTAGTAGGCTGTTTAGTGATGCACCAAACCGAGAACGTGCCACTGAAGAAATACATAGAAAAACAACGGTCAGGCTACTAACAAGGTACCGACCCGTCTCCGTCTCCGTCCGATCCCAACGGTGAGCACCTTAAGCTTAGGTATGGGTTTTTTTTTATTGGAAAAAAAAGGGGGAAATAAATATAAATATATAAAGTTCTCAATTCAAATTCCTATTACTTTTTGCGACTTGAGTATATGTTGAATTCTCTACGAATTTACGAATGTAGGTTGACTGTCTAAAGTGGGTATAGGGAGGTACCCGTCTGTAGGTAGTACTTCCCAGCATTCCTCGGGTCTTGGTCAAGTGCGTCGTTTATAAAAGTTACAAGATCGACAACGAATGCGACTAGCCCAGAATAAAAACTGAACATGCTCAATACGCCAAGGGTAGGTAGTAAATCGCATAACTCGTTGTTGTCTATGGGGTTTTTTCTACTGATTCTACGAATTATCTAACATCTTGAAAAGTCCATATATGATCTGTTCGAAAGAAGACGGTGGGTTTTCATGTATATTTTTACATGATATTACATGATACTACTACATATTGTACTATTTGTATCCCAGCATCATGTATACATATATCATGTATACATATATCATGTATATATATTATTATTATATGTAAGTTGGTAAAGGTAAGGCCTATTTCCCTCTTCTTATCGAGTCGCAAACATTGGAAAACATTGGATGCATTGTACACATGGCTCAAACATATGTTATTGGGTACATGCCGTCCAGCGGATGCATTAGAGCGTCACATATAATCTTTTGCGACTCGCATGTCCCGCCGCGATGCGTAAAGGACGTGAGGATACACCATACATGTACTTCCACATATTGTTGCGATACCCGCAGAGCAAATCCAACCATGCGCTGCGTTGCGCTGCGTTGCGCTGCATTAGGACAAGACTGCGAACGGAGGCGACTTTTTCACTTATGTTTCTTCTTAATGGTCTACTTTTTTTTTTCTTTTCTTATTCTCCATCTATGCTAGGTAAGGTATGTAAGATATGTAACTTTGGATCTACTGATCTGGACTTTACTTAGTATCCTGCTCATCTTAATTACCTTACATGGATGATGGGTGATGGGTGATGAAGGAGGGGGCAAGTTGATCTGCCTAAGTCGCCTTGTCTCAGAATATCAAAGTGTTTAAGAGTCTCAGTCTTAAAGAAAGAAAAAAAAAAAAAGGGCGAACGCAAACACGTCCCTGAATTTTGCGCATTGCGACGTCGAACTAGGAATTACCTGCCTCGAGATCCCGTGGATGCACAGCCATATTGCGCGCTTCCGGCAGGTCAAATACATATGAAGATACAAAAAACAAGATACCTACATATAGGTATACATACGTATACACTTACATCTGACTTGTCCAAGAAGTTCCAAGGAGGTAACTTAGGTTACGGAATCACCCGGCCTTCTCTCGATCCAGGCACACACGCGCGCACATACACACAATAACACACATACCATACACACTACACACTCACATAGAGCCATAGAGCCATACATAGGCATATCTCACTTACGCTGGCGCAATTGTGTGTGATCCTTCATGATTAGGGGGATACCTGTCAGATAGCTACCTCTTATAGCATCTAGTTAGCATCTACAAAGCTTACTATCTCAATAATGCGCTTTTGCGCCGCTCTTTGCGATTCAAGCTAGACGCTACTTAAGGGGCTATGCGCCGCCGTTGTCCAAAGCGTCCTTCGCACTAGGACGAGTAGACGTCACATTTTGAGGCTCGAGCTTTAAGAAAAAGGAGCCATTGGCGCTTTTGCGCATCACTTTGAACCCCCCCCCTTACTATATAACTCCTCAAGGCGCATTTCATATAAAATCCCACCTACACTCTCTAAAAGTTGTCGCGTGAAGGCGCAACTTGAAAAAAAGAAGCTATCTAAAGATCGCTGTCAGGTGCCCAGCTGATCTATCGGTTCCGTGGACGTAGTTCGTGGTCGCAAACGAAAAGCTCGTCGTATGCGAGTTGAGGTGAGCAAAGCGGGCAAGTTGACAGCCTAGCCAACCAATAGCGTGGCCCTTTAGATGCGCCAGTTTGTCTGAGAGCAGGGATGAGGCCCAGCAAAACTGGTAGGGTACGTACGCAGTAGATAGACATGAATGACCACTCGGAGTAGTCCCCAGACCCATCTGGAGGATACCTGAGGGTCGCTCTACGCAGTAGTGTGAGTGGGCGCAGGACGGAAAAGCTGCATCTAGAATTCGCAATTCACTAAAAGACGGCCGGTATCTAGAAAATTGGGAAGCAAGTTCAAAAAAAAAGAAAAAGACTTCCGAGGGCCCTGATGGACGGCCCAAGAAGGTTGTCATCTTTTTCCGTCCGATGGAAAAGAAAGAAATGGGATCCGGCCCCATGCTAAGGCTGTTCTATGTTTAACCACTTCGGTATGGCCACGGCGTTTCGGTGGTAGAGAGATTTGCGCAGCAGTAGAAGTACATTAACCAGCTAACCAGCTAGCCAGCTAACGTCCAAGGACCTACCCAGGTGGTTGTCGATGGCCATTCTACTATTGTACAATACGTACCAGAACTCTAAGGACTAAATCGAAGCGAGTGGCACACTGTGGATTCTGGAGGGTTGGACAAATAAAATCCATACTACCCGAATGCCGGGCCAGAAGAGGCAAAGGCCCTGTTGTTAACTCGCATGGAAAGGGAAAAGTAGGTATACACGTATATACACGTAGAAAGTATTGGAACTGGGGACTGGAGACGGGAAGACTGTGAAGAATGGAGAATGGAGACTGGAGTTCGACGATGGTATGCGCTGGCGGCCAGTTTCATCCACTTGGATCGAATCAGACCCTGGGAATACTAGCAGCTTCTGACAAGCCCAGATCCTTTCAACCAAGCTGGTAAGCCGGTAAGCTAGATAGTTAGAAGCTCTTGCGCAGCCAAGCCAAGCGCGGACTACCCTTTGGGCGCAACTTGCGGGATCGCCCAACAACTTGGTTTCTCCACGCGCCAGAATCCAACTTGGTTGGCTGCTGACGGACGTCGTACATAATAACATAATAAACATCCACGACTTTTTTTTCTCCAAAACTGTTCGCTCGCCTATTCGAGTTCTACCTTATTTCGAAAATAAGAAAAACAAAACAAACAACAAAAAGAGGGAACGAGACAGGGTCGCGGCCATGGGCCCTATCTCGGGTTTCAGGTCAACGTCCCTCACAGCCTTTCCCCTCAGTCCCTAGCCTCCGAATGTGAAAGAATTGCAAGATTCCGAGGCGGCGCATAACTACATACATACATACATACTTAACATACTGTCACCTCTTCTATCTCTTACATCTAACTAACCTCTCTTGCTTTCTTAGTTGTTCTTGTCTTTTGCTAGGCTAGGATACCTAAGGTACGATATGTACGATACCTAGCCTAGGGCTGCTTGCTGGGTTTAGTGCCCCCGTCTTCTTTATCTTGACCGCTTATGATAGATCGAACCACAAGCGTCCAATGGGCTCGCAAGCCTATCAGAATCGTGGTCTACTTTTCGTTCGGTCTGTTGTTGATCTACACCGCACTTACTGAGAGACTCTCTATCTGCGGTCTTTTTTTCCCCGTCTTGGACTGGCGACTTGTGATCCTGAATCCTGGGGTATTCCGCCGGTGCGTGCGCAGGCAGCACAAGAATATAGGTTAGGTAGAGAAGGGGGTAAAAAGAATTAAAGAGCTCCATCAAGATCGACATCGGAGTTCGTCATATCGACTGCGATAGCGACAACTTATTTATTAGCCAAGCAGGAAAGCGAGTAATATTTTTTTTTCTCTGCCAACCTCCGCATGTTGCCACGATAATATGGGTTCTCTCGTCTCCCCAATCAGATAGATTGCAAGCTTAATTAAGGGAAATACAGCGCCATTGGAGGATATCATGTAATGTTTCCAGTACAGTGTAATAAACCCAATAAACCCCCCAGCGCTGACCACTTATTTACAAGGTATAACTTAGCCTTTCGGTATTTCCGTGCGTTGTTACAACCCTTGCAACAGGAAAGTCTCCAACAGAAAAAGTCTCGTCATCATGAATTTCCATCGAACCGCATTCCCCTATCTTTGTTTCTTGTCGCTCCAATGTTTTCCATCTATATATACGTCGTTAGGGTTTTGTAGTTACCTCTTATCCAATCGAAAAATAGATGCGACTTTTGTGCGGCTGTTTTTTCTCGTGCTCATGCAATGGTTTGAGGGAAGCGGCATGATGCGCATGCATGTCACATCATTGAGGCGACGTAAGACGTCGTCCAGACTTTGACCTAGCAGCTTAGCCATCGTGTTATATAGACGTATGTTCGTATATGTTTGGTCCATATATGATCGCCTTCATGTTATAGGGCGTACTACATAGTAGACTTATTTGGACGACAACTAGACATGCGTACCATAATAGTCTAGCATCCTGCGAAGTAGTCGATAATTCCAGGTTCCGGCCTATCTAGTACCGTGGCCGGAAAGCTCTTAAAGGGAGGGGTGTTATCCAACCACGATCGAATGTGAAATGTCGTATTCCGATACTCGTTCCAGACCACAATCAAGGGCTGAGCACTAGAAGAGGGAGAGATAGAGAACCAGAGTTGCGCAAAACGAAACGGCCAAGATTTTACGTATGATTGCTATCTATAAATCCTTACGAAATCGTATAGGTTATGGAGCTAGTCGTAGTAAGTCGTAAGTCATAATTCATCATTCCCTGGGCAGCCTGGGCTGCTTCTACCCAGTCAGACGATTTGCGCCACCTGGAGGCATATGATTGAGTATAAACTTGAAGGCACTAATCAGCATTATAGTACACAGAACTTGTGTCGCATAACCATAGATAACACTTCTGATAGGTTTAAAAGTGACCCTATCCTTCGGTAGATGTGGTAGAGCTGAAAGGCTGTTGTTGGAAAAGGGCAACACTCAAGGCCTTTAATACATCACGTGATTTCGAGTTGCGCTCGCGATCTGATTCTAAGAATGACCGCGCCCGAAGCTCAAAATCCGAACTTGGCCATGCGCAACTCTACTTAAGCAAAGTGGTTTTCGCATGACAGTGGGAATATAAAGTATAGTATATAGAAGTTTTTCCAAGGAAAAGGGAGGGAAAATACGTTCTGGTTAGGAAGCTATCGTAGATTTTCGTCAAAGTCAGAATAAACCCAACTGGATGGGAGACGCGATAATGCAAGATGATACGTCATTGCTCTTTAAAAAGCGCATTGACCACTGATAAGTCGCAAATGGGTATTTGCTCTAAGTACTCCCGTACCACTTTAAGTGTGAGGTGGGGTGCAGTCACATAGAAACGGAATATCCTAACGCCGTCACTGCCCCACTTAGATAGGATAGGGTAAACCTGAGTCATTTGTCAGGACGCCGCCAGGTTTCACAGGTTGCTACCGACTCGATTTGACCTGGGCAACGGGCAGGAATTAAGACAAGGATCATAGGCTTAATGCACCTTCTCGGTTTGTTTATTTTGATTTATGATTTATTTCCCCACAGCTTCCCGCGGTAGACTGGTACGTACCTTAATGCTAATTTCCTATTTGGGTATGTACGTACCTGAGTAAGGTACCTGAGTAACGTTCTAAGGTCTACCTGTCGCCGTTCAGAGCTACACACTTACACACTTTCAGCCTTCAATTGGAAAGTCAACATCAACAATCGGCCTTCAATCTTTAATCTTTTTTACCAGTGAACCTCAAAACGCACGCACCCCTCTTTCACATCTCCATTGCGTCGCCGCTAGACCTTCTCACTTCTTCAACTTTTTTTTTCTTCCACAATTAACGCCGAACACCTCGACACCTTCTTCCTGCGCATCTGACCTTTTTCAAACTTTGCCCATCAAGAAAGTCTGCAACGCACTTTTGATTCGACACTACGCCGACAGCTATTGCCAGTGTCCAATCTCGTTCTATGGTTCCTATCAAACTCAACAACGTACTTCACAACCTAGGTCGCCATTAACGTTTCTGATCAAACGCCGATTGCAAGGCTACCTTTTTACCTAGGTACCTTCTAACATATCCAATCCCAAATCTAGCATTTACATCAATCAACATCGCCGTGAATCTCGTGCCAACTCACCTACATCCCAACCGCCGTCTAACACCTTTCTCTCTATTGATGTGACGACCTAACATCTCTCTCGTCGCCGACACCACCACCTTGCTCTATTTTCATTGGGAAAAAAAGGTGGTCATCATAAATCCGGAGGTCTCCTAGTAGTCATTGGGAAGAAAGAACTATTTAAAGGTTTAGCTCGGTCCCAAAATATCAGTTCTGGGAGCAAGATTGAGTTCTGGGAACAAATAGGTATGTATCCGCTTTGATCTGCACCCCATTCAGCCCTTTTTGCAGCTTCTCGCAGCCCATCCGCAGCAAATAATCCACTATGATCACTTAATGTGCAGCTGTCAAGGAGCTGCTTTGGAGCTGCCAAGCTGCTAGGCAACGCCCTGACAACTGCGCATAAGCTTTAAGCAAAGCTTCAACAAGTTTAATTACTTGCAGCTTTGCAGCTTTGCAGCTTAGCACCTTACCTAGCACCTAGCACCTTTCATCCCATCCCCCCCATTTACCATTCCCATTCCCCCAACCCATGCTCCCATGCTCCCATGCTACCACCACATATACGCGAGAAAAACATTCAAAATACCCATACTTGCATACCAACCACCAACCTTCATGTTCGAGTTCATGCTCAGCTCAGTTTAGACTAACCTTGTTGCTAGAGTACTCCACTCTATATGCATTGAATTCCTAGGACACGCTTTTAAAGTATCCATCACTTATTTCGTTTCCCTTGGGCCATAATCGTCCTTCGATCATCCTGTGTACACCTTGTACACCCTAATATTTCCGGCTGAGGTCTTGGACCAAAGCTCACTCTTTCTTTCAACTTTCCCCCTTTCGTCGCGTCTCGAGATCACCCCATTAGGGCATCATCCCTACGAAAATTCGCGGACCATGGACGCCAGGGTAAGTTCTCTCTCTTTTTTATTTTATTTTTCCCTATCTTTCCCCACTGTGCCTGATCTCTCCACCTCCACAATCTGTCGTTCCCTTTCAGTGACCAAACTTACCATACGATTGATACTCGTGCTTGACTCTATATGCATACCCAATCCCAACATTTCAACTTGTTTTCAATGACCTTTCGTGTCATAGCTATTGTGTATTGTAAGCACTACGCTTTCCCAACCGATACTAACTTTTCAATTCACCCTTGATAGCCTTCCCGTTTCGCCTATGCTCTAAGCAACCGGAACGACGAGAACCTACCCCCAATGGCTAACAAGTCTATTCACCAACGTCACAAGTCCACTAGCAACCTAGCAAACACTATGACCGCCGCTAATGGCCTGTCTAAGCTCGCGGTTAAGCCCAATGCCCAAAGTGACTTGGACGCTCGAGCAAAGCCCGCAGCATCTAACTCGCACATGCTAGTTGTGAAGCATGCGGGAGCCATTGCTACAGACCAAGAGAACCGAAACAATAACGTTTCCAAGGACGCCTTCCTACGACCCGCACAGCGACTTCCAAAGTCTCTCGTTCCCTCGATTTCGATGAATCAGCTTCGATCTACAGCTAATGAGCCAGCACCCGTCTCAAAGCAGCAGTTGCAACAGCAGCCTATCAAGAAAAGAGGTCAGCCGTTCAAGGTCTTCAGTGACGGTCAATCTGAGAAGGAGCCCGTTGTTCAACCTACGCTGGAGAAGGTGAGCCGAGCCGCTATTACTATCAAGTATAGTACTCAGCCGCAGGTTCAGACCAAAGATCGCGTCCCTGTAGTATCTGAGAAAGTGCTGCCGGAAAACAGCCAACAAGGATGTTACTCGGCGAATTCTAAGAAAGACGCCCAGGACAGCCATCCTTCCACTGCCCGTCAAGGCGAGGACGAGGCCACAGAGGCTGTCTACTTGGACGCTGTCGAAGAGCTTCCGCGCAACATGTATTCAGTCGCGAAGTCGGAAAAAGGTGCGGCCTGGGGTGTGGCAGTTGGTTACCTGAACAACCAGACCGGATGGGTTTCTCCTGCTCTTGGCAAGGATGAACACGATGTACCCCCTGCTACCGGCGATGGCATGTACCCTCATTACGATGAACGATTCGCCTCTGGCGCATTCCCCCCGCTTCACAACGCGGTCGATGTATCTGACTACGAAGACGATTACTATGATGAGCAGGGTTACACCACCGCTCATTCTGGCCGGGATAACACGACGGGTGGTGTCACTACTGTCTTGATGCCCCCCAAGCTCACCAAGAAGGGTGCGGCGGAAATTGCTACCGCAAAAGAGATCGTGGAGAAGAAGAACCGTGGTGTCCCAGATGATGAGGAGTGGGATATTAGCATGGTGACTGAGTATGGAGAGGAGATTTTTAGTTACATGAAGGAAGTCGAGGTAAGCAAGCCACATAAACGAGGTAACACAGAACCATACTAATTTTCCCACCAACAGATTGATCTACTACCCAAGCCTCATTACATGGATATCCAGACTGAGATCAAGTGGTCCATGCGAGCCGTCCTTATGGACTGGGTCATTCAAGTCCACACTCGTTTCGGACTTCTTCCAGAGACACTCTTCTTAGCCGTCAACTACATCGACCGATTTCTCTCAGTTAAGATTGTCTCGATAGGAAAGCTCCAACTAGTCGGTGCTACCGCTCTTCTACTCGCTGCGAAGTATGAAGAAATTAACTGCCCCTCGGTTCAAGAAATCGTCTATATGGTCGACGGCGGCTACAGCCAAGAGGAGGTCCTCAAGGCAGAGCGTTTTATGCTCAGCATGCTCAACTTCGCACTGGGTTGGCCCGGTCCGATGAGCTTCTTGCGACGTATCAGCAAGGCGGACGACTATGACAGTGAGATTCGAACCGTAGCAAAGTACTTCCTCGAGGTTACCGTTATGGACGAACGCTTCGTCTCAAGCCCTCCCAGCTATGTGGCTGCTGGAGCTCAATGCCTTTCACGTATGATTTTAGGCAAGGGTGACTGGGTAAGTTCATACCTCCTCGAATCTGGTATTCGTTTATCTAACATATCTTCTAGACTGCCGATCATGTCCACTATTCCGGCTACACGTTTGCCCAGTTGAAGCCGCTGGTCGGAATGATCTTCGACTGCTGCCGAATTGGCCGTAAACATCATCGAGCAGTCTTCGAGAAATACTCGACTCGCCTCTTCAAGCGCGCAGCTCCGTTCGTCGAAGAACAGATCCAGCACGGTTTCAGACTTCCCTTCCAGCGCGGATATCATCACACCTATGATCTCACGAACACCGAGATGCATGCGGGATCGCGCACTGTGTCGATGCCACTTCCCATCATGGGTTAAATCCATCCATCGACAGGAGTTTTTTACTCGACAATGGCAGGCAACCACTGTCAATATCGGTGTGTTACATAGACTAATAATCAACACGGCGCAACAACTTGGGAGGCATCATGAGATTCCATCAGTTTACATAGAGATCCCGCGGTCGTTACCGATGTTATCGACACGGGTTAATACCTGATCAACTAATAAGCCGGCATCGATGTGCCGTCATTTACGATGTCATACGCGGACTATGAACCTAACGACACATTCTGATTCGCGACGTTTTCTTTTTGTTCGATACACTTTGCTTTTCCGCGACGGTTTTTACGCAACTCTCAGCCTAATCGGCGAGATTTCATCATTGCGCACAGTTTTCCAGCATGAGTTCAGGCGTACGGTCCTGGGAGGGCAGGACAGGACAGGGTGGTACGGAAAGCAAGCAAATAAGCAAGCACAGGAAGGAAGGCAGGCGTCGACAAAAACTTATTCTTCATTGATTCATTCTTCATTGGCATGGCCAACAGGACTATTTTACTAGTCATAATTTAGGGGGTCGCATGGCACCGGAAAGGAGTGGAGACATACTCTAGGCTCTTGTTTGAGTATATAATTTTGCTTGCTTGGGAAAGAAGAGCAACCATCTCAACCCCCATTCGTGGACAGGGTTTGCTAGATAGTGCTTTAGACTGCGAAGTCTCCCTGCATTGATTTGTTTACTCTTGCTTTACACGCATGTTTTTTTTTGGCAGTGACTCTATGATTCTGATCCATAGTTTAATGTGAATGGTGGCTTTGCTAGAAGTTCCTAGGTTTTGTACCAATTTCGATACAGCCCAAGTACTACAGTAGGTGTGTTGTTGCAGTGATTTGCTATCGATCACCCTTCCCCTTGCCTTAAGTGAGGTTATCGTTTCTTTCTCGGAGTTACTGCTAAATGAGTCTGTCCTCGCGGTTCATCGCAATCAAGGAACGTTAGTGTTCAATATGCCGTCATGAGACTCATTTGAGTAAATCGCACTATGTCTCAAAATGAAATACACTTTTTTGGTCCCAACTAATATTCTCTCACTTGCGTGTCTAAGCAACCTTTAAATGAAAAACTATTAAGAAATGACTAAAAACAGCCAGATGACTCTGTTGCGTATGAGACAAATTCCAGGCAAGCTTTAATGCTTTAACATGCGCTATGACTGAATGCTTGTAGTATGATCATGTTTTCTCTAGACATGAGAGACTTCTTCTAAACGGCTGCCATAATATTACATGAGACGATTAGTATCAGATGAAACTCTGTGCTCAAGATGTACATTTGTTGAGAGGAGTTGGTTGTGTGCTAGTATAACGGGAGGTTAAAGGGGAACGAAACGAAATGTGGATAATACAAATGCTAAACTACCTAATGTCTGCTCTAAACATCGCCCACACAACTAATATAATTAGCTTCGAGATATGTCTACTCGCGCGCAGGTATAGAGCTGGGTGTTTTAGGATTTTCATTTCTCATATTTCGCTTAATTATAGGTATGAGACTATACAGGTAGTGTACCTGTGTATGTATTTCACTCGATACGAATGTTCTCATAACAAAAAATATAACAAAATAGCAAAAATGAAAACGTACAACACTGGGGATTCGCCGGTCGTCACCGACCCGACTACTGATCCAGCCCTAACTGGCTTATCTATGGGAGAGCGGACGGGATCCCGAGTTTTCCAGATGGTGTGGTCGTACGTGATGTTTTATGGTGTTGTTAAAGATTATATCCTCTCTTTGCCTGTAGTATATAACGACAACCCACACCACCACATATCAACCACCAATGAGAAGAAATCCAAAATTCAACCCATCATGCAGCAGCAGCTACAAAATTTCCCTCGTTATTACTGGTTTTATCTACCATCGCGGCTTTTGTTGCCTGCAAAGCTTCGTAGTTGCGCTTCATCGCGGCTTTGGTAAACTCCGATCCTGTCACTACCGGGTACTTCTTCAACGGGCCTTGGATCTCGCAGTCTATGTTAGGCTGGTTGAAGTACGCCATGCTGTACCGCGTGCCGTAGTAGTCGGTGGCCGGGTTCGTTGGCGTCTTGACGCGGTGAAATGTTGATTTGAACCGGTCGTCACTCCAGCTCATTAAGAGATCGCCACTATTCTGAGTTAGTCGTTCAGTAGATTCAGTAGATTTTTTTTTCTTTTTTTAAGGAAAATCCCCATTTCTCTCCCATTTTTCAAATCTCAACCATGTCACCTGTCAAGGCGTGGATAAAGGAAAAGGAGGACGTACATATTGCACACGATCTCACCGTCCACAGGCTCAACCGGCGTCCACGTATCTCCCAGCCCAAACTCCGTAAATGCCTCGCGCCCCGGACATATCTCCAGCCCGCCCTGCCCCGGCCGCTGGAATAGCAGCGTCACGAAGTCCCAGTCCGCATGCGCGCCCGCGCGGTGATACCCCGCCGGCGTCGGCGCCCCGGGTCCAGCGCGAAGTACTTGAGCAGGCGCAGGACGGTCTGGGCGCCGGGCCGCCGCACATCGTGCGCGCGCACGAAGTAGTCGTCGGCGAACCCGAGCCCCCGCGCAAAACACACCATCAGCATCTCGCTGACGCGCTGGGCCGCGGCCATGAACCGCAGGGTGTCCTCGCGGAACCCCGGGGGGAGCGACGGCCAATCGGTCTCGGGCATCCCGTGCTGCACCTGCAGGCTCTCCTTCTGGTCGGGTAGCCCCGTGCTCGGGCGGATCTGGGCTTTGTGCTCCCACCCGGTGTTGGACTGCGGGGAGAAGGGCGCGAGCGATTTGATCCCGGGCGCGAGCGAGAAGAAGGCCTCTGCGAGAGAGAATTGTGCTGCGATGGCGGACGCGGGGATCCCGTGGTCGATCAGCGTGAAGAAGCCGCTGGTTTCGGCGGCGGAGATGAGCGATGCGGTGATGGCGTCGATGCGCTTGTCGAAGTCCCGCAGGGAGATGCGTGGAATGGGCCGGTTGATGTATTTGGTGGTGTCTGCCATGATGCGGAGGTGTCTTTCTAGGATGTGGAATGAGGGAAGAGGGGTAGTAGGTAAGGCAAGTAGTAAGTGGGAGGTAAGTTTGTAGGTATGAAGCAGAGATATAGGTGTGTCCCGGGACAAGTCAGTTACTCCGAGCCCCTTTTATGTACAACTTCGACTTACACGGTGAATATCTAACAGTCTCGGGCCGGCCCGAAGTAGGTGCGATATTCCTAGAGCCGGTTATATCTAGATAAGCCTAATCAACAAATTGTAATAGCCCTTCCGGAGCTCCCCAATCTTCTCCAGGGTAGGTATGTACCTGAAGTAGTTTACTCAAAATGTCGAGATAGCACGCTCTGTTCTCTTTGCGCTACGATCTAGGGACTAGGCATGTTGTACCCCCGGGGACAACGGGGCGGTCCGGGAAGTGGAGAATAGATACCGGGGAGATTATGCTGGTTGGAGCTATCGTTCTGCGGAGATAGCTTATCCGCTAGAGCGGCCTACTTATCTCTAACCGGAGGCTGCCGTTGGGGTGAGGTCTGTCCTATCATATGGCTTCTAAGAGCCTCATCTTGTCATCATATATGCACAATATATTGATTCACAGCTGGCTTGCTTGCTTGCTATGGGTGTGTATTTAGCAATACTATACGATCTGTATTTGACAAACCATTGTCATGTAGCTGATGTAGCTGTGACGTTCTCTTGTTAATTTGTACTTGTTAGACAGGTATAGTAGGCGTTACGAGTTATACAGACTATCGCATTTTATATACCTAGGTAATTACCTTGGATGCCCTTCTCTAGCCATGCCAATGGCATTCCTTAGATATTCGCGCGCCATTGCTTTTTGCTTTTTGGGTTGGTCGCGATGGTAAGACACACCCGGAGTGACTCCTCCGTAGAGATATCATTAGTTACATTGTCTCTCCCGCCTTAATCATACTCTGCTGACGAGTTCCTAATTAGCGAAAGCCACTTTTGTTCACATACCACGTGGCAATGACGCTTGCCGATTCCGTTGACATGTATGAAATGAACAAGACATTGTCTGACACAGATGCTGCTGTTGATTTGAGTAGACCTGTAAGGCGCATGCTTGCTGACAGAGAAAGATGCCAAATACCCTTACTCCATTTGGATACATTGGTTATAACGCTTTGTATACACTTGGGATTTGAGTCGGGATAAGGGGGTGAGTTCGTGGGGAATGGCGGAGTTGCTGTAGATCTTTGGACTTGACTTTACTGTATTCACGACAATTGTGTAGCCTTGCTGGTTAGGTAGGAAATACTTGTCTAGCACGTACTTCGTAGTTTCTATAAGGAGTGCCCGATGGAATATGTGTAAGTAGGAAAGATATGTGTTGAGATCTTGGAAGATGCCTGTTTAATACTAGTAATATAGTTGCGCTCATTGGTTAAGGATATATGTTTCACAGTATGCCGCTGCATTTCATCTGTGACCAATGCCGCCAATATCTCTTGAGTAGGTCTTGAGTAAGATATAATTGATTCGTCATTCACAAACACCAGGGGATCTCACTCTGATTTTATATCCCAACAGACTCAAGTGCCATTCATATATCTATCATTACAAAGCCACTGTAGCTCCTTAAACTAAGTGATTAAAATGAAACCAAGCAAAGTAAGTGTCTGAAAATGGTTGGTTTTTGTAATGGGGTTCTGAGTAAGGCATTGTGATATAGGGGTGAATCAATACCCTGAGTACCTAAAGGCAAGGCAAAGAAAGGAAAGGAAAGGGGAATAGGTAATCACTAACCGCATTTTCTCAAATTTTAAATACGGTTTGTTTTTTTCTTGAAAATAAATGTATAAATGTATAAATGTAAATGAAATGAAACAAAATTTAATTAAATTAAAAATTGAAAAAATTTCATGATTGAACAATCGCGTGAATTTATTAAACAGTAAAACGAGACGAGTTATTGGAAAATAAGAAAAATAAATTAATTTCGCAACTTCACCATCCATGTGAGGTGCAGATGTACTCAGGCTGTACAATTGGTACATTCAACGTCAGTTAGCCTGTACCTGCTGCCCGGTTCCTTAGGGGAACTTCCCCGTCATTTCCTATGAGATTCGAATCCCATTTACATCTACGCTAGCCGAGCTAAGGTACCAGCTTACCTGTACCTACCCCGGCTGCCCAGGTACCTGTAAACACCAGACGCGCAGGAGCTGCCCAGGTCTAATAATTTTGCACGCGTCCATTCCCCAAACTACAGTCATTAAATTTATCCTTTTTTTTTTTTTCTTTTTTTTTTCTCTTCTTTCCCTACTTAACTCAACACCTTTCATCGACCTTGCGCACTTTCGAGATTTATTTCCGTATTTTCCCCTAAAATTTATCCAAAAGGAAAGAACTTCAATCGAATTTTTTTCTTTTTTTTTGTGAAATCGACGTGCAGAGACGACTTTTTTTACTCTTAACTCTACCATACTACATATTATCGCGATGGCGCCTACAAGAGCCGGGCGCCCAGCCGCCAAGGAGAATGGCACAGCTGCTGAAACAGCAACTGGTGAAGAAGCTCCTGTGAAGCGCGGTCGCGGCCGTCCCCCAAAGAATGGTATCGCGCCTCAAGCTAAGAAGGCTCCCTCGGGTCGCCCCCGTGGCCGTCCTCCCGGAACCGGTGCTGGGGTGAAGAAGGCCACAAAGGCCACTCCATCAAAGGCTGCTGGTACGAGCGGCCCTGGCCGTCGCGGACGTCCTCGCAAGAGCGATGCAGGCGCCACTACCCCGAAGAAAGCTACGACTCCCAAGTCTGCCGCCTCCAAACCCTCTAGCACAGGCAAGGGTCGCGGTCGACCGCGCAAGAGCGACGTTTCGCCCGTTGATGAGCCTGAAGAAGAAGAGGACGCTGAGAAGGAAGATGATGAAGAAGGTAAGTTTTCGCGTTTAAGTAGGTTGGGAGGTGACAGGAAGTTATTTGGGATAGTGTCATATGGGCTACATGTCTATGAGTAAATGCTAACATTTCTACTTGCGTGATCATAGATGAGGCGAATGACGATGTCGCGATGGACGACGACATTGAAGATGATAACGCGGCCGACGATGATGATGACGACGCCGTCCATCAAGAGGTAGGATCGCCCTATTTGTTCTTCCCTCTTTACACAGTCTCCCACCTTTTGAATACCAATATCTTACTAATTCGGGTTATATAGGAGGATTAGGGCACCGAAATCCGCGCGTTATACGTGGGAGCTTTTCTATCCAACGTCCTCAGACGTATCAGTAACGTGAGGGGTGCTAACGCCCCTCCCGAGAATTGAGGACCTAGTGCTTCCATCTCTGCGAAGCAAGTTATTTCTGGTCTTCTGTGTGAGCAAAATACTCGGTTGCATGCGAAACACCTGGTCATAAGGGAGACGAGGGTTTTCTTTTACGATTGGCTGAGAATAATGGCGTTGATAAGGAGGAGCCGGCTTTGTACACATACTTCTAAAGAATAGCTTCGTAGTCTACCGTAACTACGACCTACTACTAGTGCTCCCTCACAGCTTGTTTACTATATGTCTCGTTGTTTTTCGGGGGGAGAAATCAAGAGCATATGAACGTCATATTTCCCAAACGCTACCTGTGCATTGCAATATTCTTCCGACCCGTGCGTACCTATAATATAGGTAATAAATCATGCCGTAGTATTTGATTTGTAGACTTGCTTAGATGCCGTGATGTACATATTAATGGGTGTAAGTAACAGACTCACCAGCCCTATCTACTGCAATCTCTTCCCGATCCTTAGAACTCTAAATATTTTACAAACCAAATCTCTTATTCAAATTCGCTTCCATTCCTCAAACTCCTCTGTGAGGTGCTCCTTGAGCTGTTTGAAACTAGCCCCGAAATTCTTACCACAGCGCCAGCACTTCAGGTCGGCATTCAAAAATCCGGCTTTGCCTGGATGTCTCCTGACATCATTTTTCGCCAGCGGGAAGTCGGCCACATCGATCAGGAAGGGCGTATTGAAACTGTTGTAGTGCTTGCGGTGGCGCATACACTCCGATACCATATCTGGCGCCAGCACATGCACGTGTAAGTCGTTCATAGACGGGTGTGCGTGAATACCAACCAGCAGCTCGCTCTCCCAGTCCCGGCCCTTGGGTAGCTCGTCTCTATCCCACTCCTTCTGCCCGTTGAGCACGGCCTCGCGCTCGCGGTCTAAAGCGCTGAATCGTCCATACCGCCGCTGTAACTCCTTCGCTACTAGGCGTTTCAGTTTCAAGGTCTCGGCTTGTACGGAGGCTAGGAAGGAGGGGTCTTCGAAGGCGTCGAATGGGTGCATACGGCTGCGGGGCGAGCGCGGCAGGAGGAGAGTGTGTACGGTCGATTTGGGGTACATGTCGTTGATGGCGACGAAGTCATCGTTGTGGTAGATTACTCGACTTGCTGGGAATGCTGCCGGGTCGTGAGTGTAGGCGCCAAGGCCGTCGCGCCTATTGAAGGATTTCGTCGAGGGGCGTTTTGGTTCCTCTTTCGCTGCCTTGGCCTTTGGTGACATGAGTTCTGAGACTTGTAGAGTTGATTAGCCTCGCTCCTGTGTATGAAGCTGGAGGGGAGCTGTCTCGGCTACTCACAGGCATTTCGCTTCGTCCCGTGGCTTACACCGGCGTCTGCTGCGTTAGCCGGAGTAGGTGCTGTTCCTGCGATTTCCTCCTTGGTGATGGCATCCTCCGCGTCAGACTCGGCTGATGTCATGGTGTTGTTCTTTCGATTTGCTCCGAGGGAAAGACTTATAGAAAAATATCGTTCTAAGCCTAGGGATCTACCTTCAAGGTCTGCTGTGCGTAGGTGGTATGAGGGGGGGTAGGATGGTTGGTAGAGAGTTCGGCGATAAAATAGAGCCGGCGAACTCGTAGTTAGAGGTAATCTTCACATTTCGTATTACTATATTCACGAAGAAGTATAACTACCTATGTTATTAGTAAGTAGGTAAGAGTATATGGGGTGAGACTTGATTGAAATATTGCACCTAATGGATTATATAGATGGAATCATTGATGTCATTCCAGCGTTTTTTGTAACTGGAAGTTCACTTTGCAGCTATGCAGCTATTAGGTACAATGGAAGTATTGTTGATGGAAGACCTACAGTAGTACAATGGAAGTATTTAGGAGCTTTCCATGCGATGCACCTTCTACCTTACTACATAATCTACCCCGCCATTGTACTAAGTGGGGTAGGGGAGAGCGATAGGTACAATTCACACTGTGCGGGGTAGTTGAAATCTTCCAATTCCTCATAGAATTGGATCATATTTTTAAGAGATTATCGTTTTACCACACAGTATATCATTTCTATTTACTGTATCAAGGTACTTATCGGAAGTATCCCGTCTGAATTGGTATCGGATAAACTCCGGCGCAAACTGGAATTTTTATCTTGAGCGTCGGCTTTGAATTATCTTTACCTTTATTTCCTTCCCATAGATAGCCATGACAGCATTTTAAGATTGTATACACATCCTAGGACGCCAAATGGCTTATCAGTATGGTAAAGAAAGGCAAGGAAAAGGCCACAGCGGCACCCTCGGGAGCTGCTGTGGCCGCTAAATCATCATCATCATCCAAGAAGTCATCCAAAACAGGTAAAAATACTACCGCATCACAGCAGAACGACGATTTTATAGTATTCACAAACTCTACCAATGATTCAAAATCTAATAAAAAAGGTGGCGGAGGAGGAGGAGGCTCTTCCAATGCGGGAGGAAAGAAAGCCGGGACAGATGAGTCGGGAGCAGCAGAGGCTTCGGGACCTCCGAAACCGACAATAAAGCAGATTATCGGAGGAGCCAGTTGGACCGGTAAATTACCCGTGAACTTGCTCTCAGAGCATTGTCAAAGGCAGAAGTGGGACAAGCCCGACTATCAACTTGTAAGCGGCTTGTTTGGCTCAACTGCCTGGTGTACCTAGTTAATCAATTCGAGTTAGATCAGAAATTCGGAGGGCATCTCATATTTTGTCCAGCTTAGTGCTAAGAATCCCAAGACTCAGGAGGTGCAGAAGTTGCCTCCTTTCAAGTTACCTCCGGACTATAAAGACCTAGTAACCAGGGAGACTCCATTAGAAGCTAGACATGCAGCCGCTACGTATGCTTTGTTCAGGATCTGTAGTATGAAGAACATACATACTACCCTACCACCAGATTACAAAGCACTATGGAAGAAATTCGAGGAACTGAAGAAGGAAGATGTGAAGAAAGGGAACGCATGGATGTATGATGCTGATCCTTTCGCTACTCTGAAGCGGCGGGAAGACGAGAGAGCCGCAGTGGAGAAGAAACGAAAGGAGCAAGATGCAATTAGAGAAAAGGCGAAGAATATGCCTGGTGCCGCTGGCTTGGTCCTTCGAAGCAATGCTGCATCGTCCTCTGGAGGAGGGGTAAATCCAATGAAAGGATGGACGACAGTTCCGAAGATCGAGATGGGCCGGAAAACACGATCCCAATTAGAAGACTTGCTTCGACGGGAGGTCATCTGGAATCCGCATGGTGTTAATATGCCGGGTTCCCTGAAAGAGGCCATCGTCAAGGAACTTACCAACTCTGGCTTTCGGAAGAGCCACGTAGAAGAGGCCGTTGAAGAATGCAAGGATCGCGAAGAGACCCTGGAATGGCTACTTATACATGTACCTGAGGATGATCTTCCCAGGTGGGCCTTGCCAGAGAGTTATAGTGCAGGCGTTTCCGTGGCTGCGACACAAGACTTAAAACGCGAGGCAGCTGTGAAACGGTTGTCCCAGTCAGGATACTCTGCTGAGCTATGTCGGAAATTGTATGACGAGAACAACGGAAACGAAGGGGTTACTGCCGAGGCATTGCAGCATTTTCTACTTTCCAGCGGCAACGACTCGGCACTGGCAAACGAAGCTACCGAAGAGCCATTCATATCAGGCACTCCCGAGGAATGTTGGGAAGACGAGATAGATAGTCTCTCATCTGTCTTTAGTGATAATTTTAAACGGTTGTCTGACGAGGTCTGCCAAATTCGCATCGATTCGGTCAAAAATGGCCCTAAGAAGAACGTCGAGACCTACGTACAATTTCGTAAAACCCCACGGTATCCATCTGAAGTTGTCGTGGCAGTAGTGGCAGATTTACCCTCTTACATAAAACTCGGCATAGTCAAGAAGACTCTCGCTTACCTCCACGAGTCTCTTAGCGAAGAACCGATGAAGATCTATTTTGCAGTTGATTGGGTTCAGCAGAACATTAACAGCATTATCGAGAATCCGGGGAAGCTGAGAGATATAGCCGGTGTCGCATCTACCGCAGCGGAGGCTCGTCGTGTTTCTCCAGTAAAGCAGAAATCTTCACGGCATCCTAAACCGTTGTCATGGACCGTGGATCCACGAAGTAAAGAGGAATGGCAAAAGAGGCAAAACAGCCCTGCTTTGAAGGAAATGCTAGCCCAACGACAAAAGCTACCTGCCTGGCAGGCAAGAGATCTGGTTATCAATACGGTTTCACAAAAACAAGTTACCATCATTGCTGGCGAAACGGGTTCTGGCAAGTCTACACAGTCGGTCCAATTCATTCTGGACGATCTTTATAGCAAAGGACTCGGAAATACTGCGAGTATTATATGCACACAACCGCGCAGGATATCTGCTCTTGGCCTAGCAGACAGAGTTAGTGACGAACGCTGCTCAAAGCTTGGCCAAGAGGTGGGCTACACAATCCGTGGAGAGAACAAGACTAGCCCTCAGACCAAAATAACTTTTGTTACTACCGGTGTGCTTCTGAGACGACTGCAGACTTCTGGCGGGAGGACCGAGGACGTCATTGCGTCGCTAGCTGATGTTAGTCATGTTGTCATTGATGAAGTCCACGAACGGAGCCTGGATACGGATTTCCTCCTAAGCATCGTTCGGGACGTCTTGAAACAGAGAAAAGACCTCAAGCTTATTCTTATGAGTGCCACGCTCGACGCGGCAACTTTCGAAAGCTACTTTGCTTCCGAAGGACTCCAGGTTGGCCTAGTGGAGATTTCCGGCAGGACGTATCCCGTTGAGGATTACTACCTAGACGATATAATTCGCATGACAGATTTCGCCATTGACAATAATAGATACCGTGATCGAGACGATGGGATGTTTGACTCTACGGAGCAAGGCAGTGGCGATAAAGGACCACAAGATCCGATTAACAAGACCATCCAGAGGTTGGGTTCACGTATCAACTATTCCTTACTCGTTGAGACAGCAAAGGCTATCGATGCGGATCTATACCATAGCGACAAGAAGGGAGGTATCCTCATATTCCTACCAGGCGTTGCGGAGATCAACCGCACTGTTAGCCAACTTAGAGGCGTCTCGTCTCTCCATGTCCTGCCGCTTCACGCCTCTCTTGACACACGTGAGCAGCGAAAAGTATTTACGAACCCCCCTTCTGGAAAGCGCAAAGTTGTAGTTGCCACGAACGTAGCAGAGACGTCGATCACGATCGATGACATTGTTGCTGTTATCGATACGGGTAAGGTGAAGGAGACGAGTTTCGATCCTCAGAATAACATGCGTAAGCTCGAGGAAACTTGGGCTTCCCGCGCCGCTTGTAAACAGCGCCGAGGACGTGCCGGTCGAGTACAGGCTGGTAAATGCTACAAGCTCTACACGAAGAATCTTGAACAACGTATGGCCGAACGACCAGAGCCAGAGATTCGGCGCGTACCTCTTGAGCAGCTCTGTCTGTCAGTGAGAGCTATGGGAACTAGAGATGTTGGTGGGTTTTTGGGGAGGACGCCAACGCCGCCGGCTATTTCTGCTGTTGAGAACGCCGTGAAGATGCTACAACGGATGGGCGCACTTGATGGAGAGGAGCTGACTGCTCTTGGTCAGCAACTTGCCATGATACCTGCTGACCTGCGCTGCGGGAAGCTTATGATCTACGGTGCCATCTTCGGATGTCTTGACGAGAGTATCTCGATTGCTTCTATCCTAAGCACTAAGAGTCCGTTCGTATCTCCTCCAGATAGACGTGATGACGCCAAAGCTGCCCGCATGAAGTTTTCCAGGGGTGACGGCGACCTTCTTACGGATTTGAGAGCATATCAAGAGTGGAACAAAATGATGGAAGGAGGCACACCACAGCGACAACTACGGCAGTTCTGCGACGAGAATTTTCTCTCATTCCAGACCCTCAATGACATCTCAGCAACCCGGGCACAATACTATTCGGCACTTTCCGAGCTGGGAATACGTGAAAATCGCTCTAAGGGCAATCAACCATCACCGGCTCTCGTACGCGCTCTCACGGCCTCGGCATTCACTCCGCAGATAGCGCGGATACAGTTCCCCGACAAGAAGTTCGCGACGTCAATGTCAGGTGCGGTAGAGCTTGACCCAGAAGCCCGAACGATTAAGTACTTTACACAGGAGAACGGCCGAGTGTTTATTCACCCTGCGAGTACGCTGCACGACAATCAAGGGTTTTCGGGCAATGCCGCATTTTTATCCTACTTCAACATGATGTCCACAAGCAAAATCTTTATCCGAGAGTTAACACGTGAGTTTATCCTTCTGTATACTGTATTAGACGGCTCGCTAAGTACTTATTTCTCGCAGCGTTCAACTCTTTCACGTTGCTCCTGTTCTCTGGTGCCATCGAACTCGATACTCTTGGCAGGGGCTTGGTGGTTGATGGCTGGCTGAGGTAAGATAGCTGCCACTGAAGTCGTAGGGCCTCAAGAAGTTATACTAACTGTTTATTTACTACAGGCTACGTGGCTGGGCTAGAATTGGTGTCTTGGTTTCTAGACTTAGGGGCATGGTGGATAACATCATCGCATTAAAGGTCAACGACCCGCATGTCGATGTCCGCGACAACGAGGTAATTAGAATGGTGGCTAAGCTTATAGAATTGGATGGCCTAGACGCTTAAGCGATCACACTACCGTTCGCTTTCGATTCCAAGGTAATTGCAAATTCGGTAGTAATCTTCAGGTTGAGCAATACCTCGTTACCAAGAGAACATATGGGGTGCAGAGGTTTTTGGGGCATATACAAACTTTTCCAATGTATGCTTGTCACAACAAGCGAATATATGATTTTAGAACGTACAAAAACGACTATGGGGATCTAAGCGATCAGTTTGTTATGGAGGATATCTACCATTCGCTCTGGACATTTTATCTCATGGGCTGAGACTCTCAAGCATTTGTGTTACACGTCTTTTATTATGAAAGAAACAAGGGTTCTGGTTTAATATGAATTTTCCTATGCACGCGAGTAGCCGGAGAATTAAATATATTAATTTAATAGACGCCGGGTGTCATGATATATGAAAGGGTCAATATGTTGGTCTTTCTCCTGTTGACATGGCATCCTACATGTGCATACATTACATGTGGAGCTCAAACAGTCCACAGCCTACGTAACCCTACATAAACCCACGATGCAGGTCACGGACCGGAGAGAGAGGGGTTTTTACAACTGGAGGATAAACAATGCAAGGGTCCAATTAGGTGAAGTATAAAGTATACAGATCAGCGAATCCCAACGAATGGTAAACTGTCAAGTATTAAACTTGTAAGGTAAGGCACGGCTTAACATTCGATGTTAAGTGGGATTACGAGCTCGTCGGTCCATAATACGAACCTATGCTGAACCCGGCATTCGGCCTGTCATATTTGGACTTAGACCGATAGGCACTGCAAAGGAAACTTCCGAAATGCATCAGCTTTTAGTTCACATGACATGGCACACCTCGTTTGACTTTCGGTCTTTCTGGCTTCGCGATTAAATGGGTAGGAGATCGACTTGTCTGCATGCAAAGACAGTTTAAGAGCACTAATACGAGTTACGCTACCCACTTTGAGCCCTGGAGGGTTTTCTACTAATGTGACCAACTGCCAACTGAACCTTGAGACGTTGGGTTATCACAGCATGTATTACAGAATTACAGATATTGTGGTACAATGGAGATGTATAAGAGGGCCGGGCTGGCCGCAACCGACTCCCGTTAATGGAGGACTCGAGATATTCCATACCGTGCAATTCATAATTGTAAGGTTTATATTGAGGGGACGGTCAAGCGGACATTTTAATATGCCAATTTAGTCTTCTGGCATCATGTTGTATTACTCGGCAGAACGCATCTCCAACCTTATTCAACCTGCCACCTAAAGTTTTGACAACTTGTCACCCGATGTTTGAACTTACCGTTCATCTAAGCTTGCTATATGCCCGTAGCATTACGTAGTAGAACAGAGAAAAGACTGCTCGCTAGATTTCGGGATGCGGCAGCTGTCAAATCGTCTTGTATGCCCATTCACCGAAAATCGTCTCACGCATCATCGAGGGATCAATTACCACTCGCTAACTGTCTCACCTGGTTTTCTAGTACTTCCACCAATAGTAATAGAAGGGATCGAATAATATAGACCTACTTTATATGGAATAAACGCTAGGCTCGCGCCAAAACCAGACGTTGAGGAGAACCGTCCTAATTACTTACAAGGCGTTGGTAGTTAGTGCCATTATACGAAGCGCCGATGATGGGCTTCAAGATCCTCGCTCTCCTGGCGGCTATGGCCGTGGCACGCCATCCGCCAGCGAGAGTGCAATCGAACACGAGCGGAATAGCTACGCAGGACTTCATCCAGAAGGTGAACCATACAGTCGACGCGAGCTCCGCAACCTTCAAACAACGATACCAGCTCATAACGCAGTACTTCGAGCCGGGCGGCCCGATCCTGTTCGTACAGAGCGCCGAGGCCGGGATGCCACCTATTAATTCTAGCGACTTCATAGACTACGCGCCGAAGCTAGGAGCCCTCGTCGCCATGCTCGAGCATCGCTTCTTTGGCGATTTCCGCCACGGCAGCTATCCGCTTCATTACAACCCGATGAACGTCTCTAATGAGACATTCGACTCCTTGACGTTGGACAACGTCCTTCAGGATGGAGTCAACTTCGTCAATTGGATAAAAAAGACGGTATTGGGTGCTGCGAACAGCAAAGTGATTTATGGCGGATGTAAGTAACGGGCCCCTCACAATATGAAGGGACAGTCGTGAACTAATATCATTCCTGGTAGCTTCATATGGTGGGTTTCTCGCTGTCTCAGCACGTATTCGCTATCCGGAAACGTTCTGGGGAGCCATTGCCTCTTCGCCTGCGTTGAATTCGTTCGGCCCCCTCAGCTCGAACCAGTTCAAATTCGATTCTGCGAAGTGGGCGAGTCAAGTATATAACGACGTATCCAAAGACGCATCTTCCAAGATAAAAACGTCGATGCTGACGTTTAAGAAGTGCCTTGCAGGTGAGAGCATTTCGTACCTATGAATGGTGTTCCGTATTACTGACTGACAGGGGAAAGACAACACCTGCGACACGACTATTCCCGACTTCAACATATGCAAAAACTCCACGTCGCTAGGGTACGAGAGGCTGTACAAAGCGGTTCTTAACACCTACCTAGCGATTTCCAAATTCAACTACCCGTGGATCGAAAAGTACCCCACGGCAAACCCCCTCTCGGACCTAATCCAACAGACGCTCTCCGCCAAGACGGTCGGCGAAGTCCTGCGCATCCCGCTCCTCGCGGCCTCCTGGGCCAACACGACGGCGGCGTGCATCGACAGCTTCAACGGGAACATCTCCAAGGCCAGCCAGGGCAACGTGGCGAGCAGCCAGCCGGCGTGGACCGCCGTCACCTGCGGCTACTACCCGATCAACGACCGGTCGATCCCCGCCGACAACATGCTGCCGGAGGCGTTCGCGCGCGGCACCGTGGACATATGCGCGGCTGCGAACGCCGCCTGGCAGGGCGTTGATTACGGCCGCGAGAACGAGTACTTCCTGCTCAAGTACGCGCTTACCAGCGACATCCTCGACGCCACGGAGAGGTTGTTGATTGTCCAGGGAGGTACGATCGCACGGCCGCCATTGGATCCCCGACACTGACGGTCTCCGATATGTATAATCACTCTAGGGTCGTGCTGGTGGATGGCGCGGCGCATGCCGAGGACGCGGTGTCGGAGGCGGTGGAGCCCAGGGGACGAAGCCGCAGATAGACCAGGTGGGTGCTTTTTTTCCTTTTTCTTTTTCTGCTTCTTTTTATCCCCTTGTTGATTTCTAATAGTATTACCAAGAGGACGCTGACTTGAGTGTTTTTAATTTAGATTCGAGAGGTGAAGCTGGCGCATCTCAAAGAGTGGCTTGGCCGGGGCAACCAGACTGATTCCGGATCTACGATGTTGGCGCCGGCGCATGGTGTAATGTCCCTTTTCGGACTGCTGATGATTTTCCTTTGGGGGTTGTTATGATTGATGAGTGTGGAAACGATATGAGTTAGGTAGGCTGGGGAGGTTAGGAGTGAGTTATGAAAAGTTGGGGAAAGCCGAGAATAATGGTAGGGTAAAAAAAAAATATAATTTTTAATATCTATTAGTTCCTGTTAGTTATGTTAGATCTAAACCTGTATACCATCACGAGGAACTGTTTCTTGCTGCTCGTTACCTGTGCTCTGTTTACAAGGCTTCATATATGGCTTTGCGAGCGTGAGATACAGTTCAAGGTGGTATTCATCGCTCAGACCCCTTATGAATTGGCCTGCGCGCAAATGCTGCGCCACGTGAGACGAGACGTCATGGATGTCCCGCAAGGGACTCACGCGTTATCTCAGCTTGACCGGATCAAAGTGGTGAAAGGCATCACGACATCTTCTTGAGGGGGCTAAAATGGTAATGAGCTCGTTTGCTTTCTCACAACTGTTCACTTATAAATTGACTTGTTAGCTGAACATCCAGCGGATTCGCGCGGTTTATCGGTCAGCTTATTCTTTTCGCCGCCGCATATATCGCGCCGGTGAAGCTGAACCGCGTTAACACTGTTAATGTCTGTTGATTTGTGTGACGCCTTTCGCGGTATTTTTGGTAACACGACGGCTGATTGAGAACTCCCTAATAGACTTCCGCAAACGCCTAGTTATATCTTTTGCGTGCCGTGTTTCGAGATTGGCTTGCAGTGGCTTGAAGACTGGGTTCCCTATTCTTGGTCCTTGGCGCAATATCACGCCTAACTGGTGACTGGAACACTATTGAGAGGAGAACGAATCTATATCACGGGAACGCGTGTTTTGGGTCAAGAGCGCATTAATTGCTCCTATAGTATGTAATAGCATTTGCTTTCCTCCTGGCCGACCGCTAAACCCCATTGTAATAGATATGGCTTCGGATTCGTCGACACCACAATCTCAGCCATTGCAAGCCAAGTTTACTCTCTTCCCCTCATTGCCACCTGAGCTACGCTTCAAAATATGGCGTGATGCTTTCTGTCCTCGCGTAGTAGCGATTCATTCGCAGAGGGATGGGAATGACGGCAGGAAACAACCAAGATGGGTATCAAATAGTGAGAACCCAGCGGTCATGTTCGCCTGCTCCGAGTCCCGCGCCCTGGCGCTCAATCACTTCACAGTACTCTTACCTGTGTTTAAGTCCAAACCGGGAACGTCTATTCCTCGGTATCTGTATTTCTCCCCGGCTTCCGATCTGCTCGCGTTCATAGGCGAAGTCGACTACATGCGGTTATCAAGTATCTTCCGAGACATCCAAGAGCGAGACCCGGCCCATCGTGGGCTGCGGCGCGTAGGTGTCAGTCTGAGCTGTTGGGCGCATAACTTCAAGCTATCAACCCTGAAGATCTGGGAGAACGCCTTGTTTTCCGAGCTGGAGGATCTAGTGCTTATCATGTATGATGAGCAGAAGCCGCCTGCGAGTTTTCGGCGTGGCGAGGCAGGGCTGGAACCGGCTCTCGGCATGGATTCGTTCGCTCGAGTTCTCGAGACGAATTTGCAACCCGTCTCTAGTTTTGGTAATTTCCGCATTATGAATTTGGCTTTTCACTCTAGCTCAGCACCGTATCGTGGTATTGATTCGGCGGTTGCTGGTTGAAGATTAGTGCCATCCTCAGCCATCTTGTGTTAGTTGGTACTTGATGTTTGGATTCATCTGAAATGTCTGTCAGGCTGTTGGGACCCAAGCGCCTAACAAGTGGCTCTCAAAGTGTACCTATACATAAGGCAATACGCAACCAATCTAGCACATACGACCATACCATCTAGAAAACTCGGGATCCCGTCCGCTCTCCCATAGATAAGCTAGATAGGGCCGGATCAGTAGTCGGGTCGGTGACGACCGGCGAATCCCCGGTGTTGTATGTTTTTAGTTTTTGATTTTTTTTTTTTTTTCTTTTTTTCTCACACTCTCTTCCTCTTAGCGTTGTGTGATCCTATCAGCTTAGCTTCCTCGGGGAAATTCTGAGTGTATAGAGGTCTAATAGAACAGCTCTCTTAAATATCTATGCTACGTATTGTGGAGTTACTGGAATAGGTCATCTACAGAAAAAGTTTAGACTCAACTGTATACTTTTAATAAATACCGTGAATTCTTTTTTATATCCCCATCGAAAACCGGTGCGCGAGGCTATGTCCAATCAGCATCAAGCCCACTATGTATACCCCTGTCGATTTGGAAGCATCCTAGAGCCGATACTTCAATGTTGCTTACATGTAGTATGTACTACTTAACTATATTTACTACCGATAGATACTTAGAATTAGAAGATAAGTTAGACTTCAACTTTACATCGTCGTTGATCATTAACAATGCCTTATAATAAATATCGCCGATGGTTTAACCATTCTACCGTTTCGATGGATTGAGATGTCACATCTCGTATATTTAAGTCCCGTCTTACATTATATTATATAGGGTAAGGTACATATGAGAGAGATCTATACTACCTTAGGTAGGACGGACTTGGATGAATTATGAGTGGGTAGACGGTGCAAGTATAGACGAGAGATTTGCATACGTTAAGACTCAAGATAACGCAGTCATGACGATCCGGGGAAGTGGTACCAGATTACGATGCATAGGTAGGCTTAGCTAGGCTGAATTGACATGCTGGCAAGGCAAGACAAGACAAGAGGGGTTGTTCATCGGAGGCTCTAAAGAGGTCTCGCCCGTCTAAGACAACAAAACAAGTCTCTCACAGGGTTTAAAAGCCATGTGGTAAGAGAATGCGTACTAGATGTACATATCGGTCTGCATATATACGGATATGTATAAAAGTCGATCTATTTAAGTCCATGTAGCCTATGGTATATTAGTGTATTGCGGTATGCCGTATACCATATTCTATACTACTTTGTATGCGTTATACACTCCATCTATAAGTAAACTACGTATGTATACTACCTTATACAACCACTACATTATACAATACGACCCCACACTCCCGCAATCGCTTGCGCTAAAGCACGCTTCTGTGTCCAATGGGGTCGAGTTCCTGTACCTCATTGGTCCGTATTGCCCTAAACGGCATCCCGCCCGGGTCTCTCCTGCGGTGATTGCAACGGCTGCTACTCCTCTACTTGTCGTCCTGTTGTCGTACAAAGATTAAAGTCGGGCATGGGGGGGGTACGTACTCCAAATGGGAAATGGGGGGAAAAAGAAAAACTGTCGAGCTTCCCCCGTTCTCCATCGTGGGGGAAGCTCCATCAACTTTCTTTTTTCCCCATTTATCTTATAAAAATTGATCGTCACATCGGCTATGTGTGACTTCATATTTTGGAGCTCGTAACAACTTTCCTCTCTTTCTTTCTGACGGTCTTACTTTCGGAGCAACTCGTTCCACGTTGACTGGTTAAGGCTTATTAGTGGTATTTTCTAGTTAATAAGTGTATCTAACCAACAATAACTTACTCCGGGGAGTCTTGTTGAAAGTGGATTCAACTCATCTATGTCTCGATTCGACTTAGCTACTGATTACTAGGTAGCGTTGAGAGACGTCCGCCCTCATACCATCACGAATAAAGGTTAGACTGCGGCTTATAATTCCCGCCGCACCCTTTCTCTCTTTTAAGCCAAGCCGTCAGGTTCGGCGGTGAAGGGAGCTACTCCGATGTGACAATCCTACTCAACCTGGAGGGACACACAAGTCGCAGGCACACACAAACGTGTCCTACCTGAAGCTTAGGGTACTGGAAAACCACCGCCTTAATTCTTTAATTTAACCCGGAACTACATAGTTATACCTTATTTCTTTTCTCCATCCCTACGCCCAATACTCCCCTCCCTCATACCTGTTGTCGAATATTCCACCCCCTAAAATCATCGACAACATGGCGGAACCGACAAACACCCCAATGCCAACCGCACCGCCAACCCCACGCTCCACCTCCCCCGCACCCGCCGCCACGCGCCCTGGCAGTACCCTGAGCCCCCCCAAACATCTCGGGATACCAGCGCCAACATCCTTGTCCGTGCTAGGGGGTCCGACGGGGAACAAGCCCGTGGTTCTGCACATCGGGGATCCTGTCAAGTATAACCCGGAGACTTATACGGAATTTGCAAGTCAGTTCGAGGTAGTGCGCCCGTCTGTGGATGAGCGCCAAAGGCCCGCCTTCATCCAGGCCCTACGTGAGAAGCGGTGGGGGGAATTCTCCGCCATCTTCCGCCCCTTTTGGGGTACCGGTGGCGAGATGGGTAATTGGGATGCAGAACTCATCTCTCTCCTACCGGGTAGTGTCAAGGTCTTCGCTAGCGCCGGCACTGGATTCGACTGGGCTGACACGAAGCTGTTGGGTGAGAAAGGTATGTAATAACTCTATAAGGTTTACTTCATTTATACTGGCCAATTTCGTAAAGGAGGGTGGGCAATGTGCGCATTCAATCTTAATATGATCTCATTTCAATATCCACGCAAGTCACAATTGGGGTAAAAAGGGGGTAGGGCTTACATGAGCAACTTGTAGGCATCGTATACTGCAATGGTGGCCTCGCCGCCGCGGAGGCTGTATCCGACTTCGCCCTCGCGATGATTATTTCAACGTTTCGCGTACTACCGTATTGCATCTCGTCGGCCACAACGACTGACGGTTTCGAGGCATGTCACGCGAGCGCCACCGCACAATCGCATAACCTGCGTGGCCGTATCCTAGGGCTTGTCGGACTTGGGAACATCGGCCAACAGATTGCGCTTAAGTGCAGCGCCGCTTTTGGGATGGATATCGTCTATTACGACGTCGAACGCAAGCCACCTACGCTCGAGACTCGTTTACATGCGCGCTATGTGAATAGCCTCGAGCAACTCGCGCGCCAATCGGACTGTGTTGTGCTGTGTGCGCCTGGCGGTGCTGGCCAGATTATCAACTCAGAGAGCCTTAGGTGGTTCCGACCTGGTGCGCGTCTTGTTAATGTTGCGCGAGGATCTCTCGTCGACGATGAAGCGGTAGCCGATGCGCTAGAACAGGGCTGGCTTAGCAATGCTGCCCTCGATGTACACGCCACCGAGCCCAACGTCCATCCTAAGCTACTGGCGCTTGCGGGAACTAAAGCCCTCCTGACTTGCCATAATGCTGGCGGCACTGTTGAGACCCATATCGGCTTCGAAGAGCTCGCCATGCGCAATATCATGGCTGTGCTAGCGGGTGGACAAGCTATCACACCCGTGAATAAACAGTGGTTGAATAGCAATGCCGTGTCGTGATATGACGCGGCTGGATACTTGGCTGGTTTACACCAACTAAACAAGGACTTTACGTTACTAAACAGCAAAACGGCCTTGGCCGGCTTGACGATATACGTTCCTTGATTTTTCTATTTTCTCTTTAGCGAGTAAGCGAACAAGCGAGCAAATGAACGAATGCCTACCAAAATAGCACGGGTCTACTCGGCGGTGATTCAATACCCATAGATGGAAGGAGAACGGGGCATCTGTAGATAGGAATTCGAGACATTAAGGGGTAGTCGGGTAAGGGGTAAAAACGGGGAGGTGGTGTTTGCGTGAGGTGAAAGATATACTCCACTTGATTTTTACCTGTATGAAATTATAGCCATATGAAGTATATATCAAGTATATACGATACGATACAAATAGATGACAATCTTATAAGCACCTACTCATGAGATGGGTGTGAACGGTAACCAGGACTACGATTAAGGTGTTACGGTTAGGATATTGTTAACAGTCTACTATGCGTGGTGATAGTGTGACGACGACTATTGCGTAATTCATTTCTGTAAAGTGCCTATGAGTATCTAAGCTATGTATTTGTGCTATCGAGTGTGTGTCTTCCTTATAGACAGTTGCTTGAAGACTATACTGCGAACGAGACTCTGATCTTATGATCCTTGATGCCCTACGGTCTAAACCACGTAGGGCAAGGGAACTCTCGAATACACATTACATCCTGACTCCTGAAGACATGACTTCATCTATTCCATTAACTACTCCGTTCGCCTAAACTCAATGAAATTCAACGTAACGCAATGCAAAGCAACGAGAGCCAACCGAACCCGAAAAACACGAAATATCGCGTGATATCGCATGTCTATGGAAGACACTGGATCCTGCCCTTTCCTATTAATCTGAATTTGATTTGTGCTTTTCTCTCCTTTTTTTTTTCTAGACAGACTTTTTCAGTCCTGTCGTGGTTCGTTGATACCGCCGTGTCAAACCCTCCTGTCCGCACTTTTTCCTTCCATGCCTAGTGAAATTCTAATACCGCCACCAACGAAGGAGAGACAGGCTCAGGCCTCCCATGCAGCGTACCTACTTAAGGTCACGCGCCTCCTCAGCAGCAGGACCTTCAGCGCCCGCAGAGCTTGCGTTAGCCTCGGCGTTGATCCAGATGACGGCGTCGTTGTTGGTCTGGATGAGCGCGGACATGCGGCCTTCGGAGAGGGCTCGGATATCGGCGGAGGTCAGGCGGGATCCTCCAGCGGGGTACAGCGAGTAGCGGGGGGGAGGAGTTCCATGTCCAAAGGCAGGAGTACTCTCGGGGCGGACACGGGAAGTCATCTGGTGCCATTCATAACCAGGGGGAATACCGACGGGAGAATCATCGCGGGCCGCGGTGGAGCGGCGGGGAGGCGTGCAAGGCGCCGTGGACAGGTAAGCCGGGGCCGAGGTGCGGCGCGAGGGAACACCGGGGTCTTGGGAGTACACGGACGACGCGGCGTAGACAAGGGCCGGCTCGTTGGGCATGCCGGGTGAGTTCTCGAGATCGGGCTCGGCGGATTCGTGCGCGCGAGGCGAAGTAGGTGGGTTGAAGACGTCGTCTAGGCGGTTCTTAACTTGCATACGGTCTCTGGAACCCTTTCGACAGATCTGGATACAGGAACAGAATAGAAACGAAAAGAACACGAGGCAGAGGAGACCGCCGATGACGGCGCCGATGATGGTGCCGACGCCGGGGACGGTGCTGGTATCGGGCTCGGGTTGCTTGCTTCCGGGGTAGACGCCAGTGGACAGGGGCTCGTTGTTGGTGGGCGTGGTGACCGGCGAGGATGTGATACTGCCGTCAACAATGTATTCCGGGGCATCTAGCATGGTGACTACCGTTGATATGTTAGAGCAACGAAACATCGATCGCACCGGATGCCCTGTCCAGAGATACGTGGCGCAAGAACCGTAGTGGCTGTTTGTGCTATGGGGAGATAAGTGTTAGTATTCATGGGCCGTGTTGTTAAGGTGAGTATAGGTAGACTGTAGTTCTAACCTGTGTCTTGGGGATGCAGTGCGTTTCTCATAACAGGGCCAAGGGGGTTCAATGAATTATGGGAAGGGTAGAATAATGATAAGAAAGGAAAATAGAACTTACCAGCATCCCGATCCCGAATCATAGTCCTCACACATGCCAGTCTGGTACGCAGAGAAACCTATGCAGGCCGAGTAGAAGGGCGAGAAGGTACCTGAGGCACAAGCGACGATATTCTCCGAGTTTGTGGCGCAAGTAGCACCATCTCCACAGACGAAAGCTTGGGCTAGAGTACGAGTGTAAGTAAAACTATACCATACCAATGTACAAGTGTTTATCTTATCGTTAGGGAAGTGTGGTGATAGGTACTTACAGGAGACACCAGACATAAAACCACAGGTCTCAGTGTTCGTCCAGTTCTTTCCGATGTCATTGCGACGATGAAGAAGCAGGTCGGCAACACAACCTCCGTCGACATTCACATCACCAGGTGCTTGAGTGGGTTCAGGAGTCCAGCCGGTGTGAGTAGCGTCGTTAGCGATACCCGTCTCCCGAGGGAAATGGGAAACACTCGCTCCGTCAGTGGACCACTCAGCGCCGACGAAGCGGCCGACCAAGGGGAACACGACCGCAAGGATCAAGATGATGGGAGAACGCATCTTTAGAAGGGAGGGAAGCGTGCTAGTCACAAGGGGATTGTAAT
This sequence comes from Entonaema liquescens, assembly GCA_902805475.1. Lineage (NCBI taxonomy): Eukaryota > Fungi > Ascomycota > Sordariomycetes > Xylariales > Xylariaceae > Entonaema > Entonaema liquescens. The sequence continues at coordinate 909,923 of CADCSX010000025.1, read as the reverse complement.
ACTACCTCTAATTGTTCCGTCGTAACGAAGGAACGTAAAACGAGGACTCGAGAATAAAGTTTTGTGTGTATGCGAGGAATATAGAAGCAGGGTTGATGTGCCAATCAGGTCCTGGGATCAAGGATTCTGATTTTTGTGTGTGTGGGTGTGTGGGAAAGGGAAAAAGGAAAGAAGGAAAGTTAACACGGAATTTTGCAGAAAGGATGTTGTGGGATGTGACTAAAACCTGTGTGGGGTGCCTGGCAGGAAAGAGCTCGCGGCTGGTAGTCAAGGAGACAGATGGGCAAACAAAAAACGACAGTGAATAGAGCGGCTGGTGAAGCTTGGGGCGACTAAGCACAGTTACCTAAGCCGCAATGGGGCTGGTTCTGCGACGACGAGGGTCACGATGAGGATAGTGGGGTCTTGGGACTCTCGACTGGCCGGTACAGGTCTGGTGAAACACAAGTATAGTCTACTACCGTCCCATTCGTCCTATCTGAGCGAGTTTGTTATGTCATAGGGCTATGAGAATAAAGGGGTTACGCATAAAGCCCCTCGAGCATCTACTGGACGACAAATAAAACGAGTCCGTGAAACGAAGCTTAAGGCCTAATTATATCATCTGAAAGAGATCGTGGCCATTTTGATTTGCTGTCGAGCTTCACGACTAAGCTAGTGTGTCTCGAGGAGAGAATGGACATAGGTCGACAGCTATTTAATGTATCTAAGGAACCAGTGTTACGAAAATGAGATATTTAAGCATTGAATAACTGCAAGACGAAACTATTCGATATACTAGGCCACAGTCCGTCTTACAGGCTCGGAATATTTAATTCGTGGATAAATTTGATAGGGATCTGCCATGGCTACGGGGGAGTGTCACTCGACCGTTCTGGTGAACGAGGGTACCATGGAGTAACACGAGATACCCAACTCTAATGAAGGCATGCTGTGTGACTGTCTCATCGGAATTGTTTATTTTCTATCGTCGAACTTCCATTAGTAATGTCCTGTCAAAGGGCTGCTTGTCTAGAATCATTCTGGCGTCTTTGGCCGTTAAGATGAAAGGCGGCGCCCCTTTTCCTAGCTAGAATTCACATTTGGGTCTGTTGATTCCCGGCACTTGTCGGGTCGATTACTGATCAATCACTTTTATATATGAGAGTAATAAAAGGGAACGAGTCATAATAACATGGAATGCAGACAGCCGTATTGTAAAGCTGTTCAAAAAGTACCTAACAACTCCAGAAGAGCCAATGCTGGAACAATGATCTATCAGAAAAAGAATTCACAGAATTTAACTATTGCAAAAATTATTCCAAACATGCGTCTTAATGACATAGAGAGACTTAGAAAAAGGTATAGTTGAGTAAAAAGTTGGGGAATTCCTACACCTTAAACGGACGCCGGCAGACCAATCGGAGTACTATACGGACGGTGTTCGGCTACTGCCGAATCCCATTGGGAGGGCAACCAATGAGCAATGGAGACGGAGACGGATGCAGCTAGTTTGGAAGCATAAGTCTAAAGTACATCAATACCTTGACAATAGTTATTTAGCAGAATAGGTTTGCCTGTGATATCTATGTTGGCATTGTCTTATCCCCTAGGTGTAACGGTAATCCAAGTGGCTGGCTTCGAGAATATATTCAACTACCTTTCTTTGTAGTTAATACTCATCTATATAAGGTACTTAGATGTATACCACTTACACAAGGGGGCTTGCGTGTTCTATGTATGAGTATACTTAGCGCCGAGCTTCAATTAGACAGGCTTACCGAAGTAGAAGTCTAATGTGTGCAATGCTTTAAGCAGGTGAGAAGGTCTTAATTAGAAGGGTTTATAATGATGCGACTTTCATAAAGAAGAGTTTGATCAAATTTGATATCTTGAATTGTCATTTAAGCGTATAATTAATATTGGTAGTGATTGAAGTATGAGAGTTAAGACTATCGAACTTCTAATTTTAAGGGGTATTTAAGAGCACCGATATTGACCCTTTCAAGTGGACTATTTTGCAAGAAAAAGGAAAAAGAGAGGTTGCAAGGACCATGTTCCTCGTGCTCACTAGAGCCCCGGTTGCTCCGAACCTCGTATACAAGCTATAGATACCCGTTTATACTCGCAACGCCTAGCGACCCAAGCTATCCCATATACGCCCACGCCAATAGAATACAAGACTGTGTTAGAAAATAAAATCAAGATGACTTCGGCTTCTTCCGAACCAGCCCAGCCTCAAGAATGTTGGCCTTAGGCTCTGGCTCAGCCTCAGAATTAACAGACGTAGCAGTTGTAGCAGTATCGAGTTTTGCCTTCTTCCTAATAAGGCCATCGCTAAGCGTATTAACTGCAGGCGAAGACGAGGTTGGCTCATTCGTAGCTTCATCAGCCGAGCGTTTCCGCCTTACCACACCAGATAAATTGTTGACCGTTCCGCCTGTACTGGATGAAGCTGTAGATTCAATAGCTTCTCTCTCGCCAACGACATCCAGGGCCCAACTCTCGCCCATACCAACTTCCTTGGTCCATCGTGCCGTGCTTGAAATTCCCTGTTCCAGGGTCCCAAACTCTAAATGAAGTAGCAACTCGATGGCCCTCTTATAGCTATTATCATTCAGGACGACTTGGCCTCTTCCATTCTCTGGCCAATAATAATACGGCGTGTCGATTTGCTTCGGGAATTGCGCCCGTTGATGCGTCTTGATTTGAGGCTTTCGAGGGATAATTGGGCCGCTCAGAACTTTCTTCGCTTTGCGCTTTCGTCGAGCTCTTCTTATTCTCGGGGTGCTGAGCTTAGAGGATGAAGCACCTGGGGTGCTAAGGGAAATATTACTTCGCTGAGCATGCCGAGGTGAAGCGGGTGGCGTTACGTCGTTAGCTGGAGCGCTGAATGAGGCGTTCGGCGTAGGGATGATTGCTGCGGACTTTACGGTTGACTCGCTGGATTTTGGATTGGCTTGAGATTCGAAGACAACCCATATAAAACCAGTTAATCTACCACTAGAACACTCTTGCCGGAATGCCATCATCTCCCAGAATTGATCCAGCGTCTTTGGTGTCTTCCAACCGCTCAACAACTTGGCCTTTTCAGCTGTTGATTCCTCTAACTCTTCAACGAAACGTGCCTTCGGGTCATCTGGGTACGTCGGTATAAGGGACCTGGGATGAACATTGGAACCGAAGTTACTTGGATCATTTGTGTATGGCGATATCTTCTCGAGAGGGTGGTCCAATGTCCAATTTGATGTTGCTAGACTCGTTCGAGGTAGAAAGGCTCGAGTCTCGTAATTATCTAAGCCAGGAATGACCAAATATCCATGTATAGCATCCCAGAGCTTTCTTATGGCTTCATAATCGGTGCCCTCAAGCATCGAGTTAAGCACCCGACACCACCACTTTACCAAGCCTCTATCATCTAGTACATGCTTGCCATCGTTTTTTACGCTTCCCGGAAAGAGATATTGTGATTGGGCCCGGGCAAATAGATTTACGACTAGTTGTTTTGATTGACGTCTTCGATTGGCGACTAAGAAGGCAAGAAAGCATGAAGTAATTTCTCGAATTGGAGACGGCGTACCCTTGGGGAGATTCAAGAGATTCAAGTATCCAGTGGAATCTGCCTTGGAGACGAATATAATAGTAGAGAAAGATGTTGTGTATATGTAAATCTCTAGTCCTAGAACCAAAACTTGTTTATCAAGGCGTGCCTCTTCTTTCCCAGCCCCGATCGAGATAGCCAAGAAATGCTTTTCGCAGTATGTTTTCAACGGTTTACTTGGCCGCCTATCTTTGGAATCACCAGAAGCATTATACGCGGGAGGATGACAGAGAGGTTCGACTATCGTGGGAGGTGTCGAGAGATGGTAAGCCGTGAACTTGCGATTCTTTGGCAAAAGTTTGGCAAGGTCTGTAACTAAAGGGTGAGGATTGGCAACGCGATCACTATCGCGGGCTGAGGCTGGGGCTGGGCTAGCCATTTTCAAAGAACAGGAGAATAAGAAAGGAAGAGAAAAGGAAAGATTTAGATTGAACGCCTTAATTGGCACTTATAGTCTGGGATTCCATAGTGGTGGATTCATGATATGAACGACTCCGGAGGTGAAGACGCGTTTGAGAAGACGTGTAAGTTAAATTGATTGGGAGAGACTGGGAGAGATTGGGAGGAAAGCAAGGGCGCAATTGGAAAAGTAAAAGTAATGGGGAAGCGCTGACGAAATGCTAATTGATTAACTAACCGATAAGCGATAGCAAAGTTGATAACCTTGGAGGCTGATATCGTTAGCTGTTGATTGGTTAAATCCTTCTAGCGCAGTGGCCCACCCGAAAAAGTTCCGCCCGCAATTGAACCTTCAGACCTTTTCATCAATTGCGATTTTCAATTTGTACATTTTGATAATGCGATGAGAAGGGCGACATTATAGCCAATGGCCTCTAACACCTCCCGATCTACTACGAGGCTTGCTCGTCAAGCTATACGGACTTGTTCGAAACAGTCCGCAGCACCCTTCTACCGCCCCACCGCATCTTTCTCTACCTCAGCCCGCTTAACACAAGATGTAGAGCAACGACGCCCACGATGGTCGTATACGCCCGAGAGGATGAAGGCACCCTTCTCGCCTCATATCACAAAAGATCCCTCTCGGTCAACATGGGTTGTTAATAAGAGTCCAGAGAAGTTAGATGAAGCTTTAAAGAGATTCTTGGGCCCCGAAGGAGATCGGATGCTACCCGACGAGCTCAAGTGGTTAGCAGTAACACATAAGAGCTTTGACCAAGGACGGAGAGGCTTTAATGATCGCCTAGCATTTTTAGGTATATTACTTGGAAGAAAATATATGTTTATTCTATTAACCTTTGACCATAGGCCGCCAAATATGTGTATTCGAATGCACACAAACTATTATCAATTCCCCTTTAAGTTATAAAGGGCCGGAAAATGATCCTTTTGCGGATCGACGGGAACCATTCGACGATAAAGCCCTGCGCGGAATCGACAACCTTTTCGAAATACAACCAAGTGATGTATTCGACCATAGAAAGCTGGCCAAGTTAGCCATAGAAACTGGAGTAACAGACGTGGTGAGATGGAAACCACGAATGGTAGGTTGCATTTTCGAAGAGAAACAAGATCTTGGTACTGACTCATGATATTTAGCCGGATAATATCAAGGGATCCGGATTCGACCCAATTATGGCCGGTGCCGTCTACGCCATTGTCGGCGCCGTCGCGCTGCAGCGGGGAGGCAAGATAGCTGGCCGGATCGTGAGAGAGCGAATAATATCCAAGATTCGGTCATGAACAAACCCAGGAATGTAAAATCAATGTACAAATACTACGTACAGTGTATAAAGAAATAAAAATATCATACTCAATGCATAACTAGGTGATACCCATAGTTGAACTCATGCCCGATTATTAATTGTAATTTACCCATATCATGAGTTCTTAGGGCGGTCTATTTTCACAAAGCTGGTCACAGATAGGTTTAAACTTCTAAAATCACTTTGCTAATCTTATTCGCACTCATCAACTCGTCTATTAATATCCTTATATGGATATATGATTATCACCCGCCTTCCGGGCATGGCTAAAATCAGTATGCGCTACTTAGTACTTGAACAGCCGGATCTCCTCTCCATCAGTTGCGCCGCGAATTAGCTTCTTGTTACGGAGCGCATAGTATACCCTTAGCATCACACAGCCTACAGCAACCATGAAGAGTAGAGCTGCGTTCGTCCAGTGGCCTGTAGGATATCCGCGCTTTGCTTCATCCGCCTTGTAGGTCCAGACGCCTACGATTTGACCAGGAGCACCACCCAGACCGATGTTCAGCGCGATCGCAAGACCAACTGAAGCAGTGCTGAATATGTTGGACGAAAGCCAACCCAGAAGCGGTGGTATACAGGCAAATGCGCCTGACGCCGCTACGATTAGACATCCGTACCGGGACGCATACGCGTCTGCCGGTAGAACTGCCGATGCCAAGAAACCAACGGCTCCGACTGTGGCCAAAGCGGCCGAGTGCAACCCGCGGGCGTTGAAGTGATCAGCCGACCAGGAGGTGAGAATTTGAACGACTAAGATAACAGTTAGCTATTAACTCAACGAAGAGATAAAACTCAATGGCTATTGAAAACTTACCATAAGCGACAGCATACGGCGGTACGGTCATAAGCTGTGCCTGAAGATCGTGGTAACCTAGACCTGCCGTGATAGAAGGGGTAAATAGAGAAAGCGAGCTAAAAGGAGTCGAAATGCCGAAATACACGACATAATGCCCCCAAAGCCTCCAGTCAACTAGAGTTGCCTTGGCATCAGCCCAGCTCATCGCTTTGTGATGGCCCTTGCTTCCCTCGATATGAAGTCGCTGCACCGCGAGATCTCTCTCTTGGATGGTCAACCATTTTGCGCCCTCCGGATAATCTGGCAGCAAGAACCAGACCAGGAAAGCGGAAAGGCAAGACGGTATTCCTTCTATAATGAAAAGCCACCGCCAGGCGGAGAGCCCACCGGCTTGGTTCATATGTCCGATGCCATACGCGATAGCACCTCCGAAGGCGCCCGCTAGAGTCGCCGAGGCGAGGATGAAAGCCACGCGAATACTCCGTTCCTCAGTCTTGTACCAGAAAGTGAGGTAGTAGACTAAACCGGGAAACAGACCGGCTTCAAACACACCAAGCAAAAATCGCACAACGGTCACGGAGGCGTAGCTGTGAACGCCTCCGAGGCCTATAGTGAGAGCGCCCCATGCGAACATGAGAAACGCGATCCAACGGGAAGGCCTTAGTTTCTTGAGTAGGATGTTTGAGGGCACTTCGAATAAACCATACGCTACGAGGAAGATCATAAGCGAGATGGTGTATTGGAAATTAGTCATGCCGGTCTCAGTCATGAGGTCGTCGCCAGTAGCCGCGTTCATGATCTTGGCGTTTCCTATGTTGGACCGATCCAAATAGCACAGAAAATAAATGCCGGCTGATAAAGGCACGATTCGCTTGTCCTGCTTCCATCGCAAAGCCTTCTCGGCCTCCGTGATGGGGGCCGAGGGGTCGTATTGAGCGACGGTCGCGCTGTATTCCTGGAAAAGCTGTCAGAAAAACAATTCGCATCCAAACAGGAATCGCGATATAAACCATACCTCCTTTGCGCTCTCAACGTCGAGCTCGGATTTCTTGTCTGCCATTTTGTCTAAGTTGACTTATAGCCTCGAAACTGCACAGACGACTTTCACCCGATAAAATTGGGAACAAGTGAGATAAATCTCACTTGGTAAGTCGATGAGTTGGAGCGGTGAAGATCCGGTAAACAACAACGGAGCATTCTGAATAATATTCCTGACCGCCTAGGGGAGGGAAATTGGTGGAAAACCCAGACCGCGAACGCGGGATTGTGGGGATGAAGCTAGCTCGAATAAGGCGATCCAATTTCCGGGGTCTTGATCGTGGAGTGACAGCCCTAAGGTGGATAGAGAGGCCATCGTGTCGTTCGTATGGGGTAAAAGACTGTTCTGCCAGGGTTATAGGCTTGCTACTAGTTAGACTAATGAGGGGCGAAAACGACTATATCATGCTTTGAAGTGCGGAGTTGTGAGCTCTAGTACGGAGCCCGCGTCCTGTCTCAGGAACATGTCCGGGATTTATGAGGGCGACCAGGGTTCGTTCGGATACTATACGATGATTCGGGCCAACCTTTTGCCACCATATATGTGCCCTTTACCTGTGGATATCATTACAAAAGATATTTCTAAATCATGTCTCCGGTATAGCTGTGGTGTCTATGCGCTTACCTGATGAAGATGCCATGGTCTATATTGAATTTGACCACTCCGGCTTTCGGTTCGGGCCATTTCTACGCCGGCCTCTCGGCGTCGACATCGCGTCTTGGAGAACTTTGGAGAAAAGCGCCTATTGGACAGGTTTCTAAAGGAGACTGGGCAATGTCACTCCCCATACAATCAACTCTTGTACATACCTAACCCAGGAAGTACTCGTTAGAATACGGATTGAAGGAATGGTAGTTTTATCTTATTGCTGATCACTTTCCATTTATAAATTTGCTACCTTGATCCTAATTGCGACGAAGTGGTTATGTATTAGTCTCACTTTGTTCGAGCGATTTGCTGTTTTCTAGTAGACTTCCACGACTAATGTATCTCTCGATTTTGCGACATAGCTGTTGAATCTCATATTCATCATGAGAGTTAATGTTGTATTCAGCTCTTTGTTTGCTACCGCGTCTTACGCCTTGTGTGTTGGCACGCCCTGGCAAGTAGAGAACTGCTCTAAATTCGCTTCCTCACTTAAGGAAATAGGTGATGGTGTTACGATCCTGAACTCCAGCTACATACCAGAAAAACTCTCAACATTAGTAACAAATTCAACGAATATCCGTTCTGCCGCTTGTTTGGCAAAGCCCCATACCCCAAAAATAATTCAGTTATCTTTGAACTCTGGCTACCCGCTACCGAGAAGTATAACGGTCGATTCCTAGTCGTCGGAAATGGCGGCATGGCTGGTGTTATCGCCGAGAGCGACATGATAGGCAACCTTAACGAAGGTTACGCAGTCGCAGGAGGTAACTCAGGTCACTTAGCTTCTGAGAACAATAATGGGAACGGCGCACCTGGTGTACATATACCATATCTACACGACAAGGATCAGGTCCTGGCATGGATACACAATTCGATAGCGCTGTTCACTCCGACCGCGAGGAATATGACGGCTGCGTTCTACAGCGAGGCTCCGAAGTACAGCTATTATAAAGGGTGCTCAACTGGTGGTGCTCAAGGCTTTGCTTTGGCACAATTCCACCCAGGCTTATTTGACGGTATTGTAGCAGGATGCCCAGGCAACTGGTACTCTCATCTAGCGCTCTCTTTCCTATGGAATTCCCAGGTGACGCAGGTAAGGCGCATACATGGTCTCTAGAAGAAGTATCCCCAGGCTAATCGTCACAGGGCCCGAACTACTTGCCGCAAACTGCCCTTGACCTTATAACCAAGGCTGTTCTAGCAAAATGCGATGGTCTTGACGGGGTTGAGGATGGCGTCCTTGAAAACCCGCTGGCATGTGACTTTGACATTTCGACACTAGTATGCAAGCTCTCGGAGACAAATTCGACTACGTGTCTTACACCGGAGCAACTAGTGGCGGCCCAGAAGATCTATAAGGGCCCTGTTAACTCTCAGACTGATGTTTCTTTATATCCAGGGTTTTCATTTGGGAGCGAGATAGAGTGGATAGCGCAGGAAGGGGCCCTTGCAGAGGCATTCTCGATCCCGATTCTTCAGAATATGGTTTTTGACAACTTATCATATGATGCTTCAACTTTTGACTGGGCGGCGGATGTAGATGCGGTAGACGAAAAAGCTGGCACACTTATCGACGAGATCAGCCCGGATCTATCCGAATTTAAGGCTACTGGTTCTAAGATGATTGTCTATCAAGGCTGGGCTGATCCCCTCAATGCCGCGACGTGGCCGATCCAACATCTCCACCAGATCGAAGACTTCTCCAACGGCGATGTAAGTGATTGGTTTCGGCTATTCATGGTGCCTGGCGGCGGGCATTGCACTTCGGCCCCAAACTATCCGCAAGTCCCGGGAACTTGGCATGCTCTTGAAGCTATTGTGCAATGGGTTGAAACAGGAAAATCGCCATCCGAGATGCTCGGGACCGATCCTTTGCATGAAGACTTGAAAGAGAAAACAAGCAAACTCTGCCCTTGGCCACAGACTGCACGTTTGCGAGGTAGCGATCCAAATGATTGGAATTCATATGTGTGTGTGAAGAGTAAATTAGATATCAGGGGTACCATCTAAATACTACAGTTCGATTCGAGATTGTCAGCTCCTGTGATCATATTACGAATCCTGTGGACTCTCATGCAGCACGTTGCCCCGGCAATGCTATATATATCAACACCCATTTTCGTGATCTTAAGGTAACGGGTATGCGGTAGTGACCCCGTGGTGTATTTCCTGTGAGGCTTATACGCTATGGCTGATGACCTCCTTACGAAGCGTAATAATTCATAGTTGTTAACTTGGTATTAAAAACGGTTGGCGGTTACCTAGGCTTATTTACTAGCATCGTAACGAGCTTGGTTGCTTATTTATCGAAACGTAATCTGATAGGTGGTTATGTAGACGGACAGGAGCCTGTCGTATGGTATAATAGGCTTGTTCATACTGGTGTATTTTGCAAGGATTGAGGATTAACTATTAATCATTATTCGTGATGCAATCTGTATGAGTGGCTGGTTATTGAGTTGGTATTGCCTCGCAATGCAAAGTGAGTTCTTCTCCATTCGTGCCCAGTGCTACTGTTAGATGGTCCATGTCGAGCTTCCCTAATCGCTCGCCGGATATCTCAATACTTACCATCCCGTATAGCCGCTTTCGCACTTTAGTCAACCATTCTGTTTTATTTGTACGCTTAAACAGGGTGCTGCGTTGAGATAATAAATGACGTATTACTTCTGACGTACTGATTTCCCCGATCAGTGCATTCCCTGCTGGCTGGTACCTGAATCGGTCATCTAGAAGAAGTCCGAAGGACAGGTTGTTAGGCCCCTCAAAGATGAATAGACATTGTTCGTATTGGGTCCCGTGTGGTACCAATATTAAACCATTTCGACTGAAGGTATCTCGCGGAGGGTAAACGCTTTTCAGGTTGAAACCGTTCTTAAGCAATGCTTGTATGTTGATTTGTATTATACGATGGAGTCCCATACTGATAGCTGGAGAACTTATCTGGGAGGTTGCAGCTTTGAGACACGCTTTCTTCCATTCGGCTTTCACGCATAAGTTTTTCGGTATCAGGAAAGGCGGCCATAATAAGATGCGTTCATACACGTTGAATCCAACCCGGGAGTCCGCCCGGCAGTATTTCAACGGTACTGCAATTATAGGTTTCCTTACACCACCCCTTGCGTGACCCTTGTTTTTAAATATAGAAAACTTGCTTGACGGGGAATATTCCGGACTTCTTCGATAATAGCCGTAGAAATCATCGTCCATCCCGAAGAGAGCAAGTCGTACGTTATCCTCGAGGGCCAATAAGAGAAGTTCGACTTCAATGCCATTATTTGTACGTGTAAAAGCGAAAGGTACTTTGTTTTTCTCAAATCTCCTAGGGAGAGAACCGAAGCCGGCGAAGGCTGAGGGAGATGGTGCCAATGGGAACTCGGTCATATGAGATTGGAAGATATCCGTGCATGGTACCCCAAACCCCCATATCAACAAGCTAGGATCATTCTGTTGCTTGATGTACTCTTCTTGAAGCCTAATAAACGCCCTATGACCTTCTCCATATAAGAGCGGCATGTTCACATCAAGTATACCCTTACGAGAAGTTAGTAATACGTTCAGATATGGTAGCTACCTCCTAACCTAGGTGGAAGCACGTACTAATAGGCAATATGCCATGTCTTCTTTTCTTGTAGTCTGACGTCGAGATGCCCATGAGAGCTTTTCAGCCGCCGTAGCATCTTTAATCTGTCCTCTATAATATAGCATCTTCCGGTTTATGTGCGTTATAGAAGGTAGCATCTCGATGATGTCCGGTAGATGCAAAGCCATATCATGGCATCTGAATCTTCCGAACGCCCGCCAATTTCGATCGAAGAAAATAATACGTCTGGGGGCGAGTAGTTCCTGCAGCGTCCAGCCTCTTTTGAACCAGCGACTTTTTTCCAGCACGGAACTCCCAACGTACCCCTTTTCATCGGTTTCAACATCAGATAGATAGACGTAGCAAACAGAAGACTCTTGGTACCACCGGAACATTGAATTGATTGCCTCCGAAAGCTCTGTCGGATCTTTCTTATCAATGCAACAAGTATCGACCCAGGCGTAATCAAAGCCGTCTATGATGGCTTGGAGACAGAAACATTGAATCTTCCGATAGCCTAAAGTAGACCTAGTCTCTTCGTCATGTAAATTCTGAAATGTTACTTCGTCTTTGCCCCAAGTATGAGAGAGTATAGCATAATTGGGGGCGTCTTCTACGTCGAAGATTTCCTCTAGTTGCAATGTATGGACATTAAGAAGACGCATTATTACGGCTTTCCAAGGCTAGACTAGAGCTTGGAGTGATTACTGCCCTAGTCGTATCAACTTTGGCGCCCAGCGGAGAACGAAAGGAAAGAACTTCGTGGATCTTCGTTCTAAGCTAAAATAATCATCTACGCCAAGCTTGGGTTTATATTAGGAGATTAGGGGAGTAGTCATGATAGGGGGTAAGTTATTATATGCTACGTAGTGGAAGACATCGTGGCGATGGACCCCGCAGCCTGTAGGAACTGCGCCTTGCTCACCGACTTAAATATCCAATCAGACCCACGAATTATAAGCCTCAAGATGTAACACTGCATGCCATCGACGACTAAGCTTTTGGTGTAGAAATCACCCATGTCCACTTAATGTGTCTGCCCTTGCACACCTATAGGTTTAGTAGTTTGATTGGAAGTTTCTATTTGATAGACAATCTGCGCGTTACGTCTCTTCTATTAACCTAACTACCTCTTAGAGTATTTTCTTTACTAGCCATCTCCCAATAGTTTGACTGATAGCACGAGATAAGAACCATACTTCGTATATCAGCGCTCCACCTAATCTGTCTGGAAGTCATCACCTCTCTTATATGTGTGGTCCATCTTCAGCTCCTTGAGAAACCAATCGTCGCCTTTTCGCACATAACGTTCGTAGTAATAGCCCGCGCCGGTGTGCTGCTTTTCGGTGGATGGTCCCTTCGGGCCGTAGGTATACTGGACGCCAAAGACTGCCTTGACCTCGTCAGGGCTGATCTGCTCCAGATGTGGGGGGCCGATATGGTGAATTAATTGTAGGTTTTTGAATTTGTTCGCGAAGTACTTCGTCATATCTGCAGCCGACGACCAGCTATGATCAATGCCGTCAATATTTACAACTTTTCCGTCGGAGTAGAAGATCAACGTTGCATCAGGCATCATAACTTCTTCGCAGGCCTTTTGGAATTGATCAGTATCCGCATATCGGCAGTACAGATGCTTTTTATTGATGATTTTCTGAGCTACTTCATATGAAACAGCCATTATGAGAGCCCGGCGGTGGAATTATAACTAGGTATAAGATATCGTACCTGACGTATTTATATTGATGTTATCGGTAAACCCCAATACCCATGGTAAAAGAGGTGTAAGCTCGTTTTATATCCAACGATTTACTCGTAAAACTTTGGTTACACGACAATAGGCCTCAAAACAGGTTTTTGCTTGTCATGATATACCTAATCTCTGATGCATCTCATCGACGAATGATACCCCCCTCGCTCCCCCCCCGTGACACCCTACACCAAATATTGACGGGGTGGCGTTTTCACCCCGCGATTCAAGACGCCAAAGAAGGTGAATAATTACGGGATTACCAGAATTTTGCACAGGAGTAGGCAAGAAGTAATGGCCACCTACCTAAAAAGATATGTCCTCAAGACCCAGGTACATACTCCGCTTATATCGATGAATCAAAGCATATAGAAAGATCAAGACATATTACTGTAGGAATAGATGAGAAGAGCTTGACCAATCAAATTTGAACCAGCTATGTCCTGTGTCTAGTTGGCACTTGAGGGCTGTCAGAAGTGAGCCCGTGAGTGAGGTCATACGTAGAGTGACTACTGGAAGCAGCAGCGTAGCTGCTGTATGGTAGGTAGTAGGTAATAGAGGTCTATTAACGCTTAACGTTTCTACCTAGCAGCGAGGACGCACAGCGCCCTTTATATTTCATATATCACGTAGATCTAAGCCTAATCCCGCCTAGCTCTCTTTTGACCCCTGACAAGGGCATAGTACTGCCTGGGTTATGAGTGAATCTTTTACACAGAGTAGTAATTACGTGGGTACGTCTAGCTAGGCAGTCAGAGTCTGATAACTGGTTGCGTGGTAAACTCCTCAAATATTATAGTTTGTTTTAACCATGGAATATATCTTTGAATTTAAGGGGTCTTTGCCGCGTTGTCTGAAGCGGGTCCGTAGATCGAAAAGATTCCACATGTGGAGGCATTCTTCACGTGTCAAATTGAGGTCAAGGCGTCGATATCCCCGTTCCGATCATGCCATCGTCGCAATGATGCGACACAGGGATATAAAAATGGGGCTTCATAGCTCTTCGTGGGAGAGTTGTGATATTTTGACGGCGATGAAGGGACTTCCTTACTACCCTATGATCATCGTACTCAACGCCTTGGGTGAACATGATCAAAAGCTATGGGTCGAAATTATTGCGAGCCAAAGTCTTTTAGGTAAACATTATCTTAGACGCCTGGTAGTTGCATCGGTAGGTATATTGTAAACCGCGGTTCTAACAAATACTTAAAGGGGCCGTAACATAACCTATTCCTCCGTACCCTTACCTGTTAAGCACCTCGCTATAAAGGCTCCCGTTTGCGGTTTCATGTTAACACTCCCAGCTGCAGAAATCTCCTTTTTATCTTGACTGTATGTCCCATCTGCAGTTATCGATCAACTCTGCCTGCAGGTCGCTCCAGTACCAGTAGTAATTCTCAAATATCCCCTCGCGGTACTCCTGGTAGTATGCTATCTGAGGCTCGGTAAGTACCCGCATGCTCTGATGCATGAAAGAATGCCATTCCTGGTCCAGGCGTTGCCTTTCTTGTCTCTTCTCACAGGGGATGCAAGGTCGCTCACGAAATACAGCATCGGCCCAGGCGTTTCGCCTTGTCTTCTGACGGGATTGCTCACTGCAATAGTTCGGATAGTCTGCTGACCCTGTGCGGATAGCATGCTCGCAGGGCTTTATCGGCCTCGGCGGCGTGACATCTTGGTCTTCATGTCTACATGTAAAGTAGACACGTCTCCACCAACACATCGTCTGGGATTGATCGGCCGTCGGCTTTCTATTGTGGAAAAGTGTGATAGCCTATTGGACCTGGATATGCTACAGGATTTGGCTGTTAATAATCGTTTTAGATGCCAAATCACCTAAAAGTCCGCACCGAAAATAGTTTGCATAAATATCTACCTGGAAGCCACTATAGAGAATAGCGGAGGTTTAAATAACTACAACCAGAAACTGCTTCTAGATGTATTAGGGGGTGAGTATTATGTGATTGTTGGAAAGTAGTCACATAGTCCAGATGTTGAGGTGTGTGCGTGAGCTTTGCAATGATTCATTTCGCAGTACACATGTGGTGGTATCACCAACATTGCTTGTTTGACAAGGCACGTTGATGGGGAATAGACGGATGTCACCAAACAGTATTAAGTGCCTAGAGTCTCCTACTCATTATACCTTGGTGTCTAGTACGCCTATTATGTCACTTATATATTAATTGTTATAGCGTTTGTTGGTCTTGTGGTTTTAGTTGAATGCTTGGTGCTTGTCATTTTCTTTAAATAGTTGATATTTTTTTATTAGCTATGTGTTGAGTAATCAAAACATGATATTATAGTATAATCTCCAGGTAGCAACTTGACTACCTAAATAACGTGGTGAATATTAAGGGTAAGCATTCAACTGTAAGAGGTGCACAGCGCCCTCGCAACGGGATACCAGAAAGCCAGGTGTTACTAGACCGTTGGTTTCTATATTGGCATCTACCTACTCTATATATGACTTCCATCAAGGGCAAGAATCCTCTGACTATATAGTTGTGATAACCTGCAGTCATCCTTAAGAATAGGATATCTGGATATGATGCCCCATGAAATAGACTACTTGGGGTATCATAATATCAGGAACCTATCTAGGAATTTAGAATTATGTGCTAATACGAGAGCATTGTAGGTAGTAATTTTGATTATAAGTAGTTAGTTAGTTTATAAATTTGGATGGCTCCAGACCCAAGTCTACTTTAGAGGTGATTTTGTTCTACAAGTCCACTTCTCCAGTCGCCTAAGTTCCAACCCCAGAATCGATTGCGGCGGTCTTATTGTCGTGTGGGGCAGCAAGTATATATATATAAAGCAATAGTTAAGCATTTATCTATTTTCTTTCTATATTTGGCTTTGGAGCGTACCTAATACGGCGACAATCATACTGTTTGGTCCTGGTGGTTTGCTAGTTGGCTCAATATTTTAGGTTGACTTTGCTACTATTCTAATTTTAGCAAGCATAGTTATGGAGGCTTATTGTTCGGGTTATCTTCCAAGAGAAGATTTGCATATTTTCGGAGATTCATTTAACGCTTGGGCGGTATTTCCAAGCCCTCGGTTTCTTTCTTCTATCACTGCGCCGTGATGTCGTATGACTGACATAAGCGGCATTGGTCCAGACCAGATACTAAATTAGCGGTCTTAGGAACATCCTTATTCCTAGCTGTCTCGCTTCATGGAACTCTTAGGATACTTCTGGGCCCTTCCTGTCAACGCCGAGCCGCTACGGCAATTATTATACAGGGCCAAGCACAGGATAGCCAAGCCGAGAGATGGCTAGGCATTGAGGATATACATATTTATTGAAAACCCCTCCGAATGTACCAAAGCAACGATCTCCCTGTGTGCGAAACTACCCCACAGGGCTGGAATATCTATTCACATGGTGTGGCTAGGCTGGATATTGCCGTTAAACTTTCTCAGAATCGCGCCGAATAGGAGATGGGGAGACCTGGAACAACACAACCGTCCAAGAGCGATATCGTATCAAACAGATAATTCCTTGAAGTTGCGGTACATCCATACAAAAGTACAGAAGAGTAAAATACTAGGTATAGAATAGATGCTGGTCGTTCGTGGCATATAGTTAACCTCATAGAATTTATGTTTCGCTTGTATTATCGATTATGAAGAACGATTTGCTACCAAACAACTACGAAGGTGCCATCGTGGTAAAGCGAGATTGGCATCTTACGATAGCCCGTTCTTCGCTACTCGTCAGGATTCCAAACATCCGACCATTTGCCGGGGCTTCGCCCCTAAGGTCAGGGACTTTTAAAAGGTAACGAACTTTTAAAAGGTAATTTCTGTGGCTACTTAAATTTAGGTGGGATGCACACCTAATGTTAAGTACTACCCGAATTTTAAATATTATAAATATTATTAATACGTACAATCTTAATATTTTAACCTTTTCAATTTTTATATAACGTAACCACCTTTAATCGCATCGGCTTTGACATTATAATAATTATTGGCCTCTTAATTATTTATAATATATTTTATTTATTTTTATTAAAAATTGGTGAGTATTATTTGAGTGTAAGAAAAGCGACAGCAAAAGTGACGATAATCGCATTAGATCAACGTTTTATTACATAATATAAAGTTAAAGCATTAGATCTTTGCATGTAAATGGCACTATTCATTTTGATTGAAATACTTAAATTTGTATGGTCAGCACTAGTAAAAATTTGTACTAAAATTTACCTTTTAAAAGTCGTTACCTTTTAAAAGTCCCTGACCTTAGGGGCGAAGCCCCGGGAAAAGGTCGGATGTTTAGAATCCTGACGAGTATGCCAAATGCCGAATTTTAGATGTCAAAGAGCTTAGATTTATAGGTAGATAAGTATTAGTTTTATGCGTACATAAGTCCCTTTAGCGAACGGAAGATGCTTCCGCTTTACACCACGTACCACTTATATTTTAGAGCATTTCCCCTGAATTAACGCAACCGAGTTCGCGGGACACGTTCTGCGACAAGGGGATTTAATCCACGCGTCAGCCGCAATCCTGACTAAGACAACTATAGCTTAATGCTTTGCTTGTTTACAGAAACTATTCCAACACGGGAAAGGCATCCTCGGGGATATCTTCCACGAGGGCTAAATATTTTAGGCGCCGCAATCATACCGACTAAGCGAAGCAAATATGTAAATCATAGGCTATATGATGGGAAACGACCTTGTGTAAATCGCTCATCACCGAATTTGATTCGCAGTGACTTCTTTACTGGACTTAGGAGTCGACACATGGGATTTTCTATCGCGAGTTGGGCTGGTTGGTTGTTCAAAGGATCTACAATTATGATCAACTCATCATTGGGTTTGCATGTAAGCTAATGAAATATTTAAAGTTCAACTTGAGGTGATTTTCATTTGTGAATACCCACAGAACTTGCCATATTCAGTAAGCCGACCAAATAGATAGTAGTAGTAGAAGCCACACTTGAACTCTAAAATTTTTCTAGATTTTTTAGCACGTTCGTAAGCTGTCCAACGGTATTGGGATTTGAATATCGATTCCATCCCTGTATTGTTAACTTTTTTCCATTCTTATTAGTTCATAAGCAAGAGACTACGTTCTCCTTGAGCCAACACTTGATGCAATGATCCGGCCTTGATCATTTTACCGAGGAATGTACTACTAAACTACAGTTTAAACTAGCCGAGACCGGTGGAATGGTAAGCTGAGGAAATGTACGCACTGACATTGGGTCAGGACAGGGCTGAGCTGAGTGGCCTGACTTGTCTGGATCTTGGTACTGGAGCAGGGGACATCCACGGCCGCGTGGGTCCCTTGCCACGGGCTTTTCTAGATCGGTACGACCTCCGAGTGATAAGGGACACACGACGTTAATGCGGGTTGCTAACAAGTGCTATTAACGGTCGTCGAAAGTACGCGGCGTCCCTCGAAGCGAAGAAGAACCACCGAACGCTTGGTCTATCTAGTAGCCCCTAGTCCGGCGCCGTCTTCGATCAATTGCGACGTACCCCATAGTTCGCTCCCATCGATGTGCAGATCAGGAGATCTAGGGTCGTAGTGCGAATTTAAGTAGAGTAGATAGATATTAAAGAGACCCTGCACGATGGCTTCTTGAAGTCATTATTTTGTCGTAATCCCCCATGGAACCGATAGATAATACCTAGTATATTATAATCTGGTCTGGGGAAATCTCTCATTACATTCCGAGCCCTTATAAGGCTGATAAGCCGGATACTACCATCTTTGTCATTATAGAATCATAACGTTTTCGAGTACTGCTCTGCTTGACAGAGCTCCCCACGCGATCTACGATGGAAGCCTCAGAGCCGATCGACCACACCCAAATAACAATTCTCGTGACAGTATCGACAGTATTAACGGGCATTTCAGGTAAGGCTTGCATTGGCGTTTATTTATCCCTTTAAATCAGTACACCTGGCTAATATGGCGGGGAACAGCCGTCGTAGTCGTTACTCGATCATGGATTCGATTTTCCGTCATGAAGAAAGCGGGTTTGGACGATTGGATGTCTGTTGGCGCTCTGGTACGATTCACAGTTTGCCTTAACGTCATACTTATTCTAATGGCTAAAAGATCTTTACCCTTGGATATCTCGCGATCCTTTATGTTGGAAAAGCCAAGGGAATGGGTTCTCCAATGGAAACTATATCCATGGAGGATAAGGAGTCATTGCTCCAGGTAAGTTCTGTCTACTTCTTATAATTAGATATATATCCTTTAGAACTACACTAATAGCTGAAACAGATAACTTTCGCAATCGAACTTCTGTACTACACAGTTTTAACATGCGTCAAATCATCAATCGTCTTTATGTACGATAGATTCGGTAGGTGCTTCTTATTTCGTCGTCGGTATAATTACACGAGGCTGACCCCGAGTTATAGCTGTATCAAATACCTTCAAGATGCTGTGTAAGGGCACAAACGGCCTCTTGGCTGTCTTCTTCATTGTATGCATTGGAGTAGTAGTCGGACAATGCAGACCTCTGGAGAAAGCGTGGGATCTCTCAAGATATGTGCCGGGTAGTTGCATAGACACCACGGCTTTCTTTTACTGTTAGTAACAAGAAACCCCTCATGGAACTACTAAGAAACTCACCATGAACTAGTTACATCTATTTTCGGAATCATCTTGGACCTATGGATTCTTATGATCCCCTTACCTACCTTAAAGCATCTACAAATATCGAAGCGCAGCAGGCACGTCCTCTACGGTATATTCGGTGTCGGTGGTCTCGCAACGGCCTTCTCTTGCGCTCGGCTATATTCTATACACACCTATACACTAGCTACCGACCCATTCCGCGACAGTATTCTTGTATGTGCCTATACCTTGTCTAAGCCCTTTTAATACTCTAAATTAACTTAAGAGTCTCTGACCTAACTTTATTGTAGGTGAATGTTTGGTCCATGGTGGAAATGAACGTCGCGATTTGGTGCGCAAGCGCCCCAGCGCTAAAACCCCTATTTTCTCCTCACCGTTTTCTCGATAGTGGAAAGTCAACCAGTCGCAATTACCACAACCTAAACCATCCAGGTCTTTCGCAAAAGGGTATCGACGGATCTACATCGCAATCGCACATTGTCCCTATCCAGAGTGATAACTACTCGGCCTCGCCAATAGGATCATCCCACGGCCGGGAGGATATTGAGTTGGAACGGCCTCGACAGGCCCACGTTTAGAAATATTTTTCTTTTGTTGTTTTCATAATGCAGGGAGTTAAGTGGCATTCAAGATGTCCAAGGTTGGCTACGGCTCTAGGTATGAAGTATGAATAATGGGATGTCCGGAAGATACCTACTCAGGCTTCAGTGCCTGGAGGAGTATTTAAATAAAGTTAAATCTAAACAAAATTTAAAATAATAATATATTTCATCTGAGTTGAGTTGCCTAGGTTGTTAAACAAGTCAATGTTAAAGGATGCTGTAAAGAAGAAGATTTGTTCAACATGAAGACAACCATACCCTACGACACAGGTTGAAATTCACCTAAGGCGCTAGGATTATTGCCCACCTCTCTTCAACGTCGGTCTATAGCAGTTCCTATACTACGCCCCTACCATGCGCTAAAATAGAATCAACTATCCCCTTTTTTGAACTGCCTTCGGTCCACTTCCCAACACCATTAGAGGCCTCGTTGGTACGTTGCCAAGCAACGACATATCTACTAGAGAACTTGAAGTTAGTCGATATTTAATAGGAAATAACTGCTCGGTCCATTTAGATACGATGAGAGAAACCCCATTGCTAAGTGACTGCCGCCATATTTGCCGTTGGCGACGTATGCCTACCACTTATCATATCTTGGCGAGGGATAAAACAAGCGTGGTAACATTGCTGAATGGAAGGTGGCTGTATTAAGGGGTCTAGATGATCTAGTCTAACTAAGCGTTCGAATCTTTGCTCAAAAATTATCACATCGTACAGCCTTTCATACAGATAAGCATTGCTTCACGCAAGTCTCCTGAAGAACATGTCCCCATTCTTGCCGTCCTGAGTTCTTGACCTAAAGCGCATCATCTTCTTATCCTCTAACAACGTATAATTCTTCTGCAGCTCTATACCGACCCATGTTGGTAACCAGGCAATCTTTGTTGGACCATGCGTAATTTGGCCTACTTCGACGTTGTCCGTTGTCTCGCTGACGTACCAAGGTCCAGCGTACGCCAGCGTGTGCTTGCCGATGAGGGCCCATTCAGCATCTGTGCCGACATCCGGAGCCTCCGTGTCTATGTCGCCGGGTCGGTCCTCGGGTTTAGAAGACATGAAGTTCGCAGACATCCAGCCGGCAGTATTGTAAGTCAGCATGCCCACGGGGGATTGTCCCAATGCAGGATCCGGGTCGTGTGAAATCGTGCCATTGTCGAAGTAGCTTAGGTAATTGTAAGTAAAGACAGTCTTTTGAGAGGCTAGTCCGAACTCACGAAGTCACATTCAGGTAGAGCCAAGTGCCGGTGATGGCCTTCATTACCGCGTCCGGTTTCACCATTGTCGTTGCCTTTGCTTCGTTACCAAGGCGGTGGACTTGTCCGTTGTGCTATCAGATGTAAAAACAAGAAATATCTCAACAGGTCATCCGTCGCAGTCGTTACTCAATCCAATTTTATAATAATACGGATATCCTATCGGCCCGTCATCAGGGGTGTAGTCTTCATCTGTCTGACAAGTCGTTCACATGCTGGTAACCGGTTAAATTGAAATTTCACTTATCACTGATCTCAGATAGGCATTGTAACCCGACCAATAAACTCAGCTAACAAGCTAAATAATCTCCTCGTATGATGACATTAATCTCGCGGTATATATGAGTGGGGGTGCCTGATTCTATTTCCGCTGACGATCAGATGTTGCATTCCCTAAATCTGACACTCCTATACATCTGCTGCATATGAGACAACTGGAGTTCGCATAATAAAGGTGAAGCAACATAAATTAAATCGCTGACAACAAAGGGTAATGATCTATCATACTACATCTATTCGATATGTACTTACAGCTAGGTACAGTCTATAAAATTACAAGTCGATAATTATAATGCTGGGTATACTTTTCATCCGATGCACCATACAACACTTTCTTCGGATAAGGGTTTCGATTTGGAAATTGCTTGATTCATGAGTATCAAAGTATCATATTTATTCTACGCCATAGCAAGAATTGCAGCTCGTTTAATATTGAATGCACCTCACGGGGCCTACTTCCCTAAACCACAACCGAATATTATAGTTGGTATTGTATAGCCGACCCCGTCGGAATATTTAGATAATTAATACCTACCTACCTAGATAGGAGGTATATGTTTTTGAACATGTTACAAGGAGTCAACTATCAGCTTAGTTTTGATGTGGAACGGATTGTTACAAGTGTGTGAAACCATCACTTTAAGAGCATTGGCTTTCATAAAGCCAGCGTAAGGAGCTAGTAAATAAGATCTTTTAAAATCGTGAGATGGGCTCTAATTCGTTAATCTTGGACAATGAGCTTATACGCCTAGTAAAGATCTAGTTGTCGCTAGAATAAACTAATTGTTAGACAAGAGGAAACTGTAAACTCGGTGGATGCCTTGTCAATAAAAGCATCGGGTATGGTTGATTGAGCCTTTTTATCTCTGGTACACTTTTAATGGCATTACATCAGCGATGATTTAAAACAAACAGAGAAGTGGTTTTAAGGACTCAAACTCAACTTGCTGTATAGTGGAAGTTGTGTCTCAAGCCAGGTGACCGATGCTGCCTATAAATTAGATACAAGCCATACTTGTGTACATTCCAAGTCCAACCAGGTTCAACTTTGATGACCAACAAAATCGTCATAGCCGTGGAATAACTCTTCGAGTGTGTGGATATTTGTACAATAAGTGTGAACAACAATACGGAAGAGTTGTTACTTAAACAGACAAAGGGGATAATTATTAGCAACAACTACGAAACGATTGTTACGCCATAACAATAAAATAGTGACACCTTTTGAGGATATAGATAAAGGTTCTATTAGACATAAGGCGCCACATCATCTTCCCTATCAATTTAACTAAATCAAGTCAATCACTCCGGCAGATATCATACGCAGGAAAAGCGATTCGAGCTGCCTAAAATGCGTCGGGGAAACTTTAGACGGGGCCAACGGCCAGGAAAAGGCAACGCCACATTTCCTCCTACTGGATTCCTTAACGGCGGTGATCCCGTAGAAGATGTGGATGAACTTAATGAAGACTATATGGCTCCCAGCCCAGCAAACCATGCCGGATTTAACCCTAACTATTACCCTAACCAGCGATACCCCCCTGGGCCTAGAAACCCACGCCCCATCCCAAAGCAGCCCCCTCAAGCAGCCCCTGCTCAACCAGTTCCCCCAAATAGACGTCAGAATGGACAACAGACGCAGGGACAGAAGCCCCAAGAACAGGAGGTTCACCATTACCATCACCACAACCACTACTATCACTCCGCCGACGGTGCCCAACCCTTTCCTACGCAAACAAAGATAGGGGAAGATGGCGACATAATGATGATTGACTATAGCGCAATCAATACTCTCGAAGCTCGCCTTTCTGCGCTCGGGGGCGAGTTCCGGGAGTTTCTACAGGCTATGGCAAATCATAATAACGAAACGAAGCGACTTATCGATACCTATGTCGACTACTTGCATCAATCAAGACCTGATTCCGAGCTTCATAAGATCCTGACAGCTAACAACCCCCAGACAAACGGTGCGCAACCTTTCGCCGCTCCTCCCATTGTCCCTTCTGCTGTGCCCCCCACTGCACCTCTTGCTAATCCTCCCGCTGCTCCTCCCGCCGCTCCTCCCGTTACTCCTCACACTGCTCCTCCCGTTGCTCCTCGCGCTTCCCCTTTCAACGGTGCAAATTCTTGGACTAATCCATCCACTCGTAGCCCAAGGAGTTTAGTGGACCGATCATCAATCAGTACGGATAGTTCGGGTGGCGTACCTATGGCCCCAGCCGTAAATCGTAGAAGAACAAGGCAAGGGGATAGTTTCCCTTCCTTTTGAAACGATAGATCCATTTCGTAAACGGCTGTCTCCCATGTATAATGGTCTCAATGTTGAAAAATAAACATGTGCACCTATGTTATGGGAAAGCAGTTATAGGGGATCGGAAGATAACTGTCAAACTGCTATACTACCAAAAGGTAGAGCGATGTCAACTCGAAGGGTTGACGCCGGTATCTCCACCTATAGGGACCCCACGGACGGT
This sequence comes from Entonaema liquescens, assembly GCA_902805475.1. Lineage (NCBI taxonomy): Eukaryota > Fungi > Ascomycota > Sordariomycetes > Xylariales > Xylariaceae > Entonaema > Entonaema liquescens. The sequence continues at coordinate 885,568 of CADCSX010000025.1, read as the reverse complement.
ACCGTGATAGCGGTGCTCCGGATAGGTAGGTCGAGTATGTGAACCCGAGTCACCTACCCAAAGCTCTGGGCGCTAGAGTAGACGATGTCTTCTTTATAGTTATAAGTATTGCATGTAATCACGTTTAACATTGTTTTCAGTTAGGTAGTTTGGGTTTCGCAAAGGAGTAAAAGGGGGGGATCAAGAAAAAAAGTAAAACAAAGAGTACGATAGTGCTCCAATGAGTTACCTAATACTCCTAATATAAATCTGTTTCTGCAATTTTCGATGGCCACTTTGAATTTCCTAAACATGTAGACTTATAGACTCTACATAACATTACTTTTCTTCGCAGCGATCACCAGGGGGTTCCACCTCTCGATTGTCCGTCCGCTGAGATGTCCGCTTAGTCCAAGGGCTATTCAAAGGTAGACGTTGAGGTGTCTCTTCCGGACTAAAGAATATGACAAATGAAGGAAAATAAATTGAACAGTAACTAATAATACTAAGAAGCGCCCCCAGAGTAGACAGTAGTCCTAAGTAACCATGATCATAGGTGAAATCAGAACTATTGACCCTGCGCAATGCGGCAATGCGGAACCCTGTGATGATAGTGACCCTAGAGTTTATCACACTAGTGGCATTCTATGAGCGTGAATCCTTATACGTACATAGCGCCCGCTGAAAATATCAAGAGAAACTTGAGCTTGCGCCTCATGTTGAAAGACATATACAGAATCGGACCAACTGGTACGGCTAGGACAGCTATGTCGATGGCAAGACTACCGACCTCTAGGACAACATATGCTACGGTCTGATCACCGCAGATTCCCTGAACCTGAGTATCCCACGATGCCCGGATAGGGTGGCAGATAAGTACTGTAGTCAATATAGCTGCGATCCCATGTATAATCGAAACGCCCATGAAAGTCCATGCTTGTATTCGCACGCCCGGGTGGTGCTTAAAAATTGTGTAAATCGAACCTAGAGCAGATAGTCGAATGAACATGTTTATAAGTGCCCATAGAGCTTCGTTAACAAGGAGAGGCTACACGATTGAACATAAGATATTATTAGCAAATACGTCACCCAACATAACGCTGTTCTGTAGATCTTAATTGGGGATATACTCATCACACACCTTAGCTGTCAATTCAAACTGGCTTCGCGTCACATCCGAAGTATGTTGACCTTGACCTTCGTCGATGACCGCCCAAGTAACTTGGCAGATTAAGCCTAATGTTATAATGGATGCGATATAGATTGTAATATCATCCCATGAAAACCTTCCCTTCTTTTTTACGCAAATGAACACATTTATACTTAAAGATACTGGAGCAAGAAAAGTAAAAATATACGTGCATACAATGGTGGCCAAAGCCACACTGGACGTAGTTAAGAGCATTGGGAAAGGCGGATAGTCCAAGAACTAGCTGAAATGCAAAGCAGGACTTTATGGTCATTAATTTGGTAGATATCCCTTCTTATGTTTCCTACCTTTCGTAATACCGGTACTAAGCCTCGGTAGCATAGCCCTCAAGTATCCAGGTTTTGTATCCAATTCAGCGGAAATAATTCAACACGCAGAGATAAGGCATAGGGGATAACGTCAACATCTGCCATGCATTTCGTTGTGGGTATGTAGGCTGAGGGCCTAACTTGGGTGGGAGTACAACAGCCAGCCAACCATGATTCACTCTTGACCTTTTATATCCGGTCTTATACATTGGGTTGCAATATAACAGTTTCATTAGTTTCAGCGCGAATGCTTGCTTTCATTGGTAGATATCTGACCAGCCTCGTTACGAGTTACGATAGAATATCCAGGAACTACCGATTTCAAGCGGGCTAACTAAAACCTGTGAATTCCTAACACTGCCTGCCTCTACTATGAGTAGCAAGCAATAGCTAAAATGGGTATCATACTATAGCATTAAAACCAACACCTACGGTCGGCTACATACCAAGCGAGAAGACCAATATACTCCTGGAAACTGTCCTCCGAGGCACCAGGGTTGCGTAAACTAAATCACTTTTTCCTTGATGACGATGACGACGACGATGAAGACTTGCTCGCAACCTTGTTCGCAACCTTTTCCCTTATAGTAAACGCATGATCGATATCTTTGACGGCAACCCAAATCGCATATAGAGGAATAAAGACCCAAAGCATGTTGAAGAAGACCAGATACACCCATTTATACATAAAGTTGCTCGTATCGAGATTGTAGTTGGAGGTTAACCACTCAGGGCAGAATGTAATGAATCCGCCGTACAGCTCCATGGTCGCGATTATGATCAGCAGAATGTTGGTGCGTGGGTCTTTCTTCGCGATACCGTAGCAGATGAGACAAGCGAGCGGGCCGGCGATGAAGACGGTGAGGAGTTCAAGACTAATAACGGTCTGAGAGAAAAGTTCATGTTAGTAACGAGAAACTGAAAGGGGGGTAGGGGGGGAGGGTTGGTGTAAAAGCAACAAGGCTATCCATACCAAATCTGCACCAGCCCATCTCCGGTCCGCCTTCGCATACACCATCCAAAGCTGAGCAAACGGGTTATTACCACCAGCCTGGGAGCCGTAGGCGCGATCCGTATGGCCCAGGAAGTTGTGGGCGGTGGGCGCCAGCCATTGCGGATTAGGTACTCTGGAAAGGGGCATCCACGAGAAGAAGGAGTGGTAAAGAAAGCTGCCCTCGAGAATGAAGTGTATCAATGCGTCAAACGCGTGCCATATGAATAAGAAGCGATGGCTTCCCGGTGTCTTCTTGTCGAGGGCCTGCAGAGATAGGAGGTAAGCGACCGCTAAAATCGCGACGGTCGAGGCGAGGGACACGAGTGTGGTTCGGTCGAATAGATCCGGCGGTAGGGATTTCTTAAAAGAAGCCATTTGGAACTCAGTTATATAATTGGCACTTATTAGAATTAGTATAATTACACGCGACCTGCTGCTAATGTAAAAAACGAATGTTGTCAAAGAATGAGGGGGAGATGCAGAAATCAACCATTCAACGTTCAAAACTGCGGTGTTCCGAAAAGTTCGTGTCGCGTGGGGACTTTTTGCTTAAAGGGGCTCGTGCGTTGCTAACAATTATTCTCATCAGTTGTCATACATGGCTAGGTATTTTTCAACAGCTATGAAATTTCGAAGGAAAAGGGTCAAAACTATTATAATTACAAGAACTTCAGTTTACCTATAACTAGGTAGCCCTATAACTAGGTAGTTAGTTATAATGTTGTTTTATCTTTTCTATCCCCATTCTTAGAAAAAGAAACAGGAATATAAGACAAGTACTGTAATATAACTGGTACCCCTTAAAGTAAACCATAAAACAGAATTGCTTATCGCTTCTATCTTACCTTAACGAACCCACCCGTTAGGATCCTAAGCAATATCAACAAATATCTTCACATATATTTTAAAATATCCCTAGCGATATAAGTACTATAGCTATGATAATCATTAACTATAGGGTCTTGCTGAAACTAAAACGGGACGCGCTTGAACCTGCAACATATAAGTTCTCAGTATTCTACGCTCTACCGCTCTTGTTTGCAACATCAATAATCAGGGTTATATATTCATAGGCCAGCTCTACATTTGTGAAGTGAGACGAACGAAGGCCTTTAAGCCCGACGCCTTGACGCGACTCAACTACCTACCTGCTTATACAACCACTAGCACTAGCACTTATATATACGCGCTATTATCTAGATACGCATTGCTTTCATTTATCCCTCTCCCTCTTTAACAGTGTCAAAATGCAATAATTTAAAATAATTCAACATCTTGAGAGGGGTTTGCTTCTGTCTATAATTGGCTTCTTAAGTGCGGCTTGGTAGTCTAACCAATCATCTACGGATCCGTATAAGGATGAAAGTAAGTAGATCTCGGTACAGTCACATATTATGTATAATACCACGCACTTTTGATAGTCTTAGCTATACTAATAACGATAGTTTTTAGTTTTCAAGGGCTGCAGCGAAGCATTCTACAATATTCTACCCATCTTATTTGGTTTAGTCATCCAGACCTTCAATAAACCTGGTAGTTGTGATGTTCGTATGTTGCTGAACCCCTTTTCAAACCACCAAAGAACTAAGGGGTTTCTTGAATAGGAAACTGCAAATATTTATGCATAACTATCACTATACATAAAGTAGGGCATGAGCTTTTGAGCAAACAAGACTCTTGCTGCTTACTCATTGTGGCAGTGCGTTGGTCGGTTGTGCTCCTTCGAAGTTTAGAAGTCCTAGCTGAGCTTTTCTATTCTTGGCGATCGGTTTTTGTTTTTCCTAAACAGATCCGTACATCCATTTTCACCGGTCTACCGGGATATTGTAGCTTTCTTGAACACTTCATCCAGGATTTGCCTCTCCGCCTTATATAAGTGGTCGCAGCCCTTGACGTACCGCTCGCATTCATACTGGGGATTAAGCAATGACGGGCTAACCGAACAATCATGAAACGCGGCTCGTTCTTTTTCCAAAATGTAGCCGATGCAACATCTAAGCATTGCCGGGGGCATAATGCACATGTTATAAACTTTAGATCCCCTTCGAGCTATCTCTGTCATTCGTTATTTCGCATTTAATCATTGGTGCCTAATGTTCTCCTTGAAGTCAATAAAGATCGTTGAAGAAGAAGTCAGAACAGGTTCAAGTCGCAGCTGAGGAAGATGGCACGATGTAAAACTTGCGCTGCCTTAACCGTAGAAGAACTAAGAGGCCATATGACCTTCTTCCACCCCAACCTGCGATCTCTCCGGGACTCTGCAACAGCCGGTTGCGATCTATGTCTACTATGTTGGATTTCCATCCAGAGAAAACACACAGCCAGCCAAGTCGATTCCGTACTGGATGGTAAATTCCCTGATAATTATGAAGAGGCGGGGCAACCGTTGGGTGACGAGCGTGTCTGGTTAACGGGGATGTTCTCGGATGCATTCCGGAATCCGAAACAGGAGATAAGAAACACGGTCATAGACAAGACTGCTAATCAAGTCGCCAGCGTGGTATGGGTGGAATGTGGGAATGAACAGGACGCCGAGACGAGCTTCGGAAAGGAAATTCTACGTAGTGAGCTCAGCGCATTTGCAGATCCGGGTATATATCCTGAGTTTCCCTATACTGTATCTCGACTAACATATATAGGGACGCCTGCTGCACCTTGGTTTATGGAACGCCTCTTCGCGCCATTTAGGAATAAAGAAGGGGACATTGACTTCGCCCGTGCACTCCTAGATGGATGCCAGAAGAAACACCCGGAGTGTAGAGCCACGGACGAGATGATGCCGCCGGAAATGCCCACCCGGGTTCTAGATATCGGTGAGACTCCAGGGTGGACAAGATTAGTTCAACCACAGCATTTGGAACTACGTGAACCGTACCTGGCGCTATCTTACTGCTGGGGTCCAAATGTACGGCACACTACAGAGTTGAACGATAGAAACTTTACGACTTTCCTAGAACTTATTGACGAAGACACCTTAACGGCAACGCACCAAGAATGCATCGCCATTGCCCGTCACTTGGGTATCCGCTACGTCTGGATCGATTCTCTCTGTATTATCCAGGGAAATCTTCAGGACTGGATTTACGAATCAGAACGAATGGCCGAAGTATACGGTAATGCGGTACTAACTATCATTGCCGGACGATCTTCAGATAGTCGTACAGGCTTTAGAGTTAACAAAATGGAGCAGACAGTGCCTCCCTGCCCGATAACACTTGGTAAAGATTTGGGGAACATTTATTTATGGCTGCCTCGCATAAAGGAAGAAGGGCCTGTTAGCACCCGGGGTTGGTGTTTCCAGGAGAAAGTACTAAGCAGAAGAGCGCTTATCTATGCTACGGAGCAAATGTGCTTCTCGTGTCAGCGGTCACAGGTCTGGGAAGATGGTACACTAAATATACAAGATCCATCACAGATACGAATCGGATTATTCCCAGATCCTGCAGAAGATATCGATGACGAGTCCAATAGAGGCGAACGAGACAGGTTACGTACTCGAATGCTGCATCAATGGTACAAGGAAATTCTTCCGGATTATACGCTGCGCCACTTGACAAATCCGGATGACATATTCGCTGCCTCCAGCAGTATCGTTCAGTTAACAAAGAGGAGTATTAGGTCTCGTTATCTAGCCGGTATATGGGAAGCAGATATAATTCGTGGCTTGCTATGGTGTGCCGCGTACTCGGTCAAATGGATCCTCAAAAAGCGATCCTGGCCTAAGCCAAGAAGACCTACTAATAGGAATGGCGAGACGGTTAATCGAGCGCCATCGTGGTCAGTAAGTTTCCCATCTTAAGTACATATCTTACCTACCAGGTAGGTAGGCGTGTTATTTTCACTATCCCCTATTTTATGTGCCGAGAAAAGGGGGGAAGGGAGAAGGCGTCTCGGCCAACAATTCACACTATAAGCACACCATACTCTCTGCAATAAGTCACTGCAACACAATTACACTCTTAGTCAGATCATAAGCTCACCTTAAGCCTGTACCAGTGGGCATCCATCCAAGGCCAAATCTACACGCGCCCAGAACATACGCGACAAGACAAGTCTTTCCATGACCCCACCAACATCCTCATACGGCCTTTATACTCATCCACTCATCCACGTTCACTGAGCGACACCTCAAATTCAGCTCCATTACCGCAGAATTATACCCCAAGATGGACCCTCCTCGAAGACCCCGAATGCGACGCCAACATACTCTACATGCCTATTTGCGAACTGGCCTTCTTCGGCCGTCCCAAGCACGTCCGCTGCACCGTCCCCTCACAGTCTGAGCTTTCGACCTTCCCTACCAACGGCTGGCCACATCGTCGCCGTGCCCTCGCGGAACAGGGGTTCGTAGCGCTCCTTAAACCCGCCGATACGGAACACGCCGCACTAAGCAAACTCGAGTTGCCTACAAGTCAGGGCTTTGCTGTTACCTGTTTCGACGTAGCTGAAGATCGCGCCGCGGTCGATGACTGCTGGTTTCTACCTCTTCTCAAAGACAGACGTGAAGGTCTGCTCCTCCAAAAAGACGATTCGGATGGGAAGTTTCGGCGTCTTGGCCTTGTGGCGTTGGTGAAAGAGCAGGTTCGTCTTCCCCACTCCCATACCCCTTTTTACCCCTATTCATATATGCATAAGGGTGTGCAAGTAGAACCGACGCGCGGACCGCTTGATTTCTGTCTGTCGTTCGGTCTATGACTCTTACTTGGGTCACATAGTAGCTAACTAGTGTCTCAAAGTTCCTGCCATGGCTTATCTCTGGACCGGAGGAGGAAGTCCATTTAGTCTAAGAAACATCAGTTCTGTAGTACCTGGTTTTCACAGGATCTCAACTTCTAAAACCTAGAAGTACTGACAAGACCCTTAGCGTAAAGCAAATATTGTTGAAATATATTGAAGCATGCTATATCATATTGTGTATTCTTTTTTTTAATTCGTTGACCGCCTATAAGTCCTTTTCGTTTCTGTTATATTTTTCGCTAATGCACTGCCCAAACACCAATTCAAACGTCTACTTTAAGAGGTAGACCGAGTTAATTCCTCTATTTCTTGTCCTTTTTAACCTCATAGCCGTTCTTGTCCCTAATAGGCACCTAGACGGCTCTGATTGTGACCCGTCCTGGCTTTGGCCTGAAAAGCTCGATCCTCTTCATCGATCCCGTGAATATCGGTAAGGTATTGTTTAAACTGTCTGGTCATATCGCACACCTGCTCGAAGTCCTTCTGGTCGAGTGTCGGTCCGAGGTCTTGTTTCGACTTGCCTATCTTCTGAGAGAACCGATACTCTGCTAAGGCAACGGCTGTTTGGAACGCTGAGTTAAGCAAGGGGACGTTAGTAACTCGGCTTATTTATCTTATGATACTGTGAAAAGATTCGGAAATAATACCATTGCGGATTTCCCGTCCGTTCCATTCCATTTTACTAATAGTTTCGTCCTCAAGGACATAGGCCTTGGCACGACCTGTGATGATAAAGTCTTCCCTTTCGTCGCTAAGCTTATTGAAGAACTGGTTCCAAATCTTCTTCCTATCTTCCTGGGACAGGTTGTTGTAGCGGATGATAACATGAATTCTGGAGATGAACGCATCGTCGAAGTGGCCAACTCGATTTGTTGTGAGGAACAAGATACCTCGATAGTATTCGATACAACGAAGGAATACTAATTGAAATTGTCAATTTCTTACGTTGGGTGCCCTCTCCAAGGCTTGAAACCCCATCGTGAATGGGTGGGAAACCTTCTTAAAGACTAAAAAGGGGTTGAAGGGCGTCCTCACCTGATACAAGGCTGTTACGCTTCAAATCTGTCATCTGGCGTTTCTCGAGGTATACATCGGCTTCATCAATTAATATGACGGCCCCCCACTTCTCAGCGAGTCGAAACCATTTAGAAAGTTGCTCTTCCATTTGAACTTCGTCGGTTCCGATATCTCCGCACGTTAGGGATAGCAACGCCCGACCGGTATATTCAGCAATGCACTCTATCCGTATTAGTCTAAAATACCACTATTATTTCCTGTAATGGCCCATGACTTACCAGCTGTCTTTAAGAGTTATCAGCATAGGCTGTTTCGAGTAATCAAGAAAGTAAGTAAATTTGAAGGGACTTACATAGGTCTTGCCTACTCCAGGTCCTCCATGGAGTAGGAAGATCTGTCCTTCGCCTTTGCTCTCCATGAAGTCTGCGCCCCAGGACCTAGATGAGCCCTTGTAGCCCAACCCAGTGAACTTTTGGACGAGCGCTTTAATCATATCCTTCCTCTCTTCGGGCATGACTAATGTGTCAATAGCCGTTTCATTGACCTTTGCCTCGTAGCAGTAAGTAACATGAAGTTCCTCTTTTGAATCATTAGTATAAAGCTCCATATTGCGACAGGACTTCTTGCTGGGTTAATCCCAATGTAGTACGTACCCCAAGTTCTTGACTTCAACACGAACCCGTGCAAAGAAGAGCTACAGAGAAGATATCGATGCCCAGGATCTTCATCGCCCGTCTCCGTCTCTTCGAGATCTTTATCCACTAACGGATCCAGGAGGTCATAGCTAGACCAGCGGAAACCGGCCAGTGGGTGTGGCCGACGTCCATGGCAATCCTCACAAGGGCACTTGGCTAACCCTTCGCCCATGTCATCGATATTAGAGACCTCAGGGGCACTCTTGGGAAATTGAGAATAATATGACTTCGAGTCAACATACACTCGGCCGTCGAACTTGAAAAGTATTAGCCTACTCCATTATTGTCGGCACGTCTATATTTGCACTTGACTGTAAAGTTACCTTTCTTTTCGACGCCCCGAGGAATTCGCCCGAATAAAAACTTGACCACCCCGAAGTAACTCGTACCATCGTCTCCCCTGTTCCCGCAACCGGGCGCGTGTCTTACCTCCGTCCTTTTTATCCACGAACTCGCAAGGGATGAGTTTCAGCGACGTGATCTCGCGCTCGCCATCAAAATACGGGATCGTCACGGATGTTGCACTTCTTCCAACATAATATCCGTCGAAGTCCAAATTCCACACTTTGACCGTGTAGGGCGATGACTGGCCCTGCGTTGTGGACAGCACCGCTTCGTCTATTTCCACCGATTGCACGACGTAGGCGGAATACTGCCCTTTGGATTCGAGGTATACGGTACTTCCAGGCTTGTACAGAAGCCAGAGCATGTTAAACACACACAAGCCCTTGGTATATCGGGCTTTCTCGACCTCGATTCTGTCTTTGAAGATAAACTCCTTGACGAAATCGAGAAGCATGCCGAGATGCTCGTAAGTTTCCTTGTCGCATGTTTTGCGAGCGCTGGTTGAATGAGAGGTTTCTATGGATTTCGAAGACGAAGCAGAAGTAGGGTCATCGTCCGTATAGCTCGCTCGGTGCGCTTCCAGTTCTTCGAGATGGTGTGCGATCACAGCATACGGCTCCGCTAGTTCCACTGATTTGCGACCTCCTTCCATAAAGTTATTTCCCAGCTTCATAGATGGATAGTACGACAATACATTGGCAATTGCATTGATCAAAGAATTTGAGTGGATAATTATGAGCGTTGTCCGCACGTTAACAGAGATTCTCCAGTTGTCTATGATTCCAGCTTTCATTATACGGTCAATCTCGCTTGAGAAGCGGCGGTTATCCGCAGGGAGCGAAGTTCCTAGGACCGTAACCACTCCAAATGCCGACTGCTTCATCGAGATGTTTTTACGCGCCACAGCAAGATCAAATGGGCCGTCCCAAGGCACGCTTCCGAGAACATTGTTGCCACTATCCCGATATTCGACTGAGTATGAAATTTTCCCATCTCCTCGATCTTGAGATACGAGTGGTCCTGGAATTTGCTTCATGCGAATAGCCAATGAGCATTCAGGGCATACTAAACGGTGGTTAAATTCGGCCAGAGAGGAGTGAGGTTTTCCACTCCTAGGGCAATACCGGGAGTCTGTATCAACCCAACCCTCTCCGGATGTAGTTTCAATTCGTTCATTATGTGCAGTAGTGTGTCCACGGTTGGCTGGGCCCTCGGGTGTTGCCGATGTTTCCTTCACCAGGCCTGGTGTTTCTTCTGATCCTGTAGCAGGACTCTTAACGGGATTGTCATTGGCATCCGGAATGGCATTGCTAGCAGTTTCATTACTTATGGAATGGGTTGGTTGAGACTCTGAAGAAGAGTCTTTGCTATCTGTATTTGCCGGTTCATCTTCCTTTGACTTGCCTACCTTCGCGTCGTCCGTCGAAGTCAGATAATCGGTTTGATTTCTTCCTGTATGTTCTTGCGAATCCCCTGCCATTCTTGTAGTAATATTTCGATGATACTAAAGTGGTGGGGGTTATTCAATTCTAATAAATGCATGAGGTGGTTATTTTATTCTGATATGTAGAGCTTTGAAGTAAACTATTATAGGGCAATCTCAAATTTTATGAATTATAGCTCTACTATTAACTCTATAGCTACATCGATCGCCCCTATCTTACTATTTCCCACTCAACCATATAGAAAATGCGCCTTACTTGAGGGGTATGATGATGCGCCACGTCAACTGCGCGGTTAATCCAAACTGTTAGTCCCAAGTTGGTAAATGCTTACCGCTGACTTATACACAGCCTGCTTGATAAATATGCCTTGGCGGTTTAGAGCCACTGAATCTAACCGCCGAATATCATTTCAGCTTCTGTAGCGTGTTCCTTCACGACTATATAATCCTCGCTTACGTTGCATTGAGCCTACCATATGTGAAGTAGTCCTAGTTAATTATGCATAAAGCAAACATGAGCTCATTAGGCAACCTCTGAGGTTGCTATCCAATGGCATCATAGCAAGCATTTACTGCTAATAACTACTATGATATTGTCGATATAGCCAAAATCTCCCCTATCATGCAGCAAGAGCTGTCAAATGTGATCATGAATGAAGCCAGTGGGGAGCCAGGAGTTAGTCTCCTGGTCAGAAAATACAGTCTGCGCGTGGAGCAGGAAACGCCAAATAACTTACTCTCCAGAGCCTTAGGCACTACAACGAGAAACAGAGACGAGGAAGAGGAGAGATCCACAAAACAACTCGCAGATTGGAAAAGGTGGCTTCAGAATGTTGATACTCCTGAGTGAGTAATTCAATTTGGAGAAATGATTATCATGCTGATTGAGTAACTGCTAGTAATACACAGCTTGGGGTGTTGGAAAAGCAGCGTAGGGAGGTGATAGAGATGTGGCAGCAGTTTCACCACCTCTTCCCAGGCTGGAATGAGCCGACCTTGGCTCGCGATGGTGTTCCCACGATTGAGACTTTACGCAATGCAGTCCAGGAAGCACAGATTTCATGGGATAAAAGAAGTAAGACGAGAAATAGATTCTTCATGTTTCTTGAGGTTTTGGACGACCACTCCTATTTGTTCAAGTTGATCCCAACCGAGGACAAGTACCTCAGTCTTCTTACAGGCGTCATTTCATCCATCGTTAAAGCGTCGGTGAATTATAATAAAATTGCCGAAGGTTTCTCACAGGCTCTTTCTGAGATGACTAGTGATCTCAGAGCTGCTGGTAGGAAGATGGAGATAGAAGATGGGCCTGATATGCAGAGATTGGTGTCGGATCTCTATATCCAAGTGTTCCAGTTCCTCTGCCACGCTATGTCCTACTTCAGAAAGCGTACAAAGCGGCTTCGCTCCGCATTAAACAAACACTTCTACGAAAAGAACTTCAAAACAATGGTAGACGGGATTCGGATGACGATACAGAAGATCCAGCAAGAGGCTGCACATGCTACAGAAGGTCGCATCCGAGGCATAGAAGACCGAGTCATCCAAGTTGACTATAAATTGGATCAAGTCCTGCCCTGCCTTAAGGCGGTTGGAAACGAGAGCCGTAACGACGATGAGAAGCAGATTGGCGACAAACTTATCTTAGCTACTAGGTTTGTGAGCCTAGGAAATCGAGCGTTTCAGCACCTCGAGGCTGTCGAAGCTCATTGTCAGTATGGTAAGTGACCATCAATCAGCTATCGATGACGAAGATTATCCTAACGTAAGGTGATAGACCAAGTATCCGGACTCCGACATCAAGCTCTGCTTACGCCAAGAGTCGAGGATTCCGAAATGAGTTCTCCTGAGGAAACCGACGGGTCAACATCTAGTGATGAGATCAGTTAGTACATGTTTTTTTACAGCCGCCACGTCTCCAAGCAAGAAGTATATTAACCGGTAGTCTTAGACGAAATAGATCTTTGCACTCGATATGAAGTCCAGGAACATGCAAACACATTATCTCCATATATCGAAGACGGCCGAAGAGAGGTATCCAATGCGTCCGAAAGTATTTCCAGGGAACTCTTGCCGACAGAAGTTCTTTTAGAGCTACAGAGCTGGCTCAGCGCTGTGAAATCGCGCATGATATGGGTTGAAGGCTTGCCAACTAGTTCTTACGGCTCCGATCTCTCACTAGCGGCAATGCGACTTGTCGACATTAGTCTAAGCGCGAACATCCCCTGTGTATCTTTCTTCGTTAAACCAAGATACAATTTCGCGTCCCAAGCGTCGCCGCCAATGCCGCAACGTCAAGCTGCCGTCGTAGCTCTCCTATATTCCGTCGTCACACAATTAGCTTGTCTCTTACCAGTAGAATTTGAGAGCCTAGAAGAACTTGACGAAGCGCATTTCCAGAAACTAAATAGGGGCTTTGAAAGCGTACCAATTGCTTTGGAGATGATCCAAGCCCTACTAAAATACGCCCCGCCATCTTTGATCTGGGTTTTAGATGGGCTTCAACTTGCAGAAAGTCAAGATACGGTTCCTCACCTCAACACATTAGTTGAAATCCTTCGTAATCAGGAGACGAGTCATATCTCTAAAGTCTGTTTCACCACTGATGGAAACAGTATGGTTCTTGGCCGCATAATAAGCGTACTGGAGCGAGTTGACGCTTCGCGGACAGCTCAGGGGAGGCCAGGAAGTATATTACGAGGTGGTTCTGATATTAACGCATTGGGTTTTCCTTCCAATAGATTCTTTTAGAGTACCATACTCGGTTAATCAATGCACTCTGTCTGATGTGTGAACTTCTACCTACCGTCATTGAATTTTAACTTCTAAGGGCACATCTGCATCTTATCTAGGTAGAAAAGTTCCGACATGAGCGATAGAGTAGTAGTTTCTATCTGAACTTCAGGAAGAAATCGTTGAAACTCCTTGTAGACCACTTATGAAGATTAAATTCTCTCAGTGATATACTAAACTATCATTTCAAAATTCACAGCGTTCACACGATAATGTAACCACAAGTTGGCGATGAATAGCGGCTTTAATTCTAAGCTATCTTAGGGGTATTGTAAAGCCAGCCGAGGATCTTGAAATCTTTTCAGGGAATCAAATCCATCTCTCCATGCCATCTTCGACAAAGGAAATGGTCGTATCTGTTCCAAAGACGCCCAATAACATATTTCCCCCACATTCATCTCATCGTACAAGTCGTATAATAGAGGTGGAGTTTTTGATTCGGGAGGGAAGCAGTTTAGTGCTTGGCAGCCTCCTTGTTGACATCGGCGGAAGTGTTGTGCTTCTTCTCGTCGACCTTGTCGCCTAGCGCGTCCTTGGCGGCAGATGCGCTATAGATAGAATGTTAGAAATTGATCTGTGGAAATGTTCGTTGATGTGAGAGTAAAGGCTTACCGAGTGCTGACGTCTGCGGAGTTGTCCTTGGCAACCTCCTTGTTGGCCTCCTTGGAAGCAGTGCTGGTGGCACCCTTGACGGTGTCAGAGACGTAGTTGGCGGCGTTCTGAATCTTGTCCATGATGATGGTTTGGTTGTTTGAAAGTTTGGTAGAGTTGTAGTTGAGTGATTGTTTGTTGATGTTGTTGTTGAAGGCTCAAGATGATGAATGATGATGGAAAGAAATTTGACTTGGAAGGGGATTGGAAGCTCCTTATATAGAGAGTTGGAGCGGGTTGCCTTGTCACCCGTTCGACAGCTTAAACTTGTCTATCGGTAGGCTATAATCCACAAGGGTTGACCTTGGTAACCCTGAGTGTATGAGGACAACACCAGGCACATCATGTGGACGAGAATGGTACGTCATCACTTACCAGTTCATCATTGTCCCACATCCGGTAAGGTAGGTAGCCTGCCTCCCTGCCTCGGTCCGCATTCAAGCCATAGTGTAGTGCAAATCTTACCGCCCCCATTTTCTCCATACAATATTCTCCGTTCACTAAGCACCACCAGTGGTAAAGCTGCATTAAGCTATTGGATTGAGAGATTCCCCTGAGAAATTGACGTCACCACTTACGCAAAACAGATGGAAGTATAGGCTTCTCCCGCAAAGTGCACGTTTTAAGCGGGATCACACATGTGAATTGCCATCTATACCCATGCAATTACCATATATCTGACTCAACAACTTTGTACTCAAAGGTATTTCATCATGATCAACGCTAGGAATACCCTTTCTTTCGACTTGATCTGTACCTACCGTGGTTGAATCGTGGATAGTGACGATGGGAAGGCGAACAAATCGACATGCATAATATCTTATTCCTTTTCGGGAACAAGCAACCAATCAGAGTCATCGTACTGGGGAGCTTCCGCCTCTAGAAACTTAGATCGCTGCAGGGGAAATATTAAAACATGAGTTGTGATTGGTTATTCTGAACAAAAGGTCTCCGCTATGACAGCATGACTTTTCGGAGCGTTATTTTGTGGAGTGGCCAAAGTCTAGAACTTATTCTCAACCATCTCAACTTAAGCTACGTAAGTTGCCTTGCTGCGTAAAGGACACAGTTAAAGATACAGTCGTAATCGGGTGTCTTACATGAAAGCAAACCAAGTTATTATTAGTTGGGAATGGCATGGGTAAGTACCTATCTACGATTCCGTCACTATGATCTCGATTAACTCACCCCCACCAGAACCCCCCCTTGACTCCCCATTCTCATCTTGCTTCATGATTGGTGTTAGGCTACATCATTCTGGCCAGAAAGCTTCTGCATAAGCCTCATGTGCAACACACTTCCGACTTACATTCCTAAATAGAGTATAAGCCACAAATTTGCCTCTCCGCTATTACACGTCCTTTATACCTCATAAAACCAGTAATTCGCGGAGGTAATAGTCCGGGAAGTCAAAAACTTCGTTAACTTTGCCCATATTATCGTATTATCATATGTCAAACTTTGGGGTTATAGTAGCATATTGGTTAAAAGTGAAATATTTCCTTTTTGGTATCATTTATGACGCTATCGTCGTACACCTTTTGCTTAGAGATCTGTTCTTTACAAGCGGAGTTGGACTTAGATATGAATGACGTCAATTTGTAGTTATCATCTGCTAGGATATATATCTAGTCAAGCTCAGCCCCCAGTTTGCCAAGAAGAATCTATCTACGACCTATCTTATAGCTTAAAGCTTACATGGAGGGTGGGTTGCCTAGCATCTTGCTATGTCACATTATCTACATTAGGATAGTAGCATGGCCAGAACTTGTTCGGTCCCGCACATTCGCTTTCAGTCGTTGGTGCATAATGCCCGTCCCGGCTTGCGACTTAACAGTTCATCACAAGATTACCGAGGCCCCTGGCTCCAATCCTTCATAAACCCAAGCCTAGGGAGATCGGGGTTGATCAGACGATCAACATGGGAGCCTATCAGACGGGAGTACCCGATGCCCGTCACAGCGGACATAGATGCCACTAAAGAAATTTGGTGCTTTAAGATTGGCTATAAGCAGGATACCAATAATAATAGTCATGGTTAACAAGACTTAACCCCAAACTATCATATAACCCCAACAACGAGCGATTCTACTATAGGTATGCGTAAGAAATTAAATAAGACTTATCACATAATACATTGGACTCAGGTAAACAAGAAGTGCACGGCCTTAATGCCTCATACCAAAGGCATGGCATGGGGGCTGTAAAGCTTATACCCTCTCGTCTAAGGCATCTCGGTTTCCGAAGGGCCATGCACCTGACAAAGTTTAATGACGAGTCCTCTCAAGAGACTCTCGGTGACCGAGCCCGGGAACCCACCGTTCGGCAGACGTTACTGCTGTTTCTATGTCTGCCTGATTTTATATCTTACTCAAATTCGTATTGATTCCAAAAACATAGACGACTCTTTTTTTGGTCGGGATCCGTACTTATCCACAGGTTTGTGGTCACTTCTAGGTATGTGTATCAGATTTCTACGAGATATTATTCCATCAATTGGTTGTATATTGCCATATATCTTTCTTTATAAAGCAGTCTGTATAAGTTTCTCAAGATATGATGTAGATAGGTAGTAGTGGACATCTGCCCAGTTCACCCAGCCACTGGTATGCAATGTGAACTCTCTTTCTACCTATCAATCAGATATCTGAGGAATCATATGATATAAAACTGCAATTTCATACCGGCCAGCCACACCATTAGCATCCTCCCAACCCCTCTTCTCACCTGCCCTACGAGCTTTAGCTCGTATGCGTGAACAGCGGATCAAAACCACAATATCTGAGCCCCTCAATCAATGATTTACTACCGTAGTATTACCATGAAATTCCCAATAAATCAGTGATCGGAACTCCATGCGTAGAGGTGACGGTTTAAATACACGTTGAGCAAGGCCCCGAAAACCGCCGAAACCCACATAAGCATAAACAACAGGTCCGACAAAGCTGTCTCTCTCGCCCCGGCAAATACTATCGTGAATATTGGTATCGGAAGGAATATAAGTAATAGGTTGAACATCATGTGCAAAAAGCTGCTCCGGGATGGCAAGTTCTGCAGAGGGATTCCGTCGGGGTTGAGGTGCGGTACGGGACCCCGGGAAGAGGACTCGGGGTCCGTATTCGCTGTTTGACTTATCGTCATGTACATGCCTAAGGGCTGTTAGTTGTTTTCTTGGTAGCGAGAAGATATAAGTAATGGATTACTTTGGCTGGACTGTTTTAAGGAGGGATACTCTGGACTCATTCTCACTTCCTTCGGGTTCCTTGATGGAATGCCGCGAGACTAGAGCGCGATACGTGATAGAGCAGTCTGCTCGCTTTTGGTCGAATGTAGATGAATAGAATGGAGTATGAAATAACGACAACACTGGGCATCGTCCTAATATGAACTTCAGTGACTTAGGTAGCAAGAGTGCTGGCTAATTGGCACTTCGAGCTCAGTGGCGGATGAAACTGGCGACGCACAGCGCGTAATTGAGAGGGGTTGAAGCTGCTTAACCCCATCTTGATATTGTGCGCTCGACCGATAATGAGAGTTAAATTCCCACCGAAATCACTAGTGGGTATAGATAATAGGTATAGAAACTCACCAGGTCTAAATCCTGGTACTTGAGTCTAAAGACACCTATTCTAACGATACAGAAGTCAATGGGCTAAAAATTGTTGAGCTACTAGACCGGGTGAGGGTCGCACATCACATATAACAACATATACTCGTCGATGGTGAAAATTCCATAATTATATATCATTCACCTCATTGCCTAAGGATGCTATCTACCATTGCCATATCATGAAATAGGGAGCAATGCCTTTTCCTTCCAACTCCTAACTGTGCTGCAAGGCAAAGATTAATAAATAGGTATACATAGAAATATGATAATAGTCGTAGCAAATGCCGGATAACTAAATCTCAGCGTAGAGATAAGCCAATTTCATCCCTACTTGGACCTCCCCACATCGATTATCTTCTTATTGGCCCTTTCAAGCTTCGACCTTGCTTTCTCGTCCAATAAGTTGTACCACGTCCGCATGTGTGCTACATAGGTGGTTTCCTTATCGCCGTATTCGACGGGAGGTCCCTTGATCTGAGGCGGTTCACCGTCGTGATCAAAAATAGCCCAGCTCGATTCATCATTGGTGCGCAAGCCGAAGCCTTTACTTTGAAGCGAGACGACCGTAAAGTTGCGGAGGAGCACAATATCGCCAGCCTTGACAATCGGCAGTGTCTCCTTGTGAGGTCGATAGAGTTGGGCTTCAACAACTGAATAAGGGCCGATCGAGTGATCCGTAATCGTAAACGACATCATGAATTCGCGCGGACCGCCCTTAGCTCTTTGTGGGTTCGGCGGGTGCATCATGGCGACGGCAATTACATCCAGCTTCTTTTGAAGATGTTGTCGCAAAACCTTGAGGGGCGTACAGTCGGGCAATTCATCCCGGAGATGGCGAACGAGTTTTAGCTTCGCTGCCGTCATTGAATAGCCCTCTTCTTCCCCTTGTGAAGATCTCGTTATGGAAGCCCGAGCTAGTTGTACGCTTGAATCTTCTACGCTGGGTGACGAGCTCTCAATGGCAGGTATATTCCTCTCATCTGCGTGTGTAGTCTTAGTCGCATCATGGTTCTTTGCACTTTTCTTAGAATATGCAACGCGTGCAAGCCGTACGCTCGGGTCTGTCTGTGACTCTGGCTCAGGAGAATCAGCGTCCGTGTCAGCTGAAGTAACCTGCACAATGTCGCGCTGATCTTGTATCTGTGTCCCCAGATCTAGAGACGGCTCTCTCGAAATGGGATCTGGGCTTCCAAGTTCCGTGCGGACCTCATCCTCACTTTGAGTAAGGTTAGTCTCATCATCATTGTCTTCGACCTGGTGGCGAATTCCGGGTTCCCCTACTACTTCAGTATCCGTATCCTCGTCGAACTCAGAATTTTCCATGATACTAGCTTGTAATTCTTCATCGATCTCCATCTGAGATATAAATGACAAACTAGCACGAGAAATGCTAGCCTCATTATCGGTCCGGGTATCATTTCCAGTCTCAAATTCGACCGAAATCTCGGGAATAGACTCAACGAAACTTGCCGGGGCCATATCGTCAGGACCAAGCTGGGTCTGAAAGGATAAACTTGGCGAACCAAACGAGTTGTTTGGTTGCGTGGTATCATCGGCTATTTCTTCGGTAGGAATCCGCTCTAGCTGGACTGCGTTAGGTTCGTTAGGTTGCTCTTCGACATTGGCAACGCTATCTTCAACTACTGAAGATTTTGTGTCCGTCGATTCCTCAACCACGGATGGAAGCACAGTCACGTCGTTTGCCACATCCGGCTCATCGACGTCCATAGAAACAACTGTCACAGATTCCGATACTATATTATCGCTAGTTAGTTGCGTGTGTCGAGGTGTCGGAAGCTGATCAGCCGAAGGCTGGGATCCCGTAATAGTAGTAGTCTCTTGCAACACAACTTCTATATCTTTGTCTCCAGCGGATAAGGGAATGAATGATTGTGTCGGCGGAGGAGATGAGGGTGTTATAACTTCGGTCTGTCTTTCTTCTTCTGCCGTCATAGGCTGTAGTGCTAAAGCAGGAGCAGATAAAATGGGTACCATATCTACCATTTCCTCGTCCTCCGAAGCATTTTCGGATTCACGTATTTCTATTTGCTCTTCTAATACTTCTAGACGTTCCGCGGTCGCGGGGCTCTCGGGAACTTTGGATGGCATAGCATCGGCAGTCTCCTCGTGTTGTATCCTTCCAGGAGGCGTGAGGTGATTTTTGTTGCTTGATTCATTTTCAACTACCCGACTCAGAATTTCGAGTCCTTCAGCTGCAGATTGTGGAACACTTCGATCTACTTGTTCCTCCTTGGCATCTATGTCCATTTTCCTCTCGTCCTCCTGGGTACCTGTTAACCCTACATTGCTAGGGTCAGGTGACGATTTTCGATGCATAATGGACTGGTTGGGGCGCGAAGTTAGAGAAATAGCAGGTGCATGTTTAGAACCCAAGTCAATGGACTCCGCAGCGTCGCTCTCTTCAGCACTAGGCGCTACTCCTTCTTCAAGTTCTTCCTCGAGCACTTCCTGAACATCTTCATCCTCACCTCCCAGGGACTCAGATTCTGACTTATCAACTGAATCAACCGAATCGACATCGTCTTCTCTTTCAATATCATCAAGCCCCTCTTCATTGTCGTCATCATTATGTTCCTCGTTGCTCTGGTCATCCTCAGCATCTTCTTCACTTTCACTTTCACCTTCGATGACCTGTGCGGTTGCTTGTTTTGATAAAATTTCTGGTGCTGCTTTCGATTGAACTTGGGACACACTACTAGGGACCGATTGGGTCACTTGTTGTGGGTGGGGAACTTCGTCATCTTCTCCCTCATCCTCGGAGGATGAAATGAGATCTATGACCTGAGGGGCTGACTGTGAAGCTGGCCGTAGAGGTTTTCGATCCTCTGTACCATTGTCATCCGTTTCAAAGTCGCTTTCGTACTCGAGATTTTCGGGATCCTCATCCTCTTCGTCCCAACTTTCGTTATCTTCGAACTCAGGTTCTAGCTCGTGGGGCCGCAAGTCCTCATCATGACTATCGTCTTCGTCATCATCCGGAGCAGTATAATTTCTCGTATCATAGTCACCGCCCATTTCATCGGCGTCATATTCAGGTTCATCGTCATCTGAATACTCAGCATCCACTTCATCTTCAACTTCCGCTTCATCATACATCTCAAGGGCATCGGCTTGGCCGCCCATGATTGTGTCCTCTGCAGCGGTAGGTGGCGGCGGTTCGTCGTCTGAATCACTTTCGTCTATGACTACTGCTGTATCGGGGGATTCTCCCTCTGCACTGCCCATCCGGCCAGTATGAGGTATCGCAGTCGCTTGAGATGGGTTATTGACCGTAGCCCAAGACGATGATACTACATTTTCAGTAGGAGGTACGCTAGGACTAAATGAATCCTGTTCAATGTCCATAGCCTCTTGAGGGAAAGGGTGATTGTCTAAATAGGAAGGGGGATAATCGATATGTGCCCGCTGAGGTACTGAAGTACTTTCTTCCTCGTCGTCAAGGCCCAGCGGTGGATAATCTGTGCTATGTTGTGTAACTTGAATTGAGTAGCCCTGCTCATCAGTCGCCGGGCCCTCACTAAGAGGGTGGTCATCATGCCCAATAACAAGAGAATTAGGCTCGTTCGGCGTGTGTGCATGACTTGCAGCTCTCATTACATCATGTCCTACAGATGTTTCAACCTCGAAAGCATTAGGAAAACTGTCCGCTATTGGAGGGTCGTTAGTGTGCAAGTAGCCCTCGGGTGGAAGATTCATGGGTGGAGCGTCCCATTGTTGAAGGTCGTCAGTGGCCATATTAATCCCATCAGCGGCCTGGAATGTAGGTAATTCAGGTCCACTGCTATGAATTTCACCACTAGGATCAGAAGGCGGGAGCGATGCAGGTGCTGTGACCGTCCATTCGCTATGTAAATTCCCTTGAACACCATGATCGACCATGCCTTGTTGGGGATGAGCAAAATGTTCTACCCTTGACGTCGACTCCAAAATCGGATGCGCTTCATTATTAGTGTTTTCTTGTACAGGCAAAGGCATTGGTATATCGATTTCCATGGTTTGACATCCCTCATCAGTCATATCGGGTCTCGGCGGAGAGCTCACGGGGTTCTGAGGCGAAGGGGGCTCGGGACTGGGAGATTGGCTAGTATATTTCCATGCACCACTTTCGCGGCCAAATCTCGATCTCTTCCTGCCTCTCCCTCTCACACCACCATCATCCTCAAAGATGTCGTACCCATCTTCGAAAAGAGATCCATACGACATCCGAGCTCTTTTGACGAAGGCCGGAGAGTCGTATTCACCATCTTTAAGCTTCGCAATATAGGTTTTGCTAGGCGGAGTGAGAGTTTCGAGTATTTGGGGAGGGAGGTCTTCTTCGTGGACTATTTCGGTAGGTGGCGTCTCAGCCCGAGGTTGGGGCTCTATTGGAAGAAGAGGACGGTCGACATTAATAACCTTGGTCTCTCCAACCTCGGCCAAGGTAACCTGGAAAAGATATGAGTAATTGCTAGGCCATAAGATATACACATGTATATAATCACCTGAAGCAAGAGTTTATCTGAAAATTTCAATTGCCAATCGATGCCAGCGCCTGGTAAACTCTGCCGCTTCTTAACTTGTTCAGGTTCCCATTCAGCTCCATCTAAGCTCAGAAGAACTTCATCACCACTACTCAATCCGCTCTCCCCGGCGGCCTTAGCAGATGCATCATTTAAATTGATGCGAACCTGCCCCTTATTTCTACGAAGACGATAGTCGGGTTCGGCAAGAATAAAAGCAAATGTGCCTTTAACCGAGTTATAGGGCCATGTGATAGTAACCACACCACGAACGACACGAGACGCCGGGTCCGAAATCTCAGGATTTAACTCCGCGATAGGGGTCTTATTCGCTGCACCGAGGTGGTGGGGTGGATTTGACGCGTTTGTGGTATCCATGATGTCGGCATAGTTCCGTGGAATCGCGGTCGCGTCAAATGGTTGAGGCTATGACATGGGATGGGAAAGTCGGGTGAGGCGCATTTGTACGAAGGGCACAGTTGTAATAATAATTATGAAACAGGTTATTCCCTAGATTGTTCTACCCAGAATCTATGAAATCAACATCCTTTTCTTGAGCAGGAAGTAAGTGTTATGGATGCATTTTGATGGTATGAATAGCTGAAAACGTTAAGTTGAAGCTTCCAAATTCACAGCGAATTGCCAAGAGTTTACCGTGTGCGCCTCAGTTACTAGCCACAGATAAGGAATAAAGTGGGTCTCTCGATAAAGCTTGTCTGGGGATCCCCAGCTTGCCAACGCTATGATGTCACCGGAAACGATTGAGCTTCACAGAGCAAACCACAGGTATCTGTTACCTACGAGATTTTACATACCACTCAAGCAACAATTCTATAGTTGCGGGAATCCCAAAGCAATTATCTTGCCCGCCATAGGAGTTTTATTTGAAAGAAGAAAATAATCATTAATTGAAGATAATGTCTTCAAAAAGTCATACAAAATGGCCAAAAGAGACAGGAGTGTTTGATTTAGTTGATCAGCGTCCAGATAAGTAAAAGTTGACCTTTGTTCAATCTGACTCAATTGCAGAAACCCTCATTCTTAATCCCATCTCACATCTTATACCTAGGTAGGTATTCTACCGCTTTCAGCTTAACAGGTAACTACCGACCTACCTAGCTGTACGTGATAGTCCAATTGCCAGGGAGCTTGTTTAACCCTAGGTAATGATCAAGTCAGTAAATCCGCTCCAAGGACAAAATCGAGAATCAGGATCATCAACTTACATCCGTCGTAATCTTCTGGGACGGTCTGGTTAAGCGTGCACCGCATCGCGTCATCAGAAGTCTGAGACTTAAGCTGCGCGCAACGGTCGTTACTGCAGCGAGCATCCAACGCTCTCTGAAGGGCATCGCCTTTCCAGCCGAAGAGGTAATCGCCGTGTTGACCGTAGCCGGAACTAGGGAGCAATCAGCCATCATTCCAATCACTCCTCTATTATTAGAAACTCACCCATCTCCCATACTATAGACGAATGGCTGAGACCCATCCTCCGGCCACAAATCTGGGTCGTTGAAAGGTCGCGTCTATGAATCATTCAGGTTAGCAAGTTAACAAGGTTACCGTAGGCCTGCACGCCGGTCCCGTCTGAAACCTGTAGCCCCCGGAAACGTCGAGAGAAGAATATTACTTACATCCCACATAATTTCATACATCAGTTGTGGAAGTCTGACGGGATGGGTAGCCGGGCAAGGGCCGGTACTCTCGAACGATCCCGTCTCAGGATATGCGACATGGCTCTTGTGATCAGGCGAGTCAACATTGACACCGTCCTATTTTTATTTATTTATCAGCGAAGTCGCATGAAGAAGTTGCCCGATATATTTCGAATGAAGATCATCTAAATGAAGAATGATTTTGAAAAGTCGGCTTAGATTCAGGGTCAGTCATATAAAAAGCAACATAAATACCCAACATGATGGAAATGTCACGGTCGAACGAATAGCGCCGTGACACATCTTAGGAGGGAGAGATGCTGTATCTTCCCCTGTGCATGGCGCGCCGCCAAATGGCACCTGGTTAATTGTGCTGAAGCATCGGTGACAGATTTGTCGCTGTTGGCCTTCGGCTTGTCGAAGCATCGGGTCCCCAACTAGCATACGGAACCCCTATTCAAGATACCCTTGTCAGCAAGTTTAATCGATGATAGATAGGTGCCTGGCTTTTCTCAGGTCTAATGGTTTGAGTACTCACCGGCTTAAATGCGGTAACATTGGTCTTGCCATCATACGGCGGGATGTAGTACACTGTCAATCCCCCATCTGCTTTCAGGCCCATGTTCACCAGTTGTGGTACGCGTTTCAAAGTGCCATTACGGGCTTTGAAGAACAAGTTGGCCGTCCAGTAATTCGAAAAATCCTCGGCAAAGGTGCACGAAGTGCATGTCGATTCCTCTACAGGATCGAAATCGATAGGCGGCATGGACGCTCGAAACGAATTTCCGCCGCCCACCTGGTGCATGTGAGGCGACTGTTCCATGCCCGGCGAGACCAGCGGGTCCAAACGTTCGATAGTCAGCTTTGAGCACGAGAATCGCAGCATCTGCTGTGCATATGCGGCATCGCGCATTGACAGGAGTGCTGCCAGAGCAGCAAGCGAGCGCCACTGCATTTTTACCTCTCCTTCTTTTACTTTCAAGTGAATTGATGAGAGAGAGAAGAAGTATAGAAAGCTACAAGAATTTCTTAAGTGGACTTATAACTCTACAGGCAAGATAAAGTGGTACGCAGATCATAGACTGACCCGTCTATATATCAATCCCGTAGCGACGAGGGAGGATAACCCCAAGATGGCCAAACCTTCTTACCACCATGGTAGGCTCGGTCAAGTTGCAGCAGTGAAGGAACCTAGTCGTCTTGGTAAAGAAGCGGTTCGCAATAGGAACTGCCGTAGATGAAGAATTACCGGGTAATTTGACTGATAAGCTAGGGGAAGGGTTATATCACCCCAAACTGATCTCCCTTCGTCTTCTGATTGGAGAATAAATCTTGTTTAATGACATACAAGGCACACCCGTATACTCCGCAGTCCCGTGAATTATGTAGGTAAATGAGAACTATGTTATATTACCCTATGGCTAGTTCGTAGGCAAGCCACTTTGCCTCGATCCCAAGGGTGGGATCTTGTGCCATCAAAGCCCCTTACTAACCAATCCATTCGTCGTCTTCTAATTTCTCAACGTCAAATTCAATACCAAAGACATCGCCGTTAACCATAAACCCACCTGATTCCTCCATAGTTCACTTTATTCAACAAAAATTCACCAAATTGTCTCTTACCTAATATCGCAGTTGGCATAGAAACTTAGGTAGTCTATAAGTAATCAACAAATTAAAGTGCTTATGAATCACTTGGTCCTATTCATATCAGAGACCTTACTGAAGGCATAGTTAAGGTTATTGCTGATTCTCAATATATGTTCAACTAGTGCGGAATACGAACTGAAGGAACACTGATGGTGCTATAATGACAGAACTGACATTTTCCAAGTTTATTCACTATATCAGGTGGTTTGAACCACATGTGATAATCACACCAAGGCACAGCCACAGCTAGAGTATAAATCGCAGCACACAATTCGGAGCTGAAAACGAATATGTCCCCACGGGGCGATGCTACATCAATTGTGCTTGTGTGCCAGGCCGGCGCCTACACTATCCTGGGTAGTGCGATGCGGCTGAGACTTGGCAACAGTATATATTCACTACGAGTTTAAGTATGAAAGGCCACCTACTTGCGATATGGGTTATAAACAAATATAGCTAGTATTTCAACTATATTTAAACTACCCTTTATGACCAATCATGACCTTCCTACACTAAGTAGTCTATATCGTTACATCTCTAATGCATACATGTAGTATGCCTTAAACCAAATCACGCCGAATAGAACATTATTCTTTTTCTTCCAGCAAAGCTGTCTAAACTAAAGAATGCCGAGCCTATTCAGTTCCGCCAAGGATATTGCTAAGGGGGTGCGCTTAGCAGCTGACACTGCGGTCTGGGCCGGGAACGTCGTTTCTCGCCATGTGAAAGGGAGCAAAAGTGGTATCTGTCTAGTTTGCAACAATCTACAGCCTTATGGGCACGAAGATACGTTCGGCCGGCCCAGTGCAGCGTGGAACCAACTCAATGATCCTCGACAAGCTGCCCGCAAGAAGGAGCTCGGTTCTGTCCCTACTCTTGTCCTGGAAGAGATCCCGACGAAGAAGATTTTGGAGAGCCGTGAAGTAAACCCTAAAACCGGTCTTCCGAAGAATGACTGCAAGTACTGCCGGCTGCTTTGCGAGATATTCGATGCGTACTTCATCGATGAATGGATGAACTGGATTACGGAGACTAAAAATGCTATGCCGATACAAGTCGGTCTTATGATTAGAGAAGGGGCTCCTCTGATTATCAACTGCTGGAACTTTACGTACGATAAATGGTTCGAAAACCCGAGGGTAGACCTTGAGCTTTACATGGATCCTATGCCCCAGCCCCTATTCCTGGTGCTCCTACGATGGGGCCTACGGGATCTCGTGCGGTAGATGTTCGCTCTGAAGAATGCATGAGGTTTATGAAGGAAAGCATCGACGAATGCTGTAGAACGCATCCTGGGTGTGCCATACAACCTAACGGCTTTGTTCCTACTAGGTTGATCTATGTTGGCGGGGGTAAGGATGCGCTTAGACTCTGTGATGCCATTCCGTCGGGAGGAAACGTTGCGTGGGCAGCATTAAGTCATTGTTGGGGAGGCGGCAAGCCGCTATCATTGACGAAGTCGACTCTAGATAATCTGAAAGAGCATATCGACTTCTCAGAGCTACCCGCCACGTTCCAAGACGCAATCACTGTTACCCAAGAACTTGGACTAACATATGTCTGGATCGATTCGCTCTGCATCGTCCAAGACGACAAGACCGATTGGGAGAAAGAGGCAGCCCTCATGGGTGAGGTATATAGCCGCGCATTTATCGTCATCAGCGGTGCCTCTTCGCCGAATCCTAGCACCCCGTACCTACGACCCCGCGAGGAGGAATGGCTTCCGAAGCGATTCAACTTCCCCATCGCGCCTGGCGCAAACATCCCAATCATGGTCCGACAGCGACACCTCTTAGCAGCGCCACTTGATCAAGGGTTACTCGAGCCTCCGTTCACGGGCACCTGGGCGACATTGAAGAAAGTCGGGCCCCTTTACGCCCGGGGATGGTGCTTTCAAGAATCGTTCCTCGCCTCGCGGATCCTCAACTTCGCCCCAGGGGCCATCATATACGAATGCCGGACACATCGGAAGAGCGAGGACCAGCTACCTCCTTACCCGTGCACGATCCCAGGCACTCTGGGCGAAGTAACCCCTTGGAGCAATGGCACATGATTGTCAAATCGTACACCTCGCGCCAGTTGACGTTCACCACCGACAAACTCCCGGCGATAGCCGGTGCCGCTACTATCATGCCGCAGGCTAGGACGAGTAAGTATCTCGCCGGCCTATGGAGCGAGTCTCTACTCCTAGATCTCCTCGTATGTACCACTCCCTACTTCCGTGTAGGAGTACTCACTAACCCAGCGTACCAGTGGCAAGTAATGCAAGGCCGCGCCCACCTCCCGCTAATGACAAAAGAGCACGAAGAGAACGCGCCAACATGGTCATGGGCGTCGATGAACTGGGGCGTGACCTGGAACCCGATGCAGGATCCGCAGCTCCTCGCCGCGGTAATCGATGCCCAGACAAGTGTAGTAGGAGCCAACCCCTACGGACAGGTCTCAGGGGGTACGATCACGCTCCGGGGCCGGATCAAGTACTGTCGGCTTTCGGCTGATTACCATAAGAACGAGCACTGGGTGTACTACCGAAAAGGCGACGGCGCTTACAGCCGGAAGCAGCATTTTCGAACCGATGGCGCCCTGGAATCCTGGACGGCGCCTGGGCAGACAGAGGCCTTCGCTCGCCGATCGCGAGTTACGACGTCAGGGAATGCGATGGAGACAGGGGCTGCGTTTTTCTGCATTGCGAAGTGTCATTGGATGAGGAGCGATCATATGGGTTTGATCTTAGGCATGTCGCCCAAGTTTCCGGGGTACATGGAGAGGGTCGGTAGTATCTCGAACGTGCCCAGGGATTGGTATGATACAGGAGTAGACACCACGGTGACGATAGTATAGGCCGCGGTAACGTGCAGGTAACAGACTGACTTAGGGTCTAAAGCCTCGGGTATAACTTTGCGGGGCGAATTTGTTCTTCGATTACATGTTAGGAGTTAGGGGCTAGAATATTGAAGTTAGGATTTATACCAATTACCCTTCCTTTGTTAGCCGTAGCAAGCCGTCAGATAATTGCTTACGGGCAAGGTTAAAGGGGCAGATATCAACAACCCCCAATACCATCCCCTAAACCGCTGCGAAAAAGTGAGCAAGATATATATTTTTGAGGGCAAAATTAAATCTAACAGTAAATTAAAGCTCTGTTAACCGTACTTATTATCAGCAATGATACATCGTAAACATTTTCAATAGTCGCAGGCAACAGTCTACCAAGTAGTAAAATTAAATTCTATTAATCTCCTAAGAGCTGCGTTAGTTTAATGAAGCCTTTGTTAGTTGGAAAACATCATAGGCATTATACGATAGAAAATTCAAGTAAGTCCATGGATAATTCGGCTAGTTAGATGATTCTGTCCGAGTTTTCTCCCATTATAACGAAAATCCAGGGGTATAGGACTCTTAGTTATGATACCCGCGGCAGTTGAACTCACTCAAGGTAGTATTGTGTTGGCTCTGTTGGTGAGAAGTCAAGATACCGGACTTAGTGGAGTACGTATTTACGTTAGTTTCTAATAATAAATAGTTCCAAATTTAAACCAACTAGTCGCCGACAAATGCCACTATGTCCGAGTTGCTTCTAATTCCGCAGCTTCACTTAGTATACACCAAGGCAAACTGATGGGCATATACTCTATTGGAACTTGGATTGAGGATCCTTACGGCATGACCCGATCCATCTTTACCGACATCCGGTGTCGCTGAAGATAACCTTTGCCGTCTCTTCAGTTAATGCCATCAGGGTTTCACGTTAGCCTTCTTTTAGTGCTAACCGATGGAGTCTCAGTCCCCTCGGGCCCTCGGTATCTATGGATCCTCATGCGAGTGTAAAGGGGTGTGCAATCGTCGACGATATGGTGGTCCACATCACGCCACCAACAAATCTTCTCGATCTATCGACTATATAAGCTAAGGGGGCTTCGCGTATATCTTCTGTCCACAGGCGGTTCTACACAGTCGTCACAGAAGCTATATCATATCATATTCTTACCAGACACGACATCATGACCGGCAACGTATGGTTCATCGCAGGAGCGAGCAACGGCTTCGGCCGTGCCATCGCTCTCGAAGCTCTGAAGCGAGGGGACAAAGTTATCGCCACATCGCGCAACCCAGCCAAGATGGCGGACCTCAAGGAAGCCGGCGCCCTGGTTCTAGCTCTCGACGTGACTTCCGACGACGCGACTATCCAGGCCGTATTCCAGAAGGCCATCGATACCTACGGCAAGGTCACGCACTGCATCAACGCGGCAGGATACGTGTTAGAAGCCGCCGCTGAAGAAGCCTCGTACGTCAAAGACTTTCCCTTTCACGAGAAAATAAGTCGTTGACTTAGGTACTAACGTTAAAAAAAGGGCGCAGGAGGTATTTGACGAATTCAACACCAACGTGCTCGGCGTGATGAGCATGACACGGCACGCGCTGCACCACATGCGTCCGCGTCGCCAGGGTGTGATCGCCAACTTCGGCAGTCTGGCAAGCTGGCAGGGCGTTCCCGCGGCGGGCTACTACTGTTCGAGCAAGTTTGCCGTGACCGGGTATACGGAGACCGTGCACAGCGAGGTTAGCGCGCTCGGCATTTCGGCCGTCATCATCGAGCCCGGCCACTTCCGGACAGGGTTTCTCAACGAGGGCGGTGGCAATCGCATTCGGGCCGCGAACCCTTTGACCGAGGAGTACAAGGGCACGCCCGTCGATGTGGTCAAGAACCAGCTCGACGGCCTCGACAACAAGCAGCCCGGCGATGTTGTCAAGGGCGCTAAGGTCATTGTCGATGTGCTGACGCAGACGGGAGTTGCGGAAGGAAAGAAGATACCCCTGAGACTTGTGCTCGGTCGTGATGCGCTAGACGCCATCAAGGATAAGATCCAGAGTACCGAGGCGTTGATTAAGGAGTGGGAAGATGTCATCCTTAGCACGGACCACGACGACATGAAGAAATAAAAATGGAATTGTGGTCCTATAGTTTGGAACAAATAATGTTAAATACCTATGTAGCGTTATTACCGAACCATCAACTTTTATTAGTCCATAAATGCTAGAGTTCCATAAAGCGGAATTCGAAATTATCAATTCTGTTGTGTATCCCTTGCGCGTACGCCGGGTAACACAGCATTGTCCCTGCATTTTCGACGCAGAAGAAGCCCCGGACCGTGGTTTTAGTATTGATGTATCACTCTACCCGGACTACCGGGATGTGATAGCAAAAGCCAAGAGCCTATCTACTTCCACAAACGGAAAGACGGGTCTCCACACGGACCCGACCGAGTCCCCGATTTGAATGCCGAGTATGCGGATGTTGATTCCCGTGATCTAGGTATTTACATTGGTTCGATGGAGAGAAACCTTCGATCTAAGAAAAGAAGAAACACAGAATTCGAATCAATATATTTCCGGTCCTAAACAATAGCAACTAAGCAGGGATGTAAACATATGGCATTTCCGCCTTAGCAGACTAATAGAGCCACATTATTTCTTATTAAGCTGGTAAGTGTAAAAAGCTCCTTTAATGGAGAGAGTTTTTCATTTATTAGAGAACGCAAAGCGTAAAAGCGTACGATTAATATTGTTTTAATATCATTTTATTCCACGCGTCTAGAGCTGAACATACCACGCCTTTATACAGCACTCCATGAATCGACCCGAATATATCCTCGGGATCCACGCCTCCAATGCTATAAGCGCGGAAGCAACAACGCCGAGCCTCTAGTAGCTAGTGAATGAGACCGTTCCTAAACGTGATAAGAGCCTCTGTACCACGAATGATGCTCCAAAATCAACCTCACGCCGCGCCCGGGTCTGCCTGATTTTTGTACACGCCCACTTCTTTGATAGGTATCTTGGAAATATATCTTTCAAATATATAGTCCATTACTCCCCATTGTGGAATTCTACTCTACACGCCTTCCCCATGGTTTCCTCATCGTCTATATCGGCTTCTTTTTGCAGAAGGTGACGGCCTGTCTTACTCTAGTGCCATTTCACTCACAACAGGTTCACCGGATTGAACAACATTGGAGCTCGAAGGTCGGCCCAATGTAGGTGGTCGCCCGTCAACATGCGGTCGTTTGCTGTCTCGCTGAGACTCGTGGGTTGACGGTGGTCGTTTCTTATCTTTCTCACGGCTGCTACTTTCTTTAGCAGCACGTCGTGCGTCTCTTTCCTGTTTCTCCTTCTCCCGGCGTAGTGCCTTGGACTCGAATTCATGCCATTCGCCCTCAAGCTCACGGAGCCTATGAAAAGTTAGTACACCTACGATAAGAGTAGAGCAGACGAATACGTACTCAATAGCTTGCCTTGCAGGCGGTTGCTCCGTTGTGAAGTAGGGGTGCTCTAGAACTTCAGCCGCCGATGGACGTTTCACTGGGTCATACTGGAACATGGCGGCGAGCAGTTCGAAGGCGGCTGCTGGTACCCGTTCTTTATATTTATCGGCGAAGACGTTAGGTCGTCGATACCCAGGCCTCAGTAGCTCAAACCAGGGCATGTCGACGAGGGCAGGCCAGTCTGTCTTGTTCGGTGTACCAAGCACGGCATATATCTTCTCTAACTGATTGATCTCGCCACCGTCTCCAGGGAAAATGGCATGGCGTGTGAAAATTTCCACCATAACACAGGCAGCGCTCCATATATCGACAGCAACGCCATACTGCGTCTCGCCAAGTAATAGCTCCGGAGATCTATACCAAATAGTGATAACCCGGTTTGTATAATCGAGTTGGTGACGCTTTGCGTAGAAACGCGCCAACCCAAAGTCTGCTAGTTTGAGAACCCCATCGTTGCTAACAAGAATATTGGCTGCCTTTATGTCACGATGTAACACTCCTCGTTTGTGTAGATAATCTAGGCCTTCGAATATCTGTAGAGCAAGGTGCTTCTTTTGTGCTGCATCCAGCTTATACGACGGATGGTTGAGCAAGCCGGTAAGGTCGTGAGACATATACTCGAAAACCATAAAACAATCGTTTTTCTCAACCATAACCTCCTGTAAGTTGACAATATTTCGATGCTTCAGGGATTGGAGAAGCTTAATTTCTCGCACCGCGGTAACGGGGAATCCATCTCTTTCTCCTTCCATGCGTATCTTTTTCAAAGCAACAAGTCTCTTGGTATACACATGAAGGCCCTTAAAGACTTTGCCATATGTGCCTGATCCTACGACTGACTCGTTGCCAGGCTTCCTAAAGAATACCGAATCCGACGTAGCAAGATCTGCTGGCAATTCAGGCTTGGGTTTCAATCTCCGTTGTATTCGCTTTACTTTCCGTGTCCTGGGTAGCTCGGGAGGAGCTCTGTTGGCATGATAATCGGATCTTGCCCTTGCGGAAGCAGGCTCTCTTGGAGTATCTCGAGGTAAATCTCGGTCTCGGTCTCGATCACGCTCCCGCTCCCGCTCGCGTTCGCGTTCCCGTTGGCGCTCCCGTTCTCGTTCTCTATCTCGTTCCCGCTCCCGTTCCCGCTCGCGGTCACGATCTCGGTCACGATCTCGATCTCGATCCCGATCATCAGCAGATGGTGGTGGTTCCTTTTTGGGAGCCGTATTGAACTTTTGCGAGATTTCTGGCTTTGGGGTCGCGATCGGTGTTTTGTTCGTTGCCTTAAACGCAAAACTAAATTTCGAGCTCGCAGGACCCGTCGGAGCTGTAGGAGGTGGTCGAGGAGGAGGCATCTGCTCATTAGTACTCTTCTCCGATAATAAATCTTCATTGTGGGGCTTTGCTCTGGATGCATTGTCATCGTCTCTCTCTTCCTTTGCTCCAGCTAGGTCTGGGTGGCTCGAAGTTGAATGCTGTGGACTATGGTGATGTTGAGGAGTATTCTCTCTAGAATGGTTGGGGATACCTCGACTGACACCTGGTCGCTGGGCATTTTGTGTACCCCCTACATTACGATAATTACCTCGAGCAGTGTGCGAACTGCCTCGGAAGCCACCCCTAGAGAAGTTGCGGCTATGGGAGTAAGATTGAGACATAGGCCCAGTAGGGGGCTGAGGCGACTGTGCTGAGGAGTGGTGGGCCGAGGGACCGGTAGGAGGTCCATGGCTACTTTGAGGATGTTGCGTGGAATACTGACTAAATTTGTGATGGTGAGTAAATGACTTGAACCTGTAGGAAGCCAGTTGATCATACCTATGAGGCGAGCCTTGGCGTTGATTACTCCAAGTCGCTCTGCCACTACCAAATGGTGATTGTGATGTCGGGGAACCATGAAAAGATGAGCCTGAATTAGGGCGCAGCGGTGAACGAGCCGAGTGAGCAGGTCGACGGTCATTATATTGGGAATTTCCAGGACGAGTAGGAGGCGCTTGCGCATTGGAACCACCTCGGTTCTCTAGCCGTCTGGACATATTAACTTCGATACTATTTGCACCAGACGCCAACTGACCCCCAGAAGGAAATTTGGAATCTTCACGATGCTTGCCCTTCTTGCGGGAACGGCGTGACCCACGTTCTTTGGGCGACCTGGGTGGAAAATCAGGCCTAGGGGGTTCAAAAGCAGGAGATGACCGGCGTGATCGCGAACCAGCCTCCGATGAACCGTGATGCTGTCGATCAAGAGGACGATGTGGTGAATGGGTACGTGAAAAAGATGACCGTCGGGAACTAGAACGATGAGAACGATGAGAACGACTGCGACCACGGTTCTGCGAGTCTCCTCGTGGGTGGGGAGGAGGAAGAGAAGGATCCGGTTCAGAATTATCTTCACGAACCGGTGAACGACTACGATGATTTCGACGCGGTTCGAATGGTTCACTACGGTCGGCACGCCGAGAATGAGGCTCGTTGTCGAAAGGGGGTGATAGAGAACGTCTACGTGAGGATGAAGGGATTGAGCTTTTCAGCTGATCTCTTTCCACCCGATCTGCTCGACGTCGGCGATCCCGTTCACGCTCGCGCCTAGATTTCTTGGGTCGCGACGGTGGAAAAGGGAGGGGCTCCGGCTCCTCCGCCTTTTCTAGACGTTGGCGAAAAGATCGGCCTCTAGTACCGTGGCTCGCGTAGTCGTGACCTCTCGGACCGTGTCTAGGAGACGTAGGTATGTTGCGGTGTCTGCTGTGGTCTAATTTCTCGCCGTGTTCGTCTCGCAGAGGGCGATCGCTGACCTCGCGAGAGCCGTCGTCCTCTAGATTCCTACCTCGATCTTGCGATCGATCACGTTGATTTACATCGGACTTGTAAGGTCTATCGCTCTGCCGCGGAAATGGCTCGTCGCGAGTATTCCTGACCCTAGCACTATAACCTTCCGTACGTCGAGAAGTGGGCGACTGAGATCGCGATGCAGGCGGCCTAGGGTGGGAATTGATAGCTGAGACTCGACGGTCTGATTCAAATCTATCTCGATCCCTGCGATCGCGGACGCGGTCGCGGTCGTCGTTGTCGTAACCTTTATTATTCTGATCGTGTTTCATCGCAACATCTCGAAAATGGGCATTAGACCCAAATTTGTTGTTTAGAACTGAAGCTGAAGTTGGAGTTGGCGTTGGCGTTGGTGATTGAGGACCAGGCCTACTAGGGTGTCGATGCATTGCTGAATCCATGTCGGCATCTCTCATTTTAGCACTAACTGACTGCATTGATTTAGTGCTAATGCCAGTAATTGAGAACCGCTAAACCACTAAACCATTAAACCACTAAACGGTAAACCAATGCCAGCCTGCTCTGTTAGAAAAAAAAAAGGACGGTAAAATTATGTCGCCGAAGACATGGGTCAGGCCACCTCAGCAGCCTCATTCACTGAGAAAGGTGACTGATAAGTGGTTGATAAATGTACGCGCTGGTACCTTTTTTTTTTTTTCTCCTTACCCTTGTCTGCCCCGCAAACCCAATATTGGATGCGATCTTTGGAGAATCGATGATAATGAGGAGGGTTAAGAGCGGAGGTATTGAGGAATGTCGGGATTTTGGGTGGTATGACAAATTCGATAGGAAAAAAGGGAATGCAAGCGGCTTGAGCTTCGCTAGTTTCAATGTCGGAGTGTAATGTAATGAGGTACTCTGTAAAAGGTGTAATGAGCCGCGGTGCTTTGAAGGTTTTCCCCGTTCAAGAATTTCTGGGTCGCGAAGCTTTGGCGTTTCCCGCCCCGGGAGAGCCTTGCGGCACAATAGTTCACCCAAGCCTAACCCCAGTGGACTAAGCACAGATAAGTGCAGATAGGGCACCTACTAAGAAACCTCCTCCACTATCGATATTGTTGAGTGCACCTTCTATCACCACTATTACCACCGCCACTTAGACCGCTGATGTCTGAGTGGCAGAAAAATTGAGAACTGTTGGACCAAGATCCAATTTTAGTCCAGTCCCAATTTTAAAGCATTGCTCGCACCGCCACGACGGTGGGCAAAGAATTTCAGCGTGCAGGCGGCCGTAAGAAGCGGCACGCTCGAGTAAAACGTCCCGAGTTGTTTTTGCTCAGTCTTTTGATCGAGACCAAAGCAAACACCTGAAAATGTCTCAACACTTCCAGGCTTTAGAGACTAGCCTAGTAAGAAGGACTAGGCAAGTCAAGCAGCAAGATAAACCAGGACATGCTATCTACGATGATGTGTGCAATCTAAATACCATCCCGTTATTCAACCCCGTAATCATCCTTTCTCCTTTTGTCGCTATTCCATTCCCCCATCAAGTATAAAGAATCAATATTGTCAAGAATTCAATCCCCAACCCATGTAACAAGGTAACCATCTCGTTTAACAGATAGCAACGATATCCTGGAGGACGGCCTTTGCATCTTTGTCGGCCACCAACTCTGCTGCCTCCAGGGTTCCTTTGTGATTTGGTGTCGTCTTGGGACGGAAGTAAGGCTAGTGGATTCTTCCCCGCAACACTGACGATGAACATTTATTTGGAAGCCACTCGCAGGGCTACCTAGTACTCAAATAAATAGTTGGCTCGAGTCCGGTCGACATCTGCTTGAGCAAGACGTAGTTATGATCAAACTGAATAATCCATGACCATGCCGCTAAATGATAGCCTTTCTTCCATTCTGGTTCCTTCGTCAAGATGCAAATGCCACATAGCAGGAAGATTAACTAACGCTGAAAGGCCAGTTCTTTCCATGTAATATGCAAATATGATATGGATCTTGATATAAGAATCCGGACACAAAGAAATATAGAACTATCTGATACTTCTGGAAAGGAGTAGCAAATCCATTTTAGGTCACAGAGTAATGTATATCTTTATCTCTCATCCCTAGATGAAGACTAGTTAGATGGCCTCGTTAGGATGTAGGCGCTACCATGAGATAGGTAGGACCAGATGCCAGCGATGAAGCAATGGTTCCATTACGCCAGCAGGTAATTTTGACTACATCCGGCTAAGTAGTAGAGAATCTTCGAGTTCTCGGAGGATTTAAGGGTGTTATAATCCGGGCGTAGTGATGGATATATTCCCTTTGCCAGATCCACGGTCAAGACATCGAGGGACTATAGCAGCGTTTATTGGGCAAGCCCTCGTGGAAATGTCCACCATGCTGAATAGGAGGTAGATATTTCCCCTTCATCTAGACAGGCATGGGGATCCGACGCTGATAGAAACCGTGGATTAAATTCGTGGGGCTGAATGGGAACAAGGGCGGGAGAGGCGGGAGAGGAGGAAATCCTCTAGCAAGTTTCGATGGATTTTTTAGAAAATAAAATCGCTACTCTGAACTTCCAGCAGCGGTTGCTATCTTAGGGTATATTGGGAGAAAGGTAAGCATCGAAAGTGGTGATAAGTTCGTGATTGACAAGTTGGTCGGACACACGGTCGCGTACGGACAATCTTGAGGTTAAAATGCTACGGAGAGCAAGGAAGCGATGGTCAGATATTCCATCCATAGACGGGAATACGCAGCGAGATAAAGCTCTATGAATAAATGCGATGAACGCAATGATGATTGACTTCTAAGCAAAAGGTCGTCATTCGTAAGGTATGGTGTGTTGTCAACTTAGGACGCTGGGGTTTGGAGAAAGCGGGATTCGGTAAAAAGTGCTAACTACATCGTGCGGATATCTAAATTGTATGACTTAAATACTGTACACATTATTTAGTGCACTTCGTAAATTTCAATCAGTATCAAGTACCTAAGTAGGAACTTACTTACTTACATAATAGTTAATACCTTTAATTAACGGGATTTATATTAATTATATTTATTTATTTATTTATTTATTCTTATTCCGTTACATTTATATAATTATATTATTTCGTAATAAAATATTATTAATATTTTTATTAAATAATTATATTTAATTAAAAACCGTGTTTATATTAAAGAAAATTTATCCGTTTTTTTCATTTTTATATTACGTTTATAATTTATGGTTTTACATTTATTTTTATTTGTATGTAAAGTTAATATTATCGATTAATTTTATAATTTTTTTTAATTATAAATTACTTTTTTTTAATTAAATTACAAGGTTTAAATATTACGTTATAAATTTTTAATTAAATTATTATTAATTAAAAATTTTTTAAAATAATATTTTTGCTAATAACGTTATATATTTTATTAAACATATTTTTATATATATTTTTTTAAATTGTTAATTTTTTTTAATTCGGTAATATTTAAGGTAATAATGTTTCGGGATACGTTTTTAACTTTCCCGGAATAAGGTTTTTTAACGTTCGTATAAAAAAAAAGTTTTTCGGTTTTTTATATAATAAACGAAACCATAATTTAAAATACGAACCGTGGTTAAAATAATAACGTCCCGTTTAATAACTTAAAAATTTACTACTTTTTTAAATATTTAAACTTTAATATAATTTATTATTTAAATAATTTCGTAACGTTATGCTTAAACTTTTGTAAAAAAAAAAACTTATTCATTAATGCATCGGTTTTATATAATTATTTTAACAATAATCCGGTTTTTCATTAAAAAATTAAAAAACTTATAATAGTTGCAAAATTTAAACTTACCCCTTTTCGAAAAAAAGTGCCAAACGTTAAACCATTACGTTAAACCACCATATTAATTATATTAATTATATTAATTATATTAATTATATTAATTATATTAATTATATTAATTATATTAATTATATTAATTATATTAATTATATTAATTATATTAATTATATTAATTATATTAATTGTATTAATTGTATTAATTATATTAATTATATTAATTATAATATTAAATTTAAGTTAATATCATTTCATATATTTTAGTGTTAAATTTGCCAATTTGTACTTAGTTATAAAAGGCCGAAGACTCGAAAGAGGCGGCACACGGATGACCTCTTACAAGACTTTCCCGAGGAACAATATCGAAGTTGAGATATCACCAACATTCTTCTAAGTCATCGCCAGGCTTCTGGAATGGCCTATTAGGGGCTTGCAGCCCCCTCACACGCGAGGAGGACGCGATTAGTAAATCTCTTCGTAGAAGCCAAAGCGATACTCTTTTTAGGTCCACGGCACGAAATGCCAGTTTCATCACAAGACGCCGTAATGACCAGGCACTGCAGACGTCCATACTTCAGCTATTTGTAGCAAAGGGTAGCTGGTCATAGATAACTAGGGATTGAGCAAATGGCTTCTTGCCTTTATATACATCGGATTCCCGGAATACTATCATTGCAAAGGCGTCCGGTGCGTGTATTGCAGGCAAAATCGAGCGATTCGTAACTCCCTTACATGCAAAGTCTGATATCTAGATTTTTCTTATGGTGTAAATACCCCCCAGCCAGGTAACAAACATCAAGTGCTATTTTCTCCTCCCTTTTCAACGTAACATCCACATTGGCATAACTGAAATGATGAACCCATACGAAGCTGACCCTGGCAAAATACCGTCAACAGACCAGTATGCGGACGTGCCTTTGTATGGCAGATACTCTCCCCGCCCCACGGACTTTGAACCTGATGCGAAACATATCAACAGCACGACGCCAGAGTCCCTGAATTACTGGTCGATCGTGCTTGCACAATGCACGAAATTCAACAGAATATATGAAGATGATGAAGGAGGACGTGATATCTTTGCACTTGGAAGCGTGATTATCAAGTCGAGTCACTTGAAAGTAACTCCTGAGGGCCGACGAACTCACCGCGACTACTCGTACGCCGATGCAAACGAAGTAGATGCTATCCGCCTTGCAAAGAAGAAATTAGAGGACATCAAAGTTCCCCAGGTGTATTTCGCTTCTAAGGTATCCTTGACTATTCTCTTTCATTACACGCTTAATCGATTTATCTTTAACGCTTTTTTGCCGATAGATCAACGGACGGGATGTATTTGTTCAGGAGAGAATTCCCGGTGTCGGCTTAAACGTAGCCTGGCAGTACATCTCACAGTCACAGAAGGCCTCCTTCAAGGAACAAGCACGGCAAATGCTACAGAAACTGCGTACAATAACTCCTCCAAGTGAGATTACTCGCAGGTCCTACATCGTTCCGGATCCGGATCCTGTACATCATCGTGGTATACAAGAGCTTGAAAAAGATATCATTTTTGCGGATGATGAACAAGATACCGATCTTAGTCTTATGCATAATGATGTTTCGCTGTCAAACTGCATTGTCGATAATGATAGGATTGTTGGGCTTGTCGACTGGGAAATGGCCGGCTATTTCGGCTGGAAAACTGCAGCAAGTATTCACGTTCGAATTCGAACTCCGAAGCGTGAAAATTTCGCTTCGTTGAATCTGCAGGAGGAAGTGTTGCAAGATATCCTCTTCTGGAACGATTTATATGAGGTGAAGTGATTAATTATGCCTTATTAAATCAGAAGATTTATTTTCGCTCGGCCTTACCTTTAGGAAAATTGGGTCAAGTGAGATTTTCCAGTTCGTGACAACGATTAACATGTTGTTCCTGAGAAGTTGTATAATGTTTATCAACGGAAAACATGTAAGGCGGGCTTGTCTTACATGTACATTAGGTTAGGTAATCAACGGGGTTATACTGGGTTTTAGGCCCTTACCCAGTAATTCGAATCTTCACAGGTACTCTTAGCGTTATACCAGTAGCACATTGCAATAAAGAAAAGGACGGAAACCCGGTATAGAAGGCGTAAGAACAACCTATCCTTTCTTTAGCCTCCTACTTAAAAACTTACCTACCTACCTACCTACCTACACCTACCACCGACCTATATAATCCTTCATCCCAACAGCGATTTAAACTCCGAAACAATGCCATGTTCATCGGTTTAGATACGATTGGCCCCTCTGGCTGGACAATACGCCATCGAGGAATACCACTCCTCCCGTACTTCCGTACAACTTTTAAGCCTGTTAACTTGCATCTGATCTCAATCCTCATCATCTCGGATCGACGTTGTTCCTACCAACCAAAGGTAGTCTAAAGGGCCCAGCCCCTAGGTTCACCTACTTAAATCTGCTTGGACGCATGGAAGCTACCCCGCGATTTATCAAGGTGTGATAGGATTCCGGATGTTCTCTTATCCTTCCTGTACCCATGCAAATACCGGCATAACACCAAGAAACACGGCAGCATCCTATACTTTGATAGTTTTATGCCATGAACTTACCTGGATTCCATGGATAATGCATATTAATTACATAAATCGAGTCTTTTCAAACTGTCCGATATGGTCTTACTAACTGATGGATTTAGTAAGAATAGTCCCATGTTTCATTACTAACCGTATAGTTGGTAGAGATTGGATTTCGTCGAGTCGACTATACTCTTCCAGAGATGGGCGACACGCCGACTAATCAACTTTGTAAAATTGTGTCGAATCTGGGTCTTAGATCTTAATATAGATCTAAAAGTTTCCTCTCGCTGAATTTTCAACTCATGTTTCTTCGTCTGAACGATTATCGGCCCAACCCCACGCGTCAGCCGTTTCCCGTATCACACCCGCAGCGATTCGCACAAGGGGTTCCCATCGCCCCCCGTATTATGGTAGTCCAAACTGACTATCTCTTACGAGCAGCGCTTCAGACTCCAGCCAACTTCTGGGGAAAGAGGGTATAGATGATAGATTATACCCTAAGTTGGATCTTGATGTCACCATTATGATCGGCCATTAAGCCCGACATGATCAAATCACCTCTATTTCTGTCGGGATATGGAGGGGTATAGACATACAAGCTACCAAGAGAAACTAGCACCCAATTACGACGCGATGAAGTTAGCCAAGAAGCTACGAGGACGGGATACCAATTTTCTCTCATGCCACTCATAGGCCCCTAGTCATACGTGTTGGCCAGGGGCCCGCTCTGCTAGATTGTGACAGAACCTTTCGACTTCACCGTCACCAGTAGAAGCTATTCAGGAACCCGCAAACCCGCCATGAAGAGCTTACTTATCACATACAGAAACAGAACAGAAACATCCAGCCGCGCGTACTTACGGAAGTCTTTTTAGATTTATGAAGCCTCCTCAAAGGATTAGTGGACAATACAAAAAGCTCAAGACCTAAAGCCACTCGTGTAGTATCAAATCCTTCGATAGTCCGCCGATAAGGTCCAGAAGTTGAGGTTGAAGTCAGAAAACATGTTACAGGGGTGTGTCTGGCTTGTGTTCGGAAGGGTTGACCCCCGGCAGGCGGCAACCCCCAAACTAATCTTGATTGGGCTTCAGTCTTCCTTAATGAGGGTTTAGTGACCATTAAGTGGCCCGAGCCCCAACCTCATTACGATAATTTAGCGAGACGACAAGGAACGCCGAAACCACTGCGCGTTCCATCTCTGCCTCATCTACTCAATGCTTTCTGACAGCAGTGTCTTAGTCCCATTCGTGGCGGGTCTCTCTCTCTCTCTACCTGGGTACATACACCATTATCATAGCTGCGGATTCTTCGAGAATGGGTCGACCTAACTCGAATTGGTATTCCCCGTGTACTCAAGACCTCAAAACTTCATAGGATCTCATCCGAAAGGTACTTAGGTTGTTCATTTTGGATGGATCGATATGGCTAGCATGTAGCCTCACCAGTGTGGGCTCTCGTCGCCATGGCCCAGATGTAACCAATCGCGAGTCTCTGCTTTCCAGCTTAGACTGTGCAAGCACTAGTACGATGACGGTACCCTTGAACGATCTTGCAGAACGAACCGCTGGTCGAACCCGGACCTTGCTGGCCCGCGCGGAATTGCTACCCTCGGAGTAGTTCTCGAGGTGCTGTCTCTTATTACCGATTCCTTCTATGCATTCTTCTCATTTTGCCATCTCCTCTGGAGGAGACTTGAGGCCCGGTGCACGTTCTTTCACTTCACCGGCCTACGCTCGTCTGTAGCCGTCACCATCTTTTCGTTTCCCTTCGTTCAGGCTTGACCTGATAACTG
Source organism: Entonaema liquescens (assembly GCA_902805475.1). NCBI lineage: Eukaryota > Fungi > Ascomycota > Sordariomycetes > Xylariales > Xylariaceae > Entonaema > Entonaema liquescens. The sequence continues at coordinate 842,712 of CADCSX010000025.1, read as the reverse complement.
CTGGTTCAGGAATTGTTTTTCCTAATTTTACGAGCTGGCGCTCTTTGTTTAGCATATTTCGATGTTTGCTTTACATCCCGTTGTCTTTTCATCCTCCTACTCCTAAACGAACGTCATACCGTAATATCGAGCGCGGTCCCGGCACATTCTTTAGTTAGATGACTTGGCTACAACGATAGGCGACTCTTTGGCCCGAAGCCCTCGCCTGATATTGACCACACCTGGGTAGCAGCCATGTTAGACAACATGGATAACTTTCACGGCTTCAGTAATATGGGCGATGGCTGGCAGAATAATATGAGTTCATTGGGCTATCCAAATGGATTCTCACAAGCTGCATTTAACACCAACACGACACTTGGTGTCATTAATCAATTCAAGGTCATGGCTGCAAGTTCGATACGGCAATCAACGATCATCCTCGCTGCTTTCAACACCGTATCAGCTTTTGCGACGGCAGCTGGCATTTACTATGATTGCTACACAACAGCAAAACGGTCAAATCTAGAGGGCAAGCAAAAGTAAGTTACTATACCACCTAGTTACGGGCAGGTCATGAATGTAGTACTTACGACAATCTTAAGGGTTAATGTTTTCCGCTGTGTCCAGGGGCCCGCGACGTATCCTTTCATGCTATCTCTAGGAATCACAATTCAAGGCATCATATTTGCTGTCTCTCAGTCATATGGCTTAAACGGTATATTTCTACGAGGGTGCGCTTTAATATCACAATTTATGTGGCCTGGTATGTAGTATCCGACTCAGTGAGAACGTTAAGAAGATATAGTACTAAACAATTTTCCAGCAATTTTCATCGTACCATACATACAACTAGTCTTCGGGTTAGAAGTTACTATCCGAGCTCTCCGAAAGAGACCGTTTCCCCCAAGAAGCAAGTGGAATGTTCCAATCTGTCTTGTCGTGGTCAAGGTGCTCTTGTTGACAACCGGCTTGGTCGGCTACTTTGTTCGACCTCCCACTTTCTGCTTTGCTTCACTCTTCTGGTTCGTAGCCAAATGGGCTGAAGGAGGCTTTGTGGTACTGCTCATCATTGCGGTCACTTTAGCGATCTGCACTTTCATCATCTTCTTGAAATTAACACGACACTCGACAATTGAAGAGTCCGAGCGGATCAGCGCTTCTAGGATGGTGTACTTCCTTGCTTTAGCAGTTGTAACCAACGTAAGTATTTGGCTCCTTGTTATCAAGGCATATTTGTACTGACCACATCTAGGCATTGATCGTCCCGTTTTTTGTATCGCTTACTTTTGCGGATCCTATGCAGGACAGTGGTGGTTCCGGGTTGACATTGTCCATGATTGCAACCGTCGTTGCTAACGTTTCGGGGCTTACGACCGGAGGTCTTCATCTATTTCTTCGCTCTAACACCATCGCTACGATCGGTTCGAGCAGCAAACTGGCCGAGTACGAGCGACAAAAGTTAAAAAACCAGTATGAAGCTGAAGCGGCAAACAGTATGGACTTCAACGGTCACATACTCAAGCCAGTATCCGGCCCTGGGTCTTTCTCGAAGACAGAAAGTGAAGAGCAGCTTGTGAATGAGAAGGGTGATGCTATGGAACGTGGCGAAGGCTCGTATTCTATGGATTCTCCGATGTACAGCCCGATGAAGCCTAATCCCCTAAGGTCCAATGCGGTATTCCAGACCCCGAACTTTTCTTTTCCACGAGCTCCGGAGCCCGTTCAAGTCCCTACCACCTCTTCGCCCAATTCGCACAGCCGAAAACCATCAGCATCTTACACACTCTTTCCCAACAACCAAAACAACACCACCTCAGTTGCATTATTACCATCAACCGCCTACAGCCCTAACCCTCAACCAACCTTCGCCGTGAATGGACTTCCAGCCGACGATTTAGAAGACCTTCTCCGACCACCTCCATCAATACGAACCTCCTGGGGCGGCGGTAATCGAGACTCTTCCATGAGTTCATCCACAACAGTTCAAATAGGTATACGTATCTCCAATATCGCGGATATCGGTCCGATAAATAGCAAGACTTCCACAGAGACTGAAAGAGTATATTCTCTAGACTGTCCCCGGGACGAAGAATTGGTAAATTTTTATCGCCCGAGCCCTCTCGCAACGTCCAATGTATCAAACGTTACTCCACCACAAAGTTCTCACTCGAGAGATTCGAGGATGAAGAATCTCCCGCCGACGCCCGCCAGGTCCGAAGATGGGGGAAGCGAGTGTACTTTAAATCCGACAGTCTACGATCCAAACAGCCCTACGAAGTCGAAGACACCAAGCCCGAAAGGAGTCGGGTTCAACGTTCCCCGCAGAACGAACACGACGCCCGTACAGGGAACGTCAACAGAGTTACCCCCTCGAGGTCGCGGTAATTCAAGTAGTGCTGCAAACGGCAGGCCTAATTGGATTTAAAGTCTATCAGACTAACGGATGTTACACCGTTTGCTTCTGAGGTTATAGACAAAAGGATGAATTGACATGTACTACTAGAACTCACGTTTCTTACTTAAGAAACTCCGCCCTTCGTTAACTTTCCTTAACAGTATCCTTTCTATATTGCAGAAGCGCAATGAACTTCATTGTTCTCTTGTACCCCTTTTTTTCTTTGATTCAATTCTTCTACTGAAAGGCGTTGTGTGGCTGGTATGATACCAAAACAGACACTGGGCCAAGATACTAGTTCTATTTCTACATCAGGATAAGGATTGGTGGGTCAAGTATCATGCATATACAGGCGTCCATCAGAGAGACGGGAGTCGCCTCCCATCTTTTTTACGTTATTGGGTGGTTTTGCAAATGGCAAGGCCACTGCCTGTAGCCATTATCCTGTGTGAACTAGTAGGGAATACTGTACAATGGTGGGAGGGAGTGTTGCATTTCCCGATGACTGGATGACAAACCAAGACTACGAACGGCGGCCGGCTAGGTACCACGGAATAAGGGCCTTAGAAAGGTCCTAAGATATAGGTGGTAATGGCAGTCGGAGATGATTTAGCTATAAATACACAAATATCCTAAACGTTTCCCGCGTTTTCATGACTTGATTTTGCCTGATATGCTCTTGTGGTTCGTACCGTATTGCTATCGAACAATCCTTCTAAATTGCCCTAGAAACGTAACCGAGACGACGGGTTTGTCTCGCAACCCGAGGCATCAGTTTTATTCGTATTAGGTACGCTAAGAGCTTTCAAGCAAAGAAAATAGGAGTATTATGAATATTATATATAGTTATTACTATTACAGATAATAGTTACCTGCCCACTACCCGGAGGATCCGCTAAAGGGGGGATTCCCAGGAAACAAATACTTCCTCCACGCCCAAGGTCTTCTTCACGAAGGGTCCCCACCATTACAAGGGCAGAGAGGCTAGGCAATCATCAGTTTACTGCTTCGCCATGTTTTATTATTATGATCCCTTGTACATAGGGGCCCGACCCCGAATAGCTGCATCCAAGATAATAAGCTTATATTACGGAAGATACCGCAGAAGCATTATTTAATTTTCATTAGTTATCTTATATCGTATCCTTGTCTTTAACGACATTTGAGTAATATAACTATGTTGTAACTCTTTTATCAGTTAGTTGTTACAATTTTTGTTAACTCTTATTTTAGTGAATGTTCTTGTTATGATACTAAGAATGCTTAAGAACGTGGTCTTTCCAATATACATTCTATTAGTTCTAATAGAGATACTTAGATGCATAAAACCTCCGAAACTATTGACTATGAAGAACATTAGTAGTTAACTGAGTGTAAACCTTACGCTGCGACTGATATGTGCCGATCGGGGAGTATCAGAAAGGTGATACTCCCGAAAACATACGAGGCCCACATCCCCTTAAACAAGGGGCAGATACACGACAACAGCTTGCTTACACAGTATTTATGGATGCATACTACCGTATTAAATACAGTCTAAGATATACCTAACAGTCGGGGCCTAACTACTTCGAAGTTTATAAATCAAAGTGTTAACTTGTTGAATATTACTTTAAAGATTTAACAGGTATGACGCTTCAGAATCGGGTTTAAGCATGGTAACAGCATCAACATGAATTTGACTTACTAGGAACTTTCAGACTGTACTCAACCTCTATTCTATTACACAAGAAACTACATCTAAGTAGCATTGCCTGTAACTAAAAGTATGAAAAACAATTCCGCACAAGAAACAGTTTCATAAGATGCCTCTGCCTGAGTTTCTAAAGCTTATTACAATGACGCTCACTTTCCGAATATAGTGTTGATGCCTTGGGTGGGTAAGGCACTATTTCGAGTATTGTTTATATTGTTTTATCTGGTATTGTTCCTCATTCCTATATCTAGTATTAATTTAATTTTAGAGTTAGACTTTTGAATAAGATGGACGAAACTTCCTGTCAGAATAGAAGGAAGCTGCATCAGAACTGCATCAGCCACAGTGTGGCGGGAGCTCAGCTCTTAGCTTAACCGAGTACGAAGTACATACTCTCAATTTTTTGAGCTCTTTAGAATCAGTGACGTCTCAACTTCACTCTCACTTATCACCGACCAAAATTTCTAGGGGCGGGAATCAAAGGATACGGTTAGAATGAGGGTCTAAGGTAGATAGCTGCCTTGCAAATAAGTCGCCCTTATGAGGTTCGCGGACATCGTAATCGACTTGGCTGCTGTCGTCCAAGCATCTCGGTCTGTCGCTTCGAGACATCTAGAGCTCCGAGCTCGACAGATCGACCGCTATGGCCAGTCCTCAAGTATTGTGCGGTCTTTGAGAGTGAAACAGCAGGGCACTCATCCCACTCATCCGGACACTTCCAGCGTTGCTAATACTTCAGCTGGTGGTGAGCAATTCCATGATGCAACCACTCAACCCGATACAACTGCAAGTCAAGCTGAAAGCATAGAGCCTGGTGTGAGGGTTTCTCCATCTGGCAGTATACAGCAAGATACTGGAGACGCTAGTGGCTCGTCATTGGACCAGAAAGATGTCTACAAGAACTTTTTTCGACGCAGCCCGCCGAGTGACGTGGCGCCCACACAGCACCCGGTAATCCAGTCGGATCAAGGTGCGATTCTAGCCCAACTGAGGAAAAACGCTGAAGAGGCTCAAAAAGCTACCAAGGTCGAACCAAATCCGACTACTCAGCCTCGTTTGACAAAATCACATGCTACCCCAAGCTCCGCGGTTGGGAAGGACATTCCTCCAGATGTGGATGTTAACATATTTCACACGAGTCGAGGCTCGCAGATACTAGAGGGGCAAAAGGATATGCTACGTGCAAACCGGCCTAATATTGCGGCTCCATCTCCTGGATGGTTCAAGGATTACGGCCATGGACGGGCGAAACCCCACCAAGAGGATACCCAGGAATCGCCTCCTATTGCTGAGAACTTAGCTACACAAGCGGATCCGGCGGCGAATGAGAAGACGACACATAGGGGAGTCAACAAGGATCCCCTATTTGCTGAAGAGGAACCTATAAGCCGGAAGGTCGAGAAGGAACACACTCAGATGGTTGATGAAATCTTGTCCAGAGAACAAACAGAGACATCACCGGAAGCAACCGCCGAAGCAGAAGCCATGATCAATGACGGGTCGGCAAGACCAACTTACGTCCTCCGGGAATCCAAAGTACCGTCCACCCGCTTTGGCCGACTATGGAACTACGGAGGGCTGGCTGCCGGGATGCTTGGCGGTGCCGTCGCCGAAGGAATCAGTAGAGGCTTTGGCGGCGGCGGCAAGGGCTCAGTGCTATTAAGCGCTGGAAACATGGAGCGGCTCGTTGCTAAGCTCTCCCGCATGAGAGGCGCTGCACTGAAGATGGGCCAGCTGATGAGTTTCCAGGACTCCAAGATGCTCCCCGGCCCCATCAGGGAGGTTCTTCAGAGAGTCCAAGATCGAGCCGACTATATGCCTGCGTGGCAGCGCGACCGCGTACTCACGGAGAATCTCGGACCCGAATGGCGAGAGTTGTTTGACGAGTTCGAAGACAAACCGATAGCGGCGGCGTCAATTGGCCAAGTGCACCGTGCGACGCTCAAGTCTACAGGCGAAAAGGTGGCCGTGAAAATCCAATTCCCAGGTGTTGCCGATTCGATCAATTCGGACCTGGACAACATTTCTATGCTCCTAACCGCCTCCAAGATGCTACCCAAGGGATTGTACCTTAACAAGACAATCGACAATGCCCGGACAGAATTAGCTTGGGAATGTGATTACGAGCGAGAAGCTCAGTGCGGGCAACGGTACCGGGAGCTTCTGGCAGATGAGCCAGATGTCTTCGTTACACCCAGAATCTACCCAGAAGCCTCAGGGAAGCACGTACTCACAATGGAGTTTATGGAGGGAGTAGGCGTGACGCGGGTTCAGTCCTTTACGCAGGAACAGAAGGACTGGATCGGCACGCAAATCCTACGGCTCTGCCTACGCGAGATCACCGAGTTCCGCTTCATGCAGACCGACCCCAATTGGACCAACTTCCTATATAACGCTAATACCCAAAAACTCGAGCTTCTCGACTTCGGTGCCTCGCGTGAATTCCCGAGAAATTCGTCGACCAATACGTCAACCTACTCGCAGCTGCTGCGCGTTCTGACCGCCGTACTGTCATCGAGCTGTCCCGTAGCCTTGGGTATCTAACGGGCCATGAGAGCAAAACTATGCTCGACGCACATGTAACCTCAATTTTGACCTTGGCTGAGCCGTTCTTAAACTCAGCGCCTCAGGTTTACGACTTCAGCGACCAGACCATTACCGAACGTGTCAAGGCGCTTATTCCCACCATGATCCGCGAGCGTCTAAGCCCCCCTCCTGAAGAAACATACAGTCTACACCGTAAACTTAGCGGTGCATTCCTGCTCTGCGCTAGACTGGGCGCCCGCGTACGGTGTCGCGAGCTGTTCGAGCGGGCGTTGAAGAAGATGGATGGGAATATTGTTGTATAATAGGAGAAACAAATGTATCGATCGAATTATACCCACCACTCACCACTGTATATATAATCTACCCAAAGTTAAATGTCACACGGAAAGGGGGGACAACGGAGTATCATAGGGGGGATAGAATTAAGGGAAAATGGTATCATCTTGTTTGTTTGTTTGTTTGTTTGTAGTCATGTCATAATAGCAGCCATAGACCAAACAGGGCACTGGCTATACATTGTATGCATGTATGCCAGACCCTACCCTCCTACTCCGTAACAACAAAGCCTCTCGTATCATCTTCAAAACCACTTGGTATCTTACGTAGCATCCGTCATGGCCTTGCCCCCCGTCTCTCCATCGGCATTTCCCTCCTCTCCTTGGAAGCCAACTTCTTCCTCCGCCTCTCAATCACACGATCGATCTGCTTGCCCTTCAGGCCCGCGAACCGGTCCACGAGCAACTGCTTCTTCTGCTCGCTGCGCTTCAGATAGAACGGCCTCTTGCCCTGCTTCACCAGCTCCTTCTCCCGCCGCCGATGCTCCTCGATGACCTTCCGCTCCGCCTCCCGCGCCTGCTGCGCCTTCTTCTTGCTCTCCATCGACGCCAGCGCGCGCTTCAGCTCCTCCTTCGCAACTGCGTCCTTGGTCTTCTTGGCGGCGTCGCGTAGTTGCGCCATCTCCGAGTCGCGGTACTCGTCTAGGAACCCGTACGCCCGCCGCAGCCGCCTCGTCTACCGGGCGCCCCGGTACGGCGGCGGAGAACCGTGGGTCTCGCGCCGCGGGCTTGTGCGTGGAGACGACCTCCCGGCGCCGGGTTACTTGCCGCTTGCTGGATTGCTCGGTGGGCGCGTGCTTGTTGGTGCGGTGGGGAGGGGCGGTTTGGCTTTGGGGTCTTTGGGTTGTTTGCTGCTGCTGTCGTCTTGTTCGTCTTCGTCGTCGGATTCTTGGCTTTTGCGCCCTTTGCCTCGCCGTATGGCGGACAGAGTTGCTTGGGCTTTGGCTAGGGCGCCGAAGGAGATTTGCGAGGCGGCTGCTGATGGGTCTTCTGCTTCATCCTCGTTTTCATCTGAGGAAGACGAAGATGATGAACCTGACTAGGGAATTGTTAGCTTATTTTCTTATTGACCAGATTATTATTGATTTCCATACCTCAGAATTGTCCCCGTCCTCGTCCTCGTCCCCGTTGCTCTGTCTATCGGAATCCTCATCTTCGCTGCTCTCTCCTTGGGATTGATCACTGGGGATTTCTTCCGGTTCGTCTCTCCTTGCTCTTACACGCCGTTGAAGACTTGAAAGCGGCGCCTTGCGCTTAGGTACTGCTGTACGTTCCATATTCACAAGGAACCTTAATTGACGTGTCCCGTCTGTTGTACTTCTGATGTTGTATGAATGCGCTGTGCTATGTACTACCTAGGTAGGTACCTAAGTTTACGAATGATAAGTGTAACTAGGTATATCTAATGTAACCTTTTTTTTAAAAAAAGGTAGCGGCGATAAGATGATAAGAAGCATTACTCTATCGATAAGAAATCTAGGCCCCACCAAGGGTCTAATCCGCCTTGGTGCCTGCGCGACGTTTTTCAATTCATCCAACATCTTCCACTTTGCTGTTGTGTGAGGGAGCCAACACTACACTGTTTCCTTCATGTGGCAAATTTCTCGTAGTAATGTGCTGCGTGGTGTAGCAAAGGCGTCTACCGGGCTTTTAAAGCCGCCTTTAAAATACCTGGCTGTCTCGGCGCGCCTAACCTCAACCGCTACGACACACACGGCGTCCTTTCAACCCAGCGACAGCGCACTACAACAGAATAAAGAGATTCGCATTATGAGTTCAGCAAACTGGGGGTACCAAGGCGCATACTCGCCTCTTTATCCTCATGGACCTCCCCCTATAGGAAATGGAGGTCAAATAGAATCGCAATCGCAATCGCAATCTCAATCTCAATCTCAACCTCAACCTCTGCTTCAAATGCAGGAGTTCACGCCCATCACCGAGCTGCCCGGAAATACTCTTACACCACCACCTGAAACCGATTCTCCTCCATACTCACCACCTTCGGTTATAGGATCTCCGAAAACTCGCTCACCAAGCCCAGCAATCGTCAACGGCAACAGCGCAAAGCCGACTAAAGTCCCAAGGAAAAAGAAAGTGAAGAAGGATGGTAGGGACAAGAAAAGCGAGCCATCTGCTGCCTCAGGCGGTGTCCCAGAACCCTCTCCAGAGTACCTATCGCTTGCGGCATACCCGCCCTTCCAGCTACCATACGCGCGCAAGATTCTCGTGGTTATTGACCTTAACGGGACCTTATTGTACCGACCCAGCCGACACAATCCTACAACCTTCATCGAGCGCCCTTACGCGCGCACATTTCTACGCTATTGCATTGACACCTTCAAGGTTGTTATCTGGTCTTCGGCAAAGCCGAACAACGTGAGCAGGATGTGTAGACAACTCCTTTCTCCTGAACATCTATCGCAGGTTGTTGCCGTCTGGGGACGCGACCACTTCGGCTTGTCGCCAGACGACTATAACACGCGTGTTATATGTTACAAACGTCTCAGCGCACTCTGGGCTGACCCCACGGTCGCCGCCAGCCATCCAGAGTTTGCAGAAGGAAAGCGCTGGAGCCAGGCTGATACATTACTGGTGGATGACTCGATCGAGAAAGCGCGCAGTGAGCCGTACAACATCATCCAGATCCCCGAGTTCGAAGGGAACGCTCACGAGCCGGGCTTTGTTCTTCCTCAGGTGCATGACTATGTCAATGAATGTGCTCGACAGGCTGACATCAGCACTTACATCCGTAACCAGCCCTTCAAGACGGTACCGGGTTGGCGGCTTCTCCCTCCTGATACGTTTGAGTGAAGAGGGAAGAAAAGGGAGAGAAGTTAAGCAGAGAAATCTCACTCTATAATAGAAGATTATCTTCTTACATGTGTAAGCCTCCTCCAAGTGGGTGGACGGCTAGAAGTTCTGTATCGGAAAGCCTCAGGTACAAAAAGGCAGTAGGAGAAGAGAAACAAGTGTTCCTCTGAGGCCGATCTTTGTTTGGCTTTGCTACAAGTGCACTGCAACATCTCTTGTTTATAAGTGAATTTTGTTTGACCTCGCATGACGAGTGTCTGCCGTCACGTTGTTCTGGAAAAAAGGGTCTTGTCTTGATACCCCCTTCTTGCTGTGGCTAGACTTTCTATTGCAATGCAAAATAGTGATGAATATCATCCAATCGAACTTTGAAAAAAATAATATTTTTTTTCAACACTTACTCGGCTCTGTTTGAATCATATGTGAATTTGTCTTATGATAAAAGTCGACTTTGCCTTTCGGTTGAGAAGATAGGGTCGGTGGAAACCAGTAAAATTACCCCTGAAGGACTTTAAATTTGGGGGACTGCCTCACTTCCTAGGGAATTGGCTCTATTTTATGTAGTAGAATAGTGTAAGTGATATCCTCTCAGTCACCGTACTCAAGGTATGGTGTACGTCTTTCTCTAGTAACTGTTATATATCTATAGTTAACTAATCTAAGTCTACATCTATCCTTGATATCTATGACTAGCGACCATCTAAGCTATCTAAGCAACTCACAAAAAAAGCCCCAAGCTATCCAAACACAGTCTTCAACACCTTCAGCGCCTGCTCGTTCGCGGTAAACAATATCCCCCCCGCCATCACCGTCCTCCCAAGCCTCATCACCGTCCCGCGCCAAAACCCCCTGACGCCGTCTTCCGCGTAGATGGCCCGCACGCACTCGGCCGTGCGCACCGCGCGCGCCTGCTGCGCCTTCGTCTTCACCGTGTCGAACGGCTGCGTCGCCAGCGTCGTCAACGTGCCGGCTACGGCCCCGTTCGCGAAACTCGCCGCCGCGCCGTCGACCGCTATCCCCCGGCCCCGCTCCCAGTCCTTGAGCGCCGCGTACGAGCCCAGCCGGAACCCGGTTGTGCCGATCTGCTTGAGGGTCGTGGTCGTGTAGCCGCTGTACAGAGCGCGGAGCGGGCCTTGCTCATGCCAGAGGGAGACGATGCAGTGCAGTGGGGACCGGAAGCGGCGTGCGGTCCGCGCGTCGTCTATTAGGGCCGTTTTTATGCGCTCCGAGGGCGTGACGATGGCGGTTGAGGCGACGATCCCGGTGAGCATGCCCGATGCGATGGATTGCGCTGTGGTCGAGCGGTGCGTGCTCGGGTCCGAGAAGATGGACCGGATGCTGTCGAAGGCGACGAAGCGGACGGCGTCTTTGCCGATGGAGCCCTGCGAGGTTGGGTGGTGAGTGAGTGAGTAATGGGTCGACTGGTGGGTTTACCTAATACATGTGCATGTATGTGTGTATGTGTGATAGGGGGAAAAGGAGAGTATTGTTGGCTCGGAGAGATTGCTCCGCCTAGTAAGATGTATGCTCGTGCGAGATCCAAGCATGTGAATGTGCATGTCTAAGACTGATAATACGAAAACAGGTTCTCCTCGAGGCACCTGGATCTAGATTCGCTCGATATTGTAAGTCTCCCATGAAAATCGAATGAGCCGACTGCCACTAGCAGAAAGAGACGAAAACTTGTTCTGCAGGTCCTGGGCGTATGCATGTGAACTTTTAAGTTCTCCTATCCACATCGTGTGATGAAATGGGAAATACGAAGTCGTTGAAACAAGTCTCGATTCATCACCTTCTACTAGAACTCACACGTCCGCAATCCCCTGAACCTCCGGAGAGTTTTCAAAGCTGTTTCTCTTCAGGTCCGGCGATAGGGTGACGTGATTGTCGATGTCCAAGTAACAGAAAAAAGGGGGTGCCCTCCAAAAGGGGTAGATAAACGCGAGCAACTAGGCAGACAAAAATAGCACAGATACAGTAGTAGGTACATACCACTATCATAGTCGAGCAGCCCTTATACAGCGCTCGCAGGCCCTCTTCCCTCGCCACCTTGGCGACGACCATAAACGGGTTTCTAATGCCCTCATGGCCGTATAGCTGCACGCGTGTTTTTGCGAACTCGAAGGGGTATCTGTGATGGATGTTAGACCTTTTTTTTTCCTCTTGTTCACATGACGAATTGCCTAATTTGGGAAGTCTGGTTTCGTAGAGTTATGCGTGTATGTGAATAGGTATACTGGTATAGCATAGTATAGCATGAGGTGATATGATAGTTACACAGGGATAGAACAGTGGAAAAGGGGGGAGGGATGAAAGAGGGAAAACCCACGTGCAAGCTGACTCGACACCCCCCGCGATGCCGCCGGCGACTAGAGACAAGACCGGGGAAGTCTTGCCGTCCGCATCCGCTACCATTTCTGAGTAGCTACCTGACCTATCGCAACTCTCTTATTCGTTTTCTTTTTTTTATATGTTTCCTTTTTTCTGACTCTTCTAGCGCCTACATCAATTTACATGTATGTATGTATGTATGTATGTATGTATTGTATTGTATTGTATTGTATGTAGTGTATAAGCGACACCCCCCTGCCGGTGATTTGCGCGGGAAGCGATGTGATGATGATGTGATAGCGAAAAAAAAAAAAAAAAAAAAAAAAACCCCAAGACAGACTGACGTATTGCATGGAAACCCACAGCTAGCGGGCGGGTCTGCATTAGGCGACTTCACATACTATGTATTGTCCTTTCCCCGGTCAATAGTTTTGATTCTTGGCAGAAGATGCCGAGGATGAGCGGCGGCTTTACTGCGAGCTGGGGAATTTTAGGTACCACTAATAAAGATCTCAATGCAACACGGGCTAACGGCTACATGTACTAATCGCTATATAATTCCCCCTCTAGATTAGAACCTAGGTATATAAGTAGGTACATATATTAGTTATGCATTGCATTTCTAATCCTATCCATTGAGCTTCGGTACCAGGTTAGACGTTCGGCCCGGGGTCCTACATATACATACATCAAGAATACATGTATTATGTATATTGTATATCGTGGGGGTCAAGCTTGCGGCGCTTATCTTATAGAGTACAGTATACCGTGCATGGGGATGGTATCTGTATCTTATTAGGAGGCACCTAAAGGATCGGGGTCTTTGTCGGGGTTATGATATGCTGGCGCCAACAGCAACTCCTCATCGCGAGATTCATTGGACAAGTAATAGGACTAGTTAGTTAAATCAGGTACCCTTACCCATTCATATTCGCTTAAGCTTCTATATAGCATCCAACTATTAACCAGCATTAAGCATCAAGTATTAAGCATTAAGCTAACGGTTGGCTGAGCCACCTACGCACATAATGCGTATACGTATAGTATACGATAATCAAATAGTAAAATCTAAGGTCGATCAAATGGGGGAGGGTTTTCTTCAGGGGGGATTCTCATTTCGCAGGATACCTAAGTACCTCCATGTAATTATCGACATGCCATTTCGGTACATGTACATGCTCATGCTGGGGCCTTGTAATTCCGCTTCAATACGGAATGCAGACTTATGTACGGCCGGAACCAACATAACCCACATCGGCCCCGAAAACCCATCCCGTACAGTACGATAGTTTATATCTAAAACTTCATCCTTAAAAAAGAAGTTACTTCAGGCCATTATCATATCCAGTAAGGGGCCCGGTATCTATCCATAATGGAACCCTGCACTGTACATCAAATTATACTTAAGTACCCAGGCAGCAATGACGGAACCCTCGCGAATAGGGTCAATCCTCTAGCCCTGAAAGACGTGCCGAATACTCCGGCAAGCTCAGCCATATGCAGAGCCGTGTCCAGCGTGATCCCACTCGGCGTTCATATTGTCTAATTGCCCGACATCGGCCCACACGTCCAACTTCTCGAGCTCACGCTTGAAGAAGTCTTGTTCGTTTCGTAGCGCCTCTCTGATGTCAGCGGCCATCTGATCCGGGTACCTCCGGACGTTAAACCAGTGCGTTAAGCTCCGAAGGGCTTGTTCGAGCGGCAAGGCTTCTTCCACTTCGGCATCCACGTCGCTGCCGGCCAGCCACTCGTCGCGAAGCTCTGGTCGACAATGCAGATATATCGCAGTAATAACACGCATATTGCCTTGCCGCCATTTGCGACCGCAGTACGGTACTTGATTCTTGAAGAGCTTAAGCGTATATAGTCGCAGCTCGTTCTGCGGTACCTTAAGCGATTTCCTAATGATATTTGACGATTTGTACTGTACGAGTAGTAAATTACGGTGCGCTTTGTTTTTGCAGATCTTCTGCATGATCCGCAGGTAATTGATGAGGGAGAAGAAATTTCGGCGCGAAAAATCGGTGATAGGCTCCTTAGGCAGGGGGTTTACGGGATAGCCTAATTCGTCCACTTCAGGACGAGTGGGGAGCTGTCCTTCCGTCTTGTTCGCAATCTCGCTACTTTCGACCACTTGTTCATGTGGCGATCGTCGCCGTTTGATGGGCGGAGGCGCCGCATCGTCCTCGCTTTCCTCCTCTGGCCCGTCGATCTCTGTCGGCTCCTGCGCTACTTTTTCCGGATGGTGGGCACGATCGTTGCAGAACTGGAAGAAACTAAGAATTGTGAGATAAGTCAAAGTGCGTAGTAATACCAGGGTGTGTTTACCTTTGGTCAAGACGGTCAGTCTTGTTGTCAACCACTTGTTGTATGTCTTGATGTGCGAATAGCTTAAGAACCAAAGGAAGATAATTAGAATCCAATAGTAGTTGAGCCAAGTATTCAAATTTCAAAACATCTAGGCGAGCAATTAGCAACCCCAAACCAAACCTGGAACTGATATGTATGTCACTTACGCGAGATCTTAAGCCATTTCATAAGTAGGAGAATTATACCTGTGGCGGCTTTCGATTCGATCTCTCTACTTCTCGTAGCATCTAAATCCTCCAAGGAATTCTCGGAATCGTCTTGATTGGTCGAAGTGCCAGCTTCTATAGAACTATTCTGCGATCGATTTGTACCCGCAGCGCCATTAACGCGGGGCTGGTTACCTCCTTGCATTCCTGGCTGCTGCTGGTTATTAGCAGGGAGCGCAATACAAGCGGTGACATTGTATAATATGCTCTTCATCAAAACTATAACCAATGACTGTAATTGAGGTAAAGCGGCAGCCTATCAATTGTTAGTCAAATTCGCTAATAGGAACGTACTGTCACCTACATAGAACTCTTCGATGATTTCCAGTCGTCGTCTGAACCTTTCATGAATAAACTGGTGTGGTCCATAGTCGATCTCAGCACCGCGCGCCTTCTTTTCTCTCTTCTCGATGGCCTCGAGAAGCTTGTCATCATCAACATCGTCGTCAAGATTAAGACCATCCAAGTCTAGGTCTTCTATATCGTCATCTGAAGGATCCCATCCCCTCTCAAATTTTTGAAACTTCTGACGCTCTTCCCATAGTTGTCTCGTAGCTCGTGTCATACGCACGCGTTTCGAAAACAGCTCGCCAGCCTCAAGAATAGATGCAGGTACGTCACTGCCTTCCCATTTGCGACCAACGAGAAAGTCTTGCAATCCAGCAGCACCCTTGCCTCCTGCGCTATTGCTGGTGGCATCCAACGGGGGATACATGAAAGGGAAGTTCTGGTTGGTTTGGTAGTTTTGCTTCTTACCTCCTTTACCACCGGCAGCTGGGGACGGGGGAGGAGACGGTGCGGGCGTCGCGATATGGACAGGCTGATGGAGGATGGACGCACCTCCGCTCTGCGTCCCAGGAGGAGCAGGAAGTATACCATTCGATCCATTATTCCTAGTAGGGTGATTGGGCAATGGAGGTAGGAGAGAGGTGCTATCTGCTTCAAGGGGTAATACTGGTTGAGGAGGTACATAAGCAGGATATTTTGAAGTGATTTCTTGCCGAAAGACATGATAGTCTAGGGGCGTCGCCGTAATCAGGTCCTTTTCCTTGTCATCCGTGGCTGTTTCTCTAAGTTCCTCTTTGGTTTCTTCAATCTCCGGAGTCCCACCGAACTCTAAAAGAATCGACTTCCAGAACAACAAAAGGGTCTAGTCGGTTAGCAGGATACCAGAATCACGTATAGAATTATCATACCTGAGGAGCCGGCACAACATTTACTTCTTGCCATCGTAACTTAGCAGAAGCTGTGAGCATGAATATCGTCAAATGAGGCTGTAATTCCACTGCAACTCTTAGCCTAATATCCTAAAGTGTTACAACAAAGCTACACTCACGTAGTTTCGTGTAAACCATGAACATTCCATGCAGGTCGTTAAGAGTTTCCTGTATACACATATACATAATGGTCATTAAGTTCATAAGTTCGTCCTGTGCTTCCGATAAGCTACTGCCTTGTGGTCTCTGGGCCTCATCTAGCCTGCACAAATATTAGTATAAGATCGCCCACAAAGGTAGACGCAAAATACCACAGAATTTCAAACGCGCTGCGTAAAGCCGCCCATATAATAGGAATACCCTCCCACTCAGCGATCAACTTGACACCGGATTTCATTGCGGCAAGCTGGGTTGGTGTTGCGACACTCCGCGGATTCGTTCTTTCGACCCGGTATGAGCCAGCAGTATCTGTCCATCGTCCTAAGACAAGATACGTAAGCTTCCCTATCGCAGCACCCCGCGTGGCAGCATCACTAGCTCTGACTCCGTCTAGTGCCTGTATAATGAAATTTGTCCTGGCTTCGTCGTCTGCCTCATCCCAGGTAATTTCATCCTTCCTAGCTGCTATGTCGTGCTCCCACTGCCACTCAAACGCCCGTTGAGCAGCATTCAACCGAATCCATTGCCAAGGTTGATAGACAAACCACTCATCTATTTCTTCCTCGTGGGGTCCCGTATCGGAATATTCGAAGTCGTACGCAGCAGCTTCAGAACGAGGGAATTCGGATACTATGCGTCGTAGCTGCGCTAATGAGAGCGAGTCAGGCGGTTGGTTGCTTGCAGCCTGTACAGGCGGAGTAGACTGGATTTGGTTTCGCTGTAGCGGTGGTCGCACAGGTTGTTGTCGGCTAGGCGGTGCGCTCGGTATTTCAGGTCCAACGTCAGCAACCCCAGTATCTGCTACATCCACCGACGCCTTGGGCGCATCGACACCATCATCAGCGGCTTTTGACGACCACAATGAATTCATTCTATCCAGGGACGCGTTGCGGGGCTTTAGAACGCGGCTGTCCTTCAAGGGTACATAACCGGAGAATTGTCGGTGACCATGCACATAGCTAAAAGAAGAAGTAGACGGAAACTGCCAAAGATATACAGAAAGAAGTAATTATTATGACGATAGAGCGTCGAATGGTAGAATATTGTCTTGCTTAGAAAACACAGCGAACAGATGAAGTGGGTAGGTTGACGGGGTACGTACCTCCTTAAATTGATCTACGGAAAGCTTAAATGATTTTAAGGTGGGATTTTTTCCAACGTGTGGCTCTAGGTATTGTGCACGAGACAGAAAGATTGTGGCGCGAGCTTCTTTAGTGAAGTCCGGAACCGCATAACTGCATAGACGGGCAGTTAATGAACCCCCTGAAATGGATAAGTAGCTCTTCCAAGTAGAGATCACGATAATAAGTTCTAGTCAACAGTTACGTGAAGCTTTATCCTATAAAAACCTTAAATTTACAGCCATTAAGTACTTATACTTGATATGATATGATATGATATAATGATATGATATAATATTAACCCCATTAGTCCTCCTGATCTGGGCTGTCCCTACTGCTATGCTCAGAAGCAGCATCATTCTTCACACCTTGTTTCTTTTCCTTTTCCTTAGCTCTTCGTTTCAACTTTTTCTGTCTATTTAGCCTCTTCTTCTTGTCTTTCAGGTGCTCTTCCTTGTCCACGAGTTGTCGTTTTGCAGCTTCCTCCTGTTCCTTCTTTGCCTTCTCCCGTGTCCGCAGGATTATTCTTCGTTTTTTCCCTGATCTCTTTTTCTTCTTTTCTACGCCTATAGTTGCATTGCAACTAACAGAACTACCCGAGGTGGCTGTTTTCTTATTTGTGGTGATGGTGATAGTTGTCACTTTCCATGGCTTCTCAAGTCCCCATCGTCTCCTTTTAGCATCTTGTAAGAGGTAGCTTGCGCTGACAGCAGCCGTTCTGAATCTGTTGGCAGCCTCGGGTGCCGGTTCTCCAGCTATATAATATGAGATTGGCCGTTTAGCAACCACGAAAGCGCCATCACCATCCTTCTCTGCGCTCGCATTTTGAGGTTCGAGTACTACCTTCCGCGAGGGCTCCTCGTCTCGAAATAATCTGAATGTGAAGGCCTCTTCCTGGGGCTTCTCGGCATCCTCTCCATCCCTAGTGTTTTTATCTGTAGTCTCTACTTGAGATTCTGGGAGTTGTTCTTCAGGATCTCTATCTGCCGCAAAGCTGAGATCCAGCAAACCAGAAATCCGCGCTTTCAATATCTCGCGCAAAGTAGAATCCTGAGTTTCATCCTGTGGTATATCCTCATCTGAGGTGGAATCATATAATTCTTCCCGCCGAATTCTTTTGCATTTACTATTAGCTTCTAAATGAAAACAATGAGTAGAAGGACCTCATACCGCTTAGCATCAGGAACCTCGAACATAGTGCTAATAATATAATGATAACTAGTTCCAGGTATCAAGTATTGAAATAAATCTCAACATAGAAATGAGGCTTGTCGATAGAACGTTTGGTATGTATTAGCACTGTCCCAATTTGCCTTTGTATAGTCCGGCTGTAGTGTGAAGGATTGAAAAAGTGTTACGCAAAGCTTGGACCACTATAAAATACCTACAGTAACTAGTACAATTACGTGTACTAATGGGGGACCATCTTCTTCAGCCACTATCTGCACCGGACTGAACGGATAAGCACCCGCATGACCAATTCTCGTCCCGACAATCTGGAACGGTACTAATCTTAGCTGCTTCAGCCAATTCATATATACCTAAACTCCAAGCTAGTAACAGCCGTCAGAATTTCGTGTCACCTCGGATTACCTAGCTACAGGTAAGTAGTGATACTACACCCTTCAACCTAGTAGAGTACCTACCTAAGGTACCTAATGTATTTTTACATGGGAAATAAGGTACATGAGATGGGGTAATTGCCCGGGAAAAAAAAAGAAAGAAAAAAAAAGGCAGGAATCAGCTACATACCGCATTATCTAAAGGCAGTAGCTTAAACTCCCGGCTGCCGGTTCGCTTCCTTTCTTTTACATCTACATCTACATCAAATCTCTTTCACCATCTGCCTACCAAGCAGTAAAGCCACAGCGAAAATGAATGCGAGCACAGTTTCAATATTTACTTTGCACTGGAAGCCTTCAAGGTTACTCTATGGGGTCCCATCTCAGCTTATTTCCTTCGCACTTACACTCTATACCCATGAAAGATTGGTCACTAAATAAGGATGAAGTAATAGTTCGCACTAAAATAAAGAGAGTAGACGTGAGGAGCAAATGAAAGGTGGCGGCTTAGACGGACAGACGCCGCGTGCCTTAGTATGATACAATACAAAACCTAGCGGCTGAAAGCTGAAAACCAGGTCCCACAAACCATCCAACGCTATATAGATCGTGAGTTCCGCACTTTTACTAGAGTACAGTTACCAGCCATCCTAGATTTTATCTTGGACGATCTTCAAAAGCAGTTCTCCAACGTGGTAGACAGCTGAATCCATCCCTCATACAAGATTCTTTCATTTCTTAGGCGTGCCTGGGACTTGAACGACCGCCACCACGTGGAGAGAATCTTGCCTTCGGTGTTTTAGACGCTCTTCTTAGCCAAGCATGTTACCGTGCTAAGCAGAAGGGCATAAGTGGTGATTGAGATAAATATCGACATGATTCAGATCTAGCGCTTTCCTTCCCACCACTTATTTCACAGAAACGGTATCGCAGACGGAAATGACAACGAATCACCACTCTAGCAAACCCGCCTATCATATCACATGGACCCTAGTCGTTGGAGAGATAATATAGTAGTGGCCGCCCTCATCGGTCGCTCCAGATTGTATAAGATGTAATGTCGATGATACTGTATGGTAATGGTATGATATGGATGGTACGTATGATACGAACGAGGGGGGGATATCGAATAGCAAAAGGACGATTTCCAACTCAACAATAACGACAAAATACGAGAAACAGGAAACCAACTCCGGATATTTCAATGCCGACCCGTCTCTGTAAGCATTGGCGTATATGCTGTACGTCCAAACAAGATGCTGGAGAGGGTCGCGCTCGCTATTAGCGAAAGACACGAATAAGCATCGATATGAGAGAAAACCACCAGAAACACAACCACCGCAGCAATGGTGCCTCTTCCCAGCATGGATATACGGAGACCATGGATTCCACCTTCCCCTCTTTACTCCGTCCCTCCGAACACTGCCTCTCCAGTAGCCCTATACAAGTCCTCCGTAAGGGATGCGGAATTCCGAAAATAGCTTTTAGCCTTTTTTCTTCCACCACGGGTTTCGAGTAAGAAACAAAATCAAGCTTCCATTAAAAATACTATACAGGCGACATGCAATACAAGCCGCACGTTTTATGGCAACGAGAGCAGTCGACCCCTTCTCCGCTTATTCTACACGCACATTCCCATATTGCGTGTACAGTGTGGTCGAATAACCGACTCACATAATTGAGAAATGAGAATTACGGTTCAGCAAACACTGATCGTTTCCCCCATTCTATTATATGAGCACCAACTCTCACGTTGGGCTCCACGAGTAATGGTTCAAAGTTGAGGCATAGCTCCCAGGCGCCGGCGGATGATCGCTCTTGCTCGGGAATGCGTACGGCCTACTGCTCTCGTTGCCCGTTGCGGCACTGTTGTGGTATGAGTGGACGGTGGCACTGCTAGGTTCGCCTGCAGTTGTCGTCCATGATGTGGTAGGTGGATAATAATCGCGAGGGGCGGCTGTTGCGATTGAGGTGGTTGATGGTGGGAATGGCCGCCTGCCGATGAAGGAGCGCTAGAGGCAGGTCCGGTCGGTCCAGCACTGCTCGCGCTGTCAGCGTTGTATGTGGACGCCGAATTCAGCTCGCTGGAGCTGCTGTTCACGGGTACGTACCCTGAAGGTCCGTACCGGTACTCAGATGTGTCATTGCTGTTGCTTATGGAGCTGGTGCTGGGTACAGACTGGTGGCTGCCATGGCGCGGGCTCTTAGTTGGCCTTGGATTCGAGTCGACGTATCGCGGTACGCTAAGATTTCCGTGATCTGAGCTACTTCCCATCGACGTTGTCGTTACTGAGAGCTGGGGCGGAGCCGAAGTCCCCTGTACGTATGCGTACTGTGTCCGAATTGCAGGCGGCTGCTGCTCTGTTGCGGCCAGGGAAAGCTGCATCGATGGCATGGATGTCTGCATAGGCATCTCTTGTGGCTCCTGCGTGAAGTTCGATGTCCCTGAGAGTGGCATTTTCTGGTACGAATCGGCGGGTATGCTCGCTGGTGGATAGCTGGCAGTAGCCGAAGCTGGCATTCCAGACATGGGCAACTGACTAGGAGGGTTCCAACTAGGGTACGAACTAGAATCTCTCGTCAGCTCTAAACTCCAAAGGAAAGCCGACGAAAAGGGCCTATGAACTCGTCCCCATTTCCCTCGGACCGTTATAACCAGGCCGTCCGGAGTAAGATGTGAGTTTCTTAGAATGGGATGAAAAGACTTACTTGGACCTCATCGTCATCGGGCTCCCAGGGAGCTTTGACGCGTTAAACGTGAACGCTGTCCGCGGTAATTCCAGGTTTAAGCCACGCAATTTCGGGTCTTGGGGCTTCACGGTTAATGGACCTGCAACGATGCCTAGTCCTGTCTCAACCAACGCTTGCCCCCGCGAGCCGGCGCTGGATCCTAATAGAGGGATCTCTTTCCGAGCCTGAAAATTACGCGGACTCCGCCCTCGAACTACTATCGGCGCCGTCGTAGATTCTGTTAGAACCACCTTTGACCCGTTTGCTAACGTTCCAACCACCTTCAAGTGGAGTACAAAGTGTTGTTGAAGTTCTTTCCGCCTTCCATTGTTTGCCGTTGCTCTATTGAATACGTGTCAGCTTCTCCTACCGAGGACCAACCTTGAAACGGGGTGAAAAGATCCAAAATTTTGACCTACATTCTAAACTGTAGTCGCCGCCATCCAATAGGGTACACAGCATATTCGCCCTCTGCTTCCTGACCATCATCCGGGAATGGAATTAATGGTAATGATGGTGGTTCCTGGTCTGGAGTCTGGGGAAGTTCCGGAGAATTCGGCGGTGGTGTCTTCCAGGGAATGACGATTAACCTCACAGGATGGCCGTCAACAGACTCGATGGCAGAGATGGTTACTTCGGTGCTGTTAACGGGAACGGTCTCGCCCGTCTCGGGGAGAATTACTGAGAGTTGGCCTCGCGGAGTAATAAGCGAACCACTGATCTGGAACAGGTTCCTCCGGTAGCACGTTAGCTCGGGTTGCAGAATCGCGCCGTCGCTCGTACTTGAAGGCATTTCCGAGAGAAAGAACATGCCATGGAGTTGTGCAGTAAGCTCTAGCTGCTGCATTCTGCCATGTTGGTCCACGATGGTGTGCTTATCCTGGACTCTCCGGAAAGAAAGCAGTTTATGATCGTGATTCACTGTGAGCTTCGACCCGTCGTCTCTCAGGTCCTGCACAATCTCCTGGTACGGCGGGTGCTCACCAGGTTGGTGAGGCCTTTTCAAATTGGGGAAGCTGTGATGTTGCGTTAGAGACGGCTGCGGGTATCTGTCAAATCCATCTGACTCCTCCTGTGGATATCTGGGGTACGGGTACGGATGGTCGATAGTCGGGTGGCTGCTTCGTGGCCGACCCGGATGTTGCGAAGATGTCGTCGATGGATGCGAAAGGTTCGACTCCATGGTATTAGGGAATCGAGCTGATAAGGACACCGGACCGCCATAGTTCGACCAAAGACTACTATGCGCCGGCTCCGGCTTCAACTCTGCCATGGTCGCCGTCAAAGTCGTAGTGGCTGACATGGGAGCCTATGTCCCAGTCGCGCTTCCAAGACCTGTCCTTGTGCGCCACCAGCTGACAAATTTCTACTTTCTCTTCCTTTTCAATTTTATTCCCCCTCTAGACAAGCAGGCAGTTTACTTAGAACATCAGCCTCGCAGCAATAATAGCTCACCGATGTTCGAACCAGTTATCTTGCCAAGTCCAAGTTCTTGTCGAAAGACAACACCTTGATGGGAAGTGGCTGACTTTCCTTGTACAGGTAGGTGAAGTCAGAATAAAGTGAACGTTGAAAGAAGGTAAGGTTGCAGGCCGAAGTGTACTTGTATGGGATGGAACGAGATACAGTAGGATAGATGTTGCCTCTGAGGGGACTGTTTTGTACAGAGGACGGTATTATCCATTACCCTGGGGGGCATGTTTAACGGTTTACGGGTCCCTAGCCAAGCGGAGGTGGCCCAGCTCAGTCAATGAGAGAGCAAGAAGCGACTTGGGGTCTGGTACAGAAACCTTTAGTACCTACAACTTACATGGGTTTAGAGTACAGTGCATGCAGCCCGACTGGGAAGGAGAACGGAGCTAATGGCGATCTGGCTGGGGGAAGATACAGGGCTCTCAGTTCTAGCCGGGACTTGATTGATAGGCCCTGGACAATATCTATGAGAGCTTGTTCCTTCAGACTCTCGAGGCACCAACCGTTGGAAGCTATCACTGAACATTAAAAACCGGATAGTATATTGCCCTCGCGTTTACTTGACAAAACTTGGCGAAGCTAGCAAGGGAAGCCTTCTGAACCTCACGGCTGCAGAGACACAGTCAGAACTTTAGTAGAGAGCTGAAGACATGCAATAAATGTAAGCGCATGCTGGTTAGATTGTACAGTACTGGAGAAGACTTTCAACGAAAGACTGCCCCATAATAACCTTCAATTGTCTGCCGACTTTGGCAGGGGCTAAGGTACCTTGATCCTCTACCGTCCTCCAAATCCACCGGCAAACGGGTCTAGCCATTGCGGAAGATGATGATGGCAAGGCCTTCTCTAGAGGATGTCCGTTACGTGAGTGCAGATGGAGGGGGCACGGAGTAGGCAGGTAGAGATGTAAAAAGAGCATGGATCATATAGAGGCACGGGGGCCTATCGACAAGAGGCTAGCAAGAGCCATTGAAGATGCCCCTTGTAAAATAAAAGCCCCTCCACGCAGCTCCGTCTGCCCAATGCTTGCCCTGGCCCCCAACAGGGGATGTACTGATCAGAAAGGAAATCCTCCGACGGCTTTAGCTGGGTAGCGTAGAGGAGGGCCCGCTAATTTCTAGAAAGACCGTTGGACATATCCGCCGATGAAGAGCCAGAAAGGAAAAGCGCGGGAGCATGGGGTGTGGTGGGTGCCAGACATTAACGGTACAGTAAAAAATATCGGTTCACGAGATTGCTCTCTTGCCTGGCGACAAGGGGGCACAGCGGGGATCCAGTAAGCTCGCTTCGCAAAAAGCGCACATAAGTTTATTGGACCCTTGTATGTCATGTATTCGTTACCTATCTCGAGATTGCCATTTCCTGCTGGTGCCCCAGGAAGGAGGCTGCTAACGGGTTCGCCGCCTTGTTAATAGCGGACGGGCTGATATAGGGAATGATGCGGATAGGTCTCGGCCCACGAACCGGAACCGGCGATGGAGAGGCAATAGACAGAGAGACGATGCCAATATCAAGGCATTTCGCTTGCATATTTGATTATCTCGACGGCTTTACAGCGAGAAAGACCCGAGATGAAGCGCGTCGAATTGTCGAATTGTCATGGGAAGAAGGGAGAGGTGTGTGGGCCGAGTGCAGATAACAGAATGCATTAGCATGGTCGTTAACTTGTCTTAACTATAAGTCAACTGGACCAAGAATAGCCATCCAGGACGACGATGAGTGGCTGCAAGGCGAGTGAATACTTGCCCAGAATCTACGATCAGCCCTTGACACATGTAATCCGTCGACGATAGATAATTGGCAGGACGAGTTGAGCAGGTCCCTGACAAGCCTGGCAAGCTTGACAAGCCTTAGAAATGCGGAGGATAACAATGCCATACATGCCATACAGAGCCATAGCACAGATCACGCCTGTACACTTACATAGGTAGTATCCAGCACATTCCCGATTTGGATCAGCGTGCCTAGAAAAGCGATCCACAGCTGGACAGACCCGGCACGCCACTTCGGAGAGCCATGTAAGCTTTGGAGCTCTTGGAGGGTACCACAGCATTCGATAGGACTGGAGTACATTTTTGACAGTCGCCCCCAAGCAACGACACGGCTTTTCGTTGAAGCATCCCACGACGGGAATCGGCGTGACAGCCGCATCTTTATTAAATAGTATTACTCGCTACGGGATTTCTCTTCAAACCTCGAGCCGAATTCCTGATTGGAGAAGAGCTTAGCTGATCAGAGGAAGCGATATCCTCTGAAGAAACGGTTACTTATGCCGGTACTAATAGAGACATGCAGAGAAGTCATGGGCCAAGTCGGTGCCTTGTCTTGTCGGCTTACTCAAGCCATGTACGTAGATATTGTGCAATGGTCCGCGCACCCCGTCGAATGCTTCCTCGCTTGCGGTCGCGCTTTCGCGATCGCATATCATTTGACAGCTCGTCTTTCACAGAAGCGCAGAAACGGGTGTGGTATATGGTACTTGTACATGTGTTCCAAAATAGAAACGGCTGCTTCTGCTATTTCACGCGAAGCGATGCAGGTGATATCGAACTCCAATGTGACGAACTAGCAGCCGCGCCCTCCTCGTTTAAGCTTCTTATTACCTACCGCTGCGATGACGGCGCACAAAAGTGGCAAGGGATTTTGATTTAATTATTATCATCAATATTAGTAGAATAGGAGAAAGAAAGATAGGTAAGAATGCGCGGGCGCGCGGAGCGTTGGAGCTTTGGGCATATCAAATAAGGCATTATCAAATGCTCGCCTCCACAAAGACCAGGTTCTTGTCGTCGCCCTTGTAACTTCGTTTTCCTAATCTGACGATAATGATATGTATCATATTTGTATCAACATGGGAGACTTAACACATGGCCTGAAAGGGTCAGGTTAGCCAAAATGAAGCCGGCAGATCGCGCCAGATACTGCGTAGATTTGTATGTTGGCCCTGGCGGCCCTAGGTAAAATAGGTTTAACAAGCCAGCAAGCTAAGCCTACCTGGTCGTCCTCCACGAACGGACTAGGGCTTGTCCTGGCTTAGCAGAGCTTCGACAGGGACCGGGTTGGTAACAATCAGTCAGGGGAAATGTTACCGGACATTTTCCCCTTCGTCTCTTTTTTTTTTTTTTTTTCTCTACCAGCAGCCACACAGAAACGTACATACATCGATAAGTAGAGTAGCATTTCGCCGCAACGTAGGGGCAAGTTGTGTAGATAGCTACCGTATGTACATACATACGTACATACGTACATACGGCGACTACCAAACCACATGGTTTGGTTGCTTCGAGTCTCCAACTGGGTACATTCCTACAATGTACCGTTACGGCAGTGAGATTCTCCCCTGATCCCGCACCATGGCCTCGAAAAGTTTCAAGGGCGTTCTACACTACTAAGGTACAACACTATCTCTTAAAGTCCTTTAGTTTCAAGGCCGTTCAAGCTTCTGTTAGGTCACATCACCGACACGAATTAGACTCCACAGCCGTTGAAGGCGTGTGTGGATCCTGATGTCAGTGTCGATGACTAAAAGGGACAAAGAGACAAAAGCCTTGTCTACTTATGGATTGGTAAGAGATGTAAAACTTTGGTTCATGAAGTGTGTGAAATCTCTTGGGTAATGAAGCGGTCAGGCCTGTCTGATAGCTTGTGGCAAAAAGAGAGATTTCATTAAGCTTAGTTTTTGTAATCTACTTTCCGTAGCGCATCTCTGATCTCGAGCAGGGTCCTCTGCTTGGTGCGGCAGTGTGTCAGTGTGTCAGTTGTATATATGGTGCGTGTAGCGTAGCGTTGGCAACCGATGTTCTAACGGTCGTTAACTAACTGATAGCTTAGGGCGTTTCTCATATAAGTTACCTAGGAATTATGATAGGTGATATTGGTTGGGGGCCCTTTTCACGAGGGTTGGAGGGTCGAGGGTTGCTTCGACCCGAGATTACCACACGCTTCAAACCATGATCTTAAAAGGGGCCGGGTTATAATGGTAATATGTGGTGGTTAATATATGTTGAACCGAACTCAGGAACCCTTGCCAGTGGGAGGAGCTCACTATCCGAGATGCAGCTAATATTGTGCGAACCACAATCGCGTGTAAACGAGAGAGCTTATTGACTGGTAACAACCGTCGAGCTCCAACTAGCTCGGTGGCACTCGGTGTGTTGCGCGCGTTGGCGCGATAGCAAAAAGGTATAGTATCTAAGTGTACATACATTAAGCACGCACTAACCTGTGCCTCTTGCTGCTTATTCCCCAAGATTGCCGTCGCTCTACGGGATGGTAACCTCATAACCAAGATCAAAGGGATTTGGTGGGGGTTCACCATACAGATACCACGTATTCCTACCGCGCCCGCGTTTCAACAAGTCCAAGAGCGCGGAGCATGTAACCCATGTCCCAAAGAGAAATGCTCGCCCGTCTTGGTATATGTGTATTGGAAGAAGTGTAGATAGATATATTACTATGTACAGAAGGAATCAACCCTCGAAAAAGGGTTATCTGGTGCGAGCCGTCGTCAACGTCAAGGTTCGAGCGGCAAGGCAAGGCAAGGGTCGAGCGATGACGAGAGGTGGGGAGAGCATGTGTACGTATGGGATGTACAGCGGATCAGATCGCGGCAGATGAGAAAAACAAAAGGAATAGCTTCCAGAGAAGACAGCGGTCCTTTCGACGCAAGGCTTCCCGTGGTCGCAGCACAGCATAGCACACACAGCACAACATAGCACGACGATACCTATACTTAGACGGGGGGCTATGTATCTATGAAACGAGCAGATCCAGACTCGAGCGAGTATATCTATCGATCGGTGATGTATGGTTCGAGATACGTATTCGTTATGTAAAAGGGACCAAATCGTATTAGGCCTAGATCCATCGTCTTCAATACGTAAATACATACATACCTAACATACACTAACATAAGTAGGCCTATCTAAAGATTCCTTGCTAAAAAGAGTCTAAGGTTCTGGCAAATCTTGCCGCGGTGCCGGTAGTCGTAGATCAACTAACCTAACGAGGCAGTAAACGAGGTAAGGCGAATTGGACTCCCATAAC
The DNA here is from genome assembly GCA_902805475.1 of Entonaema liquescens. Taxonomy (NCBI): domain Eukaryota; kingdom Fungi; phylum Ascomycota; class Sordariomycetes; order Xylariales; family Xylariaceae; genus Entonaema; species Entonaema liquescens. The sequence continues at coordinate 814,731 of CADCSX010000025.1, read as the reverse complement.
AGTCATAGTAAGACACAGAAGGCTGGCGTGCGCGTCTGGCCGCTGTCAAGTCGACAGACTAGCCTACTTCGAGGCAGTAGGACCGGCCAGTAGACTCCGCCTCGAACGAAGATCATCGACTACCGCTGACCTAGTCGGTTGCAACACGATCTCAGCAACTTGCTTGTACATACATCCATCCACACATGCCTACCTACGTACATACAAGCATATACGTATTACATAGACGCGCACATACCAACGCAGCCTTGCTAGCTTAGGTAGCCGCCCAGCCCTCACGACCTTTTTTTTTTGATCCTTACAACGAAGGATGCGATATGCTTTCAACGAGTGGAGTTCTGGGTCCCCCCATCCCCATCCATCATCATTCTCCCCCCATGTCCTTGGCCAAAAGGGCTTTTGCTGGGGGGGTAGGGGGGGTCTCGATGAGAAAGTAGACTGGTCAAATCATAAGACAAGCCGACGCGCCATTTTCTGTACGACACCGTCTGTGCCGCCTCAGCGCCGTTGACGATCCATTTCCCTGAAAAAGGTTGTGCCACATCTTGTTGGCATGACGCAACAGATGAATTTCAGGTACGCATATGTATGATAGGATGGAGCCTTTAGAGGGGCTCTCATGCAGTTTTATTTTATTAACTATTATTATTTTTTTTATCTTATTTTTAATTATTTTATTCCTTTCCTTCTTCTGTTCGCTTGCGCCGCCGCGCTGCGCGAAAGTTGGGGTGCAGCAAGTATTATGAGATACCAAGACTTTTTTTTTCTCTTTCGACCGACGCAGGTCTACGCCTAACAATCCAATAGAAAAGAAGTAACAAGCAAGTAGATCTTGCAAGACCTCGGCTTACAGCGCGGGTAGATGGTGTGTAGTTTCTTTAGTGTAGATCCTACCGCGCGACCGAGCCTCTTCGACTTTCAAGATGTGAAGATGCGACAAAAGAGAGCATGTGTAACTCGATAAACCTCAAGGGTTAGAATTCTATTCTATACCATATCAGGCGCCGTGGGATTTACATTTGCACGTGTAAGCAGGTACCCGCGAAGGAGTTGATCTTTGATCTTGCGGGACAGTTCCAGTAAGCCGCTGCCCGTCGACGGCTCAAGTTTCGTCACTCCTCAACCCCAACCGCGGCTTACAAGGATGTTTATTTTATGAGTACCTCTGTAACTATGTAGTAGAAAAAGCCGGTGATACCCCCCCGGAAAGAGGCTGGCGACAGGGGTTGCAAGATTCTCAGTTCTACGGCTACGACTGGTTGGGGGATATCTAATATACACACAGCTCGTGAAAAGAAAGGAAAAAGACCATGAATGTCTCAGTCCGCCTCGCGCGACATGTACGTGACAGGCAAGTACGGATTACGGAGTAATCAATGAGAAGAGTTGGATGTCGATAAATAAAAAAGGGGAAAAGCTTAGCGCGCTTGGGATCAGGCCATAGATCATTGTGATAGCCCATAGGAGACAGTCGTGATGCGGGGCTGTATGCACTGATGCAAGCATGCATGTCCGTCAGTCAAATATGGAGAGGAGAGTAAGAGAGAAAGTGAGAGTGAGAGGTACATAATGAAAGCTGGATGTATGATATATGTAGGTATGTATGCAGGCTGTACATGCAGAAATCATGCATACATAGGTAGTTAAAGAATGGGTGGTCTCCATACATAGAATAGAATCCATAGAAGACAATAATGTAGATCTAACGTTTTCGATACCTTGAGGGATCTCGCAAAGTTATCGTATGGTTCGCCTCACTAGCTCAACAATACACACATACGACAACTTAGATAATATATTGTCAGTTATTATTTTATCATATTCGTATTTAGCATTGTTACTGAATAATGGCGACATCTCTGATACATGTGTATGACACTGATAGATAAAACTTACGATAGTTGAGACACGGACACGGAGTTATTTCCGCTATTCAGAGAAATATACAATATACCAAGCCCACCACTGTTAGAAAGCGGCGAGACAACCGAAGCTAGGAGGATTTTTATTTTATCTTGCACGTCTCGTATCTTTGTACTGCCCGGACAGCCTTGTCGAATATCTCGGCGCGAGCTCCCAGTTAAGAAGGCATCAACAGCTACCTCGTCTCTGATTGGCTGATCTCACCCTCCATCACGTCTAATAGAGAAGGCAATTCAAATGAAGGTTACTCCCGCACTCACATCCCGAACACGAACCCCAACTCTAAAAGGCCACATGTTGCTACCAACCATCTATCAGCTAACCTACCAACTAAACCTACACTACACCACACACACTACACCATCAAGAGAAGAAAATTTCTCTCTCTCGTCCTTCATTCCTCTGCCGCCTTGCCGCGTACTATATTCGAGACTTCTTCAACAAGTCTTGACCAATCAGGTTCCTAGTTTTCACAAAGGTTGCCAATCTACTTTTAAAACCTGACGGACTTGAGCTTCCCTCTCGCGGAACTGATTACCTGAAGTTGACAAAGGCTGGTCCCGAAGAAGGAAACAGTTGGGTTGGATTGTCAACCTGGATCTTCCCGCCGTAGTATAGCTGACGCAGCCCTACAGATAAGCCATCAGTCTTGTTTGGTTGTAATTCCTCCCTTGGCCCCCAGCTTTTCCCGTAGCTTTGGCACTTTATCTAAATAAGCTTACAGCCAGCCTGCCAGAGATTATTAAAAGTTTATCCAGCGCCCTTTATTTTGAGCGTGGTCGTGGGTGTGTGTATGCAATATACTATTTCGAGAACCTCCAACTGAAGCTTGTTCGGACGGTGACAGCTCAAGTTGTTGAAAGTGGGTTTGGAGTTTGTCCACTCCCCCTGGTTTAACATACATATCACTTAACATAGTTAAGTACATATTAACTACCTAGTTACCCGAGTTATACTTAACTTAATCTTCTTATACGGACACATACAATAACTACCTGAATACCTACACAATACAATACAATACAATATAATACAGTACAAGTACATAGTACATATACATACTTACCTAGATATTCCCACTTAACTACATCCACTTACTCTATTATGTTCAGCGCTAGTCTCCACTCTAACAGTTGCCAAAAGGGGAAATACGATATATGAAGACGACCGCAGTCCGGCGCCCCGTTAGGAGTTTTAAAATTTGACAACTCCCGAATTTAATCGTATTTTACCCCGCAAAAAAAACGCCTGGCCGCCGCAGGATCCGAGCTTCTAATATGTGATATAAGTGCTTTAAGCGCATTATACATATCTGATACGATCCTGTATGTAAAGACAAATCCTATACCAAGGAAGTAGGTAAGTAAGTAGTTATAGGAATATAATATGACGATACACAAAGGTAGTTACATATATAGGTACATACATTAGGTATATGTTACTTTAGGTATGTAATAAGAAAAGAGGATGGAGGATAGGTTCTATGTATATCGAGACTCGTCCCGAACTGTCTAGGTTGAATAAGGTCCATGAAACTTGAAATTGCCTTTTTTGTTTTCTATAATCGTCAGCAAGCAAAGTCGTTCGTTTCGTCTCGTCTCGCCCACTTGGCCACTTCCCTGGTTTAATAATAACAACATACATTAACTAAATCATACATATACCTAGTAAAACCTACACTAGGCCAGGCTGCCGAGATTTGGCGAGGCTATACGAACACCCGTTATGCATTATCCTACTTTAGCCTGGAGAGGTCCCCCGAGTTTAACCCGGCCAATCCACGCTCGTCAGCGGCGGTGCTTCCCCCCCAAAGAGATGTCCAAGATGTCCCAAATTGCGGCTGGCCATGGGCTGGCATGGGTTTGTAAATGTAAGGTATGGATGTTGTATGGCCCCAGCTCCAATTTTATTGCCGCCAGCCCTTTTTTTTCTTATTTCCTTTTCTCTCTTCTCACGCTTTCACGCATATTAATACTAGACCAAAAAAAGCCCATCAACGAAAATGAAGACCCCATGAAAATCAACCCTTCCTCCCCCCCATGCCATGCCATGCCAACCATGTCCTAGCTCGAATCTCTTTCCCTTGTGGGCGTCGATGCAACCAACCCAAGCCAACCGTCCTGCAGAAAACAGTCAAAACGGCCCCCAACCGATCCCTATTCTAGGTAATCTGTTGGCGTCGAAGAGTCCGTTTTCAATTTATCTATACTACGTTGTATATCTTCCCACGTGCAGAGCTAGACGCTATCGACGATTTCCGCCGTGCGCGGACGCCAGCCGTCCATTCTTATTGCTACTAATGCCAGTCATGGGCACGGCACACACACCCCTTGCCCATCTCTCTCTTTTTTATTTATTTTCTCTCTTTGGTGTTAATCCTGCCCTGGCCTCGTCCCAATATAGTAATTGAGCAGCGCCACCAAGTCCTGATAGAGTTGCCCTTTGCGACGCCTCCCCTCCCCCCCGTTCCCCTCTTCGAAACTTCGAGGCAAAGAGAATAAAAAGGGAAATCTTGATTAAAAAACATTTCTTCGATGCTCCCGTAACGTAAGTCGAGAAAGCTCCAAAAGCTTACGCTCATGCAGGCGAAGCATGTGGCATCCCGGGATTGTCGCCCATATTCATCAAAAAGTGCAATTTACATGTGGGCCGCATATGGGGGAGGATATTTAAAGATATCCTTACTGGTATATATTAATATAATCACACGCTCGACTTAACTAGACTTCATATCGCCATTATAGCTGCGGAAACAATAATGTTAATAGTAGTAGTAGTAGTGATAGTAAGAGTGGTTTTTGCCAGTCTCGTTTCATCGCAGGAAATAGCCTGAGGATTAAACCCCTATGTACCTAGTCTTATATGCTTCATACATACATATCTCCCAGGTACTCTGAGCAGGTACTCATAGCAGCAGCAGCAGCAACCATGAGCCAAAACCAGCCTTGCTCGGTTTACACAGCAATAAGTAATCAGGACCCCGGTCACTTACGGTAACACGGCAGTATATATGTATATCAAAAACGGAAGCCGATCTTACTTATTTCTTTCTCCATCCTTTCGAAAAAAGAAAACGAAAAAAAAAAAAAAAAGTCTTAAGGAGGGGAGGCGAATCAGAATTCGCCCACACGCTGCAATAATCGACCAATTAGCAGGCGTGGGAAATACGGGACCAGGTTTCGTTCCAAATCTAAGCTGTTACCTATGTCGTAAGTACCTATTCTTCTTCTTCTTCTTTTGCTCCTCTCTCCCTCCCCCTTCCCTTGTTGATCTGCCCTCGCAAGAACCCCCCACAAACCCTTCAGGTCCCCTCGTCTGGGGTTCATCACGAACAAGGAAAGCCTGTAATGTACGTGCGTTATGTATGTATGTATGTATGTATGTATATATGTATGTATGTATGTAAGGGTAGATAGTGTAATGGTATGATAAGCTGCAGAAGGCAACATACAGATCGTCGCAGGTACATACGCGCGTACCCATACAATACACGAGTCATGAAGAAAGAAGGAAACGAAAGAAAGAAAAAATTGAGAGATCTCCTGACAGGGGATGGGTAAGAATTCGGTGATCGACCTTCAACGCACGCATACACACATATATGTACAGTACATAACATTGTCAGATTACATAACGTATTACGGAGATCGTTTACTTGGAAACAGATGTGATGCCAAGAGTATCAAGTAAAGCTAAGCTGTACGAGCTTGTAGGACTCGTCAATGAGTATACTATGAGGTAAGCAGACAAGACCTGAGGTATGGTACGAGACAGAGAAGTACGGTAGACACAGCACAAGCACACATCACAGCAAATCATTCAAGATACTTCTCCGGCAGTGACGGGTGACGAGCGGCGGGCGGCACGGTTGCAACATCAACAGCACGGGCGATCGTATCGAAGAAAGAAAGAAAGAAAGAAAAATCCTCGTCTCAGAAATATAAGTGTTGCGAGACTGGGATGTAGCAGCTATCCCTGCGATGTTGCCGTGACATATACACACGGATACGTTATTTTGAGTGCTTACGGTATTTTCAAACATATACAACTATATTAGACATATTTATTATTAGCGATCTGACCCTCGTTACCCCTGGTTAATGCGTGAAGTTCTGCCTAGTCGACAGTGTTGCAAGCCGTTCGCTCAGCTCGCTAGGGGCTAAGGAGGAGGAGGAGGAGAAGGAGAAAGCGTCGTCGTCCCAAAAACGCCGTGCTTTTTTTCAAGGGTGTCGGTTTAAACATCGCCAGAAATGTCACTTCGGCGTAACATTGCGAGCCGGCGAGATCTGCCTATCTCAGCATGCCCGCTGTAACTTTAGCACGAACGAAGCGATTCGTTAGACGTGCCAGGCAGAATCTGCCCCGTGACAGCTGCCGGAAGCCGCTAGAGATGCAACATGGCGCCCCATTCGCTACCAGCCAACGTCCGCTTCTGGTCACTCCCTTCGGGAGTTCGATACACTCGAGCTATTGTGTGGCCAAATTCGCGAAGTAAAATGGCTTCTGCGCTTGTGCGGTTACCATCTTAGGAATATCGTGCCTCGCATGCTTGATGCCTAGAGCCGATTTGAACCTATCAAGGCCTCCCTGTCTACTCGTCATCACTATCCTCGACCAGATCTTCCTGGTCGTTAAGTGCCAGCTGCACGAATTGGCGAATCCATGCTTCCTCTCTCGCATCTAGTTGGCCGTCTCCGCGGAGCACATCGCCCTCCCCCATCCTATTCTGGCCGTTGCGACCGTTATTGTTCATTTGCTGGTTCTGCCCCTGAAGTCGATTCCGGTTGTTTTGCCGATTTACCCCGGGGCCTCTGCCTCTCCTATTTCCTCGGCCCCTTTGTAGACCCACGTTAAAGGCGTGGGCTTCATCATGGTTGTTTGGAATGCCGGGCTGACGACGTCGCACTACACCCTGAGCCGGCGGTGCGTCGCCCTCGATTCGGAGTACAAGCGGTCCTTCACGGGCTACGGCGACTCCTCCATTAGGCTGATCCCTTGGTAGTTGGCGTTGGCCGGGTCTGACCCGCGGTTGTTGGCGTTCTATCGCTACTGGCGCTTCATCAGCCTCGTCAGGCTCGTCATCCGAATCGTCAGCAATGCGCAGTTGAGCAATTTCTAAGTGCTGACCGTATTGGCCAGGCGCAGCGACCCTGTTTCTAACCGCGTTTCCCTCAAATCCGATACCAACATCACCGCCGTCTCCCCCTTCCAACTCCCATAGCCTCATGTAACAACCATTAACCTTACCTGAAGGTTGGACGTTGAAGTGTTGATACTGTGTTATCTAGGGTTAGCTACTGCCATTTCAAGTACCAAGTACGATCCTAAGTCTAAGAGAACGTTCGAATTCCCAACCGTCGAATACGCTCTAGGAGGGGTGAATATATACAAAATAGAAAATATACAAAGTTTACTTACTGGATTGGAAGGGTCGAGCCAAGCAGAGCAGAGGTAACAGAAATGCGTTTGGCATCTAAAGCAACGCATATGATTGCAGCCATGTGTCTTCTGACACGGAGCAGCACAGCTAGGACATGGAGTTGTGTGCATCCTCAGATACTCTAGGGATGCTTGCTCCTCCTCCGTGATCTCGTCTTTCCTTTCTTTCGGTACGCAATACTTGAATTCGCCATGCCATGATTGTCCACACCGAGTACAGAAAGCGAACCCACAGTCCTCGCAGATAGCAAGCAAATCTTGGTGCGATTCATTTTTCTCTGCATCGTCCTTAGAGGCACCCTCTACATCAGACTCATCGTCGGACGCTTCAACAAATTCGAGCCCCTCGGGCTTCTTGTGTCTCTTTGACCGAGCCGCGCCTTGACACCACGAGCGAGGACAGTATACAGTGTTCTTATCCGACTCGAGTTCGTTTTTGTGTTTTAGCATAGCGTAGCGCATGACCATATCGCGTTCCAGTGGAATTTGTAAGAGCTCGCTAGGGCTGATGAAAGTCTTAGCTTTCTTTTTCCTAATAGAGCCTTTTACAGCATCTTCCCGTTCCTTAGCACAGTTTGGTTCTAGGCACTGTATAGAAGCTATATCGCCTTCCGTAATAGCATTGTTGTAGAAGTCTTGTAAACACCGTACGCAGAAAACATGTCCGCAGTCGAGCATCTTGTGACAGACACTCCCCTTTTTGGGATCTGGCCTCTAGAGTTAGTTATGTGTATACGTAGCAAACCGCCCCCTTTTTGTTTTAATTCTTACCTAAACAGATTCCACATTCAAAAGTCTCCTTGTCGAAAGCTTTCTGCTTCGCCTTGATATCGTAGTCAAGAATCGCTATCTTGTGTTCTGGTGCGACTTCTAAACATCCTTGGTCGTCGACCAACCCAAAGATCTCTTCAGAAGATTGTCGTAAATTATCGATATACGTAAAGATGACTTGATCGCGCCCGACTTCTTCCCACGAGACTAGTACATCGCCTTCGAGTTTGCGCAAGATATCCCCTGACAGCCATGGAGGAGAAGTCGAAATGTCGACTTTGGGTGGCTTCTCATGGGGGTATCCTTCCGGGAGCTCTATTGAGACCCGCAGTGATGGTAGATTTGACAATGCATGTGAATCTACGATTACTGGCGCTGGAGCTGGGGCCTGGTCCTGTACCGGCTCAACTGGGGGTGCGCCTTCAGCGACAGCTAGAAAGAGTATGGTTACAGGACTTTCTAAGCTCACAGGTAGCTCTATCGAGACCCTATAAGGATTATTTTCGTCGATCTGTATCTCGGGATATATGGCTGCTATCGTGGATAGTTCGATTTCACGAACGTCTTCCTCCGCCATCTTGACTTAAGGGTCACGTCACCGGTTCGCATATAGGCGTATGTGGATGTGATTGTTTATGGGCATCTCCATGTGTTTGTGTTTCTATGAATATGGTTTTTCTTTTTTCGTCGGCCGAATAATCTGAGCAATTCACTGGCACTGCCACCGCATCCTCTTTGGCGACTACTGAACTTAATATCTGAATCCCGGACCTGAAATATTATGCTAAAGCTAAAGAATGGAAGTTCGGAAGCTTAGCTTAGATGCTGTGCTAATCGTGAGCTTTTTAAATATAGCAAATCATTTAGATTTAGAGGTGCCAAGGAAACGACAGATAAAACAGCAGTCAGATCTATCCTCTATATTAGGTACTCAAGGAACAAGAAGACAAAGTCAGAATCAGAATTAGGATTAGGATTCAAGCGTGGCGTCGATTATGAGAAACGGTATGACTCGGACGGCGAAAAAGAAGCAGTGGGGCAGAAAAGCCATTGAAGGAAGCTTACGGATCCGTACAGTAGGTCGTTATCACCACCGCCCTATCGATAGGAGGGTATCTGGGTATTTGAAGGTGAGGGGCAGGATTTTAGCAAAGAAGGCGCAACTTTATTATTATGACGCCTAAGTCATACAGCAGCTACCTATATGTAGGTGCCTAGGTAACATGGCACTGACTTACCTACCTAACCTAAAGTATACAGCTAGAGCTTAGGAGGTTTAGCGTATATGTTAGTTCCGTAATCTGTAGTGTAATCATTTCTGCCCAACTGGCTGACAGCTGACCGCCTTTCGTCTTTTGCTGATGACGAAACTGTCTTTAGACCCTTGTTTAGATCCAGAGTAAATTTCAAGTCGTGACTTTCCACAACATCGTGAAAATTGTATATATCTGTTTTGTCTACGTCAGGTACCTGTTAGCGTTGAACGTTAGGATAGGCTAGTCTGGTGGTAGAGCCGATTCTTGACCTTCCAACGAAAACGTTAAACTATTTTTATTACCATAGTTGCATCACCTGAATACAGAATTATCCCATCCCAATTTCCATATAATCATTCCAAAACCTGCTGCGCCGACGAGAGTAGACGATTTGCTAGGAGCTCCCGATTAATCGCCTCTGTCCTCCGATCATTCCGCCACCTCATACGATTCGCCTCCCCTCCTCAGCCCTTTCGGCATGTCTGACGATCCGGTACCGCTGGCATCTCTGTCGCTCACGCACGTGCACTATGTTAGTCAAAAACAGAACCATCTTACGACGCCACTCCCAAGCTAACCAGAACCTTTTTTTCTTTTATCTCATAGGACCCCTCCGACCCTGTATCCTACCTGTGCGCCTGGCTGGCCCTGATCCCTCAGGGCCTGTGCGTCGTGTACGCGACGCTGATCTGGTCGACCCGCGAGATCGAAATCGCGCTCCTGTTCGCCGGCCAGCTGGCCTGCGAGGCCCTCAATTTCGCGCTGAAGCGGCTGATAAAAGAGGAGCGACCGCGCCGCATGAATGGCAAGGGGTATGGTATGCCGAGTAGCCACGCGCAATTCGTCGCGTACTTCGCCGTCTCGATAACTCTGTTTCTGCTCCTCAGACACCAGCCGCCGAGTCCCAGGGTTAGAAAGCGGAACCACACGCCGATGAGCTTGATTGAGAGGGCGGGATGGAGTGTTCTAGGGATGGGAATGGCAGCTGCTGTCGCGTGGAGCAGGGTATATCTGAACTACCATACCGAGAAACAGGTGTTTGTGGGCGCTGCTGCGGGAGTAGTGAGCGCTGTGGGTTGGTTTGTTATCACAACTATTGTGCGACGGTCCGGCTGGTTAGCATGGGCGTTAGACACACCTATAGCCAAATTCTTCCGCGTGAGGGACCTTGTCGTGGAAGAAGATCTATGCCAGGCGGGCTGGGAGAAATGGGATGATAAGATGACTGCACAAAAAGCTAAGCGGAAGCATAAGTAAACTACTTGTTATAGCCCAAAGCTAAATATGTCACAAGTTTACGCTACTTTTGCGAGTAGTCGTAGTGAAAATAGAGTTCATCTGAAGTAGTCCCCTTATGCCAGTACATAGGATAAAGGACCGCATCGTACACAGAACGAAACAAAATATTAAGTAATATACCAAATATTAGGTTTGAAGCGGTTGTCATGGAATTTATAAACGCCCTTGTAGTAGTCCCAAACTAACTCTTAAAATGTCCACTGTTTACAGTATATTCAAACAACTAGTTATATATAATTAGGATGTCATCACTATATCCATATCGCCATTCTCCGTTAACTTCATGCTATTTAAGCTAGGTGCGAGACTATCCATTTCCTGTAGGGTATATTCCACCAGATAGCTCTCCTCGACCAGCTCTTCCATGCGCTTATAATGCCTCTCGGTGTAAACCTTCAATGCGTTTAGGACTTCCTTCACGCTCTTCTGGCCTCGGGCTCCTTGAACATTCAAATTAGAGAAACGCGACGCTGGGTAGCTCTTTATCAAAGCCCAAAGGATACGCTGAGCCATGGGTGCCGTCCGAGCGTTCGTATTCCAGTCCCTCAGTCTCAAGAGAAGCAAAAATAGCTGGTCGTCTGAAAGGGACGCTAATACTTCATCGACCGCTCTTAGACCGGAAAGACTTTCAGGGTCAGCTGTCTTTGAATTGACTACCCGCTCGAAGAGGGTTTGAAGCTTGCGGGGATGGTTCAGTTGAAGCGCCATTATGATTGCTTCCCGATAGGCTCCCACGTATTCGTAGTTCTCAAGTTCTTGTTCCTGCTCAATACGCTTTAGTGCCGCCTCGTTAGAAGCAGTTTGGGTTTCGCTCGAAGTATCCTTCCAGAAGGTTACAGTAGAGTCCCCGCTACCGGAGACTATCATGTTCGTCTCAGGATGTACTGCGAGAGCCCAGACTCGGTCCTCATGATTATCCAATGTGCATTCGTTCTCGCCGTTATTGACGTCCCATACTTTCACTAGACCATCTCCTCCAGCACTGGCGCATAGGATAGGCTTTTTACCGCGCTCTTCGTTTGGTGGGATGTTAAGCCATACTACTTTGAGGACTGTGTTTGAATGGCCCTCGAATGTCCTTAGGCATGTATAGTCCGTAAGATTCCAAAGCTTTACTGTCTTGTCACCACTTCCCGTAAGTATTACACCTTTCCCAGCAACTGATCCTTGCTCGCCTTGAAGCACGGGTGTACTAGGTGGGGCGAAGCTAACGGACCAAACACCTCGCCGGTGACCTCGAAGAATACCCTGCACTTCTCCCTCTTCTATCGACCATATTTTCACAGTTTTGTCCTGGGAAGCCGAGGCAAATAAACGCGATGCGTGATTAAGGTCGATAGCATTGATATCCTTATCGTGAGCTTTTCGCGTATAGGCAGCCCTGATGGTCGTTTTCGTGCCTTGCTGAGGCTCTTTGGGGACCTCCCATCGTTTTATAGTCTGGTCTGACGATCCTGTAATCAGGAATGAAGGTGGGTGGCCTAGTGGATCAGCATATGCCTTTGAACCTTCCACCGGCCGGCTTCGAGGCAATGCCACAGCCCCGACAGATTCAGCATGTCCCGGAAATGTTGCCCAGCAGATATAAGAATTATTAGTCGGGTCTACTCGCCAGAGCTTCGCAGTGTTATCTTTGGCTCCTGTAGCGACCCAGTGTCCAGACCAATCAACATCGAGCGATATTATAATATCCTCATGACCCTTAAGAAGAGCTATATCTTGTCCAAAGTATTCAGAAGACACTATAGCCTTCGACCCAGGCTTTGGCTCAGTCACTGAGACTATTCGAATGTCTTCAGAGTTTGTTGCTAAGGCCATTGCAGAATGATCCGGGAGTAAATATCGTAGGTCTATGATGTCGTCGTGAGTACCCGAAATTCGCCGGAACGGTTCGGGAGGCGGGAGCTGGGATTGCTTTTGGACATCGGAGGGAACATCATATAGAGATAGAGTGTGGTCGACTTGAACACAAACCACAAATGGAAATTCTGGTCGGTACACAGCTCCTACAAAAGCTTCAACCTCAGTCTTCGGTGCCTGTTCTTTTGTGAGTTCCCGACCGGTTTCTGTGTCCCAGAATCGTAAGCATCCATTCGACCCAGCGGTATACGTGAGTTGGCCATCCCCAATAAAACCAGCTGCCTCGACGAGCTCAAAGCACGGGACGACCTTCCGTATTTTCCATGACTTTGCATCCCACCATCTAACCGTTTTATCTCTACCAGCAGTTACCAACGCGTGTTGGGAGGGAGAGTAGTCTATGCCTTGAACATCCGAGACGTGCGAGTCGAGGTTCGCTACAACGCTCCTCTTGTGTAAGTCCCATATACGAACTTTCCCATCTTGGCTTCCCGAGGCCAGTCGGAATTTAGTCGTGGAACTTGTGTCATCTCTATCGTCTTCAGCTGCGCCCTTTGATTTTCTCCTTTTTCCCTTTTCCTTCGAGTCGTTTTCTGGGACGCTTGTTGAACCCGCGGCAAGTTCAAAAAAATGAAGGGCGGACACAAGCACACTCGGCCCTCGGAAAGTATGCGTGACATAACCACCATTTATATCCCAGACTTTAATAGAGCCATCGGTTCCTCCGGTTGCTAAGAGGGTGCTGGTTCTATCGACGGCGAGAACAACGACGGGAGTCGTGTGAGGCTTCAATATTCGCACCAATTGGGGTTCTATCGAGTCGCTTGAGGCCTTAAGAGCATATATCCTCATGGATAACGAGCGGGAGCATATAATAAGGTGGGATCCCGAAGGAGTTACTGTATTTCAATGAGTTCGTGGTGCGTTTGATTTGAATAAGAATTCATATTCATATCGAACTTACAAGTTAAGGTAGATATCAATTCTCCATCCTAAACAATGGAAGAAGTTAGCACCAAGTCTCTTATTCATACCACGAAATAGCTAAAGACTAACCCCTTCAACTGTGGTAATGTGTTTTCCTGTCTTTATGTCGGTCAAGACCGCATCTTCCCCGAGAGTCGTCGCGAGGATTCGTGCGCCATTCTCCAATGCGACAGCGCCACCTGTAAAAATGGGCCGAATTACTTCGCTGGCTTCGAAAGTAGTCTTAAACGGCGCTTTATTCGCCATTTCGAAACTGCACGAACATATAATTAAGTTGCAGGAACCTATTCTCTCTTCGTCGATGGGATGTTCAGGAAATTTTTATGACGGCGACGGGTATCGATAAGGATTTTCAAATGCAACTAATCTATCTACCTTAGCACCTGCTAAGTACCACCCACTGCCAAGCAAATCTATGTAGGTAAGTACCTAGTACTTGGTGGTCAGTGCTTCCCTTATGTTAACACAACATAGACAATTACTTACGATCTCATCCATCTTCGCCTTCTACAACTTACAACATTAAACTTCATCAACATATACCAGTCTCATGTCTTCCAAGGTTTCCTCAGAATCTGAGGGATATCTTATTGGATTATCGATTCATCTAAAATAAGATTCTCTATCTATGAACTAAACAAACTTCATTTCGTAATGGGGCGACTTGAACCCTTAACCTCCCTAGCACTAGTATGTATCCCAATCTGACCTCATGAAAAGAAACTTATAGATCAATAGGGTAGATCCCCATACGACGACGTTGTCCCAGGGGAAGGTGAGGCAGATCCTCATGAGCCTGACAAGGAATATGACGGAACAGGGCGTATTGTGAATCCTCGAACAAAGAGGATTATCAAGGATATCATTCGCGCCCATAATGAGGTGATGCTCGTTATTGGAGTTGCTGAACCTGAGAATGGGGGCATTAGCCCAGCCGACTTGGAAATAACGAGACAATATCACGAGTATGAGAGTGATACGGGGAAGACTTTATACCAAGTGGGATCTACCCTCGGTATATTGTGCACTTGGGGCGTTCTCAATATTCGGCGACGCATTCTGGTAAGAAATACCTATGTTGCTATATTGCGAACAGGAGTTCTCTCTGGATTTACTAACTCTATAACAGGTCTATAAGAGACACGCAGATGCCTCCTTCTTTGGTATGATACAGACGGAGCGTAGGAATCATTCCGTTTTACAGTTATGCTCTGCGGGTTATCCGTGCCACCTAGTCATGCATGCATTGCGGCTGACTTCCAGGTACATGAGAGTATTTACGAGTAGAGGAAAAAACCCTTGGTAGGTTCAGCACCTTGTTTATCTATGATGAGGGCTCACGGCTGATGTTTTCTAGGTTTCACGGCGCCATTGAATATGTTCGATTTCATCTACACCTATTCCTCACAATGCAGCGTTTAGACTTAATACCCGCATCCCAGCTGCTTCCCGGCCCGAAGTTCTTTATACCTTTCTCCAGCTCGTCTCCATTTGTTGCACCGCCGACGCTTGAATCATTTAGTATCTCGAGCGTCTCTACTTGGGCTGGTCAATTGATAATGGGCCTAGCACCTTATGCCGCATTTTATGTTTGCGGTTTTATCTGGCAGTCGACATGCGCTGGGTTGAGAGTATCTATACGAAGGCGCCTACCACGGCCTCTTCTAAGCGTTCCTGTGAACAATCGCGGTTCAGCTCCTACTACCACGACCCAAAGGCAACCCGTCCCGGAATCGCCGACTTTAGGAGCAGCCGACAGAGACACCAGACATCAAAATTCGGAAGCTGATGCTGGAACTTCCCTAGCTCTGGATGTCCAATCTAATGGTGAAACTGTTCCTGTCGGTTCAATCAGGAGACAAAGTACATTTTCAAGTCGAGGCGGAGAAGATTACGGGACCGATGAAGAAGACTCCGAGTTGGTTAATCCTACTCTTATTAGCTTTGACGTGGATACCAGCGAATCTACGGAGCCGCCTACTGGAGTTTGGTCAGCTGAGCTACGGCCTAGTCTTCCGGGAGACTCTCGCCAACAACCTAAAGAAAACCCTCGTTATATCGTAAACCCTCTTACCACTCTGCCTTGCTCACTCGCAGCAGATATACTCGCGAACTTCGTCACAAACATTCTTTTCCTACCCATTGATTCACATGCATTCCCGATGATAGCGCGGGCGCTTGCACGTAGGAGGGGTCTTCCTTATGAGGATATGTATGTTGGAGGCTTCTTGGGAGGCCTAACATGGCGTGGAGTACTCAATATCATACAGCTGGATGTGGTCAAGCTGCTCATTTCTGGCGAGGTCTGGGCTTTCACTACTATAGTATCGCAATGGTTACATGTTACCGAGGAAGAGTGGAAGGAAATACGCAAGGAAGAAGACCAGGAATGAGTGGAAATCTACTAAGGGTTCGCATAACAGATCTGGGATTCTCACTCGCTAGACATAGCTGGCGCAAAGCCAACATCAAACTCGGCGATGAGCTTGGTAATTATTGATGTGCTAGTCGCGGCTAATATTTTATTATTGCGCCTGTCGGTTAGATAAGATCGCGCATTCTGTTGATTAAGCAGTTTAACGATACCAATACTATAAGGGATGGAGCGGGAACTGGGCGGACTATTAGCATTCCGCACATAATTATACGCGATGTTTATCCAAGCGGACTACTACGGTAGCACTTTGTAGAGTGCAGTGCTACGCGACGCTAGATTTCATATAGCAACGATAATCCATTGTGAAGCTCTTTAGCCATCTCCGACGGATATCAAGCTTTATGCAGAACGTTCTCAAGATAAATTAATTTAAAAGTGTGTAATCTCCAGCATCGCGCCCGCGCATGCGAAGATAAGAATCTATTTGCGGAAAGGCGAGCTCCAGACTAATTATCACAACTTCAAACTCGAGGGGGGGCACAACGACTAAGAGACTGTCACCTTAACTCACTCAGCAACGAAAGAATTTTACCCCTTTCTTTCCTCTGTCCTACCCCCGGTATGAAGATGAGTGGATGTCGCCCCATATTTGTGTGTTCCAAGGGGTTCTCAGCAAGCATAGCGCATCTGCAACGTTTCCGCGGAAGGCCCGAGTTCAGTATATGTGCGTCCGAAGCCATTGTTATTCCCCTTGCTGTCTGTGGATTCCTATTCATGATTGCCAAACGCCTCCTACGTAGGTGGTTTTGCACAAACGCGACGTCGATCCTGACGATGTGGTGAAACGGCGATTACTGTGTGCCGGCGGCTCCGGAAGCTCCGGCATCGCGAGGAGCCACTCCTGACTTCCCTTTTGACCTAATGCATAACCGGGTCGATGATCAATCAGAAGCTGAGGAGCCTGAGTCATCTCCCTGCTTATTCCCGGCCACAGATCTGCAACCCGGCATTGGCTCGGCATTCCGCTTTTCCCCCTAACACGCCGAGTCTCGGCCTGCGAGACCCGCTGGCAACAACGCCGGCGGGGCCCCGTCGGAGAGTCGCGGAGTTCTGGTTTGCTTGATTTTGTATGGCTCACCGTAAAGTTATTAGCACTGCACAAGTGATATTCATTAGGAATTTCTGTCCTTTCAGCCGTAGCGGTATGATATCTCTACTTATATTTCTGTGAACCCTTGCGATAACCCCGCTACGACAACTCAACCCCACCATAGACTTCCATGATTGCTTTTTATAAATTATATAATATACGTTACAACCTGTGCTTCCCCAGGTTTTGGACCTTTATGTGATATATCGGTTCAGAGGCGAATTACAAGAAACCTATTCTTGGCACATCAAAAACGTTTAAGTGCTACTCTTATTGGTGCAGTTAGTGTTGACGTTGGCGGCCTGCTAGTACGTAATCTATACGGTAATGACCATATTCTAACACTAACAATTGCAGATTTCTAGTTTTATGTCTATTTCCTTCAAGCCTGTGAGTAATCCAAGCCGCCGACCGGCGGCAGTTAAACGAGCATCGCAGATTCGAAAGAACATAATGAGGGATGGGTTGCTTTTGAGACAACAGAGAAAAGTTTTCATGGTCTAGATGCACCAAGGGACTATTGCAATCAAACAGGAGGTGGCGTGATTTCCCGAGTGTTTGCATCGAGTTGTGAAGGATTCTATGCGGGATACCGATTTAAGACATCCCGTATTAGCTTTGGTTATGACACTTTTTGAGGAAGGATGAGTGTTCAATTGCAGGCATAACAATCTGCCAATTCCTTGGGCAGACGGCACGTATGCCTTCGAATGCTTTGGACCTACGTAACTGGGCTCTTGGACTTGGATCGGGCGAGAGGGTGGCTTTTTCACATGAATCTTGCGGGGCCCCAGAGTCCAGGCCAACGAACCCAGACCCTTGGAGTTGGCAAATGAAAGACGTGAGCTCGACTAGAGCGTTCTTGGGATTAGCTTCAACCCCATTGCCATGCGATGCGGAGTAATCTAACCTTAGGCGGCTACTGTAGATCACCCCATGATTTGATGGCTTTTGAGAGAGGCTCCTAAGACGAAATGGTAATTGCTCCGATTACTGGTTCTTCCAATTATATCCTGATCCGAGATGAAGATCATGAGAGTATAAAGATGAAAATACTACAGGCGAATTGCCAAACTTTGATAGCTAAGAAGCAGTAGAATCCTACTTAACCTCTTCTGATAAAAGATCATATGAAGTTGGAATGTTCCTATCGCTCACGGCCTTCTCCGCATTTTGAAAATATGTAGTTAGTATCGTTAAAATAATACCTGAAGCAGGGATTCTAAAGCTACTAGTGGACAGACTACGTATACTATTTGTTGAAACTTGAAAAATGCGTTGGAGCCGTAAGGACTAAACACGAGACGAGACTAGGTTACTATACTGCCCGGATCGTCGTATAGTCTCTGTCGGATACCGTGTTGACCGTCTATTCGAACCCGTCCGGTCTACCGGCGTATCAAAAACCAAGAGGTGGCCAAGTCACTATTACTCACACCCACAATCCAGCCCGGAGGCCTTTTAGCTTGGCATCGGATGCCTGGAAGGGATTAAAGATCTCGATCTACCACTCCAGCTTTTGTGAGTAGTCTTTTTTTTTTTTTTGTTGGAGCAAGTGTATAATAAGAGACTCGCGTTGGTATAGTTGCAAGTATCAGGAGATTATGCCGTCAATGTTATACTCTGTAGCAGTCAGAATGCTGAAGAAAAGCGCCTTTAGCCCGACTGGTGACAGGACAAAGCGGAACGGCGTGGGGCTGAGTAAGAAAGTGGTGGAGACCTCCGGAGGACCTAGTCCTGATGATGTATCCGCATAGCATGCAGCTAAGTGGAGACTTTACAAGGTTACGTAATGTGAGGCTAATGGTGAGTAAAAGATCGGAGTACGTACCTACATGACTTACAGAGGTATCGAAGTATCGTCGTATTGCGCGTGGTCCTCCAGGCCCGCTCTTTTCTAAGTTGCAGGTGCTAGGTAATTCATTGGGGGGGAGATATTTGACCCGCTTTCGCAGTTACATTTTATGCCGAGTTTTAAGTCTTTCGAAGTTGCATTTTAGGTACGAAGTTACCTCCGATAAGGTACTGGGAACGCGAACGCCGGCTTTTGGTTCAATCAAAAGTCTTTTTTTGTCTCTTTTTTGGGTTGTGTCACCCTGTCATAACGAATCCAAAGACAGATCGTGACCTTACAGAAATTTCATCGTTGATACGTCACATTCCTACCTACACATCACAACAACCCATAATCTGCGATACAATGTCTCAATCTAAAAAAGGGATTTGAATGTCTAATGTCTAAAAAGCTACCAATGCCGTTATTCATATTTCCAACTTTGTTCCTCCGAATGCGGGTTTGACGGATATTTGGATATTTTCATATTTTCGTTTTTCTAGAATTTCGACCGGTTTCTCCCGCTAGTTGAAGCCGAAGCTGGAGCCCCAGCCGCCAATTCACGCCAATACACATGGCAAATGGCTTGGATACTAAAACGTTTTCTAATGAAGACAATTTCATAGGACACAAGGCCCACTTGGTTTAGGGTTGGCCGCATGCGGCATCGATGATGACAGCACGAAAGAGTTTAGTGCTAAAGGTAGTGTATGTACACCGCGACGGTGACGGGGTCGACACCGATAATACCCCTGAAATCCAAGGTTACCTTAACTAAAGGTC
The DNA here is from genome assembly GCA_902805475.1 of Entonaema liquescens. Taxonomy (NCBI): domain Eukaryota; kingdom Fungi; phylum Ascomycota; class Sordariomycetes; order Xylariales; family Xylariaceae; genus Entonaema; species Entonaema liquescens. The sequence goes on along the minus strand of CADCSX010000025.1, from coordinate 795,052 downwards.
TTTCTACTAACTACGTACACTATTATCCTGGTGTCTTTCGTGTCTTTTATGCTATCCCGGTATTTACCGTCCAAATTCCAATCTGCATATTGTTACAATTCAGATGACACCCAGTTCTGCGCTTGCGGCTTGTATTTTGCATACTGCAAACTTACGGAATGCATGCGTACAACCGTCTTCTGTGTACGGGCGGTTTTATATCGGACAGCCCTAGGACCACACGGATCTTTTCTACGCCGGGCGAACGGCCCTCGATCGTCGTCTATTTCTTATGTCGTACATGTCCAGGTCTTCAGTGACGACAGGGGTGCGTTGTCTAGTGTAGATGCCAATTGGGATGAATATTATCCCTTCCATCGAATTCGACTTGAAATTGTGATATGTTTGTTATGGACCTGCTGTTCTCTTACACCGTCGTGAGTAACTCGAGCTACCTTTCTGGCAACTTACATATTGGAATTGGGATTAGTCAAGTTGTTGCATAGACAGTCCTGCTTGTCTTATTAACGAATTGCCCCAAGAGGCAAGAAAGCCATCGACTTTATCTGACCTTGATGGCAATCAACCTCATAGAAATAGATTTCTCCCTTCCCCGCTAAGCTGACTCAAGTTCGTGAGCAACTAAGCCGACTTAAGACTAGGGAACGAAAGCAACGTGATGCAATCAATAATTGTAGAGAACCAGCGACTTGGTATCATGGTAGTGTTTGTCAATGATTGGTCGCTCCGCAGATCCCAAGACTTGAATGCTTCACGCCAATTAGACTTGGGCGTGGAGCTCTTTTTTTTTTTTTTTTTACGATCATGATCCTGAAGGCCAAGGCTGGGGTTATACGGAAAAGAATCGGAATGGGAATCGACTCCTTAGACTCCATACGGTAAGATTACCATAGCCAGCTGGCTAACTGTTAGGTACCATAAATGCATTGTATTAGGTTATGATGTAGGTATTGCTTGGTTTGGTAGTCAACAGTCAACAGTCAACAGTCAACAAATCACATTTCTCTTGTCAAGCCCAGGCAGTCCAAGCTATTGCAGTTTAGAGGATTTGGCTCGAGGTCACAAGGATGACGAGGCTACGCCTTACCAATTGCTTCAGATGTGGACATGTGAGAAACCCGTTGTATCGTTCTAACGTTAGTCTCACGAAAGCGTTCCTTGCCGAAGCCAATGATAGGAGACGCACGCGAACACTTAATATGGAGACAGCAAAAGCTAGGTTTTCACCAGGATTGCATGCAGGATATTAGACCCCGAATTACGATTGTGAGCCCCCATCGGGAATCTGGTGGAGCGGCGACTTTTCCCAGAGAGGCATTCATTTATGGCCGGTGGTATTCTGGTAGTACTTCTGGTATTAGTGGTATTAGTGGTATTAGTCTTTTTGTAGTAACAATGGAATATACATAATACCATGAATCCCCCCCCCACCAAATATCCACCTCCACACAATCCCGTCTTATCCACCCGTCCTTTCTTTCTCCTTGTAATTCCAAAATTCCTAATTCCTAAAACTTCTCATGCTGTCGAGAATCCTAGGGTCCCGTTTACTAGTTGTCGTTCGGTGTGGAAGTCTGAGGTGGGAGAGAAAACCCTCTCCCCCGTAGTCTTGTCGCCGCAAATATCGACTATCAAAATACAGCTTACAGCTTACAGCTTATAGCTTACACTTACAAGCAACCGTCTACCTCGTGACCTATACATTCCAATACGCCTTCGTAACTTTACTTTACACCGGAATTCGTCTGAGACATAAAGGATAGCTCGGGTTTTTCGGAAGACAGTTTTTCTTACAACTTTCCGCTACTACCAGCAACTACAAGTTATTGTCTCGTTGGGAAAAGGTTGTACAAGATGGCGATAGGAGACATACTACCGGTCCGTTCACCCGAACAACAAGCCGACGAATCGGCAAACATCACCATGACCGACCGCCCATCACCAACGCAGGAAGAGAAGGAAACTTCACCAGATTTGAATGCACAGTCGAAAAGCGATCTGCATCGACTTCAGAATCCAATGGCTCAGCAAAGTTACCAAGCGGAGAGCGGCGAGGGCCTGTATCAGCTGCAGGAGCCGAAAAGTCAGGTGTGATGTGGTTGAGGGCGCTCCATGCGGTAATTGCAGATGGGACAATGTCGAATGCGTTGTACAGGAGAGTCGTCGTAGGAGGTGAGTTATCATATTCCCCCTATCTTGTGAATTTACCAATTCCCAATTCCCAAGTTCCAATTTCATGTCGTTACTATCTCATCATTTGATTCTTGTTGCGTCATTCCCCCAAGTCTTGTCTTATTTTCAGCTCCTCCAAAAAAAAAAAAGAAAAAAAAAAAAAGAATTTCCCCAAAACCACGTTTCTTCTTTTTTGGTGCGGCGAAGCTTACAATCCCTGTCTTTCGTGTACTACAGAAAGAATCTTTTTCATTCGACTTCATCATCCGCTTCTCATAGCGGCAATGCCCCGCAGGCTGCCGAGGCCCAGCTAAGAGCGAAACCCGCGAATCCAGTCGCAATCGCTTCGGCTGCGGCTCCGTTGCATTCCTCTAACGATGCAGCTCATTCTTCAGCGTCTGGCAATGATGTAACTTCTTCAGGGGGAATCTTGGATAGTGGCTTGGATAGTCACGTTCCTCATTTGCTATGTAAGTCATGATTGTGGACCTCCGGATTTTCACATGCAAATACACTATACCCCAACCCCCAATCCCCAACCTATCAGCAGGGTGTCAAGCCTTGTGGGACACCGTGAGCATCATCTAGTTGATCACGAGGGCTGACATGTGCTTCAGATCAACGATCAGGACTACGACCTGACCCTGTATTGCTGTCTACCCTTCAGGCTAGCAATAATGGATCAAGATATCCTAGTATCTGGCCGAATCCAAACACGTGTCAAAACTCAAGCTCGGTTGCCGGCACGGGGGCTTTGAGGACGGCACAATTCCTCAGCTCTCTCGAAGAGCCCGATGCCTCCTCGCACTTGCCTGCTTTCATCCGGCCTCTACCGGCCAAGATTGCCCCTGAAGATGTGACCTACCTTCACACCAAGGGGCTCTCACGCTCCCAAGCCTTAGCCTTCAGAATGCTCTACTTACCGCGTATGTTGAGTATGTTCATCCTTATATGCCTCTCATTGAGTTGCATGATTTCCTAGGCATGATCAATGCCCGAGATGGTCTGTACGGCCAGACTAGCTTGTTCCTATACCAGTCTGTCATGTTCGCAGCAACTGCCTTCGTGGATGTAAAGTACCTGAAGGATGCGGGCTACGTCAGCAGGAAAGCTGCTCGAAGGGAGTTCTTCTATAAGGCTAGGGTAAGATAGATTACCATCCATAACCCCTCTGTGCAGCTATTAACATATTTAGCTTCTATACGACTTCGATTATGAGAGCGACCGCCTCATCCTCGTACAGGGACTTTTGTTGATGACATATTGGTACGAGACGCCGGACGACCAAAAGGACACATGGCATTGGATGGGGGTTGCGATCTCGCTGGCACACACCATCGGCCTGCACCGGAATCCGGCTAACACCAATATGACGCCGAGGAAACAGAAGCTGTGGAAACGAATTTGGTGGTCGTGCTTTATGCGGGATAGGCTAATCGCCCTGGGCATGCGACGACCGACAAGGATAAAGGATGAGGACTTCGATGTTCCGATGTTAGACGAACACGACTTCGAGATCGAGCCGCTCGCAGACGAAGTTCAAATCATCGGTCCCGAGTGCACGCTAATGCGCGATGTTATGATGCAGCAAGAACTCGCCTTGATGTGTATTGCAAAGGCAAAGCTCTGTCTTTGTATTAGCCATATGTTGAAGGCGCAGTACTCTGTTCTCATCAGGGACAAGTCGAGGGCGGAAAACACCACGAACAGTACGATGATGTTGTTCCCTAACAAGCAGCTCGACAACGTAGAGGGTGTCAATTCATGCGACTTGGAGCTTCTTGCGTGGGTACAACAACTTCCGGTCTGCTGCCAGTATAGACCCCTATCAGCACTGGACCTGAAAAACGGTCGTGCGACCGTGGCTGTACAGCGTAATCTCTTGCATATGGTATACTATACGACGATATCGGCTCTCCACCGACCACAGTTCCTCCCGTCGTCTCCGACGCATGCACCCCAGACGTCAGCTCAAGTCCAGGAAATATCCCGGACCCGGGTCCGTGAAGCTGCAGCCCAAATCACGCGCATGGTAACCGACTTGCATACCCTGCGATTGGAGAAGTACCTGCCGACCACCGGTGTTACCGTGATTCTCCCTGCCATGATCATTCACCTGTTAGAGATGAAGAACCCGCTACCACAACCCCGCGATATCGCCATGCGAGGTTTCAAGCAGTGCATGAAAGTGATGGAGAAGCTACGCGACATCTATTCCGCCGCGGACTACGCAGTCGCGTTTCTAGACGCAGCGCTACGAAAGGCGGCCATCGATTTGCAGGTCGCGCAGAATCAAGCGTACGCGAACGGTGTTATGGGGACGACCACAGTGAAGACACCCCTGGCGCAATTCACGACGCCGGCTACCGCGTCGGTAATCGAAAACATGACCACGCCACCACCAGAGAACGCACCGTATGCGACGACCCAAGAGGCTAGCCTGTTCACGAAACCTGCGCCTCAGCCGTTCGTGCCACCTATCGATCTGATCGCGACGGCGGTCCACTCGCCCCCACATACCGAGAAGGACGTGCTGACACCCAGCGCGAGCGGATCCTCGGATGGACACGCGGCGCCTCTGGACATAGAAATGGACTTCGACAGCCTAGATCACCACGACGAGTTTGACTGGAACGCGCTGACGGGCACGAACATCGACTTCGATCAGTGGCTGCAGTTCCCCGGTGAGGGAATGGGGAATACTAGGACGGGCGGTAGCGGGCTAGGCGCCGGCCTAGTCACGATGAGCGATATCGACGGCTCGGCGAACTTCAACTTGGGTTTCGAGAATTCTGGACAGGGCGTCATCTCATAAGAGATACACAGCTAATGAACGCTATGATGATTTGTTTTTTTTTGCTTATTGGGATATTGGTGGCGTTACGGACTTTTCTTACATACCGTCTTGCTATATAGATTTGGGCATGTATAGGTAATTTTCATGGGACGGGCGTTGGATAGGATACGTTGGGGGTTCAAAAGTTCTACCTGGTTTTAGGGGAGCTGTATATAGTGGAAGAGGCGCGGGGCTTTTTCCTGTTTTTCGTTTTTCTATACCCGTGATGAGTATGGGATTAAAGAGAGGAGGAGTGAGTTCATTCTTGATTATAGACTTTTGGGGCTGACTCGATATAATGACTAGTTGAATGAATATATTGACACGTCTTCCTATTCTTAGAAACTCAACAGCCCGTGATCAAATAAATATACGTATCTAATTTATTACCTTGGCTGGCTGACAAGACTTATACAGGCTGTAGTGTAACCGGAGAACGTGTTAAATAGAACCCTGTCGCCGGCTGAGGCTCAAGTGTAAAAGTAATAAATCGGTCTGGCTAGCGGTGTGGCTCTTGAGATGGACAAGGTAGCTGCTGCACATCATTTTTACCCTGCATCGAAAAAACTACGAGATCCGAATATGATATTCGAGATGGTATCACGTAGTTTTACGTACATTTACTAGATCTTCTGCGCATATGTGTGGATAGAGTTGAGTTGTTAACTACCACTTACTATACAGTATACGCGTGTTTCTATAATTTAGTTAAAGGAAAAGTAATTAATATTGGAAATAATAGGCTATGAGAGAGGCCTCACTACCTTATGTTTGGTAATTGTAAGCATGTACAGTGTGATCTTTATTTGATAGGAGATTATCTGGTAGATGTCTCGGCGTACCTCATTTTCGAGGTGGGATTTTTAATGAATAGACAAGGGTAGGCCTAGCTAAACCTACTTAACGGGTTGCACAAGGGTATAGTACTTTGTAAGCTTTCTAACAAGCAAAGTCGTAAATTGACTTGGCCCCAGCGCCTTTCAGATGAGTTTAATGAGCTTCTAAGTTTTTTTAGCGCTCAAGAAGCTAAGAATGGTTGCCCGGCGGCTCGCTGTTTCCACAATTTGTATTGCTAGCCAAGTAGTACCTGAATATGGTAGCCCACATGAAACCCGTCCAATTGGATTCGCGCTTGTACTTCCCGTTGTACTTCCGCGAAGCTGTACTTCGTAATTCTTTTCGCATTCAACCTCTTCCCATCTTCTTGTATCTCCTACCTTTCGCCCTACATACAGCCCATTTCTTTCATTCGCTTCTCTTTTTTTATGCTTTTCCCTTTTAACCTAACTTGTCCATTAAGTCATTGTTTTCACTTCCTTGTTAGTTTTATTATTTAGTTAAAGTAAATGTGCATTACTGCATCACTGCGTAATCCCGCCGCTCCTTTGAACACGTCGCATACCCACCTGTCGCGCATACTGCCAATGACGAGCAGCCTAACTTAAGTCTATTTGAGACCAATCCACCTTAGCTACGTTGCTTGATATTTACCTGTGGGTAGCCGAAGAAGTTGAGACTTTCCCTTCGAACTCCCGCCGGCTTTCTGGAATCGCAGTGACCGGTCCCCAAGGTGTTTCCCCTTCTTTGTGTTACGAAGTAGGAACTTACGGGAAGGCGGCAAGACGAACAAGGTGTTTGGATGTAAAATTCAAATTCGGGGAAAGAAGGAGATGAAAGTTTACAAACAACAAACTCAACTGCCAACACCTCCCGTCATGGAGGACCGAATTTAAATCTCCCACATCTCACACCTATCCGTGTCGACAGGTCATATTTGAGCTGGAAATGCCGGTTCGGAAAGATATACCGCGCATATAATCTCGGATACTAACCTACAGCAATCAAACATGGCGGAACAACGAGTATTCACGCCTTCCGGCTCGCGGGGCGCCGTTAGACGACACTTTCGCTCAAGCTCCCAGTCGCAGTCGCAATCTCCAACTCATAATCCCCATCGTCCTAGCGACGACTTGCTTTCTCAGCTTACACCCCTCTCGGCAGTAGATGCCCTTCGATTTCCTACAGGAGCTTTAAAATCATGTATGGACAGAGCCTCGGCCTCCGAGCAGGCCTTTGCGATGAGAACGGCGACCGCTTCCCAAAAGATACGCGAGTGGTACGACGAGCTCTCTAGCTGGCCTTGGCCCAAGGACAACTCTTCCGCCGGGTTTAAGATGCCCTCTAGCAAAGCTAGGAACCCATCCGACCCGAAGACTCCTGGTGATGATCCTAACGACGAGTTGGCGGAATCTGGCCTGCTTTTCGATGGAGGTTACTTTGGTAGTTTACTTGCCGCCGACGTAGATCGATACGAGAAGCGAGTCGAGAAGATACAACGGGAGTTGGAAGAATTAGATCTGGAGGAAATTAAGAACCAAGTTCTACACAATCATATCATGCCACTTTCACGACCTGGCACTCCATTATTCGAAGGCGACCGCTCACTCACATCCACCCTTATGTTCTCGAAGATGGAAGACTTAACTGCGGTTGTCACTGCAATCATCATACAGGCTCTGCCCTGCTTATCCAGACTGTCAAGATTGTTAAGCATGTGGAGCGTGCGGTTTGTCGTCCTGCGAAAAGTACCATCCTTGCATTTTATGATGGCGGATGCCAAAATGGCTTTGCGTTCCGGCTGGAGCGCCATCGAATCGACCGAGTCAGGTCCTACGAGTTCGGCTGGACATGACAACATGAAAAAGAAGCCGCGTCGGCTTAGTAGGAATGAATTTGAGATCATAAAGGGCGTCATACAAAAGAAGATAATGAAGCCGGGCCAAGTTCTAGACTCTATGCTTGATTCTCTGGAGGGGTCAACAGATACCTTACCGGATGAGTGGTTGGACCGCATGGAAGCAATCGAGAAAGATTACTCTTCATGGGAGACGACCGCTGAGCGGAAAGTTCGGGAAAATGAAGGATCTGCCCCATTTAAGGGATCCTCAGCGCACGGGTCTCGTACGGGACCGGAAACTCCTCGACCGAAGATCAAGGTCCATGGTCCAAGCCCAACTAGGGATATGTCAATGGATTCTGATTTCAGCCAGTTTGCCTCGCCTCCCATGCCATTTGATCGTTCTCCAGCAATTAGGCCCGGACGAAGGCCGAGCTTACCCAACCCTGAGCCATCACGAAGAAGGTCCACAGTATCTTCCCGAAAGGAGGGTGGAGTGAGACTCTTAACCGAGGAACGAAGTAAAATTATCCGGAGGTCAGCCTCGCAAACATTCGACCCAACAAGACATGTAGCGTCTCAGCGTGATATGAACTCGGGGGGCATGATCAGGGGGGCGAGCTTCAGTTACGACGGTACTCGCGAAGGACGGCCTCCAAAGTTTACAACGGCCAAATCGACGGGCGCGCTGCCCAATCCCGCACGTCTTCCTCAAGGTAAACAGCCTCGAGGTCAGACACAAGATGTATATCGAAATAGGCAGGGAGCTGGAAGCGGTCGAACTAGTCCTGCACTAAATGAAGTTAATCGCAACATCATCCGCAGCCATTCCCAGGAATCCAACAAGTCTGACACAGCTACTGGGGGTGGAGCAGCTTTACTTGATGATGAGCTTGATTACTTGGAACCTTCGGTTCTAGAAGCAGTAGACGAAGAACGAGAAGAGCCTGAGCTGCCACCAGTCCGATTCCAAGAACGAAAGAGCAGCACGGGATCTGTCGCTTCTACTGTCATACATGGCCCCCCTGGCGGTGGAGTCTTCCTAGGTCACTCTGATAATGGGTCCTTCAGGGAGGGATCGATGGAGCCAGATCTACCACGATTAGCGGACCCTGATGAGCCGTTCTCGAGCGATGGTATTAGTCCACCCAGCTCGCCGCCCCTACGGTACAAGAACCGGTCTACCTCTGTTACTTTCAAGGATGCTCCCGATGTTGCTCACTTGCCACAACTTAGTAGTACTCCACCCAGAAGCCCGATCGAGTCACCGGAGAATATGGATGATGGCGCTTTCGAATACGAAAGCCAGTCTGGTAGTCCAAGCCGTATGAGCACAATCAGCTCTCTTAGCGAGGACGAGCACCTCCAGCAACAAATTAGCGAGCTCCTCGAATCCATCCCGGCTAGGATTCGTCTTAAGAGAACACCTGGCATTAATTTGAACCCGCCCGACTTTCAGTACCCCTCACGGCCTAAGCCTAAATCCTCGGACGGCACACGCCGCAGCAACTCCGGCTTATCCTCGCGTGGGGGTACTCCATCCTTCTCTCGTAGCGGAACTCCCTCATTCATGTTAACCCCAGTGAAAGAGCCTCGCCCTAGGTCAAAAAGCAGCCAGGGTATTAGAGTATATCACTTGTCACGATCCACCGGCGAGCCTCCGCTCAAGCTATTGATTCGCAGTGTCGGAGAGAATGGCGAGAGAGTCATGGTACGAATCGGTGGCGGCTGGGCTGACCTGGGTGAATACCTTCGAGAGTACGCGTTACATCACGGCTCACGATCTAGGGGCGAAGGAAAAGTGGATATCAAAGATCTACCTGCCGCGCCGCCTGCCGCAGGATCAAGTCCAGCAAGCCGCCCCAGTTCTGCTATGGGAGGTTCTCCAGTTTCACCCCTGACAATCCGTAAGACTAGAAGGAGTGTGGGTTCCGAAGGGGCACCATTGAAGTTTCCAAATACACCATTCGCTAGTCTTCCAAAAGATGCAGAAACGCCGGCTTCAGAAACATCAAATAGATCGCGCGCCTCGTCGCATATGGATTGGGATGAGGAGGATAGCGCTCTAGGTCTGGCGGGTCCGAAAGGGAGACGCGTAGACATGAGTGACGAAAGCCGAGCTTGGGTCGAGAGTGTGAAGGAGAAGGTCCGAATTGCTAGTAACGATCGGATACCACCTCCAGAGCAACGAGCAGACACGAAGTTTGGCGAGATAAGCAAAGTCGGGGGTACTAAACGGTTGTTCAGGAAGCACTAGGGATATCTCTACGACCCGTAACGTACTTTGATCTCGAAAGGAGTTACGTCAGGGGAGTAAACAGGGAGTTGGAATTGCTCTGGGGAAGGGGAAATGGAGAGGAATATTCCGTGAGAATAAACCCGGGAATGAGGATACGGTTTCGGGTTAGCATTCCAGGCCGGTGTTCAGCGGTTCTTATTATCAGCGGGTGGCCTAAAATGGCTCGGGGTGTCTACTACTGTGCACATTCACACACACATATACATACATATAAATTTTTCTTTTTCTGTTATCAAGCATATACTGCTAACCGAACCAATACCCCCCTATTTTCTTGACAATCATTTGGCACTCGCAAGAGTGTTAGGACATTCGTCCCTTTACAGACAAGTACTTGAACTGCGGAAACGCAAGTAAATACTACATTGATATCAAAACCATTTATAGCTATTTACGTGATTTTATATGTGTGCGATTTACAATGTTATATTCCGTGAAAACAAGCAAAATAAATCAATCTAGAAACCTGATAGCTCTGCAAACCTTGTGCGAAGATTAGGCGTGAGGCTCAAAAACTAACATGTAAATTTCTTCACTGTCAGCAGCTCAGACAAAAGGACCTCGTGTGTCTACCCTGTTGTGTGCACTTCGAGAAAAGTCTCGAAGCCAGGAATATCCCTTCTTCGACGGGGAGTACGAAGCGCTACGGGAAATACTTTGCGAGTCGCTGCCGGTAACAGGGCGGCGGCTGCCCTACGCTTCCTGGCTACTTGCATGTGCTAGCATCTCGAGTTGCGCTCGTACGAAGGGATCTGGGCCGCTTCTTTCTTTTCTAGAGGTACTTATTTACTTACCTGGTGTTGGTACGGTTGGGCAGGGAGGCTTGGACTAGGGTAGAATACCTAAGGTAGGTAAGTAGGTAGTCTAGACCGGCTCGGACTTGGCGCGAGCCCCGGAACCGGGGAGATGGATGAGCTAACTATGAGGTTCTTGGAGGTGTTGATGGAGTCCGGGTTCCGGTTACTGCGGAAGTTCTGGGGTGTATGTATAGGTACTATAGAAGAGAGTCTGTTAGTATACTACTACAAGACTTCAGGCGGCTTTCATTTTCACTTTTTTCCCCTTTTCTTGAGTTAGGCAAAGTACCTACCTAGTAAGTAACAGCCCCTCGATCAGGCAACCAACATGCGTTCATCTAGTGCGATGTAATAGCGAATTCTTTTTTTTTTTTTTCTCTCCCTTGTGCACAAGTTGCACGTCTTCTCTCTCGCCTCCCCGACTTGTTCGTCCGTATGACAAGCCCGAACGTCAATGCACCAGCGCCCTATATCTTGTGCCGCGCGAAACGGCAGTATACATGTAGGCCCGTCTTTCCCGCATATTCCCTGCATCGAGACTCGTCTGTAGCGGACCGTGCCGTTTTGCCACGGCAAAGCCCCAAGCATACCTAAACCACCCCTCCCCGCCCCCCGTGTTGGATGGGAATGGGGGGCGTGTTGGCTGTTGCCCTACAGCATGATGCCACGCGTTCGGCGCCCGGCCGATGCGATTTGTCTTGATGGGGGGGGGTGTGGAGAGGCCCTTTTCTCCCCTTACCAACGTACCGCCCAGTCTCGGGTTGACAACGATCCCTCGCCTTCGCTTCGATTCCGCAACGTCTCGGCCCGTGGGATAGGCTGCCCCGTGTCCTGCCTAGGCATTTGCCGGGCGGTTGCAGGTCCCCCGTTATCGGGTGTCGGGCTTTCGCATTGGTTGGGAGTAAAGTATGGGGATGGGCCTACAATAACCTATTGAGGAAGCTTATTTTGACACAGGGTGTAGTTTGTCGTTATCACGATCACGGGAGACGCCGTATTCCTTCGCGATAGTTGCTGGCGATAACGCAGAAAGCTCATATCCATCGACTATGTTCGTGCTACTACTGCCTGCACGTAGACAGGGGTGGGCTACGTAGTTTGCCTCTTCTGGCAGAACCTCCTGTTCTCGTAGGGAAGTATTGCTAGGGCCTTCTTGATAGCTACATCGTGAGCTGTCGTGACGTGGTTCCTGTTATAGAACACGGCGAATTTGCACAGCGTTTGGGACCCCTATCGGGCTCAGTACATTAGGCAGTCATGGCTAGGGAATCTACTCGTATGCTAATGACCCCGTGGAGATAGATCCCAGCCGTACAGGTTCTAGACGGTCCAGCTACTGTATATTCTATTATTCATCCATGCTGGTGGCACCATGGGTAGTTAGGTAAGTATGGTGACGGTCGGGTTCTTTTTCGAAACCAAGACTATAACCTCCCCTCGTTCGTATTATACATCGTAGCGGAGAGTACAACAGTGTTGGTGCTGAGCTGTTTTAATATGCGCCAAGGGGCACTACGGAATAATATCCGTATCCAATAGTATATTCCCCGATATTGTTAATGAGTTAGGAGCTGGGCTCATGTTTTCAGCCTCTGTGTTCATAGATAATTAACGAGAAGATGTTTGCTACTGTTCATGTGCTGAGCATGTCTGCGTGTCTGCTTCTCGGCATTATCAGTTATTTTAGTAAGTTGTAATACCATGCTAAGCGATGTAACAGTCTTTTATGCGGCCCTTTAGCATCGATTTCTTCATATTTACGTAACTGCCATGCGATTTCTTATACCTGCGCTGCGTCCTATCACATCCTCGTACCATCTATACTCTAACCTAACTATTCTTTTGAGCCATAGTTAGTGACATATTTTGCTTAACGAGGAAAGAAGTGCGGAATCGCCTAAGATGCTGATACTAGTAAATAAGGCTTTGTTGTCTCATCATGTGTGGTTATGAGATCTTTCGGTGGGCTCACAACACGTATCAGCAAACTACCACCTACTGTGTTAACACATTCGAGTTGTCAGCTCAAGTGGGACTGACAGCAAGCAATGGCTCGCCCGATGGTTCCCCCGCGATATCTGTGCGAGGCATCTTAATCTTCATTCGGGTAACAAGAAGACCCTAGATCGGATGTTCTCCAGACACAAATCGTAGGTTTCAGGAGCGATCGTACCTATTTCAACTAATGTGCATTTGATCTTCGCATGTATTCCCAAAGGGTCATGACAATTCAACTTCAGGGTCCAGCAGTTCTCTTCGCTGTTCATCAGAGATTGGTCGCCTTTTATGACTGGCCAGGTGGATGCGGTTGTGAGTTAATCGGGACCGTATGACGAGATCTACAGCCTCACGTACGATTGAGAGGGTGGCGCCATTCTGCAGAGATAGCGTAGCCTGCGGCCGAAACTTTGATCAACGTCGTAGATTGTCTTTTCGCAAAAGGGCGGCGGAAATAACTGGAAAAGAAAAAAAGGTGTGGCAGCCATGATCTTCATTGCGCAAACCAATATTTCTTACTTGGTGGCCCTGTGGCTCTGTGGCCCTATGGCGGCTTATAAGGGGTCCCAGCACAACGGAATCTCGATATTGTCGATATTAATATGCATGGCATCGGGTGTGCATCTCGGCGAATAGAGTGCTTTTCGTCATGTTTCGATACTACCTTAACGATCATGGGAACTGCATCCGAGGCATCATAGTTCATGATTTGCGACCACAAAGATGTGGTGAAACTTTGGGTAGAAACATAGAATTAAGAGGATCCTACTTAACTCTTCTACAACAAAACCCCCGTCGTACAGGTGAGACATCGGAGTTTTGAGCTGCATGGTAACTCACAGGGTCCAGTTGCTACCTGGGAAGCTTCTTGAGAAGCTATGCTTGAGGTGAAGAAGTCGTCTACGCGTTGATAGCTTCCAAGCCAACGAGCTCTTTTACTTATTGTATGCGAGACGACAATTGTTGGGAACAGTTAAGCAAGTCATATCCCGTCCTATATGCATTCGGACTTGATCGATTGCATAGCCCAGCTGCAAGCCGCTTCACTCAGTAATAAAACTCAATTAACTTGATTTAACTTGCCAATATTACCTCTACGTATACGGAGGGCGCATTGTGTAATACGACGAACGTGGAAGTTATCAGCTCTTTTTTTCTCTTCTGTCTTGTGCGACGTCTATTTTATGAATGTGAGTTGGTACGAATCCGATAGAAGTCGTAATGTAAAACTTACGAGCCACTGTTATTTCTTCAGCTTTGCTGACCACCCTTTCTTCTCAGCAAGAGTTGTGATACCCCTTGTCGAAGGCGCGCAGCACAGCATCGCATATCAAGACGTCAAGATAACCTGATGATTTGATGGCGTAAGTCATGGCTGAAACTGTCAATGCTGCTCAACCTACACCTTGTCCAGATGTCGGTGAGGCGACGCGTTGACAGGCGGACGTGGTTGACGTGGTTGACGTGGTTAACGTCGACTCTCTGGGCGATAGCACGTTCCGTGAAAGTCACTGCTGATTCACGAGCTCGTGTGCGCATACATATTTTTCAACGCCCGAAATACTAGTTAATAGATGCATAGACATCCTTCTGATCTATGTGTACGGTGTATGTACTCGGGCGAGAAGGGTCTTATTTATTAAGGGGTACAAGTATATTTTAATGTTATGCAGGATATGCAGTGCGACACGCATGGGAAAACAAAACACTCCCAGACCAAAAAAAAAAAAAAAAAAAAAAAAAAAAAAAAGCCCATAGGTAAGAATAAGATCATAGATCTCTCAGTCGATATCGATAAACCTGACCTGCGGAGTAAGTGTTCCCAGTTTGGGCTGCCTTGTTAGGATTAGTGAGGGGCAAAGGATTTACCGATTCATCGTGACTAGGTTGACCAGCTAACCCATATACGGATATATTATCGATGCAACTTATCGATGTAATTCTTAGATTCTTAGACGACAAAGTTCAAGTAAGACCCGTAGAGACCCCTGTTTTCCACCCCGCTTCCCATCATTTGCATACGAGCTGCAGTAGCAGAACCATTGGAACCATTGGAACCATTGGAACCATTAGAACCGTCAAGAATGCGGCGAACATACACCACTTTTCTACTACATATAATATAAATCCACGGCACTTGGAATACGCCTCTATTACATTTTCGTCATTAGATAAGTGACCTAGTCACTACAGTAGTCCGCAGCAGCTCACGGGCAGCTTAAATCCTAATCCTAACGGGTTGACGAAGACAAACGTGGGGACGGCAATGTCCGAAGCCACTGACCTTTGAGGCGTTCTTAAGGTCCATTCCTTTTTTAAAACGCACTGCCTCGCTGCTTGTCATTTGACGTCTTTTAAGTCTTCCTAAGCGCTTGATTTGAACAGTCAAGGGTTGCCTTATCCCCGACCTTTTTTTTTACTTGTCAAACCCACTTACGACGAATCTACTGCTGAAGTTTGCGCTTGGAATTACCCAACTCTCAGATACCGGCGAATCATAACTTATCGTACCTTGCCGCTTATCCGTCTGCAGTTCCGCAGTTCCAGAGCTCTCCCAAGGGACTAAACTAGAGTTGGCAGAATCGACTCGCAGCTGGTCAGCAAGGCTGAGGAGCTGGGCGCGCGAACTACATATCAACTGCATCTCTCCTCCTCTCATCACTACGCCCTGGTTGCCATGTTCCAGAAGTAATCTTCCAATAAAGTTGGTCGAAAATCTCCAATATGGTTGATGTCGACATCGACGCGTTCCTACGACAAGGCTATTGGCCTAACTCTAGAGCTAAAAGCCCAGATTCAAGATTGTAAGTTCCATACCTCAGCCCAAATTTGCGTGTGATGAGTCTTTATAAACCAAAGTTGGGCGAATTGCTGATACGTCATATGTAACGCAGCGCCACTTCGAGCACACCATCAAGTCAGTCTTCTTATGTCAATGTGACGGCTCCCAGTAGGTTGCCATATAACACCCGCCGCCAGCGTGATTATCCTCCACCTCCGAGTGTTGAGGATGAGACGGCGTCGCTCGCAAAGGAATATAAGGCAACGCTTCCAGTTCTAGGTGAGGGACCGGTTCACCGGGGAGATATTGATCAGCAACCGATCCTCCTTCCCGTGCATGAATTCAATCCGGAGAGGCGCTTCGTTATAGTCCCGACATCGTCCGAACCCACCGGTGGTACCTCGGGAAATGCTAGGAAGCTGCCGAGGCGACCCAAATCTAGGGATCTGAACCCCGAGCCCGAACCCGAATCCGAGCCTATCTCCTATGAAGCGAACACCGGTCGCAAGTATGAGTCGCGTACGCGCCGTGAAGAATCGCCTGGAGCCAAATCAGACACGCGGTCAGACCGTGAGAGACGCCGAAGTAAACTTGAACAACTGCCTACTATAACTACAGATATTGAGCCCGATTCCCGAAAACCCGAGACGAAGAGGCCGAAATCTGCGGCGAGATCTGATAGGGGTGATGAGAATTACTTCTCCCCACGTCATCATTCTCGACTTCAATCTGGGAGTACGTTGTCTCCGGATGTCATAGAACATGCAAGTAGAGGAAGAGACCGGGCATATTACCAAGGGGGCTCAGAGTCTTACGCTCAAAACCGAAATCGTTCAGCTCATACCAATGTTGAGTATGAGAAGAGCCCTCGAGATGATAGGAAATATAGAGATAAGCCCATCAAGTCGGCTAAATCAATAAGCCCTACTCATCACAAAAGACGCTCGACCGCGGATATCCCTCACCACTCGAGAACATCCTCTAAGGTAGATTATGAGAGGCCGCCACCATACACCGAGCTTCGGTCACCAAGAGGTGATAGTAGTACTCATAAGCAATACGAACGAGATGCAACGTCGCGAGTCTCATCTGATTCCGACGAGAGACCAGAAGTCCCACCTCATGGTGAACATATCTACTCAAGCGATGATGACGGACCGTTTCGGACTCGTCCCCGGCGCCATCGAGAATCAGTCGTATCTACGGACGGAAGATCCTATCTACAAAGCCCAGCAGAAATCAGACCCAGCGGCGACCGAAGATCTCGTGGACCCTCACCGCTCCCATCTGCAAGAACCTCTCAGATTTATGAGAGGGATTCGACGTCATCCCATTCACGCAGCTCTACGTTCCCAAAAGAAATTAAATTTTCACGGAGTGAACATCGTTCTCACAATTCAATGTCCCGCTCTTCTACGGGAAGATCCGAGTTTAAATCTTCTGCTCCGATCGTAATTCCTGCCGCCGCTGCTGCCGTTGCAGCGGCAGCAACTACAGCGGCTGTACATTCCAGTTCTCCTACTGATCCGCGTAGGTCAGGTATACTACCACCGCCAAGGGTAGGATCTATCCAGCAAGATCCTCGCTCGTCAACATCAGCGTTGTCAACAAGTCCCCAGAGACACGCTCGCCAACCGATAGAATCAAGTTCGCCAAGGAGTATCGTCGGCACAAAACAATCCATGCCCCCGTATAAACGATATCTTGACGAGGTTCAGGCTGGCGAACTACCTAATATGCGTGACTGCCCTCGTAGGCATCCAACTTCCGGTCACATGGATTGGCTAACACTTCCTCGATGCGATAATTTCGATATTTGTCCGTCGTGCTACGAAGCTACGTTTTCTCGTTCTGAATTTGCCCACCAATTCGTTCCGGCACCGTTCCGCTCGACAGATCGATATATCGTCTGCGACTTTGGTACTTCTCGATACTACCACATCGCATACTTCTTAACTAGAAAATATGGAATAGCGGACCTAGTCATGTTCCGAAATATCGCAAACGTTACTACCAAAAGCCAGCCCTGTACCGGAGCTAACGAGGTCTCTCGGATATGGTATTCCGTCAAGGACCCCCGTTCGGGTCATCCTGTTGAAAGCTTTACCGTCTGCTATACCTGTGCGAAAACCGTCGAGGCTTTACTTCCGAATCTGACAGGCCTTTTTGTGCCGATGGACTCCCCGGCCGAGCCTACGAGAGGCGTATGTGCGATGCACCAAGAGAATGAACGAAGATTTCTATTTTATTTCGATCTTTTAGAGGCGGCGGCCGATAAGGCCTTAATAACGAAGAGTACCCCGGATGTCCAGGCCTTAGCCGATAGGCTCCGCGATCTTACGGCTGTTCCCGAATGCGCCCGCAGTGTCCCGATTCAAAACGGCAAGTGGTATACGATGCGGTCGATTCCCGATTTCACGGTTTGCGAGGAGTGTTTCGGCGAAGCAGTCTGGCCCATGATCCAGCGCGATAGCAGCTCCATCGCAGCCAACTTTCACAAGAACCCGCAGCTGCTCCCGCTCGCGGCGTGCCAGCTGTACTCTGAGCGTATGCGCAATATATTCCAGTGGGCGGTGCGGCATAACGACTTACGGTATCTGGAAGCGAAGATCAGAGAGCGCAGGATGAAAGAACAGGAATACCACGCTACGGTCGTGGGGCTTGATCCGCGCCGCTTCGGCCAGGAGTGGGTTGACGCTGAACTCGAGCAGGCGACGAGAGAATGGCAGAGGTGGGAGTAATGTCATTATAATGGATAGATGGGGCAAAGTCATATAGATAGAAAAGGAGGAGTGAGGGTAGGGTAGGGTAGGTTAGGTTAGGGGGGTCATGGTATGGCAGGGTTATGAGACCACGCTGTTTATGTGTGATGAAGATGAATGAAATTAGATGCATAGTGACGAGTAATGAGATATGGTTACAGCGATTTTCTTAGATACGGCTTTTTGATTTGATACCTATACACGCGAGTAGTCTTGGGTCCCTTGTAACAATACCTATCCTCCTACACGGGAGTCCCATCAACCTAACTTCTCCATATATCTATCTCCTCTCCTCTCACCCTAGCGGTTTCCGTTCAACTGCTGCGGCCAGTCAGCGGGGCACGTCCCCGTGCAAGGGATACCACTGTCAGACTGGCCCTGGATATTACTGCACAGGTACTTAGGGGTACTCTTCCCATCGAGCGGCGTGATCTCGACGTTCTCAAAGCTAAACCCGGAGCACGGGTTACTAGCGGAGCAATGGATAGCAGCGGCGATATTATAGCGACTAGTGCCAGTAACATTGATCCAGCGGACGTCCTGGATGGGCAGGCGACTCTGATCGCAGCCGCGGGCGGTGTAGATGCAGGAGGTGACGTAGATGGGCTGGTTGACGTTCTCGGCGCGGATGTTGGAGAAGGTGACGTTGCGGACGCGGCCGTTGCCGCTGTACGTCTTGACCCAGGCCGCGTTCGAGCTGTGCGTGCACGTGATGTTGTCGAAGCTCACGTCCTGCACGAAGTCCGGCGCGTTCCCCGGGTTGTTGCCAAGCGACCCGATTGTCGCGCAGCCCGACTCGTAGCAGTGCACGTCGCTGACTTGCACGTTCGTGCTGTTGCCTTTGATTGCGATGCAGTCCTGTAGGATGCGTTAGCTTGGGTGGAGAGAAGGGGAGGGGAAGGGATGCTTACGTCGCCGCATGTCACGGTCCAATTCTTGATGAAGACGTCCTTCGAGTTCCAGGTATCTGTACCGTCGGTGTTTACGGTACTCCATTGACTATTACTAGTCGAGTTCATGTCCAGGTTTGTCATGGTGATATTCTCACTGTATGCGATGAACGTGTCTGGTTTCAATTTTCTTGTCAGTCTTTTACCCCTTTCACTTATACTTCAGCCTAGGATACTATTCGGTGGGGTTTAGCTTACGCCAGAATTGGCTCTGTCTCCAGGTAATTCCGTCGATAAAAACATTCTTAGCATGCCAGAGCGTAAAACTAATCGGTCGCCCAGCCTGGTTACTCCCACCACGATTCTGATCGTACCAAAGCTGACCCTGGCCGTCGAATAACGCCTTGCCGAAGCCACGGATACTAATATCTTGGCCACCAACGCGCCAGGCCGTGGATCGCTGCGCATACTCTACGCCAATGCTATTTCGCAGCCAGTACTGAATGTCTGAGGACCATCGAAGTGTACCGTGGATTTCGATATCTACGTTGCTGAGGTCCTTGATATCCATCACCTTTCCGATGTGGAATAAACCCTCTGTCAAGATGATCTTGCCATCCTTTCCGCATTGCTTGAAGGCGTCGAGGATCTGCGGCGTGTCGTCTGGTTCCTTACCACCGCTAGTCGGTAGAGGCGTCACCGTGCATGTCGAGCCTGTGACGTTGAGGGCCGCGGAGGCCCCGCTGGCGAATGCCAACAGAGCAGGTATAAGAGATGTGAACATCATTCTGTTATTCTTCCGTACGTTAACTTAGTCGAAGAACAATTATCATTCCCGAGCTTAGGGATGAATTGCGCAATCGCTATTCTTTATAGCTTTGGGGATCCGAGTCCTAATAAATCGCCGGACCGGAGATATTTCAAACTACGGTCCCCTCAGTGCCAAAATCTTCTAGAGCCGTACAACCAGGTAGCCCATATTACCGTCTTGGCTCTCGCGAAGTCCAGGCTACCTCGGTCGACGTTAGGCGGGCGGTGAAATGGGGGAGGGGGAAAGAGTCGTTGCAACGCAAACGAGAAGACATATATTATCTTGATACTAAATTAAGGAAAAACGTGGCATCGCGCACCCCAGAAAAGGACGCGCTCAAATCAGGGTTGCGCAGGCGAGGGGACGTAGACATGGATATTGGCGGACTCGGCTAATGTAGAATGGACGTGGAAGAAAGGGGCGATGTTGATTAAGCGGATATTAAAAATCCGGGGTCTAGACTACCTTTCTCACCTACCCGCAGCCACGGGGGGGAACTTCGTAGTATGGCAATATGATTGATGGAGAAATTTGATGAGATCAGGAGCTCGACAGCTCATCTACCGTCAGTGCATATTTTGCAGAAGGTAATATTTTCCATTCGTAGCAAGCTATTCACGAGTAGGAGTAGCTTACTATTGGATCTAAGTGAAGAACTTATGAACACCAATACAAAACCCCATTCGATGCTGAAGAAACCAGCAGTGTTGCAAATTCTTGCAGTAGCAGCGTTTACCATCACATCCGAGACAACAAATACATAATAGCTGTTGACAGGAAGTCTTGTATATGTTGATGCGTGAATAGTCTTCACCAACGTCTGTTATCTGGGCAGATAAGATATCCTTTCCATTAACATTAAGGATCTTAGGATCCAATTCGTAAAAATTACAGTTGAGAGTCCTCTACGAAAACAACTCATCTAACAAACCGCGTGCCAGTTCTAGTTTCCTCTAAGAATGAACTTCATCCTCTTGAAATAAGTAGGAGTGCTCTATGGATATAATTAGATCGATTAATGAACAACTATAACGCCGATATCGTCTGAACGCCGTAATAAAGTGCTAACACATAAGTATATATTATTAATGGGAGCATGTCAATATTTAGCATAACAGACCTGTCAACACAGTAACCAAGGCATATCAATAGTTCAACTAGGCAAAACTTAGTTTCTCGTATGAAGTTAATTATGCTCTCAAGAGCGCTTGAGAACGCTATTTGGAAGTGTAGGATAATAACAATATCGATACCGTAAGCAATATACTTCACATTAGTCCGGATAGCCTAGTATTCCTTACTTAAAATTATAAGATTAATAACAATTCACTAGTTAAAGTATCATATACTATAAGCACACTAGGCTCACTCACGTATCAGCCTCGGACTTTGAGGCTATGTAAAATAATATTAAACCATGGAAATAATCGAAAAATTGACGATTCGCTAGGAGCCATAAGTGTACATAAATCATTGAGACGAGGTTTCTTAGGAATAATTCCACTTCATAAACCTTCCGCAATTGTCTATAAGAAGCTTATCTCGTCTACTTCGACAATTGGTAATGGGTAATATTATAATCCTAAATACCTACCTAGGTAGTTCCTCATTGCCGGCCTTGCCTCTCTGTAGCCATATCGACTAGACCGTAACTTAGGTATCCAACAGATCTCAACGAGATAAACAATGCTATTATAAGGCTAAGCATACTTTAAGATGAAACAGTTTACGCTCCTTTACGCATCTGCAGCGTGAGGCACGGTCAGAGTACTAAGTGCTAGAGTAGGGCCTGTGCTGGAGTGTAAAAGGTATTTGAGTTTCATCGATATAAACAAACAACAACTTTGACTTTCACGAGTAAAAGTAGGCATATATAAACACTCCCCGGCTGCACTTCCCCTACAATTCCACTGCCACACCTTTTTCACTACACTTCCACTGCACTTTCCATTGCTACATCACCTATTCAAGCATCACCTATTCAAGCATCACCTATTCAAGCATCACCTATTCAAGCATCACCTATAGGATCAGTTCCAGGAACACGTCCAAAATGGACCAACACTTATGTTCACCACAGTATTACCATAAGTCTGGAAGTCATCCACAAAGTATACTCGGGCAGCCTCTACAAACTCATACACCCCCCGTAGTTGGGAACTATGCTACGCAGACTCACGTCGGCGAAATAGCGATGGACACAGGGGTTCACTATCAAGGGGGCATCTGCCCGCAACTCCCTAATCAACAAGTACCCAATCAACAAGCTCTTAATCAACAAGCCCTCCCCCAAAGAGCCCCCTACCCGCAGGCTCTTACCCAGGGAGTCCCCCTCCAGAGTGCCTCCTACCCACAGAGCCTTAACCAAACAATCTCCAACCCAAACATAAGCCATACGACCATGACGACAACGAATTTGATGGCAGCACCTCAGGTTTCCTATCCAATCAACCCTACACTTTATAACCCCCATCAGACAGCCCATATGCCAGGCTCTTCTCAAAACTGGCCATTGAATTCATTGATGCAACAGTTTTCTGGAGTGAACTGGCCTGGGAACCCAGTATTTGTCGCTCCTAATTCTCCGACAAACAACCAGCCAGTTCATCACAGTTGCAATCGACCGGCCATGGCTAGACAACGGCCTGCTCAACGGTCTGCTCAACGGCCTGCTCAACCTCCTGCTCAACCTCCTTCTCAACCTCCTCCATTCGGCCGGCCTAATGGCCAACCCGGTATGCGATTAAGTAACCAAAGGCAACCAAGGGCCCCCCTTGCGGTTCGAAGACAAGCACGGATGGCATCCGCCCAACCGGGCACTCCGTTCGTGACTCAAGTACAGCAACTGCCTCTGCCGACAGAAACTCCGACTCCAACAGCAACAACAACAACTACTACTACAACACCAAATAGCAAGCGGGGAATAACGGTGACTCCCAAAACAGAGGAAACTAAGAAATTCGGGGAACCTTTTGTTTTCAAATGGGGACCGTCAGATGCACAATCGTTGCCATCAGAAGTTCAGCCTGAACAACTGAAAGCTCAAATTAAACAGGCAAGAGCCCAACTGGACGAACTAGAAGCTCAACTAAAACAACAAGTAGCTCAACTAGAACAACCGAAAGCTCAGCTAGAACAAGCAAGAGCCCAACCAGAGGAACCAGAAGCTCGACCGGAACAACAATTAGCCCAACCGGGACAGTCAGAAGCTCAGT
Organism: Entonaema liquescens; assembly: GCA_902805475.1. Taxonomy (NCBI): domain Eukaryota; kingdom Fungi; phylum Ascomycota; class Sordariomycetes; order Xylariales; family Xylariaceae; genus Entonaema; species Entonaema liquescens. The sequence goes on along the minus strand of CADCSX010000025.1, from coordinate 771,813 downwards.
CGGTACAATCAGGAGCTCAGTCGGTACAATCAGGAGCTCCATCGGAACAATCAGGGACCAAGCTAGAACAACCAAAGGTATCGGCGATCACTCCCGAGGCCATCGAGGCTTTCAGGGTACCTGTCGAAGTTGATGTTTACCCACCCGAGTTTGATCAGAAGATTGAAGATACGCAATGGGACCCCGAATGGGACAAGTTTTTCGACATGGACCTATACTTGTCTGACGGAAAGGACCCGTCCAAATAAGCGAGATTCCCGGAGGTGTCCGGAGCGCGGATGGGACTGGGAATAGATTGAGAGCATACTTCTTGGACTTGGCTTTTACGATTATCGGTTTGGATAACAGACGTTGCATATTTGGATACGGAGCAACGAACACTAAAGTGTTATAGACATGTCGACCGCATACAAATTGTTACCTGGCGGTTTGTTTATTCTCGAGGAGAGGAATCTTTATGTAGCCCACTTTGGGGTTTGGATCATATGATATACCTACGCCTAGGATGGATAGGTCACCAGCGAAACCGGTTAGGATAGAAAATGAGATTTTTAGAATAGCGAGAATTTTTAATATAATATAATTATCCCAAACTTCTATGCCTTGTGATTCCTCGCGGAGTAACGAATGTGTTTTTATAGGTAGGATCTAGTTCCACATCGCAGCACAACCCTCATCACAGTATAGCTGGGAGGTGGGATGTTTAAATAAACGTAACGTTTTCGAAGGATATGACTTCAGGGGGCCATCTTACCTAGGCACTTCCCCCTTAATCCTGTCTATTGAAATAGTATATAAAGTTCATTGGTTGATAGTTGAATCATTTCTCACGCTGCTATGATTGAGTTTGTGATGACTTGATGGCGGGATAGCTTGGGGTCTTTCGGCTGTTTTGGGGGCGTACCTAACACCTAGCACCCGCACTGGCCTAGGGACGGTCCTGCCCGTCTTTTCTGCCGGGATTAAGTTCAATCGCGAGAAATATTGGACGACTTCGATCTTGTTGGAGGAATCAATATAGAGGGAGTTACTTTGAAAGGACGGGTTACAAGGTACTGGGCCGGGGAGGTGGTTGAGGTTTACGGGGGTCAGCTACCTGTACTACAAGTATTCTTAGAAATTCATTAGAGCGCACACATTTTCCAAGGTTAGGAAGATGCAATAGTTATGTGAATGAAAGTGTCATTTTGATCTATATAGTCCATCTATTCGACCCATATATCGATAGTCTAAGATCGCGGTCTTCTTTGCTCCCTTTCTTTTTCACAGAAAAGTCCCATGTTCTATCCATACGGACCCGAGAATTCCTCCAACACGATGCCCATGTTTAAGCCAAGGATATCTCCAAGAAAAAATGCCTTCGTCAATAAAAGCGAAGCGTAATAATCATTATGCCAGACCCAGAAATTGGGAAAGAAAAAAAAAAAAGAGTTAATACCCAGTTAACGCCGACCATGAATCTTTATCTTATGCGTAGCTCGTCATGCAAAACCACGTTTCTTACTTGAGGGGTCGTAGATCCTCTCCTTGATGAATTTCGTTAGGGCGACGTCGCCCCATTCTTCCCACTCGACCCACTGCTCTTCGGGTAGGGTGCTGACACCTTCCTGCGGGCAGCCTTCATCACCTCTCGGGCGACGATGACGCTGGCATCCCTGACGCGCTCGATGTGGGGGTAGATCAAGCCCTTGTGGACCTCTTCGGCATTCAAAGACTCGGCTAACGAGGAGGCCGAGGTGTAGACCATTTCGTCGGTGATCTTGGAGGCCTTGGCGAGGATAGCACCGAGACCTAGACCAGGGAACACGTAGACGTTGTTACCCTGGTTGGGCCAGTAAGTCACAGCCTGGTCGCCGGCCTTCACGGCAAACGGCGCAAATGGGGAACCAGATGCGAAGATGACGGTGCCATCTGTCCACTGGACTGCCTGTTCGAATGTGCACTCGGCCTTAGTGAGAGGGTTGCTGAGAGGGAAGAGGATGGGTCGCCTTCCAGAGCCGGCAGAGTCGACGGAAGCCTTGAGGGCACGAACGACAGACTCGGTGAAGACACCGAAAGTCGCGGTAAGACCCACGAGGGCAGACGGCCTCACGTATTCAATTACTTCCTCGAGGGTGCGGAATTGGTGGCCGTTGTTATCCGAGCGAGCGAAGTACTTCTTGTGCTCCGCCAGCTTGTCACCTCGGTCCACGGTAACCAAGCCCTTGGTGTCGACAAGCCAGAACTTCTCCTTCGCAGCCTGCTCTGAGAGACCGCGACGGGTGTAGTACTCAACCATCTGCTTCGCGACACCAACACCGGCCGAACCAGCACCCATGAACACTAAACGCTGCTCCTCGATGGGAACGCCGGAAAGGTTGACAGCACCGATGTAACTAAATGCATGTAAGTAATCACCGAAGAAAAGCCACGATTATATTGGAACTACTTACCCAGCCAAGACGACGGCACCAGTTCCCTGGATGTCATCGTTGAAGCACTTGTACTTGTTACGGTAGCGGGCCAAGTAGTTGAAAGCCTTCTCAGTCTCGAAGTCTTCAAACTGGACAAGCATGTTGGGGTAAACCTCAGCGGCAGCCTCCATGAACTCATCCATGAACTCCTGAGCGACGGCCGGCGAGGGGCGTCTGGCTCGGAGACCAAGGTACAAGGGGTCCTTCAGGTTAGTCTCATTGTTGGTACCGGTATCTAAGACAATGGGTAGTGTCTTTCCGGGGTGGATACCGGCGGCACCGGTGTACAGGGCCAGCTTGCCGATCTGAGCAGGAGTCAGCCACACGATTCAACGGGCACTAATGTAAGCCAAGATGGCGAGATGGTGGGAACTTACGGAGATCCCCACACCATTCATACCGAGATCCCCCAACCCCAAAATGCGGGATCCGTCCGTTACCACGCAGATTTCGGGGTCCGGATAAGGCCAGTTACGCAGGATTGTCTTGATCGACCGGCGCTGCTTGATGGAGATGTACAACGCCTCCGGGTGAGTGTAGAGCGTAGAGTACTGCAGACACACATCACCGATGGTCGGCGTGTAGACCAGCGGCATCAAGTCGCGAACATTGTCAATAAGCACTCTGTAGAACAGATCCAAGTTTTGAGTCTTGAGATGCGACAGGTACAGGTACTTGTCAACATTGGTCTGCCTGGAGTTGATGACCTTCATGCACCGGGCAACTTGAGTTTCAACGTTCTCCATTGCGTGCGGTAGTAGACCTGTGAGGTTCTTAGAGACACGCTCATCTGGAGTAAAAGAGAGTCCTGAAAAGCATGGGTATTAGTAGGAAAGCAAACGCAAGGGTGGTTGGGTTTTGTTGAGAAAAACTCGGCGGAAGAATTACCTTTGTTCCACAGAGGCTCTCGCAGTATCTGGTAGCCACCAGCGGCGGACTGCGGAACGTAGTCTGTACTTCGGTACTGTTGGACCTCGCCGTAGTGGTTCTGTGCGTAACCTCGAAGGCCGTCTAGAGCAGCCATTTTCATCTGTTCTTCAATTGCAGCGATATCGACCGACGACATTGGGTTAAGCGCAGACTGCCTCCGTTGCAGAGATAAGGACAGACGTTTACTAGAGACGGAAGTATGAGAGGAACGCGCAGAGGCGATCGAGAAAGAAGAAGGAGAAGATGAGCGAGGCGTTGATATATCTGAACTGGCGGTGCTGTAAGTGCTAAACGCCATTGGACGTCGCGGTGACGGGTGGTGTGCAAGTATTAAAAGACAACGGTTGGATGTTGGGCTGATGGGGTAATACGGAACAGCAGGACTAATAGGGGACTGTCCGATCCAGCTGACGGTACCAGAACCAGAGCCAGAGACAGAACCAGAGCTAGAACTGGGTGAAGACAACGTGTACGGAGCAGCAGGCGAAGACGATGGTTCCCCTTTTCGGATATCACTACCAGTAGTGGTGCAAGAGAAAAGTCCGGAATGCAAGGAATGCAAGGAAGGCAAGGAAGGCAAGGAATACAAGGAACTAGGTTCGGGTGGGTGAACGTGATGTGTCTGCTGATTACTGTCCCGGAGAGTATTCGTGTAATTTCTTGTGTTATTGCCGTGGTCTTTAATCAAAGTCCGTTCAACTGCCAGGTCGTCAATGAGGCCATGCGCAGGCGGGACCTGGCTTCTTAATAGGAATAACGGCAAGGCGGCACTAGGATAAGTGCTACCAGTAATACTAGATCTGGCATGAGAAATAGCATAAGAATAACCAAGGATTCTAGTTCCGTATGCCTTCGTTCTCAGACCTCTATTCGTTGCCGCTAGACGACTGCTAACACGGAGCCGTGTAAGCTGTGACAAGGGCGAACCGGGGTTTCGTTGGGGTTTCATAGGGGATCAAACACTAGGTCCAGATCACTGTAGTATTGTAGTATTTTTTCGTTATTAGCCCAGGGAAGCCCTAGAAAGCCCAGGAGTCCAGGAGGAGCCTAAGGGGGCGGCTGATCGGCAAGTTACGGAACGAATAAGAAGAGAGGAAAAGGCAAAAAAGGGTAGTGTACGAAAGTACCTAACCAAAACGAAGCACGGCCGTACCGAGATTCTGCGCAATTAGGTATGCTCCAATCGCGAAAAAAAAAAAAAAAAAGAGATACTTAATCTTGAATGAGAGGTACGTCAAGAGAAAATAAAGTGTGTAAATCAATTAAAGCAACGTCCGAAAAGGGCAACTGGTAAAGTTCTGGATGAAGTATGTAGGAGTCAACAGAGACAACTTCATAGACCTAACAGACGATCTAAGGATAGAAAAAAAAAATTTAAAAAAAAAAAAAAGAGGATTCTAAGTCAAGATAGAAAAACTCACCAAATTTCCGGATTTTTTCTTCTTTCTCAAGAACATAAACGGAAAATTTTTGTTGGGACCCGATCAACGGGAAATCAAGAGACGACCGTACGAATGTACGCCGGTACTTACATTACATGACATTACATGTTTTTACATATACATATACATATACATATACATACATCCATGTTGTGGTGTGTATCTTGTGTATATGTATATGTATGTGGATGTGTGGGTGTGTGTAAGAGCATCGTGAAAAGGTAGTACAGGGTCAGGCATTTCTACACCGTAGGGTTATCCCATCCCTTAAGGTTATGACCTCCATTCCTCGAATAGCTAATTGTACGTACTAAAAAAAAATAAAAAAATAAGGATACTCCAAATAAGGAAAGCTTTGCAGTTCGTAATTGGACCCGGGGAACGATCCTTAAGACTAGCCATAAGAACTAACTGACTCCTTCGTAGTGTAAGTGGACCTATTTGTACCTTAAGGCAACCCAAGGTAGAAAAAGGTTGTCATCAGCTGCCTTCACATGTTCAAGCCGCCAAGTTACGACGTTGAGTGAGAGAGCAAGAGAGAGCATAAGCGCTACGTATTACAGGAGTAAAGTAGGACTGTTTTGACTTAAACACATGAAGAACGCCCATTTGCTTCACTTTTAATTGTGGCTGATTATGATACGATTCCTCTGCAGACTTTGAACCCCCAAGAATTGCCACGAAACGCCTTTCTTCGTCAGCGACAGCGACAGCAACATTCACGAAATTTCTAGTGTATGACATGTCGCAACACGGACTCCGAAAAAGTTTGGGGTGCATCGGATTCTCCCTGATCCTTGACGTTGCATGTCCGTCGATCCCGCAGTCCCGACTCTTGTGACTGGTCCGAGATACAGCCAATTGAGCTCTATCTCCCCGTCCCTGCATAAGTCGGATTTGCGACTTGGGACCGTCCAATGTTTCTGATTTGATTTCGATAACGTACAGGTAATCTATCATCTCCAACTGTCCTAGATGGCGCTTCCGTTCCTTTTCTTGTCTTTCTCAAAAGTTGGGGAATCAGATCGAGAGAGCTCCTTCGTGAGATCTTGTGATCCGTCAACGGTTGGAGGTCTTAGCATACAAGAGTATCACCGGGGATAAGAGGGTATATCAGATTTCCGAATGGAAATAGCGGGAGATCATGACTCGAGATGGTCGTGTGCTTGACTAACTAAATCATATGCTCTCTATCTCTACCGTTGCATGCCTTACATGCCTACTTAGGTTAGGTATGTCATGCTAAGGGGCCTAAGCAAACTCCTTTACTTCACCATGGCCCCCGTTCATTTTAAAAAATTTAGCTTCTAGAAGCCCAATCTAGCACCAGGCCGAAATTGATCATGATATTACAAGGCATGACCGCGCCGAAGGATGGGGCTGACAGGGCTGACGAATCTTGTACTAACCCTTGTAAGGGACCCGGATTCTTCCGATCTGAAAAAAATGCCACGAGGTTTGGTGGGTTTGGTGGGTTTGGTAGGCTTGGGTATTGCCGACTGGGTGCGTAGCAGTGGTGGCTAGTTGCATCCGCCGCCCATAGAATCGGTGCTGTAAGTCTACTATGACAACCTCACCGAGTTCTAGCAACTTGGTCGATATATCAGATTCAACAAGAATTTCAAGATGACCGAAGCATACATATCCGTAATATATGTTCACCGCATCAGCCAAACCCGTCGGAAGAAGTAGGGAAAAGTCGTCCTTACTGCAAGTTCCTTCGATTCGGTGCTTGATACGACCGTCGATTCTTCGGCTTCTTCCCGTTCGTCTGAAGAACCGCCCAGCCTGTGCCTGTCAGTGCTTAGCAGGGAAGAATTCCCCACCAAGCTCAAACATAGATTCACCGTCACTGGGCACCCTACGAGTTTTCATCTTTCATGCAGCCCAGTTTGCTCCCCACTTGGTCATCGAATCGAGCTTTTCTCCAGACTGCGGAGATACACCCACCACCAGGGCAGGCATTTGTAGGCTAATATTCTTCACACTATGGTAGTAATAATTCGCAAAGCTCCATTTTGACGTACGCATGACCCTAACGAGCAATGAGCAATCCACAATACCCGCCAAGCTCAAAGGCCTAGCCTCCTGGGAACGGTGAGCATTTTCAATATCGTGACTAACGAAAGGGTCTTTGCCATGGCCCACGATCGTCGCGCCCGTTTCTAGAAAGTCGTCTGAATAATATATATTCGGTCAACGACTTAGCGGGTGCAACTACATGTAGCCATACCCGCCCGCACTGCAGCTCGTTTACCGCTATGCTGTCTCAGGGTGCACCCTGCTTTCTTGGCTTTTGAGCTTGTCTTGACTCTCGCTTCTCAATGCATTGTCTTGGGGTATTCAATAGACAATAGAGGCAAACTTCTTGTCGTAACGTGCCAATGGTCTAGGCGACTGGGAGCGTGCTGCTCGAAGTTTCAGAACCCCTTTCAGTCCCATTGATAGGAACCTATGTTAGGTAAAATTTACTGATACACATTCACATTATCGCATTCATGTGCCGAGATACCATCAGCCATGCTGTTATAATCGTTGCCGAATACAGATCAGCATCCACTGATTGCCCATTCCTGTCTCGGTGTTAGGCAGAATGGTCACGATGCGGCTAAATATTCCGCGGAGCTCGAAGCACGTATTACGTTAAGATAGCCTGAAAATTTTCAGGTGCAATTTCCCGTTAAAATGTGACGATGTCGTCATGAGTGGAAAGAAGATATATCCTACCAGCAGTCATTCCGTTCTACTGGTATTGCCAATATATAGCAATAGCACTAGACCCACGCCGGTCGCTGTCTTGTAGAAGGGATCGTCACTGGAAACTTACAAACACCAGGATGTCGCAGCGAAAAACTCTGCTCCTCAGTAGCGCTCCTTTTTTAAGATAGACTTCTCTATCTCAGTAAGTGTAAGACTCGGCTAGGCTTCAGGAACGAATTTAGTAACATTGTGTTGTATTCTGACATGAATCCTCCAAGCATGAGACACGATCAAAAATTCTTTCAACTCTATGTAGCATTTCTTTGACTAATGATATTATCCTTTCCCTAACTTATTTGATGTCAGCTTGTAGCTTTTGAAATGTTACTTCAGCGCGTATGAGAATATCGCTTTTAATACAATCAGGTAGGTAGGCGTCCTCGAGAGTGAGGTTTCCCCTCAATATAAAACCAAGTAATGATAGCGCCAAATATAATGATAAGCTTACCTGGGTGGTACAATTGCGACGGAAAGCCTTTTCAACTTCCAAAATCTATTTGGGAATGCCGCCCCATGTGTTATCCGTTAAATAAAACATGCATAGGTTGCTGAAACAGGAGTAAGTTCAGTATATGACCTCCTATATACAGTTGTCCAGGTAGATTAACTAACCCAACCACTCAAGTCGCACACATATCCAAGGGTTTGTTAGGATTGAAGAGTTCCATCTCTGTTCACTCAGCTCACCGACTTGATTGAAACTACTTGAGATATAAGGATCCGTAATAGGTACCCAGTCAACAATATCAACAGTCATCTGATAAGCTGACGGGTTCTTCTCAGGGCCCTCTTTATATCAATAAGAGGATGATAATTACATGCGCTCACCCCATCAATCTCATAGCTAATATATGTAACTACCTACCTAGGTAGCTATTACCTATTAAGTACCGTACTTCATATTTATGGCTTCTCGAAGCACATGACCGCATATCTAAACGTTCCATTTGCGTAGCCTCTCCTCATTGCCCTGAACGCCTGTAAAAACGCAAGACCATCCCTACCTTGCGATATAGCAAAGGCCCATAGCGAAGGCGAGGATACCAAAGACCACGATATATCCCTATATATGAAAATTAGCTTATAGACTCCGCAACACAATTCGAGTATCTTACCATGTCTTAGCTACATCCTTACTTATATCAACAGGCTCCCTGCGGGCCTTAAATCCCGCCCGCGTCGCCAGCGCGACATACTCGTCCGCAGTATAAAGCCGGGGGAGCAGCATGCCGTCCTCAATGGGCTTGATATCCGCAGCCTCCTGCTCTGGCGACAGATCCGGCGCCTTGAACCAATCCGCAATAACCAGGAGCGCCCCGCTCTTGACCAGGGAAAACGACGAAGAAAAGAAAAGCTCCTTGTTCGGCAGGTGCGACAGCGCCTCCGATATCCAGACGCAATCGAACGTCTCCGCCTCGGGACGGAAGTGCTCCAGCATTTTCTCGGCGTCGAGCTCTAGGAAGCGGACTTGGCCTCCGGCCTTCCCCGCTTCCGCGGGATACTTCGCAAAGCCTCCTGGGGACGAGGCCGAATCACTGGTTTCGCTGGCAGTCACCTGCCGCGCGATCTCGACCTGTCGCCCGCTGATCGTGATGCCCGTGACCGTGCAGCCGCGCTCGCGCGCGAGAAACCTACTCGTGCCGCCGATGCCGCACCCGACGTCTAGGACCTTGGCGCTAGCGGGCAACGCTGAGATCTCCAGGAGGAAGTTAATCAGGTTGACTTGGGCCTGCTCCTTGGTCTCATTGGGGGATTTGAAGAGACCGTGATGGATATGTTGGCCCCTATGAAATGGTTAGTTGATTACCCGCCCTACACTTGACATGGCTACCTATCTAATGGAATGAGGGGCAGGAAATACCATAGCGAGTAGTAATAATCAGACGCAATCTCGTAATGTGTCTTGATCCTGTCCTTCAACGAGTCGAAGGACCCATGTGCCTCAACATTGGGAATCTCGTGTTGGTCTCCGGGGTGGACTTGTTGGCTCGATACTTCCTGTTGAGCCATATCTAATAAATAACTAAGGTATGTCTTATAGGTACTATACAAGAAATGCCACTAATATACTATGTAAGAGATGAGTGCGTAGTTAAGAAGTAGATTTAGTTGTGTAACTGTTAAAAGAAGCTATTCTGGTGAGGTCCTCAATAGATATGGGCCGAATCAAGCGCTAAGGCAAGCAACCAGGATCTAATGTTGGTTGCATGTCACCTACATATTGATGAGCACTTGTGACAAGTCCTGAAACGTTGAACCATCGCTTTCGCTTTCGCTCTAGTTGGCAAATAGTTACGTCATGATGAAACCTACGATAGGTAGGTAGACATGCGGGTGGTTTCTTCTTGGTATTATTGAATTTGTGCATTTACATAACTAAAATACATGTAATATGCGCAACCTTGGAAAGGTCAAGTTAAATAGTTTAAATAAGTAACTATCAATATTATATTCTTTCATAAACACACACTCAAAAGAGTTGAGATATATGCTACCAAGTCGACTATAAAAGGTGTCTCATCTCATCCCGTCTCTTCTCCTCTCAGGCCGTCCAACAGAACAGAAATGCGCCGTATAAACGCCTCCCCCATATTCCCCCCTTTCCTACCTGAACGTGAAAATAAATAAATAGATAGATGAAAACGTAGTTGGTTAAACAAACTTGAACTCCTCATAGGGTCGCTTGCCTGTCTAAACGACAAGTCTAGTCCCCCTGGATGTCATCGGCCGTCACAGTAACGTTAGTTCTGAATGGTGGGAATCCCTCCCAACCATTTCCTTTCCTTTCTCTCTACTCCCATCCATCCCTAAATCCTTTTTTTGGAAGAAGATAAACACCACAACCCGCACACCCCGTGCTCGGTTCCTCCCGCCCAAATGCCCTCGATGCCCCAGATATTTTTCTTTCTCTCTCTCTCTCGCACTCACGCTTATGTCTCGCTCTCTAGTCGAATGTAACGCCTGGGCACCACTCGGCCCTGCGTATTTTCGTTTTGCGCAAATTTTCGGAATAAATAGTATGGCCGCTCTCGTGATATTAGTACTCCCCCCCCGTAAATTAGCGGAATGCTAGATTCATCCCCCATTATGTGTGCCGCGGCCCCAGTTCTCAAAGTTAGGGTACTGCTCCCCCCGTGAACTCGGCCCAGTCCCAATCAAGTCCGGTCATCTGCCATAACTCCTGCGGCAGCAGTGGCTGGTACCCGCCTCCGCCCATACCCCCGGGCCCGGCGGTACCTGGGAGGGGCGGCGACGCGATTGGTTGTCCGAAGCCCGTCACCTCGGAGAAGTTCCCAAAGTCCATAGCGTTCGGGTTCCACTCCTGCTGTTGTTGCGGGGACGGAGACGGCCATGCATTTGGGCCGTCGCGCGGTGCCGATCCATTATTCGAGGACGCCGTGTTCATCGGGCTGAAGCCACCATTCGCTGCGTTGTTAGCGCGGTTCTGTTCCCCGTTAAACTTGGGCGATAGCTGTGAAGTTCCCGAGTAGTTTCCGGTCGGTGTTGCTGCCGATGAGGGCCGAGGCGTGTTACTAATTTGTGATGGAGAAGCCTGGCTGGTGGAGGACTTCTGCGGCTCGTGACTCTTGCGCTTCCGTCGGTTCGTATCGCGTTCCGCCTTTTCGATGACGATTTTGGCGATGCGCTCGAACTCGGAGCACACACCGAGCATACGGTGAACCCCACCGGTCTCTGCCTCTTGGCCCAAGGTGGAGAGGAACGTCACCACTAGAGCCATTAATTTCGTGTCCGACTTCGCTCGCGGGTCCAGGGGGTTCTGCAGGATATTCCCGAAAAGCGTGACGAGTGCCGAGACAGGGAAGTAGAGTATGAGCCTACGGCGTGTTAGCAGAGGAAAGGAGTGCGGGTAGAAATGTTGGGGGACTCACCAGACGCAGGAAAAGTCGCCTTGCGGGATATACTTGAGTAGTTGAATACTTGCCCTGGCGGCGGATGCGCACAGAGCTGCAGATGCAAATACCCGCGGATTTAAGGGCCTAGCATTTAGACCCTGGATTGCGTAATTGGATAGTCGACTTGTCCAGTAGCCGTGGTGTATAGACATGCGGTGGATTGTGGTGAGGGCGTTGTAATAAGAGAAATGTAACATGACCACATGGACTATCAAAGGAGTGTGAGACGCTTTTATTTCGTGTTCTGGGCGGAAGTCAATGGGGATGTTGTCCTTCCACGATTCTAATTGTTTATCAAGTTCGCCGATAGTTTGCAGCAGCTCGCCGTCCGACAACTTGGTGGCCTTCGTAGAATAGAGTTTCTTATAAACCTGGCTTTCAATAACTGTCAATTCGCACATGGCTCGGAATAGATTCATCTTTCCCTTTCCGTCGGCAAGGGGAATGTTGCCAATATTGTCTACTGGGTCGGCATCTGGGAGTTCTACATTCATGTCATCGTCATCCTGAGCTGGGGGCCGTCCGGATCGGAGGCACAGATCCTTATCCAGCATGTATGCTATCCAGAACACTCGTTTCCTCTGCTCAATCTCGACCGGGTTCAGATTAAACCCACTTCCGCGCTTATGCAACCCGATACTGTGAGACAGTCTGATAGCTGCGGCAACCAGCAGGAATGACGGTTGGGGGTTAGGAGTTCCCTGCATGAAAGAGGCCATTCCAAGCAAGGCCTGCACACTTAATAAGTCGGTATTGCGCATCGTTAATTCGGAGAAAACACCCATGGCATTCTTCATGTACGCCCATGACTTGTCATCCTCTTCCTGCGGTACTAAATTACTCATGACTCGGAGGCGATGCGCGATGGCCAATGCGACATTCAAGCTGGCCCACCATCCCGAGCCCTGGTACGGGTCATTGGAGTACTGCCTCTCAACAAGATGCATGAATGTTGGCTGGTGGAACAACGGGAACATGCAGTTGAAGTTGTCAAAATAGTCTTTGAGCAGGGATAACGCTTCTGGTTTGGGGGGTAATTGCCGATAAATCGGACGATGGAAAAGGTCGCTGAAAATCTCGGGTTTCCAGTCATTCCATTTATGATCATCGATGGATACTTCCGAGATCATTTGTTGAAATGATCTGTCTCCGGTCTTTTCATTCACCCACTGGATACCTTTCGGTGAGAATATAGAGAAACCTGACGATGACCCTGATGCAAGTTAGCGAAATCCCAACACGGGTCATAGCTGTGGGTAGTTTTATGAGTAGTACCTATATATCTCGTCTCTCCCGACTGATTCGTTACTAACGAACACATCATTTCAGATAATGACTCGACCTCTTCATCTTTGGGCCGCTCGGGTTGCGGTGAGCTATCTTTCCTATCGCGATCCTTACTCGGCTCTGGAGATGTTAGAGAACTTCGAGGAGTTGATGCTGCGCCATCGTGACCGGATGCCGCTTGTGACGGCGACGTTGGATTCGATGTAGCTGCTTGCGAAGCTTGTCTCGACTGCTGGTGCTTCTCAGCGAGGCGCTTTTCCAGTGTAGCTAGATCGGTTGACTCGTCATCGTCTCCAAGTAGGCCTTTCTTATATTGTGAGCCAATGCAAAATGTATTAGTGAAGGACTTAGACCGTACCGGATAGTCTCAGCAAACTTTCCATGCGACCTAAGCGATTCTCAAGGCCCTCGATATACTTAGCACTATTTATAAAGGTTAGTCCCAAACCACCATTTACTTGAAGCACTTAATCCTCTCGTACCCTTTCGGCGGACTTCTTTTCTTCTCGACTTGCGTGAAGACGCAGTCCGTCTTATAATTGATACAATGCGTGCATGCGGGGAGCTTTCCATCGCACTTGATTTTCTTCTTCCGGCACATATCGCAAGCCTTCATTTATTCGGGTCAACCTATGTACAACTGCACAACCGAAACTGGTGACAACTCACCCGCGCAATTCTCCTTCTCTTTGCATCATTCGGATCATCTAGCAAAGCTGACGGATCGAACGCCATTTGCGCCGCGAGGTCCGGATGTAACACTGGCAAGCCATCGTGACTATAAGCTCCGAATATCTGTGGTGGTTGGTTCATTAGTTGCGGACGGGACATTCCTGGTATCTGGAACCCCCAGGATCAACTCTCATGTGATCCATCGCGCCTCTCCTATAAACCTAATCGTTTGTTTTGGTTGGAAATCGTTGTTCTGGGCGATAAGAAAATCGACGTGGTGGTTATCGAGATACACGACGTTATCGTGGGGGAGTTTTGGTTGATTTAGAAAGTCAATGTAAGTTGACGTTTTGGAGAAATAATAATAATTCAGCCTAGGTTACTTTTAGATAGGTACTTTGTGTAGTACTGGGATTTTGCGGACTTAAAGTGTTCCCCCATAGACCATGGTCCATGGAACATGGGACAGCGATCGATCTCCTTGCCTGTCTTTTATTGAAATTGCCAACAGGCCTGGCTCCAGTCGAGACGCTTAGCAATGCGCTATTCGCTCGGTGAATTATTCCAAGGGGGGCTTGGGGCGGGTTTAAACGCCGAGCTGTATGTGCAAGGGCTTCTCTGTGCGATGTACACTTGCGGACTCGTACTCGTTTCTTTTCTAAACTTGGTACCAGAAAACTAATTAGAAGATTTAGACGCCAAGAAATGTTGATTGAACACAAAGATATTTTAGATGGCTATTTTAGGGGCAACAATCTGTATGGCTGAGCTATCATGTCGCGTGGCTTAGATGTCAAGACCAATAGTTTTTCGAAATACATATTAAGCTTATTCTTGTCTTCTTCCGTAAAACGAGGCAGGAAGAAGAAGAAGGGAAAAAAGAACTTGTAATATTTGAGACAAACTGAATGGAAATTCCGTTGTCTGAGACCCTGTGATGCCCGTCCGCTGGTACCGCTAGCTGGCTACTGACTAGCATCGACATTCAAGGACGTGCGAAGACTCCCCTCCTAGTCCAGACAATGATTCAGTGGGATTGAGGTTCCCCGCGAATCAGAATTCACCATGACAGCACCAAAGAGTCTGGGGTGGTATTATGAGGGGATCCTTTCGCCCTGAGTACCGGCAGGGCCTGGTATGATAGACGCTTGAGTATCCTCGGTTCTCATGTACTACACCTCCGTAAGTGCCATGATCCATGATTTGCAATCCAGTTAACAAGATTTGCGATCCCGCCGATTAAAATTCATCCCAAGACCCTTAGTTCCCCCCTGAAGTTAAGGCAATAGATTATCGAGGAGGTCGAGAATTAACTCGATCGGATAGAATGACACGCTAGACCCTTGGAAATTGGAGAAAACCTCCCGAGTCCTAGTCTAGCCCCTCTTACCCTTTTTAGCAATTAAGAAAATCAAAGCGTCTCTTTTTTTTTTTTTTTTTTTTTTTTTTCAAAGAGTCCTTTTACATAACATAACGCTAGGAGGGTCGGATTTCGGATTTTAGTAGTTGACTAATAGAAATTGAGGCAACACTTTCTTAACAGATTAAAGATTCAAGAACTTCTGTATATTTTTCAAGTTAATCCAGTAAGCTTACGTATCCCGTCAAAACTTGTGACGACATATGGTAGGAAACATCATATGATTAACACCTATCCAGGTGCCACCAGAACGTTTGATGTCAGAGGCCGCCAACGACATGCATATGGTTGATAAGCTTCAATCCTTCCCAGCGCTAGGTTACGTGCATCCCCGTTCCCATTCTTGGTTGCCATGCAGAGGTTGCTATCGTTTCACCCGCCTAGTGTGGGATGAAGAATCTGATCTAGACTCAACACCCAAGCCGGTGACGAGATCTATCAACAAGCGTATGTGTTAGTGTCATCCGGGGTAAAGAGACGCAGCATAAACACCAACGAGCTAGACTCAACTTGATTCTGTCACCTTTCTAAACCGGGCGTTTGTCACCAAGCAGCGTGGCGGGATGGCGGTATAGACCATAACGGATTTGTAATAACAGGCCCAAGCGTCTACGGAATCGTGGATAAGAGAGCCAGTCGTGTTTCATAACCGTCTCAACTACTCATCTTAACGAGCCCCTACGTCGATCATATATTAGGTAGTAAAATGCAATGCACACTTGTGCTTATGGATAAAATGCTTAGCAGCCAACCCAAAGTCTCAAGGAAGCAATCATAGTAAAGGATTGTCTCTTAAACCAACCCTAATAGGAAATAAACTAACTTACGACCCATCCATACACTTGACAGGGCTACCCGCCGGCATAATAGGGCAAAGTCTTTCCACTGAGGTCCTGAAAACGGTTTTCACACAAGATCCGAGATGACATAGGCTGAATATGTCTGATGACAATTATGCTTGATTAGGAGCAGACCAGAGGAGACGGCTGCCGCGATCTCGACTCCCAAATATCGTGCTCTCATTGCCGCTATCCAGCCCAAAGGCTCGGAACGACATTTGTTTGACTATTTACAAGAAATGGTTTACACATCGGACGTAAGGAAGAAAGCCGGAAAAAAAGGTTGGCTTTCGTATCCTTTTCCCTCTCCCCATATCCCTTTTTGAGATTTTATTTCAAATATCAACGCCAACCCGATGCCGTGACGAGTATATATCGACACAAGATAACAAACAGGTATCATCAAAAGTATATAAAAAAAAAAAAAAAAAAGGTGAAATTGTATACAGGGCAAAGATGAAAAAGCAGGGTATCTATCCAGGGGTCATAACTCCTCGGTAAACCGGGAGGCTGAGCCGTGAGAACGACTCGACCCATCGTAAGAAGGGTGGGATCTTCCCAGTGGATCTCGGGGAGGAGGCGCAAGGGGTGAGTTGTTTGAAACGGGACTGAAGGGTGCCTGTTCCGTCTTCGGGGTCCGGGCCGGTCCCGGGTTAAACACCGGGACTCCGCTTTCCGGCCGCATCGGGACGCCCACAGCTAACCTAGTCGGCGCGAGCCCACCACCTAATCCAGGGAAGGTCGAGTCCCTATATTCGACGGACTGGTCGCTTAGAATAGTATCGCGGGGATCCGTGTAGCCATCCCCGCCGAACTGAATAACCGGTGGCAACTTCCTACCAGAAACCTTGGAAAATCCTCGTTCACCTCCATCCGCAGAAGCGGCGCTACGTGCGGAGATTCGTTTATGGCCAGTCAAGTTGGCGAGAGCCGCGGGAATCGCAAAGGGAATTGAACGCCGTCTTTCAGACATACCGCCGCCGTCGCCTCCGCCCGGACCTATATTCCCAACCAAACCGCCGCCGGTACCTCGTTCACTCGTGGAGCCCCGCATGAGCTTAAGGGTGTTCTGGCGTTTCTTCCATTTCAGAAGGAAGAGAGCAAGAATCAAAATACCTGCAAGCGCAGCTACACCTCCTAGAACGCTGCCTGCGACCGTGGCCGCTTCGGGTCCATTTGAACTGGAGTCATCAGTCGCTACGGCGCTTGGAGATGGTTGTGCATTGCCACCGCCAATGTTACCATCATCCGTCTGGGTAGGTATCCCCCAAGAACCAACAGTGGTTGATGAGGGGTTAGAGCGAGTGGTAGTCGTTGGCGAAGAAGTAGCAGAAGAATCAGATGGAAGTATAGTACCAAATGACCCCGACACGGAGGTATTGAAACCTTCGATGGAAAATGAACGTAACGGAGTAGAACTAGTACTGTTGCGAGAAAGAGTGGACGAAGAAGCTGCGCAGAAATGTTAGAAGCCAATAGCCAGACGATAGCAGTGGAGTAATTAATTAATTACAAGGGGAAAAAAAAATAGAACAGTTAATACGTACATTGGGTTGTGTTGGTCACGCCAGCCAAGGATGGGAAAACGGGAGAGCCTGACAAAGGAGTGGACGTCAAAGGCGAATAAGATAATGTGGAAAGGTAGTAGGCATCGAAGACTCCGACGGTGCTACGGTCGGGTCTATCGTGGGGATGGTAGTCGAAGAGAGGCTGTCGCCTTCATCGTCGCTAGTTCCCGGGGAAGAAGTAGGTAAGCCTGGAGCAGATGTAGAACTTGATGATGTAGTTGTGCTCGGGTCGACAGTAACGTCGGGTTCGGAGCTAGTGATATAGTTGGACGTAGATGTCGATTTGGATGGGGTGAGAGTCTGGAGAGTAATGGGGACACCGGCTGAATCGATAAGTTCAAGAACGGAAATAGTCTCGACGATTATAGTGGGTTCCGAATCGGTACGTTTGTGGCCCCTTTTGTTACTGTTTTGAGAACGAGCGTGGTGGGTGTGGTGGGTGTGGTGGTGGTAATGATGGTGGTGGCTTTCTTTGGAGTTGGAGTTGTGAAAATGACTGTGTTGATGTACGTCTCGGGTCTGAGGGAGTGAAGACCCCGAGACTGGGGTTGTCATCGCGCGTGGCGGTGAAATGGAGAAATACGAGCTTTTTTTCGAAAGTGCGTGCGTGCGTGTAAGCGTGTGTACTAGAATACTAGTTTTTTTTTTAGAGGCAGAGTCGGATTCGCTGGTGGATTTGGGGGCGCGGGTTGGTTTGCGGTTCGCTGCTTGGGGACTCGTTTATGGCCTAACTAAAAAATAAAAATAAAAATCTACTGCGGCTGGCTGGCAGGTAAAAGAGTGAAAGAGAATGAATGCGTTAGTTAGGTTGCTGATCGTCCAGAATAGCATCCCATCATTATCGTATTATTATCGTCCCCTATTTCCTGCTTCTTCTATCTTTGTGGTCCTTCTATCGTTGCCGGATCCTCATTGTTGGCGCGAGAGGCTGGAACCCAAACATCGACAACCCACAATCGACGAACGGTCGGCCGGACGTTAAGGTGAGGATAAAGAGAGGTGAGAGGAGAGGAGAGAAATTAATGAAACCCGGAGGCGGATATGTTTTGATAATATGTTTGCCAGTCCAAAAAATTAAAATGAGATACTTCCTTAGCAGTGGACCACCCCCGAGCATCGTTAGCTTCGTCGGACGCTCGACATGGCACTGAATTTGGGGGCCTGTCTCGCTGTAAATGGACGACAAGTGCTGGAAGGGTGATGCTGCTCATTTCGCTTGGGCTGAGCGTTGTCCCTCTGACCAGGGGGGTCATAGACATACCAACCAATCATAGGGAACATCTACGGACAGGGACATGGGCAAACTTATCTATGATTGGCCCGCAAGACGGGGATTTCTTTACAAACATACGGGCATCTCTTGCGTCCTCATCATCTCCAGGCTGTTGTACCATTCATGACGTTTTGTCTCTTCCGAAGCCCCTTTTAACACTCTTCTACATAGTACATATCATTTACGGGCGGATATCAACTTATCAACTTTCAGGTTGATTCGATAATAAGAAGGGTATGTAATAGGTCTATATAAACAGTGATATATCAAAACATTGGAGCACGGACGAACGAATATTATTGTACTCTCGATACCCCAAACCAACATGCCAAGCCTGTAACCAATGCAGGAACACGAAGTTCTGACTGCAGTAGGTTAACAACCTAAACCCGCACAAGGTTAGCCACAGCTAAGTAAGATAAAATCATGATTCGACCCATTCGCGTGTAGCCGCCATATGCAAACCACCTGCACCTTGGTCCATCGTAGATTGGACAGCCTATGGGGTGGTGCGGGTAGTACATAACTTCGTAGAGCAGCTCGTATTCCTTGGTGCAGATCTGCCTGCTGGAAAGCCACGCGATCCGGATTGATTTGATTCTTGACATATAAATGATTCATGATTGCGTTCGTATCACCAACTTGAACTAAGGTCATTCGCCTTTTCTCACTCTTACAGAGGCTCTTTTATCTTTGATCTCCTCATATTCTATCATTAGGTCCATCTTTCGTCTACTACGAGGTACTGTTTCATTCTTGCTAAAAAGCTCCGGCCTAATCCGTATTCTGCTTGGTCTGCTGGGATCGGTCTGGGCTTACGGCCTAATATTAGATGGCGTCAGGGTCCCCAGGCCAAATGGTGGACCATCTTATTTGTGCTTGCGGGTGCTTACGCGCAGCTCTGGCACTTGGCTATTCCCAAATCATCATCTTTTAGGGGATTGCGTCATAATCCATTAATGATTCTCCCGTGATAGAGTCCGTGATAGAGTCGGTAACTAGTATCTAAAGTCAAATGCAGAAAAAAATGTGAGAAATGTTTACTTGGAATAATCAATGTTTACTTAGGTAAATGAAGGGATACGTATGCACGTATATAAAAGTAGGCATTAATTATGTTGTTGTGAGACCACGAATCTCAAGCTAAGATGCTCCTAGTTTAGCACAAAGCTGCCAACTTGATTAGCTTCGGTCTACGCCCTATTTTTGCAGCAGTCCGCATACGATATGCGCACTATCGTCGTGTCTAGACTCATAGCAACGCATGAGATTCGTCAACTTATCTTTCTAGCCTAACTACATGGTATCTAGCATCTTACGAGTGTACGTTTCTCGTGTTTCAACATCTCGTTACTTGCGAAGTTTACAAGACATGTCTTCGAAATTACCCGGATAGGGTAACTAAAAAGAACATTATGTTATCGTAGCCCAAACGAGGCTACCAATAGTTGATCGTGAGTATGTCCCAATAGGGACTAACTGTCTCATCGTATCATCGTATATTGCAATTATGTCTTGCCAGTAAAAGCTCTTATGCAATACCATCTCTTACTGAAGAAACAACATCACGGCCAATTTTCGATAAAATATCGGGTCTTACAAGAAAGAAATAAGCACTTTAAAAAATTGTGTGCTAAATATCACTTTTTCTTAGGTTCGCCTCTGTCTCTAATTAGGGAGGTGATACCTCTTTAGGAGGATATTCCCTCACAGCTGGAGTAGTTCTGACGCTAGGCGTTGGTTATATTGATGCTTAAATCTCACCTACCTTTGGAACCCAAAAGAGAAGCCGGCAGCGAGGTAAAACAAGAGATCTGCAAACAGGCTTACCGGCAATGTGGCGTCGACTCCTAGATGATGAGCCAACCAAGAGGTATTGTATTCTCTTGGTTCCGTTAGACAACTTCATGATAGTAACATAATACAATCGCCCAAAGTCTTCGGTATGTTTTCAACAAAACCACATGCCTAAAAACAGATTCACCGAGAAACTCGAAGCATGTGTAGGAAGGACATTGGTGAGTCCAGCATTTTGGGTATACTACCTAGTACTTAATGTATTCAACCTTATCATCTAGTTATGCTAACAAGGCGAATGAGGCATTTGGTCAGTTCAATCTCATAGGATTCTGAATATTATCATCCTCCACTCCTTAAATCACTATGCCGCAATGTTGAGATTTACAACGTTGATGTCGATATTGATAACTATGCATGATCATCTACCGTTACCCATGCAATAGGCAGGCAAATGAATATTCTCAAACTCATTCAAACTTCAGTCCCCCATATAACCTTTCAACACCTTATTAAAGCCTATGGTTGGCTTGGATAAAGAGGCGCGTTATGAATCGCGCCATACTCATACTCCCAGTACTCTCATATGAGATGAGAAATCCTTAAACTCAAGCGCCTCATGAAGATCTACTGGCACTTATTCATTCGGTTGAGTTGGCTTGCCGCTATTGAAGTTCCTCGTTTCAAGTTACCAATTAATCTATTGCTTGCAGACGCGTAACATAGTATGCTCGACTCTCATTTCATATATATTAGCCAATATGAAGGTTATGGCGTCGGTTCCTACCTCCCAATTCATACTTTCGAGGGGGTAATATGATTGAAATTGAAATCACATTCTACTTGTACGAGAAGCAAGCAAGCTTAAGAAGCTTGGTTGGACCCATGCACATAGTAATGACCATATTAATTTCGTCTTAGGGGTATCGCGAAAATGCTTTTATGCTAATCTTATCGATCAATGCTCGTATTTTCTCGGGGGTACAGCCCGAATCAACGCCAAAACGCCGTCCAGTCATTCATATTCACGTCCAAAACTCTCCTACGCGAATGATACCCTCTTCTTCTTAGGCTTGGTGGCCTTAGTCCCGGCAGACGCGACTTCCTTGATTACATCATCGTCGTCGTTCTCACCAGACTGCTTTGTCCTCTTTCTCTTTCTCCTCAGCGATTCCTTGGTCTCATCAAGTTTCGCTTTCTTCTCTTCTTCCTTCTTCTCCGCCTCAACTCTCCTCGCCTCCCGGATTTCTTCCATTTGTCGGGCTTTAATCATCTTGGACTCGATTTCGCCCTCTTTATCAGCCTGTACCATGGCTAAAATCGTGTTCATGCTTTCCTATCGGCGCGCCAATCATGTTAACATTCTTCTTCAGTGGTAATGGAAATCCATCTACGATCTGACCGTACCTTGTCGTCCACGAAAACCTTGCCCTTCTTCTTCCCTTTAGGCTTCGTAACTCCAACGGGGGTGATCATGTTTAGTTCTGGAATACCTAATTCCTTCTCCGTATAGACCTTCTTTTTCTTCTTCAGCCGGTCGGGGACATTTTTCCCTCTGACCTGCTTCGAGAGCACGGGGCCTTTTCGTTTCGACTTGACAATGCCATCTGATGCACCTCCTTTTGACGACTTGCTGGAGCTTATACCGGATTTATTCGTGGCATGTTTATTTTTGACCGTTCTTGTTCTCGAAGGCGCCATTTTTTTTGTCTTTTTTCGCAGAAGTTCCGATGCGACAAGATGTGATTTGAAGACTTTGGCGCAACTTGCAGATTGTAGAAATAAAATTGTAGCTTTCCTTATCAATGATAAGAGATTTTCTAAGTACCCAAGTAGCGCATCCCACTTACCCAACCAGGTAAAGTGTCGCTTTGCCAAGCCGTTTTTGCGTATCTAAGTGCATTGTACTTCGTAGTTACTTCAGCTGTGACTTCTAATAACTCAAACATATTTCTAATATCAATACTAAATCATTATACAGAAATTAACTATACTGGCTTCAAAACTAGAAAATCTTAAGTACAGATTTGCAGAAATCCTTTTCATGTCTCAGTTCTCTTAGGAGTTGAGATTATTTGGTTGTTTCTATCTGCACAACCTATAAAAACCTCTGGGATAGAGATGACTAGAATAGTATGAGATTTATACTAACTTGTTCGAACTCTGTGCTGACTTCTCTTTAAATCATGAGTTCTAAGTTGGGGTTCCCATTATTTTCTACTTATCCTAAGTAGACTACCTGAATCTTCTTCCCAGAAGTCATATACATTATTCGATCTCGTTGTTAACCTTGATATTACATGGCGGGTTCCCTGTGATACCACAAACAGGTCAACTAGGAAGAAACGACTCTAGTTCCGGCGCTCCCAAGACAGAACAAGCAGGCCAAGACAGAATTGGAAGGTAATGTGAGACACAGGGAATATTGTAATGGATAACCGGAAGGCAAAGGGCCGACAATCGGCTTCTATGCTTGAAGTATAAGCTCCAACCATGCAGTTTACCTTTAACTCAAAATAACCCGGTCTTCGGGAAGGTCCGCTTACCGATCTTGTCCGGGCAGGAAAAGGAATACTACTTATGTTGCTCATATTTAGTTTTGCTAGATATTATGATATCCACAGATGAGTGAGACATATATCAAAAACAATTTTTCATTTAGTTAAGTAAAACTTAACGTTTGAAGCTATTTGTTTTAACAAGGCTAGGACTTAAGAAGGATCTTTATAATACGAATTTAGAATTGGTGGACGAATGCCAATCAAGGTCCATGTAAAGTTCTAAAGGATTGTATTAACTATTGCTTTTTGGTTGGTTAGATTGTATAAACCCCACCGATCAGCAGAAGCCTTACTGCGGCCTGCAGGCAAGGTAGCGCTATAGACAACCCTAAATCGATCAATTAGCTCAGTTATGATTGGTCAATTATCTGACGCTATAGCTTTTGCCTTTAACATAAGCCCGATCCTCGGCGTATCCAAAAAAATAAAAATCACGACAGTTTAATAAGTACCTAACTACATATATCTCCAGTTGACACATTGGAAAACTATCAAAATCAGCTCGGGAGAAATACAACCTACTTAAACGAATATGGGTTCTGAGAAAACGACCCCGCGATGGGCGGCGTTCACCCGCGACACAAACGAGACCAAAATCCAGCTCGCCCTGAACCTCGATGGCGGGGACTTTCCTGAACACACCGACCCTCGCCTACTGACGTCCGTCGCCGAGGGCCACGCCAGCCAGTCGAGCAAGTCGCAAACCATCAGCGTGAACACAGGCATCGGCTTCCTCGACCACATGCTCCACGCCCTGGCCAAGCACTCGGGCTGGAGCTTAGCCCTGGCCTGCAAGGGCGACCTGCACAGTACGAGCCCGTCTTAGCCATATATATAAATAACATGATGAAAAAACAAAAAACAAAAACATGGGACCCGCTGACGAAGAGTTAACCACGCAAAGTCGACGATCACCACACCGCCGAGGACGTGTGCATAGCGCTCGGGTACGCCTTCGCGAACGCGCTCGGCAGCGCCTCCGGGCTCGCCCGGTTCGGATCCGCGTACGCGCCGCTCGACGAGGCGCTCGCGCGCGGTCGTCGACCTGTCGAACCGGCCGTACAGCGTCGTCGAGCTGGGGCTCAAGCGCGAGAAGATCGGGGACCTGAGCACGGAGATGATACCGCATTGCCTGCAGAGCTTCGCGCAGGGCGCCCGCGTCACCCTCCACGTCGACTGCCTCCGCGGCCAGAACGACCACCACCGCGCCGAGAGCGCCTTCAAGGCCCTTGCTGTTGCTATCAAACAGGCTACTACGAGGATACCGGGGAAGGAGGGCGAGGTGCCGAGTACGAAGGGGACTTTGAGCGTATAGTAGACGAATAGAAATGGTAAAATTCTAATGATATATTGCATGCTTAAGTCTCTAGCGACGATCCAATTACCCGGTTGTAAGGGTATCTGCCAAATACGAGCCTCTACAGTAGCCTCAAATATTAGCCAGACTTCTCATTATATTCATTCACCGCCACATCATCTATACCATCAATCCTCTACGGTCTCATGTTTTATATTTAGAGCCCTTTAGCTGACTTCAACCTTTTATATCCTCATCACATGCAGGTTGGGTCAATCCGGCGAATTTAGAACACATTTAAGTATACTTTTCATTTAACTTCATTCTATTATATTCATGCCAACCAAGCAAGATTATTGCTGGTCGTTTAAGAGCCTTTACGTTATATGCGTGATAGTAGACGATTAAGAAACTCAACTCGACCATTACGATTCAGCCCATCATGTCCCTAGCCATGCCCTAACAATTTCATCAGGATTCATATAACGCAGCGAGCGACAACATCTCATATGTCAATCCCGTGCAAGGTATCACTCCCGTTTCATACATATCCTTCCCTTAAAAGGTACTATTTTCTTCATCTTCATAAACAGGCTCCTTCGTCAGAAGAACCGCACGTGCTTAGTAGCGGTAGCCAGCCGGGGTAGTATGCGCCGTCGCAGTTCCGGTCTCGGGATACGCAACTTGGCCGTCATACTGATATTTGTTGTGTACGCCGTTTTCATGACCGACAGCGGTAGTCTCAGTGTTGTAGCTCTGGCGCATCTGGTCCGGGTGAGTGTGCTCAGGCAAGATATTAGGGTTTATAGTATCTACAGGCTCTTTTCGGCGGAAGAGTCCGAAGAAGCCTCGACGGCCGTAACCCGATGTGTAGTTGTTGGCAGGACTAGGGCCAAAACGCTGCTCCTTACGTCGGTGGCGGACCAGCACAACTTCGAGGAGCGCAGAGAAGACGAAGAAGATGCTGTGTATATTAATTAGTAAGTTGTATACACGAATCTGAAAGAGGATACTTACACTGCTACGATAGAGACAGCCAAGCAAGCTGTTTCCATCTGGCAGACTTGCCTATAGGTGGGGTGCTGGTTGTTGATTAGATCCTCAGCGCGGCCGGTGCCAAAGGGCGTATCGACGGTGCCGGTACAACTGCTGGCTCCACCCCGAGTGGCGCTAGCAACGTAGATGAAGGATCCGATGAAGCAGATATCCAGGACGATAGCGATGAAGGAGGTGAAGGGATGGCCGGCCAGGCAACACAGTAGCAGAAGGCCAAGAATGGTGTAGAGCACACCGATTCCCGAGATACCCTCAACGGCACGCGTCCACGTTGGTATGGGCAGGTTACGGTTAGTAAGCACTGCGAGGAAATACGAGAAGAGGGCGAGGATGAGAGCGCTGCAGCAGAACTGTACACCGCGGATGAACCATTGCACTACTTTGAGCGCAAGACCTGATTTGGCGCCCATGATGGCGGTTGTTTGTTGATTGTACGATCAAATCGGAGTA
Source organism: Entonaema liquescens (assembly GCA_902805475.1). NCBI lineage: Eukaryota > Fungi > Ascomycota > Sordariomycetes > Xylariales > Xylariaceae > Entonaema > Entonaema liquescens. Next base: position 746,094 of record CADCSX010000025.1, on the reverse strand, counting down.
GTACGGGGTAGTACGTTGTGAAATTGATCGGAAGTTGAAGGTAAGGCAAGGTAAGGTGAGATGTGAGTTTAATTGAGTTAAGTTTGAGATGGAGAGCTTCCAGAGGTTCCGGGGATAGGTTAGAAAAAAAGGTCTAGGCGCAAAAGATTTGTGCAGGAGTAGCAATAATATAAACCGGGGAAGGAGGAGGAAAGGTTAAAATAATAGGTGGGTTAAGGATGAATAAGTGTGTATCACTTTCTTTTAGGCGGTCGGTCAATGAAAAAGAATTGACGTTACTTAGGGATACATTGAAAGATATCGTTCATAGCTCACACGTTTGCATTGTAGCGGAAATCTCCCTGTAGCGGGCAGCGGGAGACCGATGATAGACGCAGTTTTCTACTCAATCTAAAGATATGCACATACATAAATATTAACGATGACGAATGCGGTCAGAGTCTATCCTAATCTGCGCCTTTACAACAAGGTACTGCCCCTCCCTCTGCAAGCTGCCCCTCAGTAAAGCTTCTCATTCGATGATGGCCTGCTGCACTAGTGCCGATCTGCCGGCGTGACGTTGGGTCTTCTACAGGGATGGAGAAAACCAAGCTCTCTGATTCGCTACAGGACCAACAAAGCCACACCATGCAGCGTCATAGTTTGTGGCTTCGGTAGCAGAAGGTTTGGCTTTTAGCCACACTTAACAGCTAATGACGATCGTCATCCGTCTGATCCGTCGCAACAAGGAACCATATTATCGAAAAGAGCGACGGATGTTTTAGCAAAGAGGGAATTCCACCAAGCTAAGCTAGAGTACAAAGAGTATTCGAAACTCCCTTCCCCGATAATAGGTATCATGGAAATCTTTTTCCGGCCTATTTGTTACATATACACGATCATAGAATACGATTGTTTTCGCTTTCATCCATTTCTATGAATGTTTCTGTAGGAAGTGGATCTAACCACATATGATAGTCTATCGTGACCGACATTTGGACGGGGTGTATGTTGCCGGGTTAATAGAACGAAGTATTACTATTAATTCATTGTTGATGTTCAATCGTATTACTGGTTCTACTACTATGTGCTATGCATCTTGCTAATCAGTACGTTGACCTTCTCGAAGAAACGTCCTAAAGTATGTAAAGTTTCCCTATATAGAAACTAGAGGACATAGGAATAGGTAGTGATCTACGTTACGAAGCACTTCAAACAATCCTATCATCTGATAGCCATATGAAAATCGTGAACACAGATGGCTGGAGTTGTAGCTTACAGTTAAACAATACAAAGCTAGGAGACCACGCTGCACGCATTGTCCCCAACTATTATGTCGGACCGTCAAAGGCAAGATTGGGTTTAGTTTCCCTTTTAAATAATCGTTCGGCGTTTCAAATAGGGTTGAACTTCAATATGCTGCTTAATCAAATACCTTATAGACTCGTTTAGTTGCCTGATTTTATACCTTACCACCAACTGGTGTAAATCCCTTCACTTAGAATACTGTCCGGCTTAGTGGCTCTTAGGGTTTAGCCTATTATAAAAAGGTAGAGCTCAAGAAGCATAGTTTCATACCAATGGGACAGATTCCTACTCGGGGTGAGTAGGTTTGGGTATAACTTCAACGCACATTAGGAGTGATGTTTAGCAACGCTTGGTCAAGGATAGGGGATTATGTTAAGGGCGTTGGGGGTTATATAAAAGGATTACTGACTATCAGGAGACAATAAGGATACTCCCTGAGGTTGCTCGGCAGATACCAAGCATATACAAGGAGAGCATACCTCCCCCTAACCCGATAGAAGGTAGAGGTCAAGACGTGTCACCATTATACCACTTGCTAGGCCCCTACCTCTTCCTCTCCGCAGTGGAATACCCAACGCTACGTAATGATATCCGTGTTCGATATATTAGGACTATAAGGGGTAGATATATATGATGTATTTAGATTTGCTAGATTGACTATTCCTATTTACTGGATGTGTCTGCCTGGTTGAGTTGCTATGGACACTGTGGAAAGGGGTGAGTGGTCGGTTGCCTGCTGATTGGCGCAGTATGTGAGTTGACCAATGTGCATCAACATATAATTAAGAGTAGCTAACTTTCCTACCACCAAATAACACAATGAAGGCCTGGTGGTGTAGTGGTAACACGTTCCATCATTACGCGCTTCTGAAAAAAATTCGGATGAGATGTCGAGGTTGGAAAGATCATGGGTTCAAATCCCATCCAGGCCACCATATTTTTGCACCTCCCCTCAAATACCCTCCAGGTTTGCCCCTAACCGTTGCTCCTTAGCTTTCTTGTCTGGGCAGATATGCCTAGAGTTGCCACCAAACGAGGAATATGGCTCCATTTGAAGGAAGTTGGCTCCGAGGTCCACCAAGTTTAACTTACTCCTGCTGCAAGTTCCCATGTACAAGAGGCCCTTAAAACTCGAGGGCGTACCTGAGTGTGTAGGTTATCAGATAAAATAATAGTAGCCTAACTTGGAAGCAAGTGCCAGTCTCGTTTTCGGTGGGGGATAACGACGGTTTTGTAAGGGATATTGGTATAATGTCATGCATAACTACCTGTATTACCGTTCAGACTGTCTTGAACTTCCTATGTGAGTGAGATACATTACATTACGCGTTACTTGTTGCAACGGGAACACGTATAGCATGGAGAGAGAGTATTGCTTGGTGTCTACTTCCATGTGATGAGACTACTCTTCTGTCTGCCTATGTGGGTGTCCCTATTGCATTCGTCCTCCACGTGCTGCGACTTAGTCTTGGTGACCGAGTAATCACATGAACGCCGACCGACTTACTATTCGTCGTATCAGGTGAACGTTATTAGTAGGGCTGGCAACAAGAGATCGCAGCTTAGGCATACCTCCTTATGCCTTGGTCCGTATGCAAATATGTTTGAAATTACCACTTGGCTCCAGCCCTCTATGGATAGTGGACATAGGCAAAAGATGATTTCATCTTTTCGATTTACCCTTCGCCTTGGATGCTTTTTGCTTGTCTACGAAATCTTTAATGATGGCGTGGAGGTCTTGATTCCGCCTGGCAAGCAGCAGGACGTCGTCTGTGTTGATAGTAGTGCGCCCTGCATGACGACTGAAATTCTCCAGGTCTAGCGCTACGTTTTCTGTAAAAAGCTTAGCCAATGTTGTGACCACGATAAAGTTTGGGAATTGAGGAATATCGTGATACCTATTTGAGCCCAGACCATCTCTGTCAAAGCACCGATAAACTGAGGAGTGACATTTCTGTTTCTCCTCAGGGTCTCTTCGTCAACCATCTTCCCCACTGCGAACCATAGTGCAGCTTTTAGTTGCTGTTAGTTAGTCATACCGAATTAGCAAACATTTTTCAGTAAAAAGGTTCGAAGTGCTCTCTTACTTCTCGCACCTCTTCCTCGGAATTATCCGCCATGGTCAGTTTACGGTGTTCCGTCTAAATTTAGGACTTGTCTTTTTGTTTTAGGGGAATAACCGGCAGTCAAACGCGTTTTGGTTACGTCAGACGCGTCAAGGTAGCAAGGACACTGAAAGTTTAAGGCTTCGGCTAACTATGCAGTAACTAAGTTTAATGCTAGTGCAGTTTATATTGGAAGGGACCGTGCACGTCAAGGTTACCAAGCGGCATTTTCCCTTTCTAGATGCTTATTTCACGCGGCAATACAGGGATTCTGAACCATTGAAAAGTTTCACAAGCCTTGTACATTTGCATGTCATGTATTATTGTCCCATTACCGAATAGTTTTTGAGGCATTTGAATAGTATATTACTTTCCTGGGCGCAAATACTCAACAACCTACATTTTAGTCTCCTTCTTTTATTTACACTTTTACTCTCCAGCATAAGATTCCTACAAACTCAAGTTGCCGAACAATCTACTTGCCAACGAGATACAGAAACTATACGCCCATCATGTCGGAACTCGTGGATTTAGTCGCCCATCTATACGATTCGATATCCCAGCTCACTACGTTGGTTAAAGACCGCTTTAGCAACAACATTGCCGAGTCCTTTACGTCTATGACACCGAAGCAATGGATCCGACTAGTCATTATCGTTGGTGCCTACGCGTTACTGAGACCGTACATCATTAAATATGGTGCCAAGCACCAAGAAAAGCAGCTCGAGAAGCAATTTGCAGAAGAAGAAGCGAGAGAAGCGGAAATATCCCCTAACCAACTACGCGGCGAAATCGGCATACCCGAGGATAGCGACGAAGAGGAGCAAGCGGAAACAACAGCTGCAGATTGGGGAAAGAAGGCACGCAAGCGCCAGAGGAATATGATTAAGAAATTGTTGGATGCTGAGGAGAAGAGGCTTCAAGAATTACAAGAGGACGAAGAGGACAAGGACATTGAACAGTACCTAGTGGCAGACGACTAGTCGTACTATATCAAGAGAATGCCGACCTGGTTCGTTATCCGCAATTGGAATAGTAAAGACTACATAATGTTTAATCGAGAGTCTATTGTCTTTAATGCGACTGACGGTATTGTTTTGAACCGAGATTTGATACTTGATATTTCATGGCGGTTGAGTATTTCTCCATGACCTTTTTTTTTTTTTTTTTTTTTTTTTTTCTCTTGTTCAAATAATAATAATAATAATTATATATATTAAAAAGAATATATCGGACTTATTCTAGGTCGGTGCGTAATCTTGACGCTCTGTATATCATATAGACCAACCAACCTATTGTATTTCGAAGGATATCCTAGGTAGGCAGTGTCGCGTGACGGAATCGTATGAATGATGAGCTATCTTGATCGAGTAGGAAGTGTTGACCACTGGCATTTTCCTTCAGATCATTGGGCTCGGCTCTGCTGGTAAAGATGTCCATTTCATGCACATCTAGTATGGGTATTGACATAAGGTACCTAAATGAATGTGCTTGCCTTATAAAAGAGGGTGTAGATTCTCAACTGCCTCTTAGACAAAATCCCCGCTATGTCCGTATGAGTCACGTGTGATATGTGAGTGTGATATGTGATACGTACATAGTTGAGAGATAGCTTAGCTCATGAGCACTAATCTGCTTGGGGTTAATCTAGCGCATCGGAAGCTTTGGAGTGATCACCCGCCGCATCTTTCTGACGGAGCGAGGCGAATTCGATTTCTAACGCACGACTCACCCTGTCACCTTCAGAAAAGGGTTACAAATCTTCCCGACACAAATCATTTGTCGGGTTTCAACCCATTATAATTACCGCCCGCAATATTGGCCGCTGCCGCCTACGTCTACGTCCCCATGAGATAACTCGGCTCTCGACATTTTCCTAATCTTCACGGACCCTTGATATCTCCCCCCGCCTTCACCCGGCTTCAAGCTTCTGGACTAGCCCGGCATGTCAAGCTTATTGCGGCGGTCGACCGGTCTTGCGCGGTTTGCTAGCCTTTCTCTCAGCGCCTCTACCCGCTCGACTATACGATCCTCGCGACTATTACCCACCTCTCAGTCTGCCTGGGCGATCCAGCTACAGCGTCACTATTCGGAAAAGAAGCCCGAGGACTCCGATAACGGGAACGAAGATAATCGGAACGGGGCGCCTCGGCCTAAGAAATCAAACTCGAAACCCAAAGTCCAGAGCTCTCAATCGCCGGGACCAACGGAAGATGAGGCGTCAGCAGCATTTAAGTCCCAAAAGGACAACCTGCGACCGCTACCCCCAGGCTGGGTACGCCTAACCAAAGAGGAGTTGGATGAGTATAAGGCAATGACCGATAGGATGCCCTTTAAGATAGATGATGATTTCTACGACAGAGTAAATCGAGCTGGAATGCCTGAAGAGCTTCGGGATGTTCTTAAAAGTCTGGCGAGTGGTGACGGCCCCGCCCCCGGCGACATAGCGAAAGCATTCAGAGGTATAAACCAGCTGTCCAAAAGAGCGAAAGAAGTTCAACAACAAAGGCAAGCTAGGAATAGGGAATCTAACCCATACTATGACTTATCCTCAAAAAACCCCCGGAAGCAAGAGAGAAGGGGACAGGAACAAGAAGAGCAGGGGGGTGATCAGCAGAGACCTAGAGAAAATGAACAGGGCTTCAATGGATTCAACTCGAACAAAAAGCCCCCAGGCCCCAACCCTAATATGAACCCCATGCAAGGGAACGACTGGCTTACGATGGTCATAGGGTCAGCTGTTGCATATTGGCTCTATAATTCCGTATTCGAAGAGACTGGCCGGGAAATCACATGGCAAGAACTGAGAAAGAACTTCCTGGATAAGGGTCTTGTTGAAAAAATGGTTATTCAGGGCCATCGAGTTCGCGTTGACCTCAATCGGGATGCGACTCAGTCTATGTATCCTGATTCAGTTGCGGTACGCCCAGGTTTCCACTATTACTTCTCTATCGCCTCTGCCGACGCCTTCGAAAGGCGTTTGGAAGAAGCTCAGAACGAGCTTGGCATTCCTAGCAGCGAGAGGATCCCCGTGAGCTATGCTCCCGAGAGTCCATTCTTTAACCTCCTGATGGCGTTCGGCCCTACAGCATTACTTGTCGGTTTGCTCCTCTGGGCTAGTCGACGCGGTCCTGGCAGTGCTGGCGGATCCAGCGGTATCTTTGGGTTTGGGAAGAGCAAGGCGAAGCGTTTCAGCCATGAGACTGCAATTAAAGTCAAGTTTTCGGATGTAGCTGGCATGGATGAAGCTAAGCAGGAGATAATGGAATTCGTGAGCTTCCTCAAGAAGCCAGAACGGTTCCAAAGGCTTGGCGCTAAGATACCGCGTGGTGCGATTCTTGCCGGGCCTCCGGGAACTGGTAAGACATTGCTTGCAAAAGCCACTGCGGGCGAATCCGGGGTGCCGTTCTTCAGTGTAAGCGGTTCAGAATTCGTCGAGATGTTTGTTGGTGTGGGTGCGTCCAGGGTCAGAGATCTCTTCGCTACAGCGCGGAAACATACACCGTGCATCATCTTCATTGACGAGATTGATGCCATTGGTAGGTCTCGATCAGAGGGACAGAGGTTCGGAGGAAACGATGAACGAGAAGCCACGCTCAACCAGATTCTCACAGAAATGGACGGGTTCAACACCACCGATCAGATCGTTGTCCTGGCTGGTACCAATCGAGTAGACATACTGGATAAGGCGTTGATGCGACCTGGCCGATTTGACCGACACATCAACATTGATGCCCCGACAATGGCAGGACGACAGGACATCTTCAAAGTGTACTTGAAGAAGATCGTGACGAACGAAGAGATCGAATATCTCAGTGGGCGACTCGCGTCTCTGACGCCAGGCTTTGCTGGTGCTGACATTGCGAATTGCGTAAACGAGGCTGCACTCATTGGTATGTTCCTTGATTCACGTTAAGAAAAGTTAAAATAAGATTGCTAACGACGAGTAGCTGCAAGGGTTAATGCTACAACGGTCACGTTGCAGCACTTCGAGCAAGCTATTGAGCGTGTTATTGGTGGCCTCGAGCGCAAGTCGCTTGTGTTAAACCCGGTAGAAAAGAAGACTGTGGCTTATCATGAGGCTGGACACGCTATCTGTGGTTGGTTTTTCAGATATGCGGATCCGCTGCTCAAGGTTTCGATCATACCCAGAGGCAAAGGTCTTGGATATGCGCAATACTTACCGGGAGATGCATACCTCATGACTTACGAGCAATTAATGGATCGGATGGCTATGACGTTAGGAGGCCGAATCTCAGAGGAGATACATTTCCCCACGGTGACAACGGGAGCTAGCGACGATTTTGATAAGGTAACTCGGATGGCCACAGCTATGGTAACGCAATGGGGTATGTCAGATAAAGTTGGGCCGCTACATTTCCGCAACGATGACAACAAGATCTATAAGCCGTTTTCCGAGGGGACAGGACAAGTTATCGACGCCGAAGTAAGACGGATTATAGAACAAGCGTACAAGAAATGCAAAGACCTCTTGCTAGAGAAGAAGAAGGAAGTAGGGCTTATTGCAGAGGAATTATTGAAAAAGGAGGTACTTGTTCGGGACGACATGGTTCGGATATTGGGACCCCGGCCATTCGCTGATAGGGACGACTTTTCCAAGTATTTTGGTGGCGATGCTAGTAAGGCGCCACCAGGACCGCCGCCAGCACCAGAATCGCCATCGCTTCCCGATGCTCCTGAGCCCCCATCAAGCCCTGCGTTGTTCAGGGACCCGAAGAGCGAGGATAACAGGTAGCAATTGTGTATATACGACCTAATAAATTCGGGGGGCTATTTACGGCCGGAGGTTGTCAAGGGCTCTCGTCATGATATATGACGATACGAAGCTCTCAGCTCATCCTATGTATATTTAAAATAATGATAAGAAGGGAAAAAAAGGGGGGATGTGTTACCCTACAATCGTCTGCATATACTGTACAATATTAGATAGAAGTCTCACAATCGCAAGGCGCTGGACTATACATGTAGTTCAGATGTAAGAAGACAATGTAGAGTTTCGCAGACCATATGCCGATGACGGCATCTTCATTTGCTCGTAAGAGTTCAATTCCCGCCCAAACGACCCCCGGCTCCGGATGCAACCAGCGGCCTCAGGACACACTTTCTCGCCGCTGAATCCCCCCAGTCTCTCTGTGGGGAAGCGGCTCGGCAACAAGAGAACTAACCTAAACCGAGTAGAGAATACGTCAGGGTTCTTCGCATATGTAATGGATATCTTGGATTAAGTAATCGTAAGTCCTTTATTTATTTATTTTATTTTTAAAATTTTTTTTTCCTTAGGTGAAGTACACCGCCGGTCTAGGCTAATTGATTGGTATTTACTAACAGCCGTGTGTCCTTCGTCGATCTATCTGTTGTTCATATCTGGGTTGGCAATCATCTAGGACGTTTTATAGATATGTCGTCGTTTCGAGTCGGATTCATATTTTATTGAGCTGGAATCTGGGGGTGTAAATTACTAGTTTGATATTTACCTACTTAAACAGGCCGTTAATGTACCTAAACCCCTAGGTGCATATAGGTATTTGTTACTGCCTAGGTATTATATGCACTAGCATATACTAGCGATATCTCGACTCCAATAAGCTCTTTGAGGCACCTGCTACACTTCGGACGTCTGTTTATATCTAGAGTACGTCATGCCGCGGACCGCAGACTCGTTAACCCTACCGACGGCGATGCATTCCGGTAGCGGCCACGGCGGGACAGCCGAGTCCGGAGCTGGAACGAATCCGTCGCCGAGCGGCAGAATCCGGCAATGGACCAGTGCCTTGCTAACATCTTCGCGCAATGCCTCCGGTAGTGACGCGGAGCAGCGGCCCGGGAATACACCCGATAGCTGGTGGAAGATTCATTTCTTCCGTGGTATGGTGAACGACGTGCGTCGTCGGGTGCCGTATTATTGGAGCGATTGGCGCGATGCGTGGGATTATCGCGTCGTGCCGTCGACGATTTATATGTATTTCGCTAAGTATGAAATCTACCAGCGCCTAGTTCTTAACCTATACTTTTATATACCTTATACGGGAAAAGTTCAAGAGTAGGTGAAAGACTAATACCATATCCCTTCTAGTATCCTACCCGCTCTGGCCTTCTCGCTGGACATGTTCACTAAGACAAACATGCAGTACGGCGTGAACGAAGTCCTGCTGGCGTCTGTCCTCGGTGCCGTGGTGTTTGCTATACTGGCTTGTCAGCCGTTGGTTATCGTGGGAGTCACAGGTCCTATCACGGTTTTTAATTAGTATGTCTACTTCGAGATGTCGTCGCTCGTATTTTAATATTCCGAGATTCTGACTGAGAGAATTCAGTACCGTCTATGATATTATGAGACCCACGGGGACCAACTACCTAGCCTTTATGTGCTGGATTGGACTCTGGTCACTTGTGTTCCACTGGATCCTCGCTATCACTAACTCGTGCAACTGGCTGCGGTACGTGACTCGGTTTCCCTGCGATATCTTCGGATTCTACGTCGCCTTTATATACCTGCAAAAGGGTATCCAGGTGCTCGAGCGGTTTGGCGACAGCTCGCCCTTCTACCTGTCTATCACCGTGGCCCTGCTCGTCTTCATGGTTGCATATGCGTGCGGCGAGCTAGGAGGCAGTCCCCTATTCCGACACCCCGTTCGCGTCTTCCTTAAGGACTACGGTACGCCGCTCACTGTCATCTTCTTCACTGGCTTCGTCCACTTTGGTCGCATGAAGAATGTCGAGCTCGAGAGATTGCCTACCAGTGCGGCTTTCTTCCCTACTGCTGATAGAGGGTGGCTTGTTAACTTCTGGGATATCTCGGTTGGTGATGTATTTATCGCTATCCCTTTTGCTATCCTGCTTACTATCCTATTTTACTTCGATCATAATGGTAAGCTCATCCGCACGCCGAGCCAGTCGGCAACACACTTACGCAATAGCCAGTGTCGTCACTCATCGCACAAGGAACCGAGTTCCCTCTGCGCAAACCCGCGGGCTTTCACTGGGACCTATTCCTACTGGGTCTCACGACTGGCGTTGCTGGTATTCTAGGTCTACCCTTTCCGAACGGACTAATCCCTCAGGCCCCGTTCCACACCGAGTCACTATGCGTGACCAAGCTAGAGGCAGACACAGAAGAAAACGGCGAGGGGAAAGGCCACTACGTCCTCAAGCGAACACACGTAGTCGAACAACGAGTCTCAAACCTGGCCCAAGGCCTCCTAACCCTCGGCACCATGACCGGTCCGCTGCTCGTCGTCCTCCACCTAATCCCGCAAGCCGTGCTCGCAGGCCTGTTCTTCATCATGGGGTACCAAGCCCTCGAGGGCAACGGCATCACGGCCAAACTCCTCTTCCTCCTCCGCGACCACGCCCTGACTCCCGGCGGCCACCCCCTCGCGGGCATCCCGCGGCGCGCCGCCGTGTGGGCTTTCGTCGCCGTCGAGCTGCTCGCCTTCGGCGCCACCTTCGCCATCACGCAGACCGTCGCGGCCGTCGGCTTCCCCGTCGTCATCCTCGCGCTGATCCCCGTGCGCGCCGTCGTCCTGCCCCGCGTCTTCACGCCCCACGAGCTCGCCGTGCTCGACGCCCCTACCGCCAGCCCGTTTACCATGGAGAGCGTCGGCGGCTCGTATGCCGCTGCTGCTACTACTGCCGAGCAGGGAAATAGCACTGGAGTCTTGGAGAATGAGAGTGGGTTGAGGAGGAAGAGCGAGGAGGTTCTTGCGGAGGAGGGCCGCGGACGGACGCTCGAGGAGGTGCCGACGGGCACGCGAGATGAGATCGAGATGAGTCGGCTGGGCGTGAGTAGGAGGGGACAGGCGAGTCGGAGCGCGGGGCAGGAGGAGAGTTAGGTAGGTAGGTGGGTAGGGGTCTGTGCAGATAGGTGTCTTGGAGGTAGATACGTCGAGGATTTAAGATAGAGTATTTAGGACTTGGGTACGAAAGCAATGAAGATAAGATTGTGAAGGTTTGTTGTCTCTTTGGTGGTGTATGGCTTGACGTATATATCTTGACGAGCATGAGCCGTAGTTTGGAGGCGTGGGAGCGTGGTATGAAACGAGGTTTCAGACCGACAGGTTACTCGTCAGCTACCTATGTACCTAAAGTATCCTATCTCTTGATTGTCTTTGCATCCCAGACTAGAATAGGAGAATAACAAAATGATATCAACGTACATATCAGAGGACAGTAGTGGTTAGAAGACACGGGTACGTAGTATGGTCTGTTGTATTAGCTCTGTTCTCTACAGTATAGCTGGTTTGAAGCGACCGAAAACTACATACTTAGAAATTCGTATTAAATTCTTGTAGCTTCTTGTGTTTAACATATATACTGTCTGTTCCCCATCGTAGATATATTGGTAGGGATATAGGGTCTCGAGGCGTAGTCGTGGTGTAGAATTACTCCGGCGCATGTAACACGGCTCTCTCGATCGTTGAATAGGTACCTATTGCCTTTGGCGTTATTTGAAGTACTTTAGTCGCATCTATAATGTTCTGGCCCAGAAACTCCAAGATGAAAGTTTGAATTATACAGGAGGGTATTTGAAGTATGCATGATATCTTATGGTTCGCTATCAAAGGTCTCGGTGCCTAGGAGTATAGGAGAAAGTCAGCCTAAGTTCTGAGTGACAGTTATGAGCAATCCTGGCTTTATGCAGTTGGACACTACCTGTCTATTATTTTCTCGAAAAATAACTTAACTGATAAACAATAAACAAGTCAACACTTGCCTGGACTTTATGGGTATTCCCCTGAAATAAGGAGCAGAAATAGCTCTATTTCTAGCCTCCGTTTCCAACGAGCGATTATAGAGACAAGTCGAAAAAAAGGGGCAAAACAGGGACGACGATGGAGGCACGTGCTAGAGTAAATGGAAATGGATGATTCAGATTTAAATTCCTCAGTAATACTAAAGCATTCGCGATGCTTTGGAACAAGGACTATCGCGAACCACATCAACAGACTCCTCTAAAAGCCACGGCCGGGCGGACCAAGCGAATTATACGAGATCCTCCACCCTCTTCAAAGGACCGAGTTTTTCAGGTTCCACGATGACGAGGAAATGAAGAAACGCATTTCTATTCATTTCATTTCGAAATCCTGACTTGTCTATTTCGACGAAATGCTCGTTTCTTAAACGATTCGATCGCACCTCACCGGTTGGTGTACTCGCGTGGCAGCTGGGTTTACGATAGCCTATGATAGGGCCATTTGCTGCTTTACCCGTGTCGTTAGGACTGCGCTTATAGGGGGCGAGGCCCTCTGCTCATATAAATTCGTAATTTGGACTTCATTAAGGGGAGCACAAATCTACTCAAGTTCACATGGTTTTAATAGGTAATTACTCTCGACGTAAATGCGAGTTGGTTATATCGTCCATACACGGACGCTCTACTAAACTTCTACTTGGGCCGAGACTCTAGATATTGGGTATACGAGTGCTCGCGTGCATTAAGTCTAACCTAGAATTAATCGCACTGGTCCCTTTGTTGTTGTAAAGGGGAAAGTTGCTCGAAGTAGCCTGAACAGCAACTACGCCTCGCGGTGCCCCCTCCTTGCCATCAGGCGACGGCAGTGGTAGGTATGGTGGCTACGGCGGGTAAACGCTACGGCTTTCGTCAGGATATCCTCAAAAGTATCTTCCCTTTCTATTTTTTTCCTCTTGAACGGTAGCCAAACCAGCGAGACCCATTCTACCGTTTCGAGTCCGTCGTCTTCGTGGCGCCTACGATTTAGCACTACGTAAAACAAACAAAAGAAGGCGACTGCCGTGCCAGCTTCCCCTCGATCTCGATATGAGCCGGTGCACTTGGGGCGGCTAACGGAGGCTGTAAGGGGATGGTAAGGATGGGAAAGAATGGGGCTCGCGAGTAGGAGCGCGGCAACCCAAGCGGAGCTGGAAGGGGGCACGTTAACGTCGGCTTTCCAGTGGGCTCTCCCAGGCAAATACGCTGTCCCCCTTGGTTCACCTTCACGTAGAAGCACCGAGTTTCTGGCCGCTTACTTGCTTGTGACTGGTGAATCTTGGCCCCTTACCCCTTTCGAACGAACGGGGGTGACAAGTTATCGGAAAGTAAGTAGTAGTGCTGCGCATGGCAGTCCTTCTCCTGCGTCCTACATGCTTCTCCCCACACTGAACGGCTCCTCTAAACTAGGTGGGTATGTGGAAATCCTGCAAAGCACTTTAAACATCGCAGCCATTTTCCAGGTCTTCGTGCTGCTACTGCTAGATAGATAGGTAGGGGAGATAGATGGGCCTACCCCGCGCTGCAGGTGCCCAGCCGTCCCCGGATTCTAAGACATATATGTAGGGTAGGCCAAGTTGCGTCCTGGACGAACGGAGATCCCTAGGGCCATTTTCTGTTCGGAGCCGCTTTGGGGATTTGGCGTCTTGGAGGATGAACTGATTCTTTGCGAGGGTAGTACGTAGGAGTACGGCGTGTAGCTACGAGAGATCTAAATGTACTTTTTACAGCAGACTCCAGACTTCCTGCTGTGCAAACGTGGGTTATTTTCCCTTGCAGGAACCCACTATAGAGAGCATAAATTCTCGACTCACTATCCCACTCCGCATGCGATAAGTACTACCAAGAGGCTGCTCCGGTGGCTCTTGGGAGAAGTCTACATATGTCACTGTACCACGATGATGTCTCTTTTTCTCGCGCAGGCTTGGGAGACTGGGGTTTGCTGTCGGCGAAATATAAGTCGCATGGCATCATCGCGTGCTAGAAGCGACCGTAATAACGATGCAAGGACAGGGCGCGGCTATAAGACAGACAGGCCAACCCTAATACAATACAGCCGAGTCGGGTACACAGGAAAATACGTGAAAGAACCGGGCACACAAACAAGCCCGCAGGCGCCAAACAGCTGCACGGTTATCGTCATCCATCTGCAAGCCCATTACAATATGGCTCTACATATCGGTGGCGTGATACGATGTGGTTGCTTGCTCGCTCTGCTTCGAAGACATACATACACACACTTAGATGCACACACACACACACACATACACGTAGGAGAGAGACATCAGGGATCGCCTCCCTCGCGGGTGTTAGGATTCGGCGCCCCCCTATTAAGTCGGGCAAAGCCAGGCCCCGCGACCGGGCTTCGTGGCCGAGATGGCCTGCCCCTTCCCCCCCCGGCGCGGAACGCTGCTCGCAAAGCAGCCCCCTGGCGCCGCCACTCGTTTCAGTGATAGACTACGAATAACGAACCGCTGCCCAGGCTACCATTGTTCGGTAGAGCTTTGAGGCAGGTCACATTAGCGAGTAACGGTAGGCAATGTACAATCAATAGATAGGTAGCCAGGGGGTGGAGCGAGAAAAGCAGAGCGTGTCAGTCCGGTAAACCGCTCAGACATGCCTACACCGTTTTCTACTACGCATACCAGGTAGACCGTTCGCGCGAAGATAGGTAGATAGGTAGATGTGTTCCACTTAGAGATTGTCTTCAGCCACTGATGAAAAGTGCCGAACTGCATCTAGGCTCCAGGAACCGGTTTCTGGAGATCGTCGTTCCGGGGCCCCGACCTCTCCTCTGCTGTTCAACCCTTGATCCTTTTCGGAATTTCCCACCGTTCGGCATCGTGGGATTTTTTGGTTCGTTCTGCCCCTAAGCGGTGTTCCTTACCCTTGCCCCTCCGCGGAAACGAGAACAGCAGAAAACTTTCACTCATCATATGTTTTTTTTCCTTCCTCCTCCCTTTCTCCCACTTCTCTTTTTCGCTCTTCCCCCACCGCTGCCTCACCGGGAAATTTCAATCCGGTTAGGTATAGATACGGGTCCAGTAAGGCTAGACCTAGCTATCGTCTCGGCTCTCTGGCTGGCTGGCCCCCAGTGCCCCCATATGCTGTCATTCCACACCTTTTGCCTAAATGGCGGGCGATCTCTCATCCTAGCGAGTCTACCTAGTTGGTTCCTGGCTAGCAGGTTAGGGGCACAGAGGGCCGTTCGGCGAGGCTCCGTGGTTTTCAAGGCTGAAGTCCCGTCTCCGTCATTATGCACATGGTTGGTTGTCTTGATCCCTTTGCCCTTCCATCCGCGTAAGTCTGGATAGGGGCATATCTAATGAATAGGGGCGGATCTAGAACTTAGGGGTCCATCCGGGGATGCAGTCAGTCTGCGGATAGGTAAGGTGAGGGGCCAGTCAGTATGGAACTGCTGAGTCACTCTATGTATGTGGTGCAATAAACGATATTCGCAGATTGGAGACTCGTTGTGAGATGAAGCAAGCCTAGAACCTCACCGAGTCTGACTAAAATGATCACGTTCCTGGATTTTCCCTCTGCACGTCTATCACCCGTGCATTCGTGCGAGAACATACAGGAGAGATTGGTAAGGTAAGATAAAAGATAAAAGACATGGGATAGATATGTACAACTACGTCGTGCCGTCGTACCTTTTGTATCTACACGTCTGGTAACATACTGTACCTAACCTATCTAGTACATCGTTATCCTACCTACCTAGGTAAGTAACCTACCTGTACAGAAAAAGGCAAGGCTATGACGGGAATGGGAATCGCTGCATCTCAATAGGGGAATTCAGGACTCGAGGAAGAGTGGAACGAGTGGGGGGCTATAGCAGCACATCTTATAGCCCTGCCTCCGGCTGCCACGGCCAGGTGCATAACACGAACCAAACTGTGGCTTCAGTCGGACCCGGCGGCCTTGATTGACAGTACGCAGTAACGCAGTAACCGGCTAGGCCTGTTCGATCAAGATCAATCGTCCAGAACCGATCGCCAGCGCGCGCGCGCTTGCGCCTGTGGCTTGAAGGAGGGGGGTGTATGTTGTAGATGGGTGTGTATAAGCCGTGGGCGTAGCAAAGTCAAAACGGAAGAATAACAGAAGAACACGACAGTGCTAGGAAACCTCTCAGACGCAGAGACACGTTGACTGAATCTAGCCGCAGTAAGATTCGGCCGTTGCTGCTGATGTTGTATGCGTCTGCATAGATACGTAGGCATGGACGGATTGAATCCGTGAGTAGACAAGACGGACGCGAGGAGGGAAGAAGAAAAACAAAACAAAAAGACTCTTGGTCTAGCCTTTGGTTCGATGAGTGGTTGAACGGTGGGAGAGAGAAATAAGGCAAAAACAACAAAACAAACAAACCAAAAAAAACACCAATAGCGGAAAAGAAAAAAGAAAAGCCTCTTCTGCAATGCGATGTGTCGTTCAGCGCGGAATGACGCAAAAAAGCTTCATCGTGATACTTTTTATAATACCAGGACCAGGACAAAACTACCGATGGCTGCGCTGTCCGGGGCATGGTCCCGAAGGAGCTGGGCGCTGAACGTACCGTCTAGCCAAAAATATCAGAGCGATCTTAAGCGTCGCAGCGCAGCTGTCTATCTGTCTTAGGCACGGTCGTTGTACCGGGAATCCTTGGCCGGAAATCTAACCCTATACTCTGCCCTAGGCTAAGCTAAGCTTCCCAAACTTGAACCAGCTTTGCCGGCGAGCGACGGGCAAGCAAAGCAAAGCAAAGCATCTGCGGTGCTGCAAGCCATGTCATGTCATGCTATGACATGGCATGGCATATCATAGCATAACATACAGAGCATAGCATATACTGTTAGTATACAATACACAATGCAATAAAATACGATGTTGTTGTTGTTGTTACTGTTGGTAGGGTGGATGCCGGCTTGCTTGCTCTTTCTCCTCGACCTGCTTGACGGGAATATCCCTCCTCTGCCTCGAAGTTGGGGGACTACATAGTATGGCCCGGTCCAGCAAAGTCCTTCCCGCGCCCGAAGATCTGAACCAATCGTTATGTCGTGGTATCTGGCACAGCGTTCGGGTCCCTGTGCTGTCTTCCACAGAACTAAGATCCAGCTCCCGACAGGGTATCACTGCACTGCGCCGTACGTATGCCTTTCCCTTCTCCCTCCTGCATAGCATTATACTACCACCATCACCACCACCACCACCACCACTGCTGCTGCTGCTGCTGCTGCAGCATAGGCCCTCTCTTTTCTCTCTTCCTCCTCTACCTTGGGTATACCTTGGTAAATCTTTTTGTGGGAGGGTCGCACCCAGACGCAGCAGCCGTCATAAATCCCATCCCTTTCGTATGCAACGGGCTGCGTCTTGTGCAACCCATCCATGCAGTTGTCAGCTTTGGGACTCTCCTAACCATTATTGGCCTTTTTTTCTAAAGCACCCCGGGTGCATCCATGTAACGCTGTGTGCGCAGCTCCAAGAGCTTGTTACCGCGCCTTTCGCTGCGATGCTTGCATAACATAACATAACATAACAACTCCTCGAGTCGCGAAGACGGGATATCCCAGGAAAACTTTCTTATCACCTCCTTCTTGTCGAGGAGAAGCTATATATATGAATAATGGTAGACCCCTAGTAGACGTTTGATGATAGTCTGTGTTTGTTACCACGTATGTATGTAATAACTCCTTGCTTTCAGATCTCTTCTCTTCTTACCCATTAAGCAAGATGATGAGGAGGTCCGCGATATAGGGATCCGCTAATTTTTTTTCTTTCTACTGTCTTCTCTTTTCTTCCGAAATAGTTATCATGTAAGTCAGAAACCCCTCCCTGGTCAACCATGCCGTCTCTCTTCTGCCTGCACGACCAACACCCGCACACCCGGAAATGGATCTAAAAAATAAAACGAAATGAGCAAGTGGAAAGAGAGGGAGATATGTTAGCTGTCTGGCAGCTGCAATGTCGCATCGAAGCGCTGCCTGGGTAGGGAGGGCCGTCTCTGTTAATTGCTAAAACGTGTTCGGGGAATTCTGAGTGGAACGAGATCTCTCCAAAACGAGATTTACCATCTATCGGCGTTACATTCCGAATTTAGGGGCAAAACCCTCTTTCTCCACGCTACTACGACTTGGTCTCATGTACGCTATAAGGTAGGCAGATAGACAACCTAGCGTACTGTAGTAGTAGTAAGCTAGGGCGCATATTCTCGGTAAGTATCTCTCTCGTTGTTTGCGTTGGGCCGCCTTGGCCATAATGCTACCGGGAGAGCACTTCGTGCCTTACTAGTCGTGAGCCTCAACATAGATCGACGAAGACTTGCGGAGAAGATTAGAATTTGGAATGCGGATCGGTACCAAGCTTCATACAGGAGGTATCTAAGGTATGTAGTAATCCGACTACTCGTGTCACTACGTGCATCCCTATACAGGAAGCCGGGGAAGAGAAAGCTACAAGTGAAATAAATTTCCATACGAGCACTAGATATTCAACAAATGTGATCAAGTTGTTCATTAGCTCGGTTCGCTTTCGCGAGCCAGAACCTTTGCATTGAACACGAGAATTCCTCTCGATCGAAGATGTGTCTATGTACATCTCGTGGGCAAAGGGTACTTCTGCGCCTTAAACGGTGGAAAATATGCTCGCTCGAATCACCATCTGACCACACGACCGTCCCGTCCCAAAACCCCGCCAGTCGTGCCCTCCTTTCAGTATGTATGCGTGTATGTATGTTATGCTCTTTTCTCAGGTCGTAAACAAAATCATTCTGGTCCCGCCAAACCAAACACTCGATACTCCCCAAACCCGTCATCGCGCTGTGGCGCATCCAACCGCCCAAAAATGCAAAGAAGAAATGAATAAAAATGTATATAGTAACACAAGATAGTCTAGAAGAATCCTTAAAAAAATAAAATCGGGTATTATTTTCAAAATCGAACCAGAAGAGCGCCGCATTATTTTCGAGTTTTCTGTGTTACAGTGCTTCGTGCTTAAAATTTCGAGGAGTACGGGCCTAAGTGGCGCATCCTTTAAGTTGTGTGTCCGTATGATTGCGAGGTCTGGGCTGGTCCAGGCGTGTGCCCACCCTGCGAGAGGCTGAACGAACTTCGTTTGCGCTTCAAACCCGAGCCAGATCCGCTTAGCCCTTCCTGCGAATACTCTTCACTTCTCTCACTGGACCCTTGTCCTTGGTTGACATTCAAAGGACCGCCTCCAAATGAATCTCTCATGGGGGTCCTAGAACTCGAACTGCCTATACCACCGTGTAGCGCCTGGGTGAAGTCCTGAGGGGGCGCAATTGGCGCGCTCATTTGAGACATGGAGTAATCTTGCACCGAAGTTCTATTAATTCCAGGCGTCCTGGACAGCGGAAAGTCGATTGGTGCCGATAGGGGAGCTGACGGGAAGCTCGTAGTATATGCAGATGATGACCCGTAAGGTGAAGAGGTAGGAACTCGAGGCGTAGAAGAATGGCCAGGAGACTGAATACTATGGCTAGAAGACATGGGCCGATATTGATGTCGGAGGTCTAGACCAAGTGGCAGAGTCGCGGAGGCAGCTCTAAGGCGTGACCTATTTTGCGAAGGCTGCTGTAGGCTCGAGTAGTTGATATTGGTAGGAGAGGTTTGGACACCCGGAGCTATAGGAGGAGTCAGCAACCGGTATTAAATAGGTCACAAATGAAATCCCTCCTTACAAGAATACGAGCCCGAGTCATAGTTCAGTGAGCTAGATGGGTTGCTTCCCATCTGGTCAGGCTGGTAGATAGATTGATGCCTGCCCCCGATCCCCGGACTGCCACTAGTGTTTGAGTATGTGGTGTAGTCGATTGAATCACCCTTCCATGACATGCTCGAGCGTAGAGGAGACTGCAGATTCTCCGGTCTTGACCTGGATAATGTCTCTCTGAGCTGAAGCGGCTGTAGAGGTCGGATTTGCTGCCTATTTGGCGAGTGCATTTGCACACCAGAGTCGAGGCTATTTTGCCTAGCGAAGGGGTTTGAAGTCCTGTGAGCTCCTCCAAGAGGACTTGTCAAGTGGCTGGAATAATAGCCTCGGTCACTTGAAGATTGCGACAGCGGTGAGAGAAGATCAGAGTTGTTCATCGTCCCAGGAGGTGTAAAACCGATGCTTCCAAAAGCCGGGCTTAGACCCGTGGAAGACATATGGTCGTCGTTATCACCTCTACGCATGCCATCTACCATCAGTGGTCGCATCATATGGTCTGTGTACGATGAGGTTCCAAAGTCAACAGGAGGTGTAATAGGTGTTCCTAGTCCGTGCACAGCTCCGTAAGGAGAATGCAGTGCCTGCACATTATCGAAATCATCCGGTACGGCACGCATTTTGATCATTCGGTCTCGATCGTCAGCTGTGAGCCTCTTGATTTTCGCTCTCCTGCAACTGTTTAGATTCTCGAGATAAAAAGGGCACTTTGGTAGTCTTACCTGTTTTGAAACCAGACTTGAACCTGCCTGGGGCTTAGCCCAGGGATCTCTCTCGAAAGCCGTTCTCGATGCGCAGCATCCGGGTGAGGCTGCTTTGCGAATTCGCTCATAAGGAATCGGGTTTGTTGGTGCGTAAGCCTACTATTGTCAGCATAGTTTATGGGCCACTGCAATATCACGCCCTACCTAAAACGCTTCATTTTCCTACGGGCAGCCGTGCGCTCAGCTGCAGTCTGGGGATGTGTCGCTACATCTCCCTCGGCTTCTACCATTTCATCGTCGTCCAATACATCGTCATCTTCATCCTTCTCTAAAGCAGCATCTTCGCTTCTGGCTGGAACAGCCGTAACTTCCTGGCCCTGTCCAGCTGATGATGTCGAGCTTATTGTGTTCTGTCCGAGGGGAAGCCCTTGGGCATCCGCCGAAGCTAACGATTCTTCGTGTGCAGACTCGGCCTTTATAGCATAGCTCGCTCCCTGTACGTCAGGCTGTTCATGTGCAGGAGATTCGGCCTTCGGTTGCCGCAGTCCAAGAGGGTCCAATATACGATGGTGGCTCATCGGTGAGTTTAAGCTGCTATGAGTTGTCTGGGTTGTGCTCTCAAGATTGCTATTATGCGCACTTGACGGGCGCTGCTGAGAAGCGACATCATTGTTACTACTTGAGCCTGAAACTTGCTCAAAGGACTGTGCGAAAATACTGCTCTCTCCTCCGGGAGGGAGATAAGAGTATTGCCCGTGCCAATCAGGCTGCGTCGACAAATGGCCGTCGTAGCTCGACATGCGTGGGCTTGTAGATTTGTGGAAGGCGGTCTCAAGTTTGCTAGACCAGTGGTGCTGCTCTGTATCGAGATGCCTGGTAACGAGCATTGGAAATGTTGTGGAGATTGGGTATCGAAGACGATGTGATTCCAAAAGCTAAGGGGGCTACTTGCCAAAGTATATCGTTCAAAGCTGCTCCAAAAAAAGCCCCAACTTTTCCACTGTCGATATTCGTCAAGATATTGATACGGCTAAAAGAATGGTCTCTCTAAGCCTTAAGCTAGTAGTAAAATCGAACACTACCCTGGTTGCTTGATGAGGTTATCAAGTGCTCTAATAGCAGACCACCTTAGACGCCAAGTAGTTTTCAGAACTTCTAGTCCTGCCGAAGGCAATCGTATATACCTAATGAGGATTCAGGGTAGGAGTTGGCGGTGCTTTCCCTTAGATATATCGCCGATAAATCTCTTTCAGGAGTTATCGTAGATGAAATTAGATACTGGTACCCGAAAGCTCGTAAAGTAGATGTGTTCCAACTGGTGAATATTTGCTGAATATATATCGAATCGTCGAGAAGGTAGTCAGGAGACGCAAGCTATAGTAGTACAGTCCTTGTTGAGCTTGTTTGTCACCGACAAGGTTGGATAGCAAGAGGTTTGCGAGGCATAGATATGAAGCCAGAAGGTATACGTTAGGAAGGGAAAGAAATAATCTTGGAGTCTGTCCTTCTTAATTCTATGATGGGTCGTGAAATAAATCGAGAATCCTCGAATGATGGTGGGGTCGGTCGCCTCAAAACGTCTAGACACTGGCAGGCCTTGTGTTATGTATGTATTGGGCCTTGAAGGTTGACCGTGGTCGCAACGAGACGCCTTCGAGGAAACCCCTGCTCTTGAGGATGACAGAGGTGGAATTAATACCGAATGGTACATCCCATCCTTACGGAGAAATGTCCAGGGATGGTCCGAAGAAAAGAGACAGGGCCTGCACGGGCTAGAGAAGAGGGTGTTCGTGGATGTTGGGTCAGCCTAGGACGGTACCTGCCCAGATACGGTAGAGATATTGAAAAGGGACTGAATGCACGTTTTAAGGCTCGCCAGGTCAGAAGCCGCACGCTTAATAGGCTAGGTGTGGTAATAAGAAAAAAATCCCCCAGCATGGTAACTGCTGAGCCACACACCTTTTCCGTCATGGATGATAGCAGATGTAGCAACGTCTATATCGAGTGGGCCGTGACCATTTGGTTTCTCGGCTGAATGGCTAATGCCGTGTTATGGTGGCCTGCCAAAGAACCAACAGATAACCCTTGCCATTGTAGACCCCAACCGGAAACGTCAATACAAGAGTAGTAACTGCGGAAAGACAGCCGCTACACTGCTAGGCATAATTTCTGTTCATAGGTTTCGAAATCGGGAAATCTTGTTCAGTGTACCCAACGACTAGGCTAGATCCAGACGAAACAGAGGAGGAATACGGCACGGCTAAGACGACAAGAGCCGTCCACACGGCTCTAGGTACCTCAAGCCCAAAATGCATGGCATACTTACCAAAACTGAGGTACAGCGGTAAGCATGATCCTCGTAGAAAGAGCAGGATAAGGAAAACATAGCATCTCGGCTGGGCCATCTGGGAGCTGGTAATTGGTCCTTCATTACATTAGCTCAGCGTAAACTTCGCGGATGAACGCATGACCGTTGATGAGACTAGTGGAGGTTCACGCCAATAGGAAGATCAACGTTTCTAGGTGGGTGTGGTCCTCGACTGTCTGCGGGGACGGCCTGGAGGACTGGCCCATGGTCAAGATGCCTATGTACGGATGTACAAGATGTACAGAAGTGTTGGAGGATCGCATCCGAATCGGTAGGGAAGTAAGCCTGCGAATAATGTGGGCCGGGGCAGCGAGCAAGGGGTATCGATTTGTGATGCTTGCCCTGGTGGCGACAGGGGTCAAGGGAAGATCCCATAAGATCTTCCTTGCCGAATAACAGTACAACATATGTACCTCGCACAGACAGGACGGACCATGCAGAGCACCTGTCATCGTCCCGCGTTTTGATGCTTATTAAGAACAGTGAGCCGATGTGGGCAGATTTAGCATTCTGCTCATCGTCCCTATCGTCACATATGGAACCGTAAATATGATCGACGGAGGCCTCCACATCGATTGAAGTGATGCAGAAAAAATAAAACCAAAAAAAGCCAAACCTACTGTGCTACGGGCTCGACGGTTTACGGAAAATGAAGAAAATTACGGGCGGTTTCGAGGGGAGCTACAGCATGTAAGGCAGGACTAGCAGGTTCAGAACTGAATGCCGCTATGAGAGGCAAACAAGGAAACGCGCTAAGTGGCTAAAAATCAAGGGACACCCGAATGGCGATGGGGGTTTGTGGGAATCTGCGCCGAATGAGCCGTAGGCTGATAATGTGCTACCTACCAAAAAGCCTGTGGGGCCAAGTGCAACGGTAGGTGAATTTCAGGTAATGAGGTACCTATTTCTGTGAACACTATTCTGATTCCTCAAGATTGCGAGGTCTAATTATTATTAGAAGGAGCCGCAAATGAAAATTGGTACGGAGGGGGATCTGAGCGGAGAAGCCCCGGGGTATAGAGATTTTGACATTGACAACAGTCGACAAGGAGTAGGGATGACGTGAACCGTGTGAAGGGTCTGATGTCTGATGAGATCCACGTTGGATCTTGGACGTTGAGAATAGAACTTTCAAAAGTTTGCTGGTCGATTTGGCTAGACTATTGTAGGGAGGTCTGTGGGTACAGAACGGAGCATGCCTCTAGCGTGGGAGGGCTCTGCGGCAAGGATATCAGCCCATGGTTTCATCAGGGGAGGCTGGCTGGGCGACGACATGGGTCCGTGCCAGGGTGAAAGCGAAGATGGCGCGATAAGATTGATCTAAACTCTCTCTGATGCTATTCTCAGATGCCATTCTGGATATACGAAAGAAATTCGACAAGAACGACGATATCCAACATCAGCGCTAAGGAGGATTCCCTAGTGCGGATGGCGCATTTTCAATGAAGGGCTGAATATAGGTACGCTGATGAAGTCTAGCAAAGGTGAGCTTTGAAGAAAGCGGAAGCTGTAAGTGAGCTGTGAGCTGTGAGTTGTGAGCTGTGAGCTGTGAGCTGTAAGTTGTAAGCCGCGAGTCGCTGTGGAGACGTGCGAAAGCCCTTTCATTCCCCTGATAGACCGCCCTCATGGAACAGATTTGTCTCATACGAAAAGCTGGCAGCGAGAAACATCCAGCATCGTTGCGTAACTCATCGTACATGCAGGCGGATGCCAAACAGCTGAGAGGAATCCCAGGAATCGGGATCCCGACACTGTGGATGTGACCACTCGAATACATTTTGATCTTCCTACTTTCGTCGCGACAGACGTGGAGACGTAATAGAAGATCATCCTATCCCCAACATTATCTCTTTTAGGGTACCACGTAGTTTTTAAAAAGTTGTTGATAATCTAAGGCGGTGAATGAGTCGCGACCTTTCGAATACCCAGTTTTCTCCTTGTAATAAAAAAGATAGGAAATTTTGGGGTATACAACTTTGGGGTATATACGGTTTGGTTTGTGATGGAGGGGCTTTAGCGAATGGTTAGCGAATTGGGAGGTGTTAAGCATTTTGAGATCACATTTCAATTGTAATTCCAAGGGTTAGGTAGGTAGTTTCGCAGCTAGTAGATGTACCTGCATACCGGCGTGTCGGGTCGCCTCTCCGGAGGTACAAAATACAAAGTACAAAAGATCGATCTGTATCCATTGATTGGCAACTACACCCTCCAGCACAGACTTATCGATGTCTTGCAGCACGGGGTGGCTGGGCAAGGGACAACACCATGACTTTAGTGTAATGGTGTTGATCTTTTTAGTACGGGTTAACTAACAATACCTTATTTTTACTACACCCAAGATGCAAGCACATACCATAGTAGCACACATTAAAATATTACCATCTCTATCTCACGCAATTAACGCAATTACAAGACACTTAATAGGCATTTTATTCCGCAAAATATGTAAGGGCAATTCATGCGTACGACTGTTGCTTGGACTAATTTCTCCATTATCTACTTTATTCCAGTTTCGAAATTATAATTATATATATACGTGCTGCCAACGTTGTTTTGTTGCTAGAAGACATTTTCTGCAACAGGTAGCGATAAAGGGGGAGACCTCGGTTATGACAGGGATGCAGCTTTTCTAAACACTCTCTACATTTACATATTAATCTACGAGGTACCTACCAAACCCAAGGCTTCGGATACACAGATCGTACGAAAGAGATTCTGAGACAGCTAGCAGTAGAACGTAATATAGCTAAATTCCGACAGTATGGTTTTCGGCGACTGGTGCGGCTCCCTTGGATTTGCAGACCGTTACGAATATCTTACAACGTGATAGTTCGGCAACTTCCGCTCTCCTAAGAGAGCTCTCGGGATTTGTTTCCTACTTACCCTTTACACAGTAAATAACTGAGGCAGTTTTGGTAGGCTTCCGACAAGCAAGAAAACAAGAAGGCGTATGTCAATCTCCCAAAAGTCACTGTCAAGAGCCGCAGCCTGACTTACACGGGCATACGGAGCTAATTTCATAGCAAATCAAAAAATGGTACTATGCGATTTTGTGACGCAGGCTGAGTACTCGTCAGGATTCCAAACATCCGACCTTTTTCCGGGGCTTCGCCCCTAAGGTCAGGGACTTTTAAAAGGTAACGAACTTTTAAAAGGTAAATTTTAGTACAAATTTTTACTAGTGCTAACCATACAAATTTAAGTATTTCAATCAAACTGAATAGTGCTATTTACATGCAAAGATCTAATGCCTTAACTTTATATTATGTAATAAAACGTTAATCTAATGCGATTATCGTCACTTTTGTTGTCGCTTTTCTTACACTCAAATAATACTCACCAATTTGTAATAAAAATAAATAAAAATAAATAAAATATATTATAAATAATTAAAAAGCTAATAATTATTATAATGTTAAAGCCGTTGCGATTAAAGGTAGTTACGTTATATAAAAATTGAAAAGGTTGAAATATTAAGATTGTACGTATTAATAATATTTAAAATTCGGGTAGTACTTAACATTAGGTGTGCATCCTACCTAAATTTAAGTAGCCACAGAAATTACCTTTTAAAAGTTCGTTACCTTTTAAAAGTCCCTGACCTTAGGGGCGAAGCCCCGGAAAAAGGTCGGATGTTTGGAATCCTGACGAGTACCTAGGTTAAGTATCTCTGAAGTACTGAAGTACGAATCGTATTTCCACGACAGGGGTTCTCTGCCCGTCGAAATGTTCAAAGGCTGCGAAACCGCCCCCACGAGGTGCGGTAGACGTAGGCAAGCAGGTAGCCGTAGTGATCGGAAATTGTTGACTCTCGGGTATCAATCATCTGCATAAGGTTATGTTACAGTCTGCCTAACTATGTAGGTAGGTACTTGTCCTCATCCCGTAATAGATGTAACTAAATAGTTGACTAGGTGAGGTTTGGTAACCATAAGCGTGCATCCGCCTGTAGAGCACATATAGAATACTATGTGGTGTAGCTGTTACACATGTGCCGCTCGTCGAGTCCAAGTAGCTTTTACCCAATCCCATCCTGCCGGTTCAAAAGGCTAGGGCTTATTTGACGGTTGCTTCAGGTGTTCGTCCTTAGGATCATTAGAGAAAGCCATCTAGAGATTTTAGATGTTTCAAGAACTTGCTTATACTCTATTATGTCAAAGCCACATCAAAAAAATTACTTTAAAAAGAGACTTTTCAAAATGGGATATGAAAAGTGGAACTAAAAATAAGAGAAAACAAGAGATGACGAATCGTAAAGCCTTGAAAAGGCAGCCCCGCTAATTATCCCCCTTGTCCCCTGGTCCCCTTGTAAGATACCAAAAGATACCAATACCATGCAGCCCAAGATATCCATTGCAGAAACCCGCCTCTGGTTTGCATCTGGGTCTGAGCTGTATTTAGCACTCGAGCTGCCCTGGCTGCTACTTAGATCTTATGAGTTAAGAAAATCCCTGAAGAAAAGAAGATTTAAAGCTGCGGGGATCCCCATCTGCGCCACAGGAACCAAAGAGTTTAAGACGATGCGACTTACCCAAAATAGTATCAATGCAGATCCTCTATTCGACCTTTGCCTACATAGGTAGGTAGGCATAATTGCAGCAGGATATAAATAGGCAAATCTCGCCAGCGTGCGGGTGGCGTCACAAGTTTCAACACCCCGCTGCGAGCTATCGACCTGCCGCTCCAAGTGCAAATACCTACAAGGGCGCCATACCAAGTAGTAAGGTGCACGCATACCAATTGTTAGTCGGTGCCAAGGTATAGCGACCTACCATCTCGAGAGATCTGATGCAAGGATTGAGGCGGCGAACGAGCTATCAAACTGATAATCTTGGGGACGATGCGGTAGATGATGAACGGCAGTCATAGTTCCCGGGGCCGTATTTTCAACATCTTGCGCAAACTAGCCTCGGGTCTGAACCATGTCATGCGATTCTGCCGCGTCGGCAAGGGTTTTTACTGTCGCCAGACGTGATTCCGTTCGGCACGACGTTTTTGTTGGCTGACCACAGAACGCCTCCGCCATTCGAACCTATGTGAACCTGAAACTGCTATAACGCTTGGGGAGATACCCACCTGCACCCTCACCCTCACCATCGCGAGAAGGTCCCGAAATAGTGCTCGCAGAAGGAATTAGATCCAAAGTAACGTTGAATCTCCGCGTGCCGGCATACTCAGAAGTGTTATTTCGGTTATTGACCATCGAGACTGAAGCCGGGCTGAGTTTGACGCGCAACGCGCAACTAGATGCATTACATGAATCAATTGGATATTTTGGACACCCGCACAAGATGGGGCGTATTTTTAGGCGGTTCTGGACATGAGATCGATTTTCGATGTGACTCTGTGCTGTTTTCGTCTCTATTAGCTTACCTAAGGTACATAACATTACCTAAGATAACCAAACTCCAGTCGCAAGGCGTGGCAGCTCCAAGTTGGGAACTACCTTACGAAAGGAAGGTAATTGGTACCCAAGTATCTATGCTCCTTTATGCAGGTACATACCATGTGTAGGATGTAGCTACCTCAAGGTAATATACGAGCAAACCCTAATCCAAGTTAAAGCGTCTTGCATGCTTCGTACACGTTACTTCCGTCTGTTGCACAGTATAATTGTAGCTAAGCTACTCAAGGGGACACAGCAACCCAGAGAATCTAGAGCAGGATTCCTGGGAAGGTGTAGTTTAATTGAACATTACCTAAAGGTAATACTGCAATATACTGTAACTCAACTAAAGTACACGTATATACCGAGGTCAACTGGGGGGTGTTAGACCCTAGGTTGACAACCTCCTACTAGACTACTCGTCAATCTAGATAATATATTCTGTAATTAATTCTTATTATTCAATACCACTATGCAAGGTTTAAACTTAACGGTTATTAGCTGTAGGGCTGAGCTGAAATGCGACAATACCTCTTTAGTAAAACTTTGGTTTAGGTAAAACTTTGGTTTAGGTATAACTCGGTAGTGGTTAAATCGAAGACGATTATAATGTTTGATTCCGTAGCAATCCGCATATGTGTTAACATGTGTATGAGGTATGATTGACCTTATTTAAGGTACTTAGATACCTTGCGATTAAAATGCATATACAAACGTACCCGATGTTTTTCTCATGTGAGTCTCCTTTATTATTAACCTCACTTACATGTAGGTCGTGGTTTCTCCGTGTGTTTCCATCCCTTCGCTGTTGAAATGCTAAGTTGTACGCCATAGCCGTAACAAGACAAGGAAGGGACAACGTCCTATCGATAAGGATTTACCCAGGGGTACCTAGCTTTCCTACGGTGATGTCAGGGTCAAGGTATGGCAGGGTGCACCCTTCCTATGCAGTCGCCGTTTACCGCGCCTATCCACCAAAAAAGCGCTTCCCTTTCTACAACCTCTAACACTTCCTACGTATTCGTACGTATGAGCTTCGGCCTTCACACGCCATAATGGATACTCATCTCCATAACTTTCCTCACGGACGATTCCCCCGTAATTACTCTGCTAAGGTACTGCTCGTCTCCTGTAACATATTAACGAGGAATGAGATACCACTCCTCAGGGTCTATTTGATAACATGCTTCATCGCGATCAAGGTTCTCCGTTGTACAAAAAAAAGCCACCTAATTTTCACCCTAACCTATGCCTGAGCCGTACCCACGCTTCTGAGACTACAATATTGGGTCTCGAAAATTATGGATAAGTCTATGCAGGAAGCCGTCCCGGAGTTCTGAGTCCTAGCTGTTGACCGGACCCCGAGATCAAGGAATGAAGAAGTATGGAGGACGGGAACCGACTTTACCTAGCTGGAGGGCTTCTTTTTACGGTCTAAGGCAACCTCAAAATACATACAACATGACGGTTGTCCGAGACTCCAAGCCACCTGCGCCAACTTTCTGCACCTATTGCCCCATCATTTCGTCGTTGTCTCTAGCACATATGTTGATATTCCCACGTGTGAACTCCCGAACACTCTAATGGCCATCCTCTATCATAGCCCTCGTATCTTGACTGTTCAAGACTAGACGTTAGAAATAACCTAGAATATAGTAATTGGCTCAACTACAGCTCTTCACATGCATTATCAGTAAAGCACCACCGAACGTATATCAATGCTGGTCTGCAAGGTAGATCCTTGGCACTACCGTGTTGCTTCCGCCACATCGTAAGGTCGAATTTGTGCTCACAAAGGACGTCTCAAGGAACGTGCCGATTGGGCAGGCTCGTGTTCAGCCAGACACCGGCCATGGCAGCTGTACTGTATTGTACTGCAGGTAAAATTTAGATTCTAACTTCTCGGCGTTTTATCCCCCTTGTCTTCTGACTACCTGGGTACGTACGGATAACCCTCGCAGTAACATGTCTACTTTTTCCAACCCAATCAGTAGACTACGTGAAGCATACCCGAGACTCCAACGGTCAAGCTGGAGCAGCCTAAGCCACATTACGACGTTGGCTTGCGAGCTTGTTGCTTGATGGTGTAGAGTTGAAGCGTCTACGCATATTGTATTTACTCCCTCGATAAGGAATAGGCTAACAGCTTCTAGATGTAATGCACACTACTTGCTTGCGTGTGGCCTATCCTACTATGACAACTCGCTACGAGAAGCACCAGGCATAGCAATACGGCTAAACTAATGAGCAAGCTTAGGAGACGGGCAAGCTCGATATGTCGGCGTGGTTGGAAACCACCGAGCAGGAATAATGCTCCTAGCACATCCCCTCTGGGACCTGGCTTTCGCCTGGTCGTTTTCATACAAACCCATACATGGGTTACTTTATAGTATGAGTTTTCCATTAGTTGGTCATCGGGCATCACGCGATGAGACCCATCTACTTTCATGGAACCCGACAGTGGAACGTATACACACCAAATCGAGGTGCGCGACTATGAGTATGTCTCAAGCAACAAAGGAAGAGAGGCCCTCCCCTAGCGGCTAGCACAGAACTCGTGTTGATTGAACTTCCCAGTGCTATAGTTAAAGATTTCTTAAATCTCCTAATCTGTATGCTGCTGAATCAAAGTCTAGGAATTTTGATACACCGAGCATTGCGACGGAATTCCCTAGCAGAGGTTGCTTAATACGGATCATTGACCTGCACGGAAATGCTGATGGATCTCACCAATCTATCCACCTCCATCATCCTGGCCTGCATGCTTGCATTAATTCATACGGTATAGCCCGTAATGGTCCAACACTTTGTCCTTCCCACCTCATTGCATGAGCCGAAGATGGTTCGCTACATGAATTTATGGCACGTGGGTAATCGAGGCAGTATCCGTCCCAAATGAGGAGGTTCTTGCCCATGGTATATCTGCTTAGCTGTACCCCATCCGACACTATCCTCCTTAGCCAACAATAGCCCACTCCAGAGTCCTCGTGTCCCAAATCGAAATATCATATTCTATCCTATTGACAGGGTGTATTCGCTCCGTCTTTATATCCTGGTCTCGGAAGCCAAGTAGCAGCCCTCCGCTGTCTTACGCCCCCGGTGAGCCAGCTTTCGGGATAAGGTTGTTGCATAAAAATATCTTATATAGGTGTAAATATTCGTCGTGATATGCAATGTATCTTCAATTAGGTTTCAATCAGCTAAGAACTATTGTCCTCTGGATTCAAGTGAGAAGCTTGTGTCTATGCCGTGCCTATTTTCCGCGTCTCAGCGCCAAGAGCTATGGGTGAAATATTCGATCACAATTCCCGATAGCATACATTGTATGGTATCTAGTTTACTCTCCTAATATTTGGATGGGTAAAGTCTGAAGATGCTTGATCATTCGCTACCGACGGTAGCTGTCCCGTTAGCCCCAACCGCTTTGGGAAATACCGGACAAGGTTCGACTGGAGTCTACCACCGGCTAATACGAAATATCCTACAAGAGGAAAAGTGTTAGCCACCGGACCAGCCCTGTGATATGATGTTACCAGGAAACTCTGTGCGGTCCCTGGTTTCTTATGCTTTCGATGTCTGAGGATCCTGCACTCTTACTGGTCGAGATGCCATAGCGCCTATTCGCTCGCGGAACTTAAACTTCACGAACTTCTGGCCTTTGCGGGACTAGCTTACCCGTACTTTTTCGGCAGCCTGCGGACGTGTGGATGCGACACATTACTTCCCGAGAAAACTTGGGTAAGCTTTTCCAAGCGCGGCTATCGGTAAGTATGTCTGACTGCCCATGCTAGGTACATACTAGATGTGCGTTGGTGATGAGGCCATACGTGCCACACATCGCGCAGGAATGGGACGCTGGAGTCGGACTCTACCCATCGATAGAAGGACCGATGCGTCTCTCAGGTCGCCCCCACGTTCTATCAGACTTTTCCACTACATTTCAACTACAACTGCCAAGCCCTTTCTTCCGGATGCCTCATGACATCTTCGTCATGCGGGTCGGCTGGAGTGGCCACGAGGGTTTCGACACTTAGACTTGTTCAGTTAGTAAGGATTCTTTCTATCTGCATGCTAATACTTGGCTCGAGGCAAGCACGCGCTGATTCCTCTGGGAAGTTAAGGTAGCCAGTACAACTGCCAACACCGGATGAGTGGTCGAATTGGCCTTTAGGGCTTAGGGCTATTAGCTCTCGCGAACAGACTTCGTGGGAAATGACATCAAGCTAAGCTTCAACAAGATTGTCTGTTTGTATGAGTGTCGGACGCGTTGGTGCCTGAAGCAAATGCGATCCATGCGTAGTGCCTCGGACCGAGTTAGGGCCTACTCTATTCCACTATTGAGGGTTTTATGAACTCACTATACCTAGTTCCTGTATGCATTCCGACAAGGACAGGATGGCGGAATGGTTTTGCTCATCGCTTTGCGCCGAACCCGGAAGGGCTTCCGGGCGGGCTAACTTACTCATACTAGGTGCACGATAGCTTGAAGCTCTGATATGGAATACGCCGGGCCGAATCTAATATTTCAGGGTATATAGAATCCGCTGACTGACACCATCGTGGGTTTACAACTCAAGCGTATATGCTCCTGGGTAACATGCTTTCAGACGTATATTCAGGTGTAGGCAGGACCGGTGGCCGTATATAGATCTACAGACTAATTCATGTTCTAACTTTTTTATGTGTATGAGCCTGCTGTCACTACGATTTGGATATGATGTTTAGTTGGCCTGGAAAATCTAGATGGTTTACTTGTAGGGATAAAGTCTTAATGCGGGAAGCCGGATTGTTCTATTGCCATTGCTTTGCTTGATATTAGGACTAAGCTCTTGGATATGAAGCTAAAGACTACGTGCAAATTTGGCTTCGAGTTTTCTACATGCACGGGCACCGCCGAGACAAAGTCAGAACTACTCTAAGGTTGCTGATGGGACGTTGAGAAACTAGCATAGGTCATTGTACGTTCGTGTTTACTTCACTCAACACCTTGAAAAGTTGAATCGCCCAATTGTTTGTTTGGAATTATCATAGCTTCTTAATACTAATAATACGACATGCTAATGCGAATGCCAAAAGTGATCATGTAAAATACCCATACCCAGAGCACCCCCTCGTGCTGCTTTACGTCGTTTGCTTCGTTATTAAACGTCCAGAACCTCTTCCTTATTGGCATGCTCCACGTTGGATACAGCGGCCTTGTCGGTGAAGCCCATGTCAGCAGCGTACGTAGAGTGAGGTACCCACTTGGCGGATGTTCGGGGCGTCGTCTCCTCCAACATGCGGTCTACCTGCTCCAGAGTCAAACCCTTGGTCTCGGGGATCAGGAAGTAGGCGTAGATGAAGCAGAGAGTGCAGAGACCTCCCCAGACGTAGAAGACCTTGGGGCCAAGGTTGCCCTTGTCGGGGTCAACCATGTACGGGGTGATAACGGCGATGATGCAGTTCCACAGCCAGTTGCTGGCAGTCGAGAGGGCGACACCACGGGCACGCATGGGTAGGGGGTAGATCTCGCCGATGACGACCCAAGCTCCAGGACCCCATGTGCTGGCGAAGAAGAAGATGTAGATGCAGATGAAGGCAATCATAGCCTTAACAGCGGGGTCGGCTTGGGTGACAGTGCCCAGAATGGCAACGATGAACTGGCAGATAACCATGCCCAGAGCACCCCAGAGGAGAAGAGGTCGGCGACCAATCTTTTCCATACTCCAGAACGAGATAGGGGTCGAGAAGACGTTGACGAGAGTGGTGATGAGGGAGATCAAGAACGGGTTTCGGATGGTATTGAGTTGCTTGAAGAATTCGGTTCCGTAGTAGAACACGAAGTTCACACCGGTCCACTGTTGCATCATCTGCAGCGAAGTTCCCAAGATAGTTCGTCGGAGGTTGCTGCTGCTCTTTGTCAAGGAGCCTCGGAAGCAGTTCATCCAGGTGCTCCAGTATCCTCCTTCGGGGGCAACCGACATCTCGTACTCGTGGTTCGCAATGATCTCGGCAAGTTCGTCCTGGATGTATTCCGTCTCGACAGAGTGGCCGCGCAGACGCCCGAGCACCTTAGCAGCGTCGTCGAGCTTTCCCTTCTTGACAAAGTATCGGGGGGATTCCGGGAGTAAGAAAAGACCGATACCGAGGATAAGAGCCCAAAGCATCTGAAGGGCGATGGGGATGCGGTAAGAACCACTGTCCGTTCGGTTCTGAGTGCCATAGTCGACGGCCGAAGCGAGCAACAGACCGACAGTCACGCAGAACTGGTAGCCGGAAACAAGGGCGCCACGGACTTTGCGAGGGGCAATCTCGGACATGTAGAGGATGAGAATTGCAGAGACAGCACCGACACCGAAACCAGCAACAAGACGACCTGCCACAATAAGAGCCAAACCGGACGAGGCAGTCTGAAGGGCAACGCCGATAAGGAAGATGATGCAGCCGCCAATGATAGTAGTACGTCGACCTGACCAATCGGCAAGGTCACCGGCGATAAGGGCACCTGATATCAGCAGTTAGCTAATCAAATTTCTACCTAATGCACGATAATATAATAAGAAATATTATTAGTTAGGTACTTACCGAAGAAGGTACCAGCAGATAGAATCGAAGTGATGAGAGACTTGTGGTCACCAGTAAGTGCAGTAGCGTTGGGACCCTCGATCTGGTGGATGAAGTAAGGCATCGCCATGACACCGTTGATATAACCACTGTCGTAACCGAAGAAGATACCACCGAAGGCGGCGAAAGCACACATAAGGTATGCCTTGAGGGTAACCGGTGCTTCGACCCGGCTGGGGTCAGCAGACCCCTGGACCACGGCACCGCCTGCCATGATAGAGGAAACTTAAGCCGCTATCGGTTTATTTAACGGACAGGTATGGTGATGGTGAGAGTTGATGGTTGGTGATTGTGTAAGAAGTTGGTTGCGCAAGGCAGGTTTAGCAAATATGACGAGATACTAGGCACCAAGTAAATCGTTATATGGTTGCTAGGCAGGTAAGGTTTTGGAGGGGTGGTGGGTAGTAAAGAAATTAAAAAGAAGTGAAGGGTTTCTGAGCGACAAGGAACCGAGAGAGGAAGAGAGAGATGTAATAGATCAAGGGGGGAGTCAGATCCTTTTTTAAATACGATGCGTAAGGTAGGTTTTTCCTATGTGATCTAAACCCAACACCACGGCACAAGTTTATTAGATCTCTTCTAGCTTTTAGCTCCTGAAGACTTTAAGACCCACCTCCACTCCCCAGACGAGATTTGAATTAAACTAGACAATCCCCAAATTGGCATATTATCCACATCATCAACCCAGCAAGCGTCCCCACGCGCAACGCACGAGGACAAACCCGCAAAATGCCCAGAGCACTCCAGACCCCCCGGACACCTATCCCCTCGGGGTTCACGGTCTTATAAACCTAGCTAGAACTAGCTCCGACTTTTTATACCTAACTAACTAGTTTAGAGTATATTAAGTTTCTGGAATAATGACGAGGTGCCATAGCTTGGGAGGCTTGGGAGGCTTGGGAGGTGTAGGTTGCATTCATCCCGAGTTTGTTACACGCGTCATGCAATCCCACGACGGTGTCCCGACCCCCACAACATGTCACATTCTTACTTTGGGGGGTTGTTCTTTGTTTTGACGTTTCATTTTATTGAGTTTCATTT
Organism: Entonaema liquescens; assembly: GCA_902805475.1. Taxonomy (NCBI): domain Eukaryota; kingdom Fungi; phylum Ascomycota; class Sordariomycetes; order Xylariales; family Xylariaceae; genus Entonaema; species Entonaema liquescens. The sequence continues at coordinate 710,144 of CADCSX010000025.1, read as the reverse complement.
TATTGAATATCGATTAAAGTTATCAATCTGGTTCTGGCGTTGCAAGTCAAATCAACCCAGCCCCCATGGATTTGATTTAAGATTGCCAGTAGTCCCAATAATTAAACAGCACAATAGAAAATATAACTACCTTTTAATCCACTTTCTGTAAACCTTCAGAAGAACTCTCGCTTCCTGACACATACATGCGCATGCGATGTTCTCGGCCTAATCCATACCACCATCATCCCATGGGGAACTCGGGGATGTAATCCTGCAATGGTTTAATGTCGAAAGATGACATGTCTGGCGAGCGAACGAGCGCCAGCGCGAAAAAAAAAAAAAAAACTCGGTCTAATAGGCTCGTATCAGGATCGAGAGCAGGCGGAGTGTAGCACCAACCCCGACCTAGTCGTGTCCCCCGTACTACGGATCAGCCCCCGAGGTGAAGGGAAACCCAACCATGTGGGAAAAGAAAAGAAAAGAAACCAAAAAAATAAGGTCTTTTTTGCCTCTTTCCCCATACCCATACTTGGCGCCAGCGATCTCCGTTCGTCAAAACACCTCCAGGAAATAACGACAACTCCACCGGCCATTAGCCAAGAGACGAAAAATACGCAACCAAAAGTTCCTTCCCACCATCCCTCCCCCCCAGAAAGGCCCTTTCACACCGGGCCGACCGGTGAGAAGCAAAGTACAGGCGAGGAGAAGCCTATCCATCCATCCATCCCACTTACATACCTACCTACAATTGTTTTTTTTTTATCACGATCCATGGCGCGCAGCTCTACTCCCATTTGTCTATCTATCTGTCTTGTCTCTTTTTTCCCAACGACCGACAGACACAACATAGAAAAAAAAATACGATTTGCAGAGAAGGAGGAAAAGCAGCGAGCAGTTCTGGTGCTCACTCGGCTTCATTGTGGAGCCGCGGCGATAGCGTCGGCCGTTTTGTCGTTGGCTCGACGGGGTCCCTGGGCGAATGCGGCTCCGCGCGCTGCTTTTTGCGCGTGGTCATTGGTCGGCGGACCCCTGGCGCGCCCAAAATCTTTATTTTAGTTGTTCATATGTACACTTCTTCATCTCCCGCGGCTGTTCTAGAAGAAGCTGGTGCCTTTATGCTTATGTCATGTTACAGGCGATCGAATGAGGGATCAGGGGTAAGTATGTAGGTAAGTAACAACAACAATAAGAAAAAGGATGCAACGTAGAGAATTTTTGAAAGCTTAATTGATGCGATGGTGATGATTCATTAGGTAAATTTTTTTTTTTTAAGGTAAGAATTAAATATGCAGGATTAATTGATATCGTTTATCGATCTATTGTTTTGTTCCCCATTCATTAGGTACTTGACTAATAGGTATGGCAGACCATATATACCACTTTGCCAAAATCGATTTTGGTCGGCCACTAAACCGGATTTAATCAAGCGCAAATTGATTTTATCGATCGGATACTTAAAATTTAATAGTTAATATTTACGTTTTATATAGTTTAAATAAATATATTATTATAAATAACCTGTTAAAATAATAATATTTTTATAAAAAAATTATATATTATTTTAAAAAAATTATATTTTATTTAAATAAATATTTTAAACGAAATTATATATAATTATAATATAATTTATAATATAATTTATAATATAATTTATATCGTTTATTTAATATAATTTTTCGAATTATTAAATTTTATTATATATAATGTAATTTATTAAATTTTAATTTTTATATAAAATTTATATATTTAAATATTTATTTATTTATTTTATTAAAAATAAATAATAAATTAAATAAATTAAATAAATTATTTAATAAATTACTCGATAAATTATTTAATAATTTATTTAATAAATTAAATAAATTAAATAAATTAAATAAATTAAATAAATTAAATAAATTAAATAAATTAAATAAATTAAATAAATTAAATAAATTAAATAAATTAAATAAATTAAATAAATTAAATAAATTAAATAAATTAAATAAATTAAATAAATTAAATAAATTAAATAAATTAAATAAATTAAATAAATTAAATAAATTAAATAAATTAAATAAATTAAATAAATTAAATAAATTAAATAAATTAAATAAATTAAATAAATTAAATAAATTAAATAAATTAAATAAATTAAATAAATTAAATAAATTAAATAAATTAAATAAATTAAATAAATTAAATAATTTATTAAAATAAATTATTTAAAATAAAATTTTAAATAAAAGATTTAACTATATATAACCTCGTACGAAACGTTAAAGTCTTTATTATCAAGCTTAAAATATATATTTAATAGTTATATGCGACTTATATTACGTATAAGTAGATGTGATGTATATGGCTTGTGCGTACGCTAAGGATAAATTACCCCTTACGGCTACCTAAAATCGATTTTGGCAAAGTGGCTCCTATGGTCCGCCATAAATAGGTACTAATCGTGCGCTGTGGGTTTCCCCCTCGGTCCCTAATAATGGTAACAGACGATTTAGGAGGCACTTTGGTAGCGGAGACGGTCCGACTCGGTCTATTATCCTGATAAAACAACTCGACTATAACATAATTGATTGGTCCTCTTGCTATGCGAAAGTTATCGATAGGGTGTGAGGATCAATCGATCGTTTAATTCATCATCTCCATTCTCTGTAATTCGTTCTTGAAAGCAATTGCATCTTTCTCACCGACTAACATACTTACATACCTAACTTACACCACTTACACCACACGTGCTCTGTTAAGATCTACAGCATATCTTAATTACGTCAACGCGAGATAGACGGCAACTATCCTAGTTGTCAATCACCGCTAGCTGTTTTTGGTCCGATCGCATAGACTAGACAAGGTCCCGTGGCAGTTGATTGGGAAAATCTTTTTCTGGACGCTTCTCGGCGGTGCCGGATCCGTTCTTGATACTAACGGCCGCGCCGAGGCGAATGGTGCGGCTTGTCTACACCTCACCGTTTCTTTTGCGTCGAGCGAACAAAATTAAAGCAAACTCCTAGTGCATGTCCTCGAGCTCGGTGGGATATTAACTATTACAAATTCTCGTACGAGGTTAAGGCAATACGAACGAAGGCAATGCTCAGATGCGCACTTTACACGACACGATCCTTAAGTTTCAAGTTTAAGGCGAAGTTGTTTTTAATGCTTCATGTGCTGATTTAGAGTCATGTAGTCCGTGGAGCATGATGATCGGGTTAAACCAACCCGAACGCAATTCTTAACACATTCACATTAAGTCCAATCACGAATATACTCAGTAGGTAAGTAAGTCACTTTTAAGCAAAGACGCAAATAGTAGCAGCAAACCAATTCTCTTGAATACATAGCGTTTTCAGCTGCGCGCATTACCGCTACAGCCCATCCGCATTACAACTACACATTTGAACATCAACATACATGGATGGCATTTTTTGATATTTGCTTGATATCAACCAACTTTCGTCTTCCCTTCTCTTCCCTTGTCTTCTTCTCTTTCCTATCTCATCTCGTGGGCACGTCTCGCGCCTCATGCTGCCAAGCATAAAAAAAGGTTGGTAAAAAAAAAAAAAACGCTTTCGCGTAAGAAAAATGAAGAAATCATTTCCATGCCGGCCGTGCGAAAAACGCAAGAAACAAAAACAAGAATATCAGAAGAAAAGTGAAAAAAAAACAAAAAAACAAAGTAGTGCTGCTGCTCCTCGCCCCTTAGAACCCGAGAAAAAAAAACAAGCAAACATAAACGCCGCGCAAATGCAGTCAAGTCGATGTAATGTAGGTATATACTGCACCACCACCACCGCCACTGCCGCCCCCGGCCACACGTACACAAGCCACCGGCCGCCTTTATTAAAATAAACCCGTTTGTGCAACCAACCAGCCGCGAGCCTAGTTCGAAAGTTCCAGTCCGGTCCAGGTCCAGGTCCATCCTCCCTTTCTCCTCCCGGGGCGCCTCTTGTCCCCATCCTTGGTACCACAGTAGCACGTGCACAAGTATTAGCAGTAGTCGTAGAAACCCCGGGGTATGTATGTATGTATGGGGGTGTTTTTTCCTTTAGTTGGGACAATTTTAGTGTTATTTCTTTATTGTTATTCCGGTTCCGGTTCCGGTTCCGATCTCCGTATGGATGGATCGATCAGACGCAAACCCACTCGGCAAACACGCACCACCTCGCGGTCCGGTCCGCGAGCACCAGGCCGCGCCAGACGCCGCGCTCGGAGCACTTGATGATAGTCTCCCAGGTGCCGCCGTCGCTGGCCTCCTCGTCGGCCATGGTGCTGCTGCGGCCCCGACGCCGATCCCCGACCGCCCGACCCGCTCCTCCTTGCGCATCAGCCGCAGGATCTTGCCCCGGGAGTCTGGATCGCCAGCTTCGCCGGCTTCTTCCCCGCGATGCTGCCCGTCGCCGAGCTCGGGTTCGATGATCCCGCCGCGCTGCTGCTCGTCATGCTCATCGCGCTCGCCGGCCGCGCGAACGGCACTGGGCTCGTCCCTCCCGCGTTGCTGGTACCGCTGCTGGTACCGCCCGCCGGGCTCGACGGGTGCTGTCGGATCGCGAATACGAACGTGTTGTTGAGCGCTAGCCGCTGGCACTGCGGCTGGACGACGTAAATGTCGTGGCGCTGCGCGTGCGGCGTCGGATGGCGGGTGACGAATTCGTAAGGTGGGTTTTCGCCCGTATGGATGATCGGCAGGGCGAATGCGAGGGGATGCGGGATGTCTTTGATGCTATGCATCAGTCCGCGCTTGCCGGCGTACACCTTCAGGATACCACTGCCCTCGTCCCCTGGTAGGAGCGCCTTTACCGTGTACCGCTTTGTGCCGCCGTACCAGTCGGCTTGCGCGAGCGCACGTTTCTTGACGACCTCGCCGCTTTCGAAGAAGTCGCCATCTGCGTCTCGTGAGAACCCCTTGGTTTCGACTTCGGCTGCTACTTCGATATCAGGAGGAACGTTGAATTTGATATGTATCATTTCGAGATCTTCGATGCGAGTTAACGACGTGTTGTAATCCACTATAGAGATCATCTGTTTGAAGTACGGAGGACAGACACCGGGTAAGTTGAGTAGTGTTTCGTGAGCTACGGGTGGGCAGATATGCTGTTGGCTGTGGTGTTCGGGGATATGAGTCCAGCAAAGCTCGACAGGTCGAGTGAGAAACCACCAGAACTCCGCGGTCGAGTTACTAGCGCTCGAGTAGAGGCTCCGGCGGGGGTTAGAAGGACTTGCAAGACAACAATCCATCATGCGCCACTCGTTATCAATAACAACAGCGTTCCACCAATGATTTGATCGAGGCATTATACCCGTATCTGGGACCTCGCCTGGAGTCTTGAGATAGCCACGAATAACTTCGGAGTGTACACCAATTGCGACACACATCTCGTGAACAAGAACAGCATATTCTTCGGGACAAGCTCGCTTCGTTTGGATCACTCGCCGCGTATTCACGTCTCCTTCAAAGTCTTCCTCCCAATTCACATTCTCTGCAACCCAAGTGAAAATGGCCCGGAGCCGTTGGACATCACTCTTGTACGGTCTGCATACGTAAGTTGTCGCAAGGGACACGGCTGTTGTCGTCGGCGGTAAACTACTAATGAACCGCGAGTTTTTGTCGACTTGGCTCAAGTTTATGACCTGATAGTTGATAGGTTCCCGGACCGGCATGCCATCAGCACCTTCATCTCCTTCAACACTCTCATAAAGCTCATCGACGGGATCTATCGCCGGGTAGTCCAACATTAAGCAACGATCTCGTCGCTCGTTGCGTTCATTCTTGCTTAACGTATTTGATCGGTTGACATCTCTTCGTACTTGAACCCAGTCCCCGTCATTTCTTAGCCCCATATCTGTGGCCGGATCACGTATTAAGTTTGTGCTACTAGCTCCTGCAAGCGCTGATATCCCGAGACCCATCGAGCGCTTAGTTGGTGAAACTTGCCCAGACCCCGGGCTGATCGCAATGCTACTGCGACCACTAGCCACACCAGTCTTTGTTGCCTCTAGAATCCTCTTAATAAAATTTTGCTTCTTGGGCTTAGCACTGCTGGGCTGCACGAGACCTCCGATGGGAGCAATTCCGTCCTCGTTGAAGCCAACCTGTGACTGGGGACGCAAAGCTGACGTAGAGTGACTTGGGTGGTACGATACGCCGGTAAACGGCGTGGTTGGACGATTCGCATCCCAATCCTCCTCCTCCTCATCATCGCCGTCCCGGAACCCCAGTGCGCTCCGTGCTCGTTTTTGCTTCCTAGCCAGGCTACCAGCACTTGTGGCGCTAATTCCGCCCGCGGACACACCACTCATTAGACTTCGATTCGTGCTATTCGTTACTATACTGCGATTACCCGAAGAAGCGTCCGTCGAATTAGTCTTCGTCGTCCCCGTCCTATCCAACTGCTGGCCGATATCATAAAACGACTTTTGCTTGCGGATGGATTTACGGTCCCCGAAGAAGTGATCACCTATCGAAGACTTAGGTCTGCTATATAGGGGGTTCTTAGGCGGCGGCGGGGGAGGAGGGCCTGTTTCTTCTTCATGATTATGATGATCAATGATTCCTGCGCTTGAACTTTTATGATGCATCTTTCGAAGACGAGTTTCCATCCTTTCCACGTAATTGCTTAGCTGCGGGAGTGGTTGTTCTTGGAAACTACTACTTTGAAATGTACTATCTCGGGATGAGCCGCCGTCAAACGATCCATATCCAGAGTCTTGGAACGGCACACCAATTGACGTTAGCGGTCTGGGTTGGTGTCCTTTCTTTTCGTCCGGTGATGCACCAGGTCGAAGGACTCCGGAGACCATGGGTCCAGCGGCGGCTCGGGTGAATCCGCTTCACGTGCCATTCCTAACGCGTCTAACTGCTCAATTACGCCGTCCATAGCTTCACGTAATGGCGAAGGAGTAAGACCGTCGCCGCCCGGGGAGTGAGGGCTCGGGGAAGGACCCCGTGGTGTATGGTATCCTTCATGGAGACGTCGGTTGTCGTAAGACGCATTTGACGCGGTAGAATTTCCTCTAGCGATAACATGACGATGAGGCGGGGGAGCAGGGGGCGGAGGTGAGTCGCGCTCTGCTCCGGGCCGGTACGGTTTAAAACTAAACGACGGGGCCGGTGATGGTCCTCTAGATCCATAATGCTGCGCCGGCGAAGGGGGAGGGATTGGGGAGGGTTCTCGTTGATAATTGTATGCTTGCGGCGGAACTGGGGAAGGGTTCCTAGAACTGTATGACGAATGTATAGGGGGGGCAGGGGATGCGGCTCTAGGAATATACGAGCTAGCTTGAGGAGGGGGAGGCGCAGGCGACGGGGCCTTAGTCTCATGACGCCGAAGCTCTGATGGTGACGGATCGCGGCCGATAATCTGAGTAGGCTGGCGCGTACTATTCCGGAACGAACTGGCGGAATTCTTTCTAGGCGGTGTGTGGGAGATATTCCTTATTACTTCGGGCTGCTTTATTATCTCAGGCTGCTTCGCGGTTGTGTAGTGAGGTGCTTTCGCATAAGCCTCGAAGGGCTTTCGAAATAGTCGCGACTTAGATTTCTGAGGCGCATTCGTCGGGCTCGGCGTGTTACTCGATGTTAATGGACTCGCCGATCTGGTAATGGGTCGAAAGTCTTGAGGTAATACCTCGACAAAATTAGAAGGGAAGACGCCGACAGTCTTGTTGCGCCGCAATCTACCCGTCCACCACGATCCATCCCCCGCATTTAGACATTCTATTAAGTCACCCTCAATAAATCCTAAATCGTGTTGCGACTGAAAGTGAGGTTAGCAAAAGTAAACAAAGTCGTCGCGATATCGCCAAAAAAAATCAAAAAATCAAAAAATCGAATGCATACTTCTCCTCCCCATGAATACACGGCTCTACACCAACACGGAAACCGCGTGGGTAACGGAGGTGCTGACCCCATTGTGCCGATATTCGAAGTCTTGGTAGTCGTCTATTCGCCAGGTTGGAGATGTGGCGTTGGAGTATGTAAATCAGATAGACTCGGGGGATTTGAGTCTATTCTGAATTCCCAGCAGCGTATTCGGCGGTTGCTGCAGGGTGATGGAGTAAATACGCAGTTGAGAAAGTCGGTAGAGTCAATAGCATCTGAGGCGGTGTGGTGCTCGTGGGGATTTCGGAGGGATCAACAAGACGGTGCAATAATAGCAATAATAGCAGTAATAGCAATAATGCTAGCAATAATACGCTATATTATTATGGCTATTATTGATGGCTGTTAAAGGCGTGCTAAGCCTTAAGCACGAGTCAACGGTAGGGATGCCGAAGGTTGCAAGCGTAGTAAAAAGTAGTAACGGGAGATTCTGGAGAATGCCAGCACATCAATTCAGATCTGTGGATTGTGATTGGGATGTTCTGGACATAAGGACATAACTAAAGTTGAATTATTAGAAGCTCGGGGCGGTATTGGGACAGGTCACAGTTAGTTACCTTGGCGCAACCATCGCATGAAAACAGAGGGGTCTCGTAATCGTTGCCGGGTAACCACTAAGCTTTGAGACCCATAAATATAACCCATAAATATAGCGGCGCAGGGCGTTTTCCCTTCCCGCACTTACATTAAGTATGAGTACATACGTCACTTTGTACAATATCCAAGGCTTTGGGTAATGCAGTGTACACACTAAAGGACCCTCAACAACATGAAATCAGGCTTTACAAGCTTTACAAACTTTCCAAACGGAGCAATAATAGCGCTATCTTTTATAGTAGTCGAAGACAAAAAAAGGAATTATATTGAATCTATTGCTTCAAGCATGCAATCTAATCAATCAACTTCCACTCCCGTCAATTAATTATCTACGCGTGTATAAAAGCATATAACACTGTTATGTGTTATGATATGAGAGGACATCATGCATGTGTAGAATGATGGAGAAATGTACCTAATTATATGCATGTACGTACATAGGGATACACTCACGTACATAAGGTTTGAAAGTATCGATACAGCTCAGGTCGCTAATGGATGCACCTTGTTTACCCCATAGCTCAATTCACAAATCAGAATAATCCTAGCTGAGCTGACAAGACCCGGTTCGCATTAGATGTACTTTAGTACATGTATCTATAGATGGCACTAATGTACTATGTAGGCGCTGGTATGTAATGTAAGTCACCAGAGGATTATGTAGCTGCGTCTATTATGTGCTTCCTGTATATGCATCCTTTTCCGCTTTTTTTACTTTTTCTTTTTTAGATTTATCTTTCTCGGAAAAACCACCATGAAAATCATCGCGAAGTTACAGGAGAAAAACCAGTCGAGTTTTACCGCCCCCGCCCCCCATGTTGTTCAAACGGTAAAGGCTATCTGACGGAGTGATTAATCTTATTAAATTTCCTAGATTCGGCACATCCATAGTACGTGACCACGGATAACAGCTTGATAACTAGGATAAGACCTGGGATAACAACCTGGGAAGCTCCCTATTAAGCTCCACGCTACTCCCAAAACAGCAATCTGTTGTTGGCCATAGCTCTTTTAGAGCTTGCGCCCTGACAACCAGCTTCTCCAACAATTATCACTGATTATTATCACTTTTTTTTTTACCATCCTCCCTGGCGCTTGTTTAATTGCCGCCTTGTCGCAGCTCTTCCCAGTTCTTCCTAGTAACCAGATTTTAATCCCCGTGTCGCTCTTCTACCATTTGTACAATACATAGCAACTCGTCTTTCGCATTGCGCATTGCGCCGTTTGGTGTTTAGATCTTGCTTCGCTCTGTGGCTGGCTATTCTATTGCCTCTAAGTGCGAGTCTCGATCATTACTTTTGCTTCGCTTAGCTCCAAATCTTTCGCAACTCTCCGAGCTACAAGACGAGTTATATAAACACTGCAGCCCTAGCGCAAAAGCCCTGCTGGCAACATGGGGTCCGAGGCCATCGCAAGTCATTATCAGGTCCTTGAGGAACTTGGCCGTACGTGTTTACCTTATTTGAACCACACCGTAATCCAACATAAAAACAATGCGTGCTGACCTGATATCTCAATTGTAGGCGGTAGCTTTGGAATAGTATATAAAGGCATTGAGAAAGCGACAGGCGAAGTCGTTGCTATCAAGCATGTAAGTGGCATATCGATTACAAACCCTGGCGCATTAGTCCAAGCTGCTAATTTTGAACCTGTCTAGATTGACCTTGAGTCTACCGAAGATGATATCCAAGATATCCAAGCCGAGATCTCAGTCTTGAGTACTTGTGCTAGCTCCTACGTAACTCAGTACAAGGCTAGCTTCTTGCGGGGAAGCAAGCTATGGATAGTCATGGAATACCTTGGAGGTGGATCCTGTCTTGACCTGGTAATTATACCTCGTTTGCGCCGCGCACGGTTTTTAGATCTGACGTATCATTCTTCCTAGCTTAAACCCGAACCATCAGTCTTTAGCGAGACACACATTGCGATAATATGTCGCGAACTACTTCGCGGTCTCGAGTATCTCCATGCTGAGGGGAAGATCCACAGAGACATCAAGGCTGCGAATGTCCTCCTCTCAGAGTCGGGCAAGGTTAAGTTAGCCGACTTTGGTGTCGCAGCTCAACTTACAAATATTAAATCGCAACGTAATACATTCGTCGGCACACCATTTTGGATGGCACCCGAAGTAATTCAACAAGCTGGTTATGACTTTAAAGCTGACATATGGTCGTTGGGAATCACGGCTATGGAAATGGCAAACGGAGAACCGCCCCACGCTAATCTCCACCCCATGAAAGCTTTGTTTCATATTCCGAAGAATCCACCCCCTAGACTTGAGGGTAATTTCTCAAAAGACTTCAAAGACTTCGTATCCCAGTGCCTCATGAAGGATCCCGATCGACGACCGTCGGCGAGGGACCTGCTGAAGCACCGATTCGTCAGATCCTCAGGAAAAGTGGAAGCCCTACAGGAGTTGATCGAACGACGACGAAAGTACGATGCCACAAAAACCAAGAAGAAAGGCAGATCATTCTATCAAGAGACGCTGCAAGACTTCTCCCCGAGGGACGAGGAAGACGAATGGGTCTTCGATACAGTTAGATCCGTGGTTCCTAAGAGGCCGACCGTCAAGGCTCGTAAACCATCCTCAATCTTCTCTACTGAAGAAGCCTTGCGTAGAATGGACATCAAGGATGCTCCATTGCAACCTTCGTCGCCAGCTCCAGTCACAATGCGTAAGGCTACAATGCGGAGACAATCCTCTCTGGCGCAAATATCCAATTCTGGGTCTGTCCGTGGTCCACCGGCCCCTGCAATCAGACGTCCCCTTCAGCCCGACATGTCGTTCGGCAACTCGGGTTCATCGCAACGTCTTTTCAGAAGAGTACCTTCAGACAGTTCCACATCTGGCCAAGTGGCTTCTCCTGACTCGATCCATATACTTTCGGATGAGAATAAACGTCCAGGAACTGCTGAGGCTACCAGTAAGGAGGCTGTGCTCGGACGACGCCTGTACTCCAAGGCTGTCGAGCCTACACTAGCAGAGCTGCATGCCCAGACATCGAATATGGCTAAGCGGGAGGCACTCGGTAAGCTATCTGACGCCCTTGCGCTACTAGACTCGGTTGATCCCGAAGGCGCCTACCACCTTTTACGCAATTTAAACTCTACCATTTCGCAGGACACCAAATTGTCGAATGCATTCCTGCCGCAAAATCCAGGAGGTTCGATAAAAGGACTCGATCCTGCAACACCACAAGGCACGGTGATTATGAAAAGTCCGACGCCAACCAAGCAAAACCAGGGCCCGGCGAAGCTTGTCCTAGCAGCTAGCAACCCTCATTTGAAGAGCCACAAAAGGCGACAGGGGAGCGTGACGGTGAACGGTGTTGGTAGTCCTGAGAAAAGGGAGAAGGACCCAGAAAAGGTGGCGCTGCAGGCAAAGTACCCCGGGCGCGACCCTCAGCCGGGTATGGAGCACTGTAAGCAGCTCTCGGGCGTCTTGTACGGTCGATGGGTAGATGGTCTGCGCCTGCGTTGGCCGGGTGTCTAAAGAAATATAATGCTCGGCGGCATTGCCAATTGAGCGAGGAAGTAGGACTTGCTTGGAACCAAACCTACTTGGGGAGTCGATGTAAGATTATGATTGAGAGAAAGGGTTTTCGTACGACCCTGGGGACGTAATTGGACGTAACAGCAAACGACGACGCAAGGTAACGAGACAGCTCGCGCTGAACATGGATGAATAGGGGGATAGGTATGGACATGGCAGCTTTGGACTTTTAATGTGTTTTCTGCTACTAAGGGGGGTTCAGGAGGGGGAGGGGTGTGGTAATCTTTCTGCATCTGAATTCTCTGTTCTTACGGCTGCTATTTGCATTGCAAGGGGTGTTTGGTGTGTTCATGTTTCGTGTACATTATTGTAAAAGGTAAATAGGTACGGAGGCTCGGATAGTTTGGCGGCGAAGATAGGTAGCTTGATACTCAAATACAAAATGTAGTTTTAGCAGGATGAAGTCTACCTAAGTTTACTTAAAGCATTAATGTATGGGATACAAAGGGGATAGGCATATAACTTTATACATACATTAGCTAGGTACCTAAGTCACTTAGCCCCTTAAAGGCGCATCACATAGTCAAGTCATAGAATCGAAATTTAGTAGCTGCGATGAATTTGGTATTCACTCTAAAACTAAATTCTCTCGAGGAGAATAGTATCGTAAACTACCTAAGTACATCAAGCACAGTTGGTTCTTTTTTTCTTGGTTTGTTCCTATATTTCTTTTCCCTGCCAGAATAAGCTATATGTAGTATAGTAGAGCATCTTATTCATCCCAAAAAATCGTGAAGGAGTTCTAACTATAGACAGTTGAACCTTAAACCGCAAGTGACAGGTTGCCAGTGCCGTAGTCGATGTTGTAGACGGGCTGGGTGGTCAAAGAATCGAGGGAGCCGAGCTGGTGGGCGCAGGTAGCCTGGTTGGCGCCGGCGGCAAGGGTGCAGACCTCGTCGTAGCCCCTAGTGCACACCGGGTTGGCGATGTTGTACAGGGCGGTCTTGGTGTGGCCGCAGGTCTCGTAGAAGTTCATGCCGTTGGCGGCAGAGAGGGCGATGCGGCCCTGGGGTTCCTTAATGAGGTCGGCGCAGTCGCTCAGGGGCGCGTTCTCCCAGGTAGCGTCGAAACCGCCGCCTTGGGTGGGGTCGGTGCGGGCGGACACGCCGGTAGAGAGGTAGTTCCAGGCGTCGTAGGAGATGTCGTGGGCGCCGCCCGAGGTGTCGACCTTGAGCAGGTGCACGAAGCGGTTGTTGGCGGACACCTTGACGCACAGGTTGTTGCAGTCGACGGCCGAGGGCCAGTACGCCACGCGGTTGGTGTCGATCTTGCAGCCGAGCACGCCGGCCGACGACGAGTACCGGTCGTGGGGGGTAATGGAGATAGTGGTGCCAGCGTCCCGGGCGACGGGGATGGCTGAGGCGCAGACGGCGACGGCCGAGGCCACGAGGGAGAGGAGGGTCTTGCTGAAGAGCATGTTGAGTATTGAATGGTTGTAATGATAGTAGAGAAAGACTATAGTTGAGACTAAGGAGTGACTGGTTGGAAGGATCGTGAAGTGCCTGGTGAATTTCCTGCATGAAGGAACTTTGGACCGAGGGAGCGCAGATATTTATATAGAGATGTCTATGGCTGGAAGATATAAGTTGTACATTCCCTCATTGCAAGATTAAAGGAGTTATTGCCCTTTTTCAGATACTACAGGTGCTAACATTCACTCAAATCGAAGTAGATTGTTGCTATACAACCTAGCAACAGGAAACAACCACGCCGTTGTATCCACCTAGCAACACGCGTACCTGCATTACCTGCATGCGTTTCTTTGTTCATATCGTTGGAAACGGTTCTAGAAGTGGCCACAGGGAAGAGCTAGTGACCTTAGAGTTCACCTCCTACCAGGTTACCAGTAAAATTTTCACTTGAAGTTATTCACTAGCTAGCAAGTGAATGGCCTCATTACGTTATACGGCAGGTACGGATTAGGAAAGCATGGCAGCCACGCCGACAAAAGATCCCAGTGCCCTTTGTGAGTGCCGGTACCTGAAACGAAGCACTTTTGTTCCCCTGAGATAGGAACAGGAAGGTGACACAGTTATAGGAAGGATAAAAAAACGTTTCTTAAAAAGGTTGACTCGGGCTTTCCACGTGCTAGGATTAAATAAGTAATATCTAGCGAATTTGTTTTGGCCCTTTCTCTATATCTCATATAGTATTGTACTTCACCTGCTAATCCAACAACTACAAGCCGAGGTACCCAACCCAGATGCATTGCAAAGAATACTATGATCTTAATTAAAGATGCAAATAATATTTCATCCCATGATATCCCGGCTCTAAAGTGTAAAGGTTTTAAATAGTTTTCTATATAGGAGCAACATACGAAAATTCAGATTCGAAAAAATGTGAATAGCAACAGCAAAGAAGACTTAACTACAAAGTTTCACATCTTATTGATAACTAATATAAATGCTTTACTTATACAATGCAAACAATACCATCTACTAGATATTTTTCCTCTCTAACATGTTTGCAAGCACAGGGTCTAAATTTTGTAGATCACTGTAGTGTTATCTCTTTAATAAACAATCTTAGGCACGTAAGAAATGCGCGCATGTTAATATAAGCTTATTCTCTTGCAGTGTGCATCGCTACTTATAGATTTCCATAAACGACTTTTTGTAACGGTGTAAGTCAAGCCCCCCTGCCTGCCCTATATACATTAAAATACGCTAGGGGACCCTGTAGATCTCTTTGTTACATCGTACCTGGTAGGTGACGTATATTCGGACGGCGCCGTTAAGGTTGCAGCAAGTCGTGAATCTAAAATCCGATCGTGCAGAGTTTGGAACCATTGAATACTCGGTATGGGCCGCCCGTCTTAGCCTTTCTGCAGGAACAGATTTGACAGGCTTAATTTTCTCAATAATGCGCTTGATATTAGTTTTATTTAACTTGTGATACCTATGCATCTAACCGATATGCTTTTCCTAATCACGATTTTATTTATCTATGGGTTAATATCACCTTGCTTCTACATTTATTGTTGAGGTAGGTATCAGAATTATATTGGAAGGGAGAAAAGTTTTGTTATGTCGCCCACGGATTTATTACTCCACTACAACTTTTATGCCAAGGCATAGCCGCGAGTGTTCAAGGCGATAGTATATCAAATTGTATTGCGCAACGCCTCTTGCCTCGGGGTACCGAACCTTGAAGACAGCTGATAAGGAATTAATTGCAATCTCAATACCAATACATAGACAACTCATATATGGGCTTTGAAATTGGTCTTTTACGCAGACCTTGATTCTCTATTGCGCAGCTTCTATGCGAAACAACGGCATCTAGGGTATCTTTCTCCCATGTACTCTTGCAGTACAAATTACCGCGATAGTAATACATCCTTAATTCCCAGGCCCTGATAAATGCCATGGATATCCTTGTTTCCATACCCGACCGAATTCAATTACAAACGACCAGCAATATGGCCGATACATTAATCTTTTAAGATCCCGCCCTTTTTTTTCCCCCGGCTCTACCGCCCGAGGGGATGTTCCTTCTCCGCCTTCGCTTTTAACTGATCCTCTATTTCCCTGCTAGCTTCACCGTCGTCAGGGATGCCGTTGTCTACGGGGTACTTTATGAAACCCTTCTTATCGACCTCGCGGATCTTCTCCATGAAGATGTCGCCCATCATAAAGTACCCGTCGTCGGTAGGGTGGATACGATCGTTCCCGATATCCGCCGGTCGTGGCCGGCGCGGGAGACCCTGGTCGTAGTGCATCTCCGCTAGCGCGACCGGCTTGCCTTCCCGGATCAAGTCGGTAGCGGCCTGCCGGATCTGGGCGTTGGCGCTCTTCATACACGGCTCGAACTCGAGATTGGGGGTCGTCAGGACGGTCGACATGATAACCGTAGCATGCGGCGAGGCCTTGAGCAGATACTCGACCAGATCACGCATCCGCCCCATAATATTGGCCTCGTCATCCTTCTGGAAGCAATCACTGGTGCCGACCTGTATGAGGACGAGATTCGGCTGCAAGTACGGCACGGCCTGTTCTGCGTGTTCGCGAATCTGTCTTATCCGATTCGCGCCGTAGCCTTCAACGTCGTTGTCTGGGAAGTCGCCGAGACGGTTGAAGCCGACGCAGTTGACTGGATTACCCCGTAACACAAGTCCGTCGCGGAGATGCTTCCGGTATCCCCGATCGCCGGTCGATTGCTCGCCGCGGGTGACCGAGGCGCCGAGGAACATGATGCGCAAAGGCGTCCCGCCCGCTATAGCGCCGTCCTGCGATGGCTTTTCCTTGCCGTGGGCTAAGCGACGCCATTGGTATTCAACATCGACTGATTGCGTGAGGAAGAGAACTATGCAGATTTTCTATATTAGTCTAGCTGTGGGGTGACTATGCGGCTCTTCGTGATATTAGGACCTACTTATTAAAATCAACGCCGCCGCGGAGATGCCCGCCAGCTTATAAAAACTCGCCATCATAACCAGTCGGCGCCGGCGAATAACTAAGACAGTATAATACTCCCTCTACCAACTTGTGAGTTGAGTTTCTCGCAATTCATTCATACCATGATTGTGTCTCTTCAAGAGAATATAATAAAAATCTGACAATATCATCGAATACTGGTGCCTAGATCTGTTTCAGACAACTCCATGGTTTCCAAATGTCAATCATCTCCTAATAAACCACAGACAAGTCGGCAAAGACGGCACGAGCTCAATTGGATTGTACTACATAGGTACGTCACGCACTGCACAAATACTTGGCGGTCGCCACACGAGTAGACAATCGTCACCAGGGAGCCTCCCATCTCGTCCAATGATGAGGCTGCTATACGTGGCCTGCACGTGCGGAATGCGACCGAGCCCCGAATCCTACATAGCTGATATAACGACGTCGTAAAATATTTCCCTTTCTCTCTATGGCTCGCTCGCTAGGCACCGACAATAATACTTTGTAATACGTGGGAAAATACGAGACATAAATAGCTTGTGCTACCCGCACAGATTATTACTTACGTTAGAAGAAAAAGATCTTCACAGGAAGGAGATTTCTCATTATCCCTTTTTGGTTGCCAATGTTAGCATTGGGGATATGCACCTCCTTTTAACTCAGCCTCGGTTTGAAGATCGTCTTCCCGATATCAAAACCAACAAAACCGATCTAATGCGCCCGCCATACATCAGTAGTATGGTCGATTCTCTAGATTTTTATCTGGGCCATCGTCCCTCTGAGTTATATTCTTACTTCATTTAGGCACATCCTCTTCAACTAATAAGAACGATCGAAGCGTCTCCGCAATATGGATACCCTTCTCCAATCTGTAATGCACGGTCTTAGCCTCCTCCGCTAAGTCAAGATCTAGGAGGAAATCGAGAATATCGTATTTTGTGTGGTCGATGGCCGCGCTCTGGCATTCATAAATCATCCGCCATATATCTTCTTCCGCAGCGCTGGCAGCGAAGCGTACGATACCAATACATATTCTGGCGTAGGTCGATACCCAAAGACCGTCTAGCGAACCGGCCGCCATGCGGAATTCGGCTGTGGGTCTGAAACGTTTTTCTTCCCGGTTTATGTTAGCGTAGCTGGTGAAGTTATACGCATTGTGTCTGTCGGGGTCTATGAGGATCACGGGCCCATTGGGGTCCACCTCAACCTTGGGTGCGTCGGGGCTTATGAGTTTCACGACAGCATCATAATCACGACAGTCGAAGAGTTTTTTGGCCACTTCAAGGACATCAGGAACTGTAGTAGGCTCCGGTGACTAACCGGGATCATGGAAACCGCAGACACACCAGGGTATACTTTGCTCTGCCTTGGAGATAATGGTGTCATGTCTGTCACGTAAGAATGTGCGGATGAACTTAGTCAGGAGTCGCTTCGGCCGTGCTTTGTTGATATGTTCTTGATGGGTGATGTCTTGCTTTACAATAGTATCAGCGTCTGCCTGCTCTATTTCTCTTTTATGAGTAAGTTGAACCATTTTGCGTGGGCCTTGGCACTAATTATTGTAGTGACGGGAGATGGGATGCATTTGCTGTAGGACGCGGTCGCTGGCTCAACAGATAGCAGCTAATCTCTTCAGAGTAGAAAGGGGAAGCAAGTCAGATCCTACGCCGACCTATACGCGCGTGCCACAACACGGTGGCAGTGAAGCCCGGAAAGTAGTACGTAGCATGTTAGTGACGGCCTCGACTTCTCCAAAGCTGGCTTTAGCGGGATACATCACTGGAGATCGGACCTTTAGACCAGCACCCATAAGCCCTTCGCACTCCGGCTGGCATTGGGGCTTGGGCTCTCTGACTAAAGCGAATACACTTGGTTCTAGATTACTGTCCGGGGAATAGACCTCACCACGGTGGGTTTGGGGAAGCTTGGAACCGTAGCCCTGGATTGCGTGTGTGATGCGACATATCAACACCTCTTCCATACTATCCAAACGGTCATAACTCGACCAGAGGTTGCGTCGGGGCGGCGTATCAGGTGCAGGGGCTAGGCGTGCATCGTTATGCCGTTAAGGCTAAAGAAGTATGCGCCGTCTGGCTCAACGCTGAATGTTAGGGTAGCCATATTAAGAATACTAGGAATCAATACTAGGAAAAGTAGTAGGTGTGTTGATTGAAGAGGGGCAATGGCTAAAAGGTTACAATGGCTAGTTACTTATGTGAGTAGGTTAGCTATTTATCTTCGATAAGATAAGATAAAATAAGGTTGGCAGAGCTCATTGCTTCTTCAACATGTACTACATAGGTAATTAAAAAGTCTGGTTATAGAACATTTTAAAAAGCTTATTGTTATCTAGGTACCTAACTAGGTAGATAGGTTTCGGTTTATGAGGCTTAAAAGTGAACCTGAAGGAGCGCTTACCCTATTATTGGACCAGTGGAGTTGGCGCTGGTCCAGCGTTTATTAGGTGCCTTTTGTAGTTATAAGCCCCACTACGCGTGAGAACGTCGAACCTCATTGCCAGACGCCAAAACCCACGTAAATAGAAAAGGTACAATACAATATATCAAAAACCATCGTTAACGGCTCTACATGGAATGAACGCAGCAATAAAAATTGATGACGAAGATGCATTGATCGTACTACCTTAATATTGAAGATTCTCATATTGGTGCCTCGCGGGCGGATCGTAAACGCGTATTCCCTTAATACGTTACGGCAAGGGTTTGGACGCAAGCCTCATTTTGTTCAACATCTATGAGTCTATTCTCAGCGCTGCAAAATCATGGAAAACTTCCTTAGAGAATGGAGGCAAGACGCCTTAAACAAAGCACAATACGAGTCCGCTATTTTCATTGGGGACAAACTTTTAGCCTTGACCAGTGGGTTTTGTATTCGTTGTTTATGTCCGAAATCACATACTAAACTTTCCCTGTAGATGACGACAATGACGCGTTCTGGCTGGCACAGGTTCATTTCGCTACTGGAAACTATACTAGAGCCCAGACATTCCTGTCTAAACAGGACCTCATTTCCCGGAACCCTTCTTGCCGGTACCTGGCTGCTCACTGCTTTATCAAGCAAGCCCGGTTCGATGAAGCTCTTACCGTGCTTGGGGAGCGAAATCCCACACACCTGATTTCTAATCCTGCAAATAAGCGTAAAACTCAACACACAGGCACACGTACCGTCTCCCATCATGGAAGAGGCGCCGCAAGAGCACACGAGCGGAGAGATGGGCTATCGGAGGAAGAAGCGGCTAACAAACGCTTCGAGGCCGCTATGTGCTTTCTACGAGGTATTTGCTATGCTAAGCAGAATGCTTTCGACCGAGCGAAGGAGTGCTACAAGGATGCTGTCCGCATCGATGTTCAATGCTTCGAGGCTTTTCAACAGCTGATGAAGAACTCACTCATGTCTCCCGACGAAGAATGGCAATTTTTGGAGTCTCTGGATTTCGATGCTATCAATGTCTCTGGAGACTCGTCCTCCTCGCAAGAGGCGGCCGAATTTACAAAGATGCTCTACACTACGAGACTTTCCAAGTATCGGAACCCCGTCTCTTTTACAACTGCCTGCGAGACCCTATCCACGCATTATAACCTCGCATCAAACCCCGACTTACTACTTGCCCGAGCAGATTTACTATATACACAATGCAGGTATAAGGATGCACTAGCTATCACAGACTCTGTGCTCCAAGAAGACAAATATAACTTCAGTATATATCCTTTACACTTAGCCTGCTTGTACGAACTTAAGATGAAGAACGTACTTTTCTTAATCTCACACGACCTTGCCGATACGCACCCCGAAGAACCTTGCACGTGGCTTGCCGTTGGCATATACTACTTCGCCATCGACAAGATTGCCGAAGCCAGACGCTACTTTAGTAAAGCTAGCATGATGGATCCGCACTTCGGCCCAGCCTGGATCGGATTCGCGCACACGTTCGCGGCCGAGGGCGAACACGACCAGGCCATATCGGCGTACTCAACAGCCGCGCGGCTGTTCATGGGCACCCACCTACCGCAGGTCTTCCTAGGCATGCAGAACCACGCACTCAACAACATGACCCTGGCCGACGAGTTTCTCAAGACGGCGTACGGCCTCTGCAAGACGGACCCGCTGTTGCTCAACGAGATGGGCGTGGTCTATTACCACCAGGACCGGCCCCAGGACGCCGCTACGCTCTTCTTGAAAGCCCTCGAGGTCGCCGAGGACATTGACTCGGAACCGAATGCTTGGATCTCCGCGCGCATCAACCTGGCCCATGCGTACCGCCGCGCCAAGCGCTACGACGAGGCGCTAGACCAGTTCGACGAAGTCTTACGACAGGGCGGAAAGGATGCGTCCATCTTCGCGGCCAAGGGTCTGATATACATGGAACAGGGAGGCAAGTTCGACCTGGCTGTCGAGGTGCTACACCAAGCTCTCGCTATCCACCCACAGGACCCCATCGCGACGGAATTGTTAAACAAGGCGCTGGACGAGACGGCTGGCTTGTTACCTTGACGTTGTATGTGTATGTATGCAGTGGGCGTGATGAGGCCGGGACTAGTCAGCTTATGAGCTATGATGAATAATGCAATCAATACCTACAGGCTAGTTACGAATATGTCTCGGATGAGAATGACTAACTAATGCTATGCTATGCTGTCTTATGTTACGTTTCTACACTCGATGATTTCAGCTGCCTTGTTGACCGCCTACCACGGCCTGGGACTGTCGGCCCGTGTCGGGATATGTAGGTAGGTATGTACCTTGCACACGAGGCTGGCTGGCTGGCTTTGCTCTAGAAGGCATCGTATTGATCGTGGCGCATCTGCCCGAGCTTACGGATCGACTATTTTTGAGGCTTCGTAGGCCCGTAGATGGCGCACCGTTTCTTCGCCGGTCATGATGATGGAGGAATGAGTAGACCCTTATTTTTTTTTTGTCAAACCCCGAATTAATTATTGGTTTTCCTCTAGGGGGTTAATTGTGTGTGTGTGTGTCTTGCGCGTCACGTTAATTACAACCGTGCCCTTGCGCCTCGATCGATACGTGATAACAATTAAATTTTTATTATTTTTGTTTTATTTTACTTTATTTTTGTCTCCTTTCCTCTCGTCTCCCTGTCCGCGTCCGCGGGCTGGGAGACGAAAAGAGCGGTCAAGGTAAATGAAATCAATTCTCGGGGCAATATAGGCACGGCTATTACAATATATCAATTCGCGAGATGACGATAATGGTGAGGATGAGGATGAACTGAGATGAGCGAGCGAGCGTTCGTCGCGATTTGCTTCGGCCGCGCCCATCTCACAAATGTCGGCTGGTCACAACCGGGCTATGTATATGTGCTGTGCTGATCACAGAACGATGCCTGTCGCAAGTAGCAGTTATGAAGTCATTAGAAGATCGTTATGCTTTCCCGCCGTCTGTTATACCCTCTAAAATTAGGAGGCCCGAGCCTTAGTTGACGGTATATTGGGGAGGAAAGGCTGGAAGGGAACCCTAATTTAGTGCTTGGTCGTTGTAGCGTTATGTGCTACATTGCACATACATACATGCTGCCATGTGGGAGGGCCAGGGGGTGTACCGTTCCTCTGTTCAATACTATGTAACGCTACGTAGCCCCGAGCCGTTTTTGCGCCGCGTGGGGGCGAGCAAACCCGGCCTGTTGCTGATCTTGTTGATCGCCTCCGAGCCCGGACTTAGGTGCGAATCGTATGTACGTAGATATGTACTCAGAACCGAATCGACTTTCAAGTCATTAGGCTTTTGAGGGCATTCTCATCGGGTCCCACAAAAGGTATTTTCTTAAAAGCGAAGATATTGTCGATAGGCCAGGAAGTGCCGTATCGTTAAGGCCGTCAAGGTATGTAATTCTTCGCCCGCAACGTGTTCTTGGGACGTTGGTGGGCCATCGTCGCATCGGCAGCCACGCAAGCAAGGGAGAGACAACGATCTCAGATAAAGGGGTTCATTCCTTGCGTGATTGCGTCGAAGCTACAGAATGTTAACCATCAACGGTACTGGTAAATAAATCGACCCAATCTTTTTCTCTGCCCTCGCAAATGCTTGCTTATCATGGAATATGTTTTGGACCAAGCATCCTCGTATTGTTAAAACTAAACTTCCGCAGACGCCTTCGCGGTAGTGAAAGTTTGCGCCATATGAAGGAGAGCATGGGATATCCCAGTGTCATCCACCTATGTAATGTAGCGGGATTTCCAAAGCCGATTTCGTACATGGAGACCCTGAAGTTGCGGATAGAGAAAAGGGGGCCCTGGTCTGATATTGATCAGCACTGTATTTATCCCATGGTGGCTGAGTGATAGGATAGATAGGTATGTAGTCCTTTACAACAAGCACGTCCTAAAGTACATAGGATGTTGAACATGCGGGATCCGATGGAAAGCTATTTCATCACATTGTTTATTACGACCTCATCCTCCGTCTCGGTTTAACTATCCCCACAGAATTATTCTTCATATGGGGATAATGGGGGATTGGTGGGGATACTTATCCCAACCCGTCCCAAGAAATGGAGTTGCGGGAGTGATCCGCGGCGGGGCCGGGCTTCATTTTATGAGCCCTTTCGTTCGCTCGCCACGCCTTGACCGAATCTTTTCTACGTTAAAGACCCTATTCTGGTCACTGCGTAGTAAAAAGGGCCGGCCCGTTGTGCAGTCATTTCCATAGGCTCCGCATAGAAGGAACTGGGCTCAATTGCTGCGTGTCATGGTGGTAGTACTATGGTAGTTGTTTGGGGCTTTTGTGATTTATTCAAGGGGTTCGCTTAGTTACGGGACTTACCGTAGCAGTCGAAAATGCCTCGAATTTATCAAAAGTGAGGCGCCCATGTTTTCACCACGCCGTGTCTCATAATGTGCTTCGTAGACATGTAAGTATGTATGTATGTATGTACGTATGTATGAACAGATGTACTTAATGTAGACTGAAAGCAGTGACGATAGATAGATCAAGTAAATATAGATTAATTAGGTTAGGTACGCGTAGTAATATGACTGCATGGAGGAAGCAGATAGGATTTCGGGTAAAGGAAGGGTGATTGTATTTGCACCAACCTGCCAAATCCGGATGCCCCGGAACATGATCGTAACTGATGTTTACATAGTATGATAGCACGTTGTGATTGAATATTTACATGGGCCAGATTGGCAAAATACTTCTACAACTTACTGAGACTTCCCTTGATCTGATAATGCAGCAATATAAACGAGATCTCCATCGAAAGGGGTAAGAGAGATCTAAGCATGCCTTGCAAACATAGTATAAATCAAAGACTGGTTACACCATACAAAAGTCGAACACCGGAACGGTTTCGGCGCTGATATGCATGATTCATATGCAAGGGGTCTTGGTCTTCGTGATATTGCCACTATATCGGTGAAGAGACAATATCGTGCTGCCGGCCGAAGGCGGAGAGAAGATATAAAAAAAGACGATAAAGAGGCTCAGAATCTGCAGTGAGGTGAGATGATGAGATGAGATAATCCGCAGTGTAACTTTAAACATCGATGTTGGCTGTAGTCAGACTCATAAGGCAGGAGACTATGTACTCTTGGGCGTCGACGTTGCAATAAGCCGAGTGCTACATTGCCGTCGCAATTGTATGTATCTCAAGTACTCTTTGCGAAGAAATTTCAAAGTTATCGTATTCGCTCCAGTAACCTGTCCAACTAAATTCAACTTGATACATACCAGTACTCCTCATGCATCTAACATAACCAGTTCTCCTTCAAAGGGGTTAGCGGAAAGGCCGAGTTCATTCTTGGTGCTTGTTACTTTCATGGTCCTTTTTCACGATCGATTAAATAAAAAAGTAAATTGAAGAGAACACTTTACATACGCCACCCGACACTTGTCATTCAGACATGGAGGTATGGCAGTTAACGCCGTTTAAGAAAAACGTGTTTCGTGGCTGGGCCTGGAATGTCGGGTTTTTTAGTTGCTGAAACCATAAGAAAAGAAAAGAAAAGAAAAGAGAAAAAAAGCCTCCTTTAAAATGTGAATTCTAACGGGTAGCGGGGTATCCCCTTTTGAGTGCGGGGACTACCACTATGGGATGAAGTTCCGATCATTCGAACTTGCTCTCGAAGAAACTTCTACCCCTGATCCTTGCTGGGGATCGCTCTCTAAGACGTCGGTTATCTGCCCATGTCAGAACCGTCCGTCATATGACCAAAATAAACTAGTTACATAGAATCATACATCTATCTCTCTTGCTTTTTCAATAATTATGTCAATTATGTCAATTATGTCATACACATACCTACACACCTACTCGTTGTCCCCTTTCCCACCACCTCTTTTAAATGTGAACCATCGGTCAAGACTTGCAGGTAATTAGTATACTCCCCCTTGTAATTAGCAGAAATCGAGGATCGCCTGTTGATCCTGTACGTGCTTCTAGAACAATAGAACAATAGAACGAAAGTGCAGTAAGTGGGTTTTTTCTCTAGTCGCGTCTCTGCATTCAAGATACACTATATCCGCGGTCAACCCTATCCACTGGGGGACACATCTGTTCGGATTATGGGTGCATGTCTACTGCATACGCATACTGATGGTGGTGTCAAGTGATCCACACGGTTTAACAACGCTTACATGCACAACACATGGGCATCAGCTAGTTGCAGAGAGCTGATAGACGAGTGGCCCAATAGAAGAATGAAACCCCTGCAATGGCAAACTTTGCCTGTCAAGTCGAGGCCAAAGCGTGCAGCCAACTAGTAAGTGCCCAGGCTATTTTAATAGGACCAAAATGTTCCGTGAACGACCAACGAAGAGAGCGAACACCCCCCTAAGGTTGTTAGAATTGTTATACTATCCTCCAATAGGGGCAGTGGAATTCTTTGTTGACATTTAGTTATGATGGCCCTATGGCCGCAGCAGCTGCGGCCATCATCATAAACGTGATCGGTGATTGGAAACTAGCGGTGGCTGAAGCCCCTTTCCACTAGATCGTCCCGGGTTCTTGGATTGTTTACAATACCTCGGACGTAACCACCGCTACACTAGGTATTTTGCGTCCAACTCGGACTACCTCCACCTTCGTTCTCGTATATTATACCCCATAGGTTTGTGAATAATAGCACAGGCCACTGGGATTCGGCCAAGTGATAGTTGTTGTTAGAACAAATCGATGGATTTTGGCGAGATGACTATGATCCCATAGGAGTGTGTACTTTTAAAAGTAAAAGGCTTGTGGCATCTGGACTCGCAAGTCATCCTCCTTATGGGTTAAAACTCTAGATCATCGGGACTTAGACGATTACGACCTGGACATAGTGGAGGTAGTTGTCCGGTCGAAGCTGACCTTACCACTTATAGCAGACCTTACCTAATTCACTTAATTCACCTATTCACCTAATCTATCATCTCCCTCCGCAAAGGCACTTAAGCAGGTCTGCATGTCTTGGGCGAAACACGTAACCAGGTCCCCCTGTACGGAATACATAGTACCTGAATCCTTCGTTCTTTCTGAAACCATCTAACCTTACTATGAAGTGTGGTTCCAAAGCTTCCAAGGGTTCCGATTAGAAGCCGTGATTGGAGGTTGAGAGCCGCCTTTGTTACCGAGTAAAATCCATACCTGGGGGGATTGTAAAGTGCTTACACAAGTCGAATAAAGGTTGTTCATTGTATAAAATCGTATATTATTACAATTAGTCTTGGCTTGAAGCCGTAGCAAAACACTCGAACAAAAGTTATATATCCACTCAAGCCGGAAATCATTCCTCTTTCACTCATTCTTTTCCTCTGTTCGGCTTTGAAAAAACTAGACCGAGGCTTTTCTAAATTTTTTTTTTCTTTCCAGTTCCTTGCTAAGCCCCTTGTGGATACTGCTTTGAGGTATGTACTCCAGTACCTACATACATAATTAACCTATGGGCTACAGCAATATAATGTACATTTGAACTTAATTGCTTTAAGCTCTAGACTTAATATGCATATATACAAGCACCTACTCGAATTGTATTATTCTACGGACGTAACTGCTGTGAATTTATACTGCTAATCATCACAAATTACGCCCTTAGACTACCCTAGGTAAGTACCTAACAGACCAAGAAGCGATTACGTAGGTACCTAGATATGTCTCATAAATTGTAGATCTTGGTAGGTGCCAAGTAGCTACTGCGTAGAATTCTGGGCTACCCTGGCTATGCTTTGGTACCATACCACAGTACTTTGTACGACGGTCCTTTATTGCGCTAGACCTCACTAGACTCTAGTAGGCATGCGCACCCAGCTAGCACCCTTATGACATGCATTAAAATATAATTAATAATTTCTTAGGGGGTCTCTCTAGTTAGTACATGTAGTGAAGAGTAGCGACAAGCCTCGTTTCTCGTCAGCAATACTACACTTTCTCATCACTCCTTTCTAAACCTAAACCTTTAACTCGCCACCCCTTCCGTCCGGTTGGCTCTTATAACCTTCTACAACTCTCATTACAGCATCCAATTAAGAGTGTCATTCTCGAAGCCCAAAAAATTAAGAAGGCCTTCGACAATCGTCGGGAGGACCCGAAGTCTTCCAGTTTTTCATCTCCTTAGTTTCCATTTTCTTAATTCTTGTAAAAAAAGGAAAGGCTAACGTCTTTCTTCCCTTGGCCTTCCATTTATTCCAATATGCCGTGTTAATTATTAATGTCCTAAGTCCATCTTATATTCGATCTGTCGCTTGTTGCGCGCGATCGTATACTCTAAGGTGAGGCAGAAGCCTAACTGCATCGCGCAACCCCCCACTATAGCGACGACAAACGGCACGATCTACCATGGAGGGTGGTTTACTTGTTCCCCCAGATCGGGGTAGTATCATTGGGAGAGCCGCATGGAAGGTAATGATCCACCATAATTACCATGCCCTCGCCCTACAAAGCTCCGTATACTCATCTACCTTTTATAGCCTCGATATCTCGTCGTCGGTCCGCCCAAAGATGCTAGTCAGCCAAACAGTGGTTTCTCTCAAGTCCTATCCGCCGCTCGTATCAAAGATGGCGGCAGCCGATCATCCAAGTCGCAGCAAAGAATACAGCCCGACTTAATCTACCTTTCGATATATAAAACAAAGGTAGGAATTGAAATAAGTCTTTCAGGTCTGGAAAATACTCATTTCTTATAGGATGATTGGGAACCGGTTCAGCAGCACTCGATGGCCTCTATAACGAATTGTGTGGTTCAAAGGGTCGCCTATCGCAAGCAAGGACCAATTCTTCCGACTCTTGCCATTCAGATATCTCCAGATCCTACCACTGACAAGTTACGAAAACGCCGATCGAGTCGAACCGCAGGCTTAACTACTACCAAGGAATCTGGTCCAACGACGTTATGGTTCCGCCTTGGCGATGATCGCACATATACGCTGGAGGAATGGGCCAACTACATACAATCGCTAATGCCACCTGATGTACTTGGTAGGCATCCGATAAGCCCAATCAGTCCGATATCGCCCTCTTTTATTAATCCCTTTTCTCCCTCCTCGTCCCGTGATGCGAGCGAATTCTATATCGGTACGTCAAGTGGGAGCTCATCCAAGACATGGACGAAACGACCTGGTAAGTCCGGTCATACACATGCATCAAGTCGCGATGCTGCCACAACGTACACCTCGGGAACGCCCAGCATACGCTCGAAGCGCAGTGACCTGTCGTCTTCTCATGCCAGCTCCATGGTCCCCGTTTCTGCAGGATACGCCGGGCAGCACTATACGACCGTTCTCCCTTCCGATCTTCCATCACCTGCCACCACCATTGGCGGGGAATACCAAGACCAATTCATTGAAGGATGGACATCGGCACAAGGACGGTCATCGACCCTGAGTTCCCCTGTCAGAATGAGAGAAAGCATTAGTTCTGCGCCGGGCCACTTCAGCCTCCATTCCAGCTCGCCGCCAACACAACGAGAAACCATATTAGACAGGGCTTTCCAGTTGCGATGTATTCCTGGTTCGGATCGCGAAGTGCCCGGGGAAGAAAAGTTGAGCTCTATTGCTAGGTTCGAGGCATTGATGCGTGAGGTAGAGGAGCGCCAGAAGGCTTTCGAGGCAGAAAAAACGATTGCTAAGGAGCCCCTTAAGAGTACATGGGAAGATGACGAAAGCGACGAGGAAGACGGTGTAGATGAGGACGATGAAGAGGATAGCGATGACGATGCCTTCGAGCAGGACTTAGGTGGTGACGACATCGGACCGTCTGCGCAAAGAGCGCTCCAATTCATCGCTAATCGTCACAGTACGGCGAGATCGCATTGGTCGCATCAAAGTGTCAGATCTGTGCCTAGTTATCAAGAGACAGGTTCGTCTATCCTTCGACCCCATACAGCGCATTCAAGGTTACGACCCGCAGCCCAGCGAACAAATAGCCAGCCGCATATCCCTACAGCCTCGCTCGACATGACGCCTCTTCCTAGCAGAGTACCCGAGGAAATGGTAACCCGGATAAATCATGAGAAACGACATTCGGTGTCTGATGTTAAACGCCTTAGCTTCAATGAGTTTACTAAACGGTTAAGCGGCACTAGCAGCCTACTTCTCGTGCAAACGAACGCAAGTAACGCTAGTAGTCGGGGGAGTAGCGAGATTGATGGATCTCAGCAGATGACACCACCAAGGAGCGGGGCGTTAAGTCCTAGAGGCGGAGCCATGTCGCCGACCGAGCGGGAAGAACGATGTCGTTGGCGAGGCAGCGTTGGTGTATTCGGCAACGAGGGTGGTTTCCTGTGAAACAGGGGACACTCACTATTGCGTATTCGATTCCTGAGGCCAGCGATTGAACGACCAGCATACGGCTAGGGTAGTTGGGTCTCCCTCTGTATTTGATACCACGATTTTTTGCTTGTTACGACTCTTCACGACGATTGCCCAAGAGCACAGCGCTATGATTTCCGATTTATGGAGCATGACAGTCCCCATGCATATTTGGAAATGTTCAGTAAAACTTTTTTTTTTCCGCATTGGAATACAGTACGACGAATATTTGTTTGAGTAGCTGGACGAAGAAGAGCCATTGTCACGATTTTTGAGCTGCAAAACCCAGCTCCTGTCTGATATCCATTTATTTATTTTTTAGAAAAGAGTTTTTGTTTTTTCCGAACCATAGTTGATACCCTTGGGTCATCATGCAAATATATCAACCCATATTTATATATATATTATCTAGATCAGCGGTATCATCGTTTGCTTCCCTTTTGTTGCGGTGTGACATCTCATGCCTCCCGGCATCCCATTTGTCTGTTGATCCGGAATATTGAGTTCTGCATATGCACCAAATTCTAGTTTTAGTACGGTGTACGGGGATCTAGTCGTCCCCGTGGAGCGGGTTTCCCCTCACCTCAAGCCACTGAGCTATATTACGGGTTGAAATCTGGACTATATGCTTGGCCCGATCAACATGTAACCAAAATCACATTAACATACCTACTTAGGGATTCTTACGGATATTTGCCAAGTCAAAGCTAAGCCGATTTGCCAGTTTGAAGGCCGATATCATCAGTTTTATATCAACTCGTCGGGTTCATTCTGAAACCGCGACAGTGAATTAGCCTACAGCGATTTGGTCACGTTTAGATAACTGGTATTCTAGTCTGTTCAGGGGAGAATGTCGGTTTGCACGGCTAAAAAGGCGTCGATTTTGCAGCAGTACACTATTGACCTGCTTTACAGATTCGAAGATCTCGACGGTATACGACTTATTATCATCGAACCCTACGTAACAGATTCGGGTGAATCTTCAAATATTACGCGGAGATCGGGGTTTTTAAGACACCGCAGCTTAACACGTAATAATTATTAGTTCCCAGCTAAAGTAAGACCTTATACCATTTACGAAGACGGTTCCGGTCTCGATCAGCAGCCATCGTTTGATAAAGTTGGTATTATCGTTCTATGCTTTCTTGGACTCGGGCTTACGAGAATCCTTTCGGAAATGGTTTCACGCACCAGGACTTGAAGGATACCACTAGCTTATTTCGTGGCCGGCGAGTAGTTTCATTAATTTCTCCTTTGTTTTGCGTCTTGGGACGTTAGAATACAAAATTGACTTATTTGGATATGGCGACTAAACATGATCTGGACTATCCTTTTTACCTAGATGAGACGGGACTGGCGATAATACCGTAGTTAAGATATGTTACCATGCAGTTTCGCTATCAAGATCATGTCGGGGTTAAGTAGCCTTAACTGATCCCTTGTTAAGGCTGATAGACTTTACTCGTACAAGTGAATAAGCCTATTACATAGGGATAAGTAGATCACATTATGCAATATATATCTTCAAGAAGGAAGACGAAATTCCTCGGGAGCCGCAAAACACAACCTTCTACTCTAAAGGTCTGAGTGTACGAATCCGTAACTAGACTAACTTAGGTACTCATCTGGAGACTAAACAAACTCTCCCCTTATTATGAACAAGGATATATCCGTTATTTTGCCGTGCCGTTGTCTGCTAATTTACTTATCACCAGGCCTAGAGCACCCATTAAGTGGTTTGGTCCCCGAAGCCCGATTTCAGTTCGCGTTATCCACCTCCTCGGCCCCCAACATAGCGTCACACAGACCCTGAAGATCAATAATAACAAGGAACATCCTTCTTATTAGGGAAGCTGAGTTAGGGAAACTGAGTTAGGCTATCCCGCAAGCAATATCGGTAGTAAGTTACAAAGTAAGAGAAATATGAACAATATAAAGTAGAAATATTTATCTAAAAACGCTTATTTGGAAGGATTATATTCTTACACACTTTTAAGTGTAGAATACTCCAAAAAGGGCAATCCATTCCTTAATACCAGATCTAAGGGCAAGTTGGTACCCCGAACAAAGTACCATTGGGGGCTAGTCAGCTCTATTGCTCCTTTGTACCCACCTTGTTCATCGTCCATGATCCCTGTCTTAATTGGTAAGCCGGCGCCAGTACCATGGTCCCTGCGTATCACAAGCGGGGCATTCGTGGGAAAGGGGACTCGGGTTTTGGAACTAAACTGTTTGCGTCTCCACCTAGTTAGTTACTTTCGTACTTGTAGTTTCTTCAGCTTGAACTTTTCATTACGTCTTTATTTTTGCATAAGCACAACCACGCTCTTGAGAAACAGCGTTGAGAGGTTTTTTTTTTTCTTCCCCTTCATGACTCAGCTGTCAGATATCCTTCTTCAGCCTCGATCTCATCTTCAAAAATAGTTAATGCGGGTATAATATGGAAGAGCGACATTTAAATATATATATATATATAGTCGCACACGATGACAATATTTAGGTACATTCGCATACCAAGACATCACAACTTCGCCTTCACAACTCCCTTCGCCTCTTCTGCCCTCTTCCTCTTCCGCTGGAAGCCTTCTATCTTATGAGTGATCATACCTGCCCATAGTTCAAGCCACTTCTCGTCAAACTGAGGGAGTACACGGCCGGTCGTTCCCGGAGCCGGTTCTCCGGCTATGCCGCGCAAGAACTCGAAGAAAGCACCGTAGTCCGGCGCGATCGAGTAGTAATCCTTACCGCCACCCCGCTCGGCGACCCGCTTCCGCTCCCACTCGAGCTGCTCTGGGATGGGAGGTAGCGCTTTAGCTCGGCCGGCGAGGTGTCGCGCAACTGCGACGGCCTGCCATTCATACACTTTGAACGTGAAGCCGCCTCCAAGCTAGTGCAATCAAGTTGAGTTAGTCTCTCTCATTCATGCTGGTATTTATAATGAACTGTTGGTTTGGGTTAGGTAGGGAATGCTTACCATTCCGACGAAAGTCAGCGTCGGATCTTCAATATCCCACGTGTGCTGGTAGACCCCGGGAAGGCGACGATACGCATTCCTTATGCGGTCTTGCACGTGCTCGATGTACGGCACGCTGAAGGTGTACCCTGTTCCGAAGATAATATAATCCACATCATCGAGGGTCGAACCGTCAGCAAAGGTGACGCGCCCAGTCTCTGGGTCGAGGTTTGTAATCTCTTTTTGACGGCTATGTCCGGATGTAAGAACGGCTCCCACCCGAAGGCCGGGATGGGCTCCCCTCTTAAGGATGCATAAACGGGGCTCTGAGCTGAGTCGAGGACTTCGTGGACAACCTCATGTGCTGATATAGAGCCACCTACTACGACCACTCGCTATTGCAGATATTAGTACCTTTTAATTGGGTGGTAAGGCAGTTTACGATATCCGCTTGCTTACTTTTCCCTTGAATTTTGACCCATTGCGGAAGTGCTTGCTATGCTGTATTCTCCCGGGGAATTTCTGGTCGTACTCTAGGAGGCCCGGGATACTCGGGAACCAAGGGACGTTGTAGTGTCCAGTCGCAACAACAAGGGCATCGAATGTCTCTCTCCACCAGTAATTCCTACCCGAGGATTCTTTCCTTAGCGTTAACACCCACTCGCTACCGACCTTCTCGGCCCGCTCCACAGTTGTATTTAGTTCAAGAAGCTTCTCGTGCCCGCCGCGGGAGAAGATGCCCTCAATCCACTCACGGATTACCGTGTGGTGACGAAAGGGGGCCCCGGGACCGTACTCAGCTAATGTACGAGGGGAAAGCTTATTTGGGAAAGGTTCTTGAGTGTAGCTCATGATAGGTGGGGTGATGTTACTGTGCAGGTTCTCGTGGAGCGCTGTATCTGAGAAACGCCGCTGGTGACTATTGATCTCATCGGACGGCAGTGTAACGGCTGGTAGCTGTTTCGGAACCGGGACAGCAACGTCTGCCTTGCCCGATACCAAGTCGCTAAGGGACGGGATTGCTGTCGGTAAGTGAGGCGTATAAACCCACGTACCACCGATCCCGGCTCGCCGGTCGAATACCCGGATTGTATCAAACGCCTGCTCCTTGGCCAGCGCATCCGTGGCTATCGCGCCGGAAGGTCCGGCCCCAATAACAGCCACACGGCGAGCCTTGACCGTCATGGTAAACCTATAGTAGTCTTGAGAAGGAGGGTCTCAATAGCGTAACACCTAGACGTCTTATTCCCTTTACAGCTTGTACCTGCGGGTTCACGTATCCGGCTTTGCTTAAGCGTTAAAGAGAGAAGCCCAGAACTGCAAAGCGACGGCTTTTATGTACTAGCCATCGAGCCAATCTGCTCTCGTGAGGAGAAGCGCAGGGAGCTCATTCACCGATAAGGATGCTGCATTGCGTGACACTTGCCGCGATGGCGTCTGCGTTTAACCCGAGCACGCCAAAGAGGTTGGCCAGGTTGGATGGCACAGTAGGGATTATAGACATTGTGGAGAACTATGTGCTGCTACCTACTCCTCTCTCTACCACCGGAACGGTATACGTTCTCACCATGCGCCGCAATTGAAGTTCGGGACGAAACGTCGGCAGCTCAGCTATAAAGGACTATACACATTTGGGGAGTCGGCTCTATAAAATTGATATTGACTTAAAGGTACGTTTCAATATAACCTAAGTGTTCTGATAACATCTAATCGATGGTGGGCCATTCAGAAGAACGGTCGCGATTTGGAGGCTAGAAACGGCGCAGGGTAGCGATCACGCCATCCTATACTATCTGCACGTAACAAACAAATGTACTATGTATGGCCACACAACGTTCCTCAGATCCTCAACCCCTCTCACCATCAGCATGCTTCCGATATGTACTACAGCGGCAACGAATGCTTTAAAGCGAATGATATCCATGCTGTCCTGTAGAAGGATGGAGACCCCGTCGTATTACCTCCTGCACAATTACTTGCAGGATTTGGTAGAGATATAGCGAATAGATTCATACGCATCGGCTATATATAACATAAGAATTATTTATCCAAGTCGCTCCCGATATGCCGTCCGCCGTTGCGCCCGACCGACCGCTTCCGGTCTACTTTATCGGACATGCCGGAGTGGGCCTCTTGTTTAGGGAATCGCCGCAAAACCGGATCGTACAGGATAATCTCCGTGCCGTCGGTGAGGAGATCCGTGCAATATCACCCCGACCCAAAGCTATACTCACATTTAGTGGTCACTTTGAGGCTGGAGAGATCCACGGCCCCGGGGTAATAGAAGGTGAGATTGAATTCTATCCACTTGCACGAGAAGATTAGTATACGCCTATATTATATATAACTAACATAATTGATATAGTCAATGTGAAGAGAGGAACATATATCATGGTAAGGGGAATATATCTACCCAACCAGTAAAAGAGAAGATCCCTAAATGAAGATACTGATACCAAAATTAGCACGATTTTGTCAATGATTTCCACGACTCGGCGCCATTTGTCTACGACTACGACTGGCCGCATGAGGACGCTCCTGAGCTAGCAACCGAGGTCTGGAGACATCTCACAAAGTCCGGGATCAAGGCGAAGCGGACAGAACGCGGCGTTGACCACGGCGTCTGGGTTCCCTTCAGGCTCATGTTCCCGCCCGAGAACCCTCTCGATGTTCCTATCGTTCAGGTCTCTACCTACTACGGCTATGACCTAGAAAGCCAGATCCGACTGGGAGAGGCCGTTGCATCCCTCCGGTGAGTTCTTCTATACCAAGTCTTTATACTTCGAACGCACCTTACTGATACGAATGCCAACTCAGCAACGAGGGATATCTTATCGTTGCCTCCGGCATGGCCGTACACTCATTCTCCTCCATTGCGGAGATCCGGGACGCGCCGTCGGATGAAGCGAGGGAACTCGCGCGACAGAAAGTCTTGGAAGAGTCGCGAGATTTCGATACATATCTACGAGAAGCTGTTACGAAGCGTAATGCTGCGGAGCGTAAAAAAGCTCTACTGCAGCTAGAGTCGCTGCCGGAATTCCGCCGCTCGCACCCGACAGTAGAACATTTCACGCCGCTGCTTGTAGCTGCTGGAGCGGCGGGGGATGCGGAGGATGCTGTGCCCCTGGGTGTTGATGTGGTGGAGCCTGGGATGTCGTATTTGAATGTGCGGTTTACTTAGGACTCACTTAGTTTATTAGACTTATAGTAGAGTCATTTTATATTGAATAATATTTTAGATACAACTGGGTTTAATAACACCGCCTATAAATGGAGCAAACATGAGAATAAATAAGACTAGATTTCAAGTGTTATTACTTGCCCGCCTTATGGGATGATTCTATCGGATAATTGTATCGAATAATAATAATTCTATAGGTATACCTATAATCGCGCTCTATCGAAAACCAACTAGTTCAAGCCGAGCAAACAACTCCAACTTACCTCTACCAATAGTACTGGTGCTTACGACCCTTCCGATCCGTATATAGCGCCTCAGCCTCCAAGGACGGGTCATCGCGCACTTTCTTAGCGAAACGATGGTTCGACCACTTGAACAAGGACGTTTGAACGATAAGCGTAGCAATCCACACGGCACCGAGAGCCAAGCACGCTGCCCAAGCTCTGCGGTATAAGGGTGCGTCGGACTAAATGGAAGGGAAGGAAATATATATTAATGATCATTACTCTCATAGGTAGGGTAGGGAGCAAGGGAGTGATAAGAGTAGATGACTTACTCCTC
Source organism: Entonaema liquescens (assembly GCA_902805475.1). Classification (NCBI taxonomy): domain Eukaryota; kingdom Fungi; phylum Ascomycota; class Sordariomycetes; order Xylariales; family Xylariaceae; genus Entonaema; species Entonaema liquescens. The sequence continues at coordinate 674,282 of CADCSX010000025.1, read as the reverse complement.
TGAACACCTGGTTTCCGTATGTCCCGCCCAAGTTTGAGCAACCAACTGAGAACAATTGTTAGAATATCCTCTGCTTAGTTATGAGATGGAATGATATGGGCTTTACATACTGTATACTGCATATGCAATGGCACGCTTCTGCGGCGTCTTCTGGTTCAGGGACAACCACGTCACATTCAGGGGCTGCCAACCTCTACGTTGCGAAGCCAGGTCAGTATACGCTACTAGTAAGGGTGATAGGAGGTTTATCTCACGGAGCAGCAACCGTCACGAGATAAGCAGCGTAGAAAGACCACGACGCCTCGGTAGTAACCGGTAGGTTCTTTTACGTTGTTAGCCTTAAGACTATTTCCTCGGAATAGGGGTAAATGGACCTACGTAAAGAGCTATGAGCCCGGCTATAGTCCAAACTGCAGCGAACATGATGGTATATCCGAATCGCTTATATCGGTCTACGAACCAGGATAAAACGAGTGCGAATAAAGCCGAGAGAACGGGCGCAGGGGCGTTGAGCAGATTTGCACGGATGCTGGTGAAGCCTAGAGACTGGACGATGGTTGCTCCCCAGGTTGATAAACCACCGGCGGACTGGAGACCACTTAGACAGATTATTAGGTACGGCCAGGTAGTCCAGCTGAAAAGTACGTCGGTTCTAGAAAGACACGTTAACAAACACCAAACTCTCTAGCAAGCGTTTAGAGGATCGGAACTTACATGTCCTTAAGCCCAATGCTCATAGTAGCAGCCTGTCCCTTCTTCGGATCGGCCCTGATTATCCTCGCCACAAAGACATCTGCTTCGCGCTCGGAAAGCCACCCACGCCACGGAACCAGGCCTCCAAGAAGGCGGTCCGTATGGTGAGGGGACTTGGGCACGAGAGTAAAGGCTATGAGGCCGGTAGCTGGAACGCATAGTCAGTTAGTCATTTCGAAGTCCACAGCTATATAAAGCAGAGCCAGATATTCTCACCTATAGTCGAAATACCACAAATCAGAAAAATCCTGCAAAACCCACCACAGTCAGCACACAGCAGGCACACCCCCACGAGCAAACCACTTAGAAGCTAGGATAACCCACCATTGCCACCCAAACAGTCCCCTCGCGCCCTCAATGCTCAGGGCCCCGGCGCTGATCAACGAGCCGAAAGCAGCGGAGATAGAGGGCCCGAAGAAGAACACGGTGGTGCGGCTCGCGAGCTCGTCCTGCGTGTACCACCGCGACAGCACGTACAGGCTGCCGGGGATAAACCCGCTCTCGGCGAGTCCGAGGAACAGGCGGGCGGCGTACCACCCGCCGGCGTTGCGCACGAACATCTGCAGGACCTCGATGACGCCCCAGACGACGACCTGCAGCGGGATCCAGTAGTGGGGGCCGACGCGGTGGAGGACGATCTACCCGAGGTTAATTATTTTGCAAAACTAAGTAGAGAACAACACTAGGTAGGTAGTTTTGTTTCTTTTTGATAGGGTGGAAGTCGAGGAGGAAAAGAAAGAAAGAAAGAAAGAAAGAAAGTAGGTACTAGGCTAGCTCACATTAGAAGGGATCTCCAACAACACGATCCCGAACCAGAGCAGCGAGACGCCCGTGTTCGCCTGGTCCCGCGTCATGTGCGTGTCCTTGAGGAAAGTCGACGTCAGGACGCCCGAGACGTTGGTGCGGTCGATGGCCATCCACGTGAACATGAGCTGTGAGGCGCGAGGAGTTAGGACGTTAAGAATCAACACAACAAGCATATATATATATATACTCGACAACTGGCAAGGAAATATATGTAGGTACATATAAGTACGCGGGTGTAGGTAGGTTAGATACGTACGGCGAATATAGGAAGAAACAAGTAATCCGCCTTGCGGACGACGCGCCGCTCCTCTTCCTTCGTCCAGCTGACGAGGACCTGCTGGCCGTTCCGCTCGATGTGCTGGTGGAAATACGGACCACCATCTCTCGACTCGCCGTCGGACGGCGTGCTCAGGCCCTCTTCTTCTTTCGCGTTCACGCCCGTTTCAGCGATCAGCTGCGCGGCCGTCTTCGTCGGTGCCGTGGCTGTAGCCGCGACCGCTAGAGATTCCGTGACTTGGGACGCCATATTGTTTGTATACCGGGAAAGAACCTCAGTATAGCATTACCAATTAACTCCCTGTGAAGGGGTGACCAGCACTAGGTATATATATAAATCACCACAAACCCAACGATCTGGAACCACACGGTTCGATAGTCAAGACCCTAACTACACTAATTAAAAGTGCCAGAACCAGTAGGCAAGATTCCGATACGGCACAGGTGAACTTTTACAAGCGGCAGGATTTTAAAGCTCCCCTAAAACCACGATGGCTCGCCTGTCCGGGACGGCGAACTATCATCTTTTTGGGAAACCATTACCGATTCTACCATTCCCACTCTTGATGTTGCGATGGCTAGATAACGATGACTCGAACGCGCCAATAGCTGCGGCGGCAATTTACAAATTCCGGCCCTGGTTGCAGCCGTAAATCGTTCTGGGTGCGGTAGGGTGTGATGTCGTCTTCGGCCCTGGGAATATCGTGATAATAATTGTGGGGTTACTATGTCCTAGCTCGAATTGGGGATTTGAGCTTCTGGGTAATAGGTCTACTGCTATTGGAGAATCGAGCCTTGGAGATGGATCGAGTCTCTTATTTTCAGTTATTGGATATTCGTAAACCTTTTGGGTTAAAGCAATGCCTACCTACGAGGGTATATACACGAACCTTAGAGCTGATATAGAAATAGCGAGTTAGCTAATTCCAGGTCCTAGTTTCAATAGGGCTTTGGATTCTGCCTATTAAAGAGGCACGCGGGTTGAACTATCGGTCATATACCGGGTCACAACCAGGCTTCGACGTGACCGGGGTCCATTTACGATTCGTCTCTTTTGGTATATGTACATATGATACATTAACATCGATAATAAATTTATCGACGGCCGCGAGAGATACCATGGATCCTCTTGCTGTACTTCCATAAGCTTCTGTACTTGGGCTTCTGCCTCTTAGCTTCCCATCCCCTTGGCTTCTTCTCCTCCTTGAGGGAGTACACTCTCTTGAACTTGAACTGGATATCGGCACCCGGCACACCGGCCCTCTCCATGACGGCGGCAGTGTTATTATCCCAGATAGTTCGGAAGATGTTGAAGCCAACTGGCGTGAGGCCAAACTTGTCTCGGTAACTCTTAAGACTGAATCCATCCCGCTTAGAGTATAACTCCCGCAGCTTAGCAATATCTAAGATTTCCCCTGGTTTCTGCTCTAAAACAAACACCGATAATCGGTGATACGGTGCGCCCTTTTGAGAGAAAGCTGGAAGCCACGGTACGGCGAGTTGGCTCCCCTTGTTGACCTTACCTAGGGGCAGAGAAGGTTGGTTGGGTGAGATAGGAACGTTTACCGCAAGGTAGTGACACCGCCTTTCAAAAGAATCCGTCTCTGCGTTGGGAACGTCCGAGTCTATAACTACAACTGAGACGAGACGTTCGCCAGGGTTGAAGACTTGAACTTTCAGGCGCGGCGGCACCTCTGTTATCAGGGAATCAAGGATAGCACCGGGGTTAACCTTGATTCGTCGGAAGAAGAGCTGAACGTCTGCAACGGGTTCAAACTTGGGTAGTATATCGGGGACGATATTTAGAGTCTTGATACGTTGCATAATGACACGATAAGGTAAGCCACGCCATTTACGCTCAGCATAATAGCGATAGATGGGCTTGTCCATGTCCCCTATGAGATTATTAGCATATATATTAAATTCCGAAAAAAATTTTAATATAATAGGACCAATGAGGACTGAGTAACCAAAAATGAAGGAAGAGGAAGAGAAAAAAAAAAAAAAAAAAGGAGACAAAAAACATACAACACCGGGGATTCGCTGGTCGTCACCGACCCAACTACTAATCCGGCGGTATCTGGCTTATCTATGGGAGAGCGGACGGGATCCCGAGTTTTCCAGATCCTATGGTCATATGTGATAGAATTGTCGGTTATTCTTTTTATAAACCAGTCTTGTTGCCAAATCCACTCCAGTCTCAGCAACCAGGAGTTGTCGAATTTGGCCCAACCCCTATCATCCCAGCAATATAAAATGTGCACAAAAATTCGGAAAAATACCAACGCGACGCCCAATAGCTCAAATACATTAAAGAATGAGAATAAATAAATAAAAAGGAGAAGAAAAGAAAAGACTTACCAAGACCATCTTCGAACTTCCGCTTAACAACAGGATCGTTGACGTCCGCCAAAATCTTGAGCTCCTCCACCCACTTTCTTAAGCTAGCTAAGCGCAAGTTCTTCTTGTGCTCGCCGCCGTGAACCTGGTCGGCCGGGGTTTCCTCGAGCCTCTTGATCTTGGCTAGCTCCTTTGCGATGGCCCGGATCTTCTCCTGGCGGTCTTCTTGTAGGATCTTGCGGGCCTCCTGGAAGCATTGGTAAGGCAGCTGCTCGAAAGGCACGTTCTCGGAAGTACGTATGGCAGCACGGCGACGTCGCGAACCAACGGGCGGCGTACCCATGCGCACGAGCTTCCACTCGGCCCAGTGCGCCGTCGTAGTCTCTCGGTCCAATAATCGCTCCTTCATGCGCACTTTCTTAGACTCGGATCCATTGGTACTGTCATCTGCGCTGCCATTGGCCTTGCTAGCCGCCTCAAGCTTGTCTATCGGGTTCGTAGAAGCCGTTGGCGGAGTAGTACCAGTAGAATTGGCCGTGGTTGTAGTTGTGTTTGTAGAATCCTCATCTTGCCGCGCTGCACTCCTCGAGAAAGATCGCGAGAAGTGCGATGCGCTCTGCAGGAACAGGCGCTCCTGTCGAAGAGACTGCACTAGGGGCCTTGCGACCCTCTGACAGCTCGACATGGCTCGGGTCTGTCGAGACTGTGGTTTTTGGTGGTGGGTTATAACAGAGGAGGATAATCGATAGAAAAGACGGAACTTTTTGAAGCTCGATGACTCCACTATAAAATTAGAAGTGCGGCGTCCTAGTGGCCGGCACACTCCGCCAAACTTCTATCGATATCAAGTATCTACGTACCGCTTTAGCTTTGCATCTTTAATTTTTCCGAGGTTTGATTGAGTTCTGCGTCTTTCAATTGTGCTATCGACACCCTCGCCGGCGAATACACTTGGAAGTTCCAATTGCAACGGGTGCGCCCTTAAACGACCGGAGTTATGGCGAGCAGGGGTGTAAGGTGTCTCAACGAGGCCTTCAAGGGCCTAAGCCTATCGTCACAAACATGCAAAGAAGCCGTCTCAGTGCGTTATACACATTTTCAATAGATGGATTATATAGTGGCTAACGAGCCCAGCATCGGATACCGTCATCGACATTTACTCGATCAATGGCAACAGAGGCTCCTCTACCTAAAATCACCACCTCGGTAGACGCAGATTCCTTATGGAGACCAGGTATATACACCTTCACCTTCACCTTCACCGTCACCTTCATCTTCACCCACCACCCCCGCAGCGCACAAACTCTCCTACGTAACCTAAAAGCTCTTCTCGATTCATACCTACTAACAACGGGCGCTCCCCAACGACAGCAACCACCGTGCCCCTAACCATCTTCAACTTCCCGTCCTTCGAGCCGCAGCGCCTCGAGTCCTGGTCCGCGAAGCACCTGCACCTACCACTGCGGCGCGACATCCTACACCTGGCCGTCGTGTACGGGGGGACAACACGCGGCAGGGCACGGCGTCGACGAAGACGCGGTGGGAGGTCCACGGCTCCCACGTCAAGATACGGCCGCAGAAGGGCATGGGCCGCGCGCGCCTCGGCACCCGCCAGTCCCCGATGCTGCGCGGCGGCGGCAAGACCTTCGGCCCCAAGCCCCGCGACTTCGGCACCAAGCTGCCGCGCAAGGTGTACGACCTAGCTTGGCGCACGGCGCTGAGCTACCGGTACCGTCGGGGTGAGCTGGTTGTGTGCCAGGACGGCATGGAGCTACCGCTGCCCGCTGAGTTCGCCGAGCTCGTCGCCGCGGGAGAGCTCGCGGACGATTTGCAGCGCAGCTTCAAGGCCAAGTGGGCGCGGCAGGTGCTGGATGCTAATGAGTGGGGGCGGCGCAACGGGCGAAGCACGTTCATCACGACGACGCCGAGGGATAGCTTGTTCGAGGCGTTGGAGGAGGTGCCGAATTACGGGCGCGCGATGGAGATCGACGATGTCGATGTCAAGAACCTACTAGAGACGGGCCGGCTGGTGGTGGAGAGGGAGGCGCTCAAGGAGCTAATCGAGCGACATCAGAGCGATTTGGTCTCGAGAGTATTTGTCACCAATGCTGCGCTGCCGGGGGCACCTGAGAGTGGCAAGGTATTGGTAGAGTAACACATACAAACGAGATCTAATATCTCGTCGTATTCGGCTGTATATTATCTGAGGCCTTCTATAGACCCCTCTACAACTACCTAAGGTACATGAGTAAAAACTAACATGCCCAACACTATCGAAATGGCAGTTCTGGTGTTTCTAGTGCTTTGCTTGCACGTGTAATTTTGGTAAGAGGTCTATTCCAAATACGTCGGGCATGCTGGTTACTACCTGGATGGCTACTAGTATACGGTGATCACGATGATATATGTAATCGAGCACAATGATGCTTGAATAATAAATATAAAGTCTTTAATCTATACGCGGGAATTGACACGCGTTAAAGTTAAGGGAAATAGCCTTCTATTGGTAATTTGATGGTTTAGATGCCGATACGTCGGAAGTATTAGTGCTATCTACACAAGTTCGACGTAGCACCCTTAAAGGGGTGTTGCGCATTGATTAAGAAAACGGGCAGTAATTAAAGATTTAACCGAAATATTTCCGTTTAAATATATTTTTTACTAAAAATTAAGTAATATTAATTAAAATAATATTTTTAACTATTAAATATAAAAACTTTAAAATTTATTTATTAAAATATTAATTTAATATTATTAATTTTTAAATTTTTTTAAATAATTAAAAAATTTTTATAATTAAAAAATTATTAATTATTATTAAATTCATTTATTTAAAAATTTATTTCCATTTAGAAAATTATTTAATTTTTTTAAATTAATTTAAATTACACGTTTTAAAGTTAAATTTTTATTAATATTTTTTAAACGTTATAAAAAAATTTTATTATTATTAATTAAAATAAATTTATTATTTATAATATTTATTTAAATTAATTTAAAATAATTTAAATATACTAATTTATTTATAATTTTAATATTTAAATTAATTATTAATTTGTAATATTTAAAAATTAATAAAGAAAATTTTAAAAATAAATATTATTAAAAAAACTTTTTTAAATAATAATATTTAATAATTTTATTAAATTTAACTTTTATAACTTAAATATAATTATATATTACGTACAATTTTAACATTTAAATTTTAAAAAATATATTAATCTCATTTAATATAATTTTAAATAATTTTTAATTTTTATTTAATTCGTAAATAATACATTTTACAATTAATATTTAATTATTTAAAAAATTTCTTTTTAAATTAATAAATTTATTAAATATAATTATATTAAAATTATTTAAGTTTAATTTATTATATATATTTAAAACTATTTTTATATATTTTATATAAATAAAATATTTTTTTACAAATATGTTTTTAAATATAAACATTTTTAATTTTTTTATTAATTATATTATTAATTTATTATAAAAAAAATGGTTTATGATATTATTTTATACGTCATCATTATTTTTCATAACATTATTATTATTATTTTTATTTTTTTATAATTAAGTTAAATTTAAATTAAAATTATTAAATTTATAATTTTAAATAATTAATAATTTATTATTTATGTTTTTAATGTTATTATTATTTTATAAAAATAGTAATAAAATATTATTTTAAATTATTTAATAATTTATAAAGTTATTATGTAATGTTAATAAATTTATAAGTTTATTTTATAACGTTAAAATTATAAAAATATATTTATAATTAATATATATTAAATATTTATTAAAAAAAATTTATTATATTATATTTAATATATTAACTTTTAATAATAAAATTTAAATATTAAAAATAAATTATAATTAAAAAAAATAATATATTTTAAATTAAATTAAAAAAATTAAAATTTTTTTTATTATTAAAAAATATTATTTTTTTAATAATTATTTTTTTTATATAAAATTAAATTATAATAAACATAAAATAAAAATAAAATTATATATATCAACACATACATTTAAAATAATATATATATTTTTTTTAATAATTAAAACTTTTATTATATTTATTATTTTTTTTATTTATATTATTAACTTTTTATAATTATTAATAAAAAATTAAATATCATTATTACAACATAAAATTAATTTAAATAATTAAAAAATATTATTTTTAAAATAATAATATTATTTATTAACCAATTTAAATATTTATATTTTATAATAATTTTTTTTAATTTTTCAGGAAAATTTTCGAAAAAAAAAATTAAATTTAAATTTTTTTTTTTAATAACATTAATATAAAATAAAATCCTATAATAACTACATTATTTTAAAATTATTAATAATAATTCTTAAATTCGCTATTTTTTATATTTAAAAAAAAATAAATAAATTTTAATTTAAAAAAAAAACAATAAAAAAATTAATTTTTATTAATTTTTTTTTAATATATTAATAAAATATTTATTAATTAATAATTATATAATATTTAATAAAATATGATTTTATATAAATTTCATTCCTTATATTAATTTATATAAAAAATAAAATTTTATTAAAAATTTAATTATTTTAAAAAATATTTTATTATTTAATTTTAAAAATTTAATGATATATTTTTAAATTTATTTTTAAATAATTAAATAATTTAATTAATTAATATTTTTTTTTATTTAAAATTATTAAATTATTATTATTCTTATAAAATAAATTATTAAAAATATTTTTAATTAAAAAAACTTTTTATAAATTTTATTTTTTTAATTTAAATATATTTATTACCATTATTATTACCATTACCATTACCACCAATAACAATAATAACAATAATAATACCATAATTAAAATAACTTATAAATATAATATTTAAAATATGTTTAATTTTAACGAAAAAAACATTTTATTATATATATTTATTAATAATTATATATATTATAAAATATATTTATATAATTAATAAATATATAACTTTTTAAATTATATAAAAAACGGTTTAAAAAGTTTATATTTATATTGTTATTTTTTTATATTTTTTTTACGGTAATGTTTTTTTTTTATTAAATTTCTTTTTTTACCGTTAATTTAAAAAAAAATAACCATTATACCAATTATATTAAACTTTTTTTAATTATTAATTAATAAAATAATTATAAATTTTATAATATATAATTATATTAAAATATAATTAATATAAATTTAAAAAATATTTTAACTTTATATATTTAAATTTATAACCATTTACATATTAATAATCACTAATATAATTAATATATAAATAATTATAATTTATAATAAAAATATATAATATTTTTAACAATAATATTAAATTAAAATATTAACTTAATAAATAATATTTATATTTATTATTATTATAATAATAATAAAATACGTTATTTTTTCGTAAATATATAAAATTTTTAATAATATAATATATTATATATATATATTAATTAAAAATTAACAATTTTATCAACATTAACATTAACATTTAAATTAATATTTATTTTACTTTTTACTTTTACTTACTTTTTTACTTTTATTTTACTTCCCGCTTTTACATTAATAAAATTTATAATTATTATTATTAACCTAAAAATAATTTATTATATAAATTTATATAAATTTATATTTAAATAAAAATAAATCAATACTTAAATTAATTTTAAAAATAAATTAATAACGTTATTTACCGTAAAAAAAAAAAAAAAAAAAATAATAACGCACGTAATAACCATTTTTAAAAAAAAAAAAATAACAAAATCGTTAATAATAAATAAAAAACTTTATTATATAATATACTTAAATTTGCAAATAAAATAAATTAATTATAATCATTTATTAACATTTACAAAAACTTTTTAAATTATAAATTATAATTACATATACAAATACACATTTTAATAAATATAATTATAATTATTATAATAAATATTTATAATAAACATAATTATAATATTTTTAAAATACATAAATACTTATTATAATTTAAATAATTATAACATTATAAATATATAAATACTTATTATAATTTAAATAATTATAACATTATAAATACACAATTACTTATTATAATTATAATTTATTTTTATACCATTTTCTTATATAATTACCAAATATCATTAAATTAAAAATATAATATTAAAATTTTTTATATATATAAAAATTTCTTAAAAAAATAATTTTATATTTATTATAAAATAATATATTAAAATATATATTTTAATAATTAATTATTATTTAATAATAAAATAGTTAAAAATATAATACGTTATTTAAAATAAAAAAAAAATTTAATTAAAATTTTATAAATTATAATAAAGTTTTTAATTATATAAAACAGAAATTAATATATATAATTATAAATTAATTTTTAAAATTTAACATATAAATAAATTTATTAAAATATTTTCGCACGTATAAAAAACATTAATATTATATTTTATATTTAATTAAATTTAATAAATATATAAAAAAACGAAATAAAATAATTAAATTATTAAATATAAAATTAATAAAATTATTTAAATAAAAATAAATAATATTATTTATAAAACTTTTTTATATTTATATTTAATTTAATTTAATATTTATTTATATAATTTTATTTTTAACGTTTATAATTTTAATAATTACAATATAATAAAATTAACGTTAAAAAATTATTTAAACAAATTTATATTTTATAAAAAAGTTTTTAATTATTAAAAATTTTAAATAAATATTAAAAACTTTTAAAAATTAATTAAAAATTATAATATTAAAAGTTTTTAAAAATTAATTAAAAATTATAATATTAAAAGTTTTTAAAAATTAATTAAAAATTATAATATTAAAAATTTTCGAAAATTAATTAAAAGTTATAATATTAAAAATTTTTAAAAATTAATTAAAAATTATAATATTAAAAATTTTCGAAAATTAATTAAAAATTATAATATTAAAAGTTTTTAAAAATTAATTAAAAATTATAATATTAAAAACTTTTAAAAAATTCAAAAATAAAATAAAAACACATTTATCAATTTTACGGTTTTATTATTAATTTTAATAATAATATTATTTAATTAAAAAATTTTATTTTTTATAAAAATTTATAAAAATTAAAAATAATTATGTTATAAAAATATTAATGGTTTAAATATTTAATATTTTTAATAATTAAAATAAAAATATAAATTTTTTTTATTAATTTACTTATAATATTATTTAATTTTTTATAATTATATTAATTATTAACTTATATTTTTATAAATTCTTTTATAAAAAATTATATTAATTTAATAAAATTTTACTGTTTTACGTAAATTTTACATTTATTTATACCGTTTTTTATTATTTTTTTTTTTTACTATTATTATAACTTTATTTACTTATTTTAATTATTTCTTTATTTTTATAATTAAAAATAAATTTATATTATATATAATAACGTATAAACTTTTAAAAAATGGAATAAAAAAATCTTAATATAATAACATTTATTATATTAATAATATAATATAAATTTAATTTTACTTTTTTTATAAAACTCTAATATCATTTAAAAAATCTTTAAACATATTTATTAACATATTATACTTTTTTACTTAAAAAATAAATATTTATTAATTAAAAAAAAATAAAATAATTACGTAATTTAATACTTTTAACATTATTAAATTAAATTTATTATTATTAAAAATTTTCCATTTATTAAAAACCCTCGTTTTTATAATAAATTGTTTATAAAATATTTTAAATTTCAAAACTTAAAATAATAAAACTTAAAATAATAAATCCATACATTATATTTTTATTTCTTTTATTATATTAATAATACCAATTTTCTAAAATTATATATTAAAAATAAATTCGATAAAATTAAAAAATCTTTATTAATTAATATAGAAATTTCTTATTTAAATTAATAAAAAAATTAAAAAAATAATAAATAATATGTAAAAATAAAAATTATTTAATAATATAAAAATATAATATAATATTTATCTTTTATTTATATTTTTAATAATTTTAAAAATGTTATAAATTTTATAATAATAATATTATTAATTATTATAAATAATTAAATTTTATAATAATAATAATTTTTATTACTTTTTATTAAAAAAAATTTAATTTTATATAACTTAAAATTTAATTTATTTATTAAATATATTATTAAAATAATAAATTTTTTTTTAATAAATTAAAAAAATAAAAATCTTAATTTTTATTACCATATATAAAATATTTACTTTATTTCGTATTTAATTATAAAAAGTAAAAAAAATTTAAATTTTTAATTAATAAATAAAAACCAAATTTTTATTAATAATTAAATCGTTTTAAATATAATTTAATTAATTTTTCTATTATAAAATATAATTTTTTTTTACGCCCATTAATTAATATATATTTTAATTTTTATAATATAAAAATCCATAAAAATTACGTATAAAAAAACTAAAATTATTAATATACCAATTAAAAACTTTATTTATTACATTTAATATATCAAAAAATTCGTTTTATTTTTATTTAAAAGTTTTTTAAATTTATATTTAACAATATAAAATATTATATAATAAAAGATTAATATATAATTATTAAATATTAAAAAAAATTTTAAAATATAAAAATTTAATAATTTTAAAAAACATTTTTTTACATTAATTAAACGTTTTAATTTAAATTATAATAAAAATATTACCATATTTAAAAAATATATTATTATATTTAACAAGGAAATTACAAAAATAAGAATTTTAAAAAATATAAAAAGTAAAAATAAAAAAATATTTTAAAATAAAATAAAATAAACAACCTTTTTAACAAAATATATTTATATCTCATTTTTAATAATTTTTACAAAATTTATCATATTTTAAACTTTATTAATAATATTTATTCAATATAATTTAATTAAAAATTAATTTTATAAATTTATTTAAATAATAATAAAACTTTAAATCTTAATCTTGTAATTATTAATATAAAATATATTTTTTTAACATTTTACTTTTTTTATTTTCATTAAATATTATTATTTTAAATTATTTTTTTTTATTTTATTAATATTATTTTATTTAAAATATTTAAAATAATTTACGTAATTTATATAATAAATTTAATTATTAATATTAATAAAATATATATATATAATAGTTAAAATAAAATTACAAAAATTTTAAAAAATTATATAAATTATAATATTTAATATTAAAATTTTAATTATTTTTTTTTATTTATATTTAATATTAATTATTATAATATTTAAAATAATAATTAATATTTTTATTTTAACTTTAATTAATATTATTTTTACTTTTTTACTTATCATTTTTACTTTATTTATTATAATTTTCAATAATTTCATTAAAATTAAAATTTAATTAATAATTTAAACTTTTTTTAAAAACTAATTTAAATTAATTAAAAACATTATTAAATATTTTAATATATTATATAAATATATTTTAAATTAATATAACAAGTCCCACTTTTATAACAAAAATAATAATAATATTATTATTTTTACCAATTTTTAAAAAATGGTTTTTCATATATAATTTCATTAATTAATCAAAACCAATTACTATATTAATATAAATATTATTTAACATATTATTAATTAAATTATTTTATTTAATTATAATATATATTTTTATTTTAAATATATTTAATAATAATAAATAATTTAATTTTTAAAATAAAATTGTTATATTTTTAAGTAAATTTAAAATTAATTAATATTAATTACTTATAAATTAATTTATAATATTACCATTATTACTCATTAATTTAATAAGTTATATTAAATATAATAAAATCACTATATTAAATTTTAATATATATATAATATAAATAAAATTAACATAAAAATTAATTATTTAAATAAAATATAATTATAAATTTAAAATAATTTTCCAAAATTTTATTTAATTAACCCCAATTTTAAAATATTTATTATAACAATCGAAACTTATTTTATTATAAAAACAACAATAATCCCGTTTTTAATTTTACTTAATCATTAAATATTAAAAAATTAAATATTTAATAAATTAATTAATAATACAATATTAATTATTAATAAAAATAATTAAATTAATAATATAATTAATTTAAATTAACTCGAATATTTCAACTAATATATAACATTAAAAAACTTTAATAAAAAATATTTTTTAATATTAAATAATTATAATAATTATTTAATAATTTAATTTTATAAACGGGTTATTAAATTAAAAATTATTATATTTTTTTTATTATTTTATTTTACGTATAAATTTTAATTATTTAATTTTAAATTTTTTAATATATTAAAGTTAAAGTATTAATAATAATTTATTTAAATTATTAAAATTAATATATATAATTATATTAAAATTAATTTTTTAATTAAATATTATTTTATTTATAATTACACATTTACATATAATAATATTAAAAATATTTAATATAAATATAAAATATATTTTTATAAATTATAAATAATATTAAATTATTTCTAAAACCCATTATTATTAATTTTCGTAATTATTTTATATTATAATAAATTTAATTATATAATATTTATTTTTAATTAAAAAAATAAAAATTTAATAATTTTATTTTTACGTAAAAGAATTAATTAAATAATTATATATATATTAATAATAAATTTACAAATTATTAATAAATTTTTTAAATTTATTTACTTTTATTTAAAAATTTTAAAAATTAATTAAATATTAATATTTTTTATTATAATACGCATTTATTAAAAATTTAAAAAAATTACATATATAATAATTATAAATAAATTTACAATTACAAAAAAATTATATAATTTACATATAATAATTATTAAATAATAATAATATTAATTAAAAAAATATATTTTAAATTATATTAAATCATTTATAATAAAAAATAACCGACTTTATTTCACCGCTAATAATATAAAATAACATAATTATTAACACTAAATTACTAAAAAAAAAAAAAAAAATATAATAACAAAAAAATGCCACATTACGTAAATAATTTATTAATATTTAAACAATATTTAAAATATTTATAAATTTTAAAACATACAATTATTATAAACTTTTTTTAAATTATAATAACATATTATAATCTCATTATTATTTTTAATATAAATTATAAAAAAATCTTTATTTTTATAAAAACAATATTATAAAAACATATATTATAAAATTTAACAAATTTATTAAAAAATTAAAAATTAACTTAAACAAATTAAATTTAATAAATAAAATAAAATTTAATAATTAATAAAAAAAACTTTAAAAAAAAACTTTTATTTATTTACCATTTTATAAATTTAATTAATCTTTAATTAATAAAACTATTAAAAAACACCATTAAAAAATAATTACTTATATTTATTAACATATTAAAACATTTTATTTTAAATAATAAATAAATTTAAAAATTTTTAATTTTAATAAAATTAACTTAATTATATTAATATATAATAATATTTAAATTATTTTAAAAATTTTAATAAATAAAAATATTAATAATTTTATTTTTAAAAAAATATTAAAAAAAAAATTTAAAAAAAATTTAAAAAAAAAAAAACTTTAAAATAATTAAAAATAAATTTAAAAATATATATAATTAATTACCATATATTATATAATTTTAAAACCATAATTAAAATTTATTTAAAATTTTTAACTTATAATTAAAATTTATTTAAAGTTTTTAATTTATAATTAAAATTTATTTAAAATTTTTATATTATAATTAAAGTTTATTTAAAATTTTTACATTATAATTAAAGTTTATTTAAAATTTTTAACTTATAATTAAAATTTATTTAAAACTTTTACATTATAATTAAAATTTATTTAAAACTTTTAACTTATAATTAAAACTTTTTATAATTATATTATTATAATTAAAATTTTTTTAAAAATTAATTATTAATTATTAACTTTTTATATACTTACCAAATATATTTAAATATATAATAAAAAAATAAAAATTTAAATATATAAAAATATTTTTTAATAAATTATATAATATAAAAATAAATTAAATTAAATATATAAATAAATAAATAAACGTTAAAATATAAACAATTATAATAAATTAATACATAAATACACATTAAAATATAAAAAATTAATATATAAATAAATATTAAAATATAAATAATTATAATAAATTAATAAAATATAAAAAATTATAATAAATTAATATATAAATATATATTAAAATATAAAAAATTAATATATAAAAAAATATTAAAATATAAATAATTATAATAAATTATAATAAATTAATACGTAAATATATATTAAAATATAAAAAATTAATATATAAATAAATATTAAAATATAAATAATTATAATAAATTAATAAAATATAAAAAATTATAATAAATTAATACGTAAATATATATTATAATAAAAATATAATATAATTATATAATTATATAAATTATAAAATATTATTATAAAAAAAATATATATATTAAAAAAGATATATTTAAATTATATAAAGTTCCCAGCAAAATCGTATATATAAGGTAAATTTCGGTTAAATCCCAAATTTTGCCCGTTTCCTTAATTAATGCGCAGCACCCCCTTAAGGGTGCTACGTCGAACTTGTGTAAACAGCACTAATAAGTATGCGGTTTCTGAGCAGATATCTCACACGTAAAGTCGATCTTCTGTATCCAGCGCATTACAGAAATCTACGTTCTAGCCCCTTCTGGTTTGATTCGCCCCCCGAATTTTCATCGTTAGATCACGATGCACTCACAAAACACAACTTTTTAGTACTGCTACCTCGAGGCCCAGAGGCGAATTGTGTGGGGCCTGGTTGGATGTAAGAAGCCGATGTTGTTGGGAATGGTGAAGGGTGAAGTCATCTATATACCATAGCTTTGGGTCTCTGACGTTATGGTAGTATATTAGTCTTCTCGGCCTATATAATATAAGCAGTGGATGCAAAGCTCATTCTAATCATCTTCAACCACAAAATTCATCGTTGCTCACTGGACCCTTACTATTTCGTATTTTTTTTCTTCGTGTCTTATGGCCTTCTTTTATTCTACGCGCATATGAACTATCTTAGATGATATAATCCTCTTCGTCCCAAGTTGAGACTACAAGGTCTGGTTGGGTTTTCAAAGTGGCTTGATTTCCCGAGATATGGGATATTTCGAACATGGCAATAATTAATTGCCTTAGGGATAAAAGGGATAACCAAGCTTGAAGTTTACTGATCTTATGACATCGTTATTTATTTTTCAGTTTATTGGCTACCTGAGTATGTCGTCGACTGAAAAGGAATCGAAGTCTATAATATGAATATTGTCACGAAGTGGAGCAAGAAGTATGAAAGCAGCTTCGTTGTTACGCAAGGAACTCTTAACCTACCTAACTATAGAAAACTACGGTTTCAATACTGAACAGGTTCTCTGTTCTGAATGTCTTATCTAGGATATTGACCGAATAAGCAATGCCCCTCTGGGCGCACTCGAGTGTCTGGCTACGGTCGTCATTAGCGAATTGTGAGCCACTATATCTCGGAGTTGATGCCGCTGTCGAATCACACACTTTCTAGATGAGAATGCACGGCCCCGTTTAGTCAGGGATTAGGAGACGAGGAATATGTAGGAAGACAAATCTCCGCCACTTCCATTCAATATCGAAATCATAAACAGATCATCTTATATTTTCCTTGTTGATCCTCTTAACTGCGGCAGGAACTATTTTGCACGATATTCTTCCACGATGAATTTTCACGATCAGCGCTGGAATACACATAGCCGGCCGTGTGGCACTCGCGGCAACGGAGAGCACCTCCGAGGTGGCCATACTCTCCTTCAGTCAATACAACTCCCA
Organism: Entonaema liquescens; assembly: GCA_902805475.1. Taxonomy (NCBI): domain Eukaryota; kingdom Fungi; phylum Ascomycota; class Sordariomycetes; order Xylariales; family Xylariaceae; genus Entonaema; species Entonaema liquescens. Next base: position 656,238 of record CADCSX010000025.1, on the reverse strand, counting down.
GTCTATCCAGTCTTTCACGAGAATGGCCTAGTGGAAAGCCGTTCTTTCCTCATTTTATAGCCTTATACCTTCCTAGTAGAGGTCGAATTCAGAGAGTCGAGACCTTTGGAATATGGCTCACGAGATTCGTCCCTTTTAAACCTTTTCCACCGCAAAGATTCCCGTCTATTGCCATCGTTTTCGTAACAGGCTCAAGTAAAGAAAAACTGACTTAAGACAACCATATGAAATCTTTGCGGTACGCCACTTCTACCAGACGGCCCTTCATTAATTCCATCAGATATGCGTACTGATATTTTCAATCATGAATCATGTCATCCCCCAACGAGGATTTGGATAAAGACGAGCTATTCAGCTCATGCTCACTATCCTACAACCATAACATATCATGGTTTTAAGTTGACTTTCACTCCAGCTTCAAATATTTCTGGATTAGCCTGCAGGAACTGTACAACTTTCGAACGGCTCTACCATAGGTACGCCGTCGAAAGCATGTACATCTTCGACAATCGGGTTGTACAAAGAATCCATTGGGTATGGCTCTTCGTGCGGGATCGATGCTATAATCTCCGGAAAGTTCTGTGTCATATCCGGATGATAAAGCACAGGCGAAGTTGGCATAACCCCTCTCGGATGGTCTGACTGTGCCGGAGTCACTGGGTCAAGAAGCTCCGTATCCTGCATCGCCTGATATCTTGAAGCAGATGAAAAGCTATCTTGCCGATTAATACGCTCAGGGCCGTGGTTTAAATCAGCCAACATCCGATCATATCGTTCGCTGGCTCCCAAGACGAACCTCTTCGCTTCGTTTTCAATCCATCTGTTAATATTAGGGTCGTTACAGCTAGCATGATTCATGAGTTGTGCCTTTATATGAGTAATCTCATTTTTCAAGTTGCTGTATTCGTTTCGGAGATGGTTGCGTTGATTCTCTAAGTCGGACTTCGTCTCTTCGAGATCCGTCACCCATTCCCTTTTCTTTTGGCGGCACTTGGTCGCTGCAGCGCGGTTTCTTTCCAGGAATCTACTCCTTTTCACTGTGTTAACGCCTCTATCAAGATCATCGTCTGATTGTTCCTTTCGCTGCCGCGTCTCTACGGTAAAGAGAGAGCCCAGCTGCACAGAAGCACTCATTCCACGTCTATGATTTGACCTGTTCATCGTGTAAGAACTTGTGTCTTCTGGCGTCGGTATTTCCTGTGATGAGCGACTTTCTGACCTTTCGGATGATCGGGTTGGTGACTTATGAGATTCAGCTTTATTTGATTTAGGAGCCGATACGGAGCGCGACGATGTCGATTGGTTTTTAGCACGGCGATTCGCAAGTCTCTCCGAGGTCCTGGTGGTAGTCGAACTCATCGTCGAAGGGGCTGGCCGACGAGCCTGGGCCGGCGGTGTGTAAATCGAGAAGTCGTTCTGGTCGGTTGTGATTGGGGTACCTGGGTAATCGTTGCCTTGGTTCATCATCACCTCGGGATCGGGGATCTCACTTGGAGAATATTAGCCATCCTGAAAGTCAATTCTAAAAGGATTCGATGGACTATCCATACCTATTACGGAGTTTTTATTATAACCTATATCCTAAGGAAGTCATCGAGAAGGCAACCGGCGGGTGGGATATGCAAGGCATGAGTGGTTTGGGCACGGGTTTTGAAGCGTTGGACCATCAGCTCTACCCAATAGCCGAGAAACTGACAAAGGTGGCTTGCCCGTTCGAAAGGCGATTGTCGACCGAATAGACATGCCAGCACGCAGGTCCAGCACAGTCTATTTCACGCCATTTAAAGCACTAAAAGCAAAGCGGAGAAGTCGAGCAATGTGAGCAAAGCAAATTGTTATTAGGTCCCTTATAGTTGTGTTACGGTAGGTGTGAGGGCAGGTAAGGACAGCAGGGGGGATTGGTAATCAGGAGCGTAGTTGCTGCTTTTCTTTGCTTTGCTTTGCTACTGCTGCTTTTGCTGCTGCTGCGAGATGTGCTAAATTTTAGGTAGGCTTGTGAAGGAAGAAGGCGCAAGAAGACACACAGCCGGGCTAGTGGAACCGGGGAGTCATTCTGGATGCATACTGCCTACAGACTCGTGACTTCTTTTACATTTTGGTACATGGCCCGAGGTACTTATACGGCCAAATCGTGGGTCTCTCCTACCTCACTACCTCACTACCTTAGGTATGAAAGTACCCTATAATAGATATGATCCATTACCCTGCAATGTACCATTCAACCTTTTTCAACTTTTTTTTTTTTTTTATTAAGTCTACTTCCTTGCTACCGCACCAGCATGGATGGCGCCGACAGTCAAGTTTACAACTGCATCAACTAACTACATACAGTGCCTACATTTCTAGGCGAAACTTTATCGTCTTAACACCCCCTCCGCAAGGTGATCCCGTATTTCCCAATCTTTTTCCAGATCAGGCATACGAGACGTTATAGCATACTGCTTGTCAGAAGCGTTCCAGTCAATGTCCCGAGTTGGGGTAGTGTGGCATGGGCACAGTCCGAACAGCGTCCCCCTGTGGGCTTATTAGCCCTGGGCTGTGGTTAAATGGTAGTGTCCCGAAAGTTGCTTCAGAAACATAAGCACATGGTGACTAGTAAGCGGTTGAGATCCGGTCTCCGATCTAAATTTATAACATTCCTCGTGGATTTCGAGTACAAAGAAGCCAAATCCGCGGAGATAACCTCGGGGCTGGGTCTTCTGTTGACAAGAAGTCTAAAATGAAATACGCCAAGTCCGCATAAAAGTTTCTCACCTTAGGTTAGGTAGTCTCCTTACCTATATATGTACAATAAATTTCGTTCACGAGGCCTAGATAAGCCGCATATACATGTAGCTTTACTCCCATTTGGCAAAGTCGCTTCTAAACACGGGCTAAGCTCCTCAACGATGTATCGACGGGAACTTAGCTGCTTAGGTATGTTTGATCTTCGTGGAAAGCGGGAGGGTCAGGCATCTAAAAGGGTAACCATAATCATCTTCGGAATCGATCGAGATCCAATCACGGCCATGTGCTTTTTGATAAGTGATCACGACGTTCATCGACTGATATTAGAGCACCATCGCCCCGGACACACTGGTCCGGGGCTCATGTACGAGCAGGGGGTATACATAACACAACCAAGTAATGTAGTCGTTCTAGAAGACTGATGTATTCAACCAAGGCGACACTTATAAGTGAGTGGACTCGTGTTGGTTCCCCTGGGCGGAAAGTCTGATCGACAATTCAACCCTGATAGAACCGATGCATTATGATACAAAAATCGATGTTGTACGAAATTGACAGGGTACGGTAAGGGATTATGCTTCTGCGTCAGCAAGCTCTCATAAATTAAGAGTTCTCCAACCCATCCGTATGACCTAGAGTTTAATAGTGGATGATTGGCTTTACTAGTGTACGGGGGTAAGGATTGGTGATCTAGGTAGTTATTATGGTTGTGTATTTCGTATGAGCACTTGATCACTGAGGAGATTTTGACGTGAGATAGATAGACTTTACCAAGTCATTTCGCATTTTGAAGAGTCAACAATAGTATTACCAATCTCCTTCGACTTCTACTACGATGAATGATAATTAATGTAATATCTAATAGGACTAAATTATGGTAAGGCCTTAGAAAGGTACCGGAGTGGTGTGTGTATCGGTTGTCTGATTATGGTGGTTCTTCGATAAGCTGTGGTGACCTTTCCCCTTAAATTAGAGCGAGCCAAATAAAACTGGTGTCTACTTTGCATCATATGAAATAGAGACGAGGATTCTCGATAATCTCGGAACACTATGCTCGGCTGGGGCAGAAGTGTTGCAGGCCTAAACCACTGTTCGACAGTCTCGTCGCTCTATCTTCACTCCATTCCTAGATGATGGTAAGCCCCGCAAAATCGATCCGAACCGAGAATTTGATTAGTTCAAATCCAAACTCATCCTGTATACTCAGGTCTGATGGTGTGCTTTTAACATATTAATTCGCCTTACTACAAGGCTATCAACATCTATCATGATCCAATGGCGCCTTACTATGGCTTTCACTCACTCACTAGCCTTAATTACAAAATATATATATAATCTAGCGAAGGTTTCGATTGTTGCAGCTTTTGTTTATGACGCTTCTTTTGTATCTTAAGATCTTCCTTAACCTAGAAATCAGGAACGTCGAACCATCTCAATAAGCCAATAGGCCAATCAGCGACTACGGAGACAAGTATAAACACTCCAGAGTATCTTATTGGTTGAGTTATCAGGTGAATAGTGTAGACCAATCACAATTTCCCTCTAGACCCAACTGCTGTGCAACCTAGGCATGGGCATTATGCGCATAATAGATCTACTATGCGGTATAATGTCATTATACGCAAATTGTATGGCATTATGCGCATAATAACGTATAATGCGTATAACTTGGCGAAAATTTCTCCGTATATCGTATAACAATAATAACAACACTTATTTTAACTTAAAATACGCTTAAATTTAAATGAAAAATATTTTTTAAAAATAAAATTATATTTAATTAATTTATTTTTATTAATTAATGTTTTTTTTATAAAAACGGGCGGTTTATAAATATTATAAAAAAAAATTACGTATTAAATTAAATTTATTTTACGCTTTATCCAATTTAAAAATGAGCAACACTAGTTCGGCAGTGGGGGGCGTACTAGGTCGGCAGTAGCCACACCATTTTGTATGGGAGCGCCACACCCGCGAAAATCGCATAAGTACTACATGTATCTCCATACAAATTTACTAGTGCGCGACCGTACTTCCCATGCCCACCCCGCCAGATCTCTTAATCTATCAAATTACCTTATCTAATCTACCGAACCAACCACCCAATCAATCAATCAATCAATCAATCAATTAATCAGTCAATCAGTCAGTCAGTCAGTCAGTCAGTCAGTCAGTCAGTCAGTCAGTCAGTCAGTCAGTCAGTCAGTCAGTCAGTCAGTCAGTCAGTCAGTCAATCAGTCAGTCAGTCAATCAATCAATTAGTTCAATAGTCAATTAAACAAGCGCTGCGTTTGTTGTCTATTTCGCTTCGAAACGCGCGTATGCGACCGTTTAAGATGTTGTGGAATTGATAGGTAATTTCAAGGGGTTGAGGCCTTACAAGAATATTGCCAGGTAGGCGGTGAGGGATTTGACCAATAGGAGGGCGTACATGGTAAAAAGCCACGAAAGATAAGATTTGCCAAAGGTTACAAGTAAACACTAGTAAATTTGTATGCGCGGGGAGGTACTTGTTGGTACAAAGCCATTGTGGCTACTGCCGACCTAGTACGCCCCCCACTGCCGAACTAGTGTTGCTCTTAAAAATATGCTTTAATATTAAATTAATTTTATTTTTGTATTAGCGCGCCGGATAATCGGGGGTGTTATTCCGTTATGCGCATAATAATTCTATTATACGACATTATGCGTCATTATACGGTATAATGCGTTATGCGCATATTGAAAAATGCCATCTCTAATGCAACCGCGTATCATCCTAACTTGGAAACCGCTCCGTGCTGTTGTATTTCGTACATATGTACCTCTATACCTATAAATTACCTATTTACCTAATGTACATACTAACTTACTTCTTTTTACTAAATGAATGTACCTAAGGTAACTGCATTAGACCATTTCTTGCTTGGTGAATATTAACTTAGGAAGTAGCTGGCTCAAAATTTAGTTATTAAGGTGGGTCGTCAGGGCTGAAGGAATTGACGCTTGGACCACGTTACTTCCATATCTACGAATATTTGTAACTAAGGCAACTCAATTCTCAGCTTTCAGCCTGAGCAAACAAGTCTTTTCAACGCGTCGCGCCTTTTGGTCTGGTCCCACATTTAATTCTTATTACCCAAGTTCAACAACTCTAGGGTAATAAAAAGTCTTTATGAACTTTAAGCAGAATCTTTAGCCTCGGAATTGCATCTCACCCTTTGGCGGCATCACCGTTGATTACACAATGGAGTCAACTTCAACACCCCGCATCTCCGCGGCCCTTATGGACTCATACATTGGCCAAAATGTCATAATTGTGGGCAAGGTAGCCCAACTCCGTGGCGATATTGCTTTTATTGAAGCTGACGGACAAGTTCAAGCGAATCTCACCAGGGTGAGTGAAGGGTCATTCCGTCTTCTTGCGTACGAATCTAAGCTAACAATCGGACTATCGTTTACAGGATTGCCACCTCATGGTTGGAAATGGAGTTCAGATTGTTGGCAAAGTGAATCCAGACCTGACCATTAAGGTACTGAATGCCGTAGATCTCGGTTCTAACGTTGGTATGTATCTCGCCAGTCTTGTTACTGCACCATCTTAATTAGAATTGGGAGTGAGCTACGATTTTATGAACAAACCGAGTTCATAGTAAGGCCTTGGACATGGACATCATCTTCGTAATGCCGCTCTCTAATCTACTGTCCTAACACTTGGCTTCTCAGACTTCCAAATATGTCAAAACGTTGTTGATGTTACACATCAGTTTAAGGATATCTTCGTTTTTTCGGAACGAGGTGGTATGAACTGACGTTTTGCACGTGGACGCGTGTCTCTGGGATGGCCGGCTGGTTCACAGCAGCAGACTTCGTCTCAGCAATCTCAACCTAAGCAGTCTTTATCTCAACCTGAAAAACGTGAAACGCGAAATTTTGCTAAATTAACTGATACCACTGCTTCTTCTGTTGCTACTACTGTTACTACGAACTTACCGTCTTCTGAGCCCTCTCGAGCAATATCACCGCCGACTAACCAATTCTCCCAATTATCTATCCAGGAGACGCCGCAGTCCTCTCACACCATTACTCAGTCATCTGTACTTCATGACACTCAGTTCTCCCAGCAATCACTTCCTGTTACTCAGGATACTCAGTACACCCAATACACCTATGAAGAAGCAACGTCCTCGTTACGGCAGTCTAAAAAGAATCAATCATCTCAGTCCTCTCGTCGTCGACGAAAAACCCCCACGACTTCACTTGATAAAACCGGCCACGAAATGTCAGCTCTAGATCCAATCTCGCTACCAGTCTCACCCCATCCCCTAGTCCCAATAACAGCTCCGGTCACTGTTCCAGCCACTGCCCCTGCCTCAAACTCAGTTGCTGCCCCAGCACATGTCACAGCCCCAGTCTCAACAGAGCCAGATTATTACATGACATCGCCTTTCCCCGTGCCTCCACCTGTTCAGCGACGGGGCCGGCTCTTTCGTACTCGTTCAGGGAATTTAGTGACCGCTGCAGAAATTCGGAGGCGTAGGGAGCTGGAGCGACACGCCGAGGAGTTACTAGAGATGATTCTCGAAGGGTTTGGCGACGAACGCTCTCATACAATTACCTTCGATCTAGATGATACGGGCCGTTGGCGCATCGTAAGGCAGGACCAATCAGAGGTGGAAGTGTATGAAAATGCGTAATTCGTGACTCGACCTCATTTACCTATTTACGTTCTCTCCTCTTCTACTACGCGGTCTTAGATAGGAATTTCATAATAAGGAGAAAAGGGATAGTGTGTATCACGACATTTCTACGACATTTTTATCTATTATTGTGATTTAAGAATGTGTAGAAAACGATTGCCATTTGGTTATCTGGGTCTCATCGTTTAGTCCTGGATTCAGCTGTTGGTATGGCTATTTGCGTAGTAGGATATATCGGGATATAAACTGTTGGACGGACTACTGTGGAATTTTCAACAAGTTCCCATTTGAACCTCCCTTTGCAGAGAAATTCGATATATCATTATAACTATCCATATAGTACGGCTAGTAACGCTCTTAACATTTATTAATTAATAGTTGAAGTAGAAGTAAGTATATTTGGCCTTTTCAGGGGCCAAAACTTGTAGACTAGCAAATCTATGGAATTACACTTATAGTTCCTCACGGGATGACTTGTTTTACTCCTATTAACACCCTTTGCACTACACAGCGGTTACATAGCTTAACCCCCTTCCTTTTTTTTGGATTTTGGATTTTGGGTTTTGGCACACTCTAGTTTATAGTCCACAGTATTAACTTTCTCATTTCCACGAAACTAGGTTCATCATCTCTCAAGACAGAAACAGTATTAAGAATCACGCACGAGCACACACAAATCACAAACCTCAACGAATACACATTTTGTTAAGCAAGTTTTTCTCTATTCATATTCATTCCATCACCACCGACAGGAACTCGTTTCTTCGTCCCTAAAAAGTCCACTAGCTGCGCTTGCAAATGCCACGAATGCCGCCATGTATAAGACTTTCCACAAAAACGCCGCCTCGAGAAAGAGGAGGAAGATGCGGAGAAAACAGCAAAAATTCTTTCATTGGTGGGGTATCTTCAAGCATCCCCTTTTACCTGGGGCTTGGGCCTGTGCCGTTACAATCCTGTCTATGACCGAAGAAGACCGTAGATCGTAGAACAAGTGAAGAAGAGAGAAAAAAAGATAGCGCGAGCCAATCAAACAGATCTACACGCCTTAATACTCCAGTAAACTCATGCCAAAAGCCGCAAGTGGATCAACACGTAATCGTAGCTGTGCGTAGACCGCATGACGAGAGCATCCTTATATGTCGTCTCGTTCTCGCTTCATTAGTATTCCGTGTCCATCTCAGTCCATTGGTCTGTGTTTCTATCATAAGTGATACGCTGACCAAAGTTCCCTCTTTGGTCTCCATTTCGTGTAGAAGGCGAGCTACGCTGGACTACATCGATCGCGAAGAGGTTACCGAAATCCAGAGATGCGTGGTTAAGCTCTTCGTCCAGTGGTGCAAGAGAGCTTAGATCCAGCTGGAAACCAGGAGATGAGGGTATCGGCATATTAAATTGATTAATATCAGGCAGGAGTTGGTTGATGGATCGCGATAGTGGAGTGTCGAAAATCTGACTATCCAGGAGGTGCGAAGGTAGAAGACCGCCTGGTGAATGGCGCTTAGCCCCACCAGAGCGAGGAGTTTGAGTTGGAGTTCGTTGCGCCATTAGAACCTGGCTTGGGGAGTTAATAGATCTGCCGGAGCGCATGGATCTGGTAACACTTCTAGTGACCGGTCGATGGCTTGGTGTTGGACGAGTCGGGGTCTTAAAGGGACCACTATGATTGGCCTTTGGAGGTGGTGTTGAAGGTCGGGGCGGAGTACCAAATATATCTACAAAATCATCTTCCATTGAAGCATCACCCCCCATCTTTCCTAGACCACTATTCTCTTTCTCCAGCTCGCGTCCGGCTCTTGCATCCGGATATTCGGGTGACGTCTGCACAATATTAATAACAGCTTCGCCTAGAATCCTTTGCTCCCCATCTTTGCGTGGGGACGGAAAAAGGAGTCGTCGAGTAACTCCTAGATCATCGTCAATAGCAATAGGGCTACCCGGAGTACCACTTCCCCTAGAGTGTGTAGATCCTCGAGAATGTGTCGAACGTTGACAATTCGCTTCCAAATCAGATTTCTCACATCCTTTTTTTGAGTTCATCCCAAGGCCTTGCTGTTGTGTCTGGCTGAACGATTCAGCCGGAAAGTTTTTTGGAGACGGGGGTCCATCTAACGGCCCAAGAGGATCCGTAGGCAGGCATGCTTCTGAAGTTAAATTTGCCTGAGAATCGCTCTTGGTTCGTGCCTTCTTAGAGCGAGGTGGTGCGGTACCATTCGCTCTCTTCTTTCGTGTTTGAGAGAGCCTCTGCTCGTCTTTCTCCCATTTCTCTGCTGGTCTATGCTGTTTGAACTTGCTGAACCAAATACCGCAAGCTACGGATTGTTAGTAAAAGCAACGCCACCTATATAGTCTATAACTTACGATTGCACAGTAATACTTCGTTCCACGCGTTCTTGCTGTCCTTCGGGCCCAATGACTTCTTAATGATCTCGTATGTCATCACCTTGCCTTCAGCATCTCTCTCGAGAACATTGATAGCAGTAACGTAGCCCGGCTTCTCCGAATATTCATGATACGCCGGGATGCCTTTATGTTCCTGTTTCCAGATCTTTCGCCATGTTGGTGTCTGCAAAGCCCCACAGTTGCGACAGAATGACGGAAGTTGACCTTGAGCAACAGCTTCTTCTAGTTTCTGACGGATTGTCTGCCTCTTAACGAAATTCTTATTTGACTTTCCGTCGGTAGGTCCGATAGCATCGGTTTGAGGGTGTGCGGGCTCTGAGTGAAGAGTAGGGAAAGTCAACTGAGGAAGAATAGGATCGCTGGCGGGTACTGCTGGAAGTTCGGGTTCTGGAGGTGTCTCTCGGCTTTGTTCAACGGTAGGTGGTTCCATTCGGCTACTGGCCATCTCCATAGTGGACTGTACGTTATCATACTTTGACAAGTCTTCGGAGGCTTGTATAACTGGATGATCATAATTTACAGATGCCAAACGTTGGCCCTGATCTTCCATCAACCCACCCATTCGAGCAACTTCCGGGGTTGATACATTTTCTTGTGCAATTGTTTTCACTGGCGAAACTTCCTTTACTAAGCGTTGCTCCTCAACAGCTTCTGCGTCTACTCTTTCAACCGGTAAACAGGGTGGTTCAGAAACCACTGGTGTTTTAGCAACTTCACTGGTTTTTCGACTGAGATGAGGTGGGTTATAGATCGATGTTTGAGGTAACAACTCCGGAGGCCCAGGGGTCTCTGTATGGATAATAAGGTCGCTCTGAATGTTAGCTGGCTGTTTCTTGGCACGACTTCGACGGGGCTTCGGCTTCGCTACCACAGGGGCCTTTTGTGTCAGGTTAGTCTCCTCCTCTATTCGGCTATCCAGTCCTCCACTCATATAACCAGAATCAGGCTGTGGCACTGCTATGGGCATCGGCGGAAGGATAGGGCTCGAAGGGGCTGGACTTGATCGCATACTATATAATGCGGATCGTGGAACCGGAGGTGATGATCCAATGTCGGGGCTAGCTTCATCGGAATATGTATGAGAAGGCGACGCACCCGCAGATTCCACAGGAGATCGAGCGTCTTGACTGTGAGACGCAGTCTGGTTAAGCTCAAGAAACGATGGCGTGAATGAGCGATCCATTCCTGAACTCGATATTGATTCGCGTCTCAGGCCGCTGGGAGCTAAGGGTCGTGCATGAGGTAAGCCCGAGAAACGGGAGTCAGGGACGGGCGTTGGAGCTCGCGGGACTTCTTGGCCTGCAGGAGCATCTCCCGCGGAGGCGATAGGTCGGAAATTTCGAATCGATCCCGCAGTGCTGGCAACCACCCGGAGTGATTCTGGCGCTGAGCCGAATATAGCAGTATTACTACGTTCAGCTTTGGTCATTGTAGCCCTCTTCTTGGTTTGTGGTGGTCCATCATCCGCATCGGTGCCATCTTCATAACCCGATGTGCTACCCTCAGCCGGGAGAGGCTTCTTTCGTGGTCGACCTCTAGGTCGTCCTGACGGGGGCCGACTCGATGCTCTAGAATTTGGGCGTGACTGGGGTTTACCTCCCTTGACTGGTACCGGGGCTCTTGCTAACTCATCTGTGGTCATGCCTTGCTTTTGGGGACCAGGCCCTTGGGCCGAGATCGGCCCATGTTGCTCTCTAGCACCCGGTTCAGCCGAAGCAGGGCGGCTGCCTGGCGCCGACCTTGGCCCTTGAAAGCTCGACATCGGTGTATTCGCTCTAGGCTCGTGATTCGGGTAAAAAGGTTGAATGGGCGTAGGAACCATGGTGGAATTGATAGGTGGTGCCTGGGGTTGAATTAAGTTCGGATGTGATTGAGTAAATGAATTCCACTCGGTACTCTCTGAGGGAGTGGGCGTTGATGTTCTCGGGGCAGCAATCGGTTCTGTGCCAGCCGCTGGGGTTGAACTATTTCGTGCGATTTTCGGAATAGGGGTTAACTTTAGTCTAACTTCGAGGGTTTCTCTGACGCCGGATCCGAAAGCGGCAAGTAGATTCTTCGTGATACGTCCCGTAACAAACTGCGGAGTGTTGGACGAATTGGGTCCTTGATCGAGACCCCAGCTGAGCATGCCTTGTCCAACTAAGGGCACATCTGGCTCGGAATAGTCATAGGCATAGACGGTGTAGTCATTTTCATTACTACCAATCAGCTCCGGACTGCATTGAGCTACTGCCTGCAAACATGGCTTTAGGTCAACAACACCAATTCGGTTCTGTTCGTCCATTGGGATTGTTTGAACTTGAAGAACGTGAGGCCATCGGGCGAGACATCGTTCTTGGCAATCTTTGTCGAAGGTATATTGGACTTTTACTGCATGGCAATGGTTAGTCCTTGAAGCATCATTCGAGGGATCGACGATGCTTACGCCCCATGGGCTTCACTTGTAGCCCATACTCATCGACGTCCTGACTACCACCCCAGGAAGCATTGCCAACGTGGTTCGCCATCTTGGTAGTAAAAGAGGCCCTTGGCCACTTTTCAAGACCTTTTTATGAACACGAATGAGAGGACAACAATCTTTGGGTGGCTAAATATCTATGGTAGGCTTGGTAAGCTTTGGTTGTGAATTGTTGTTATCGGAGACGTGTCATAGTATCGAGTCGTTGCAAGAGATTTTAGAATTCCGACACCGATTTAAAAGGATACGAAGGTGGACTTGGTTTTGCTGAATCGTATTGAAAGGAGTAAAAAATTAAAAGTCGTATGAATGCTGATTACCAAATTCAATAAGATAAAAGAATAATTGCACTCATTCGAATTGGAATTGGTAAAGTCCGACAATTGTCGAACAAGGGGGTAAAAGTTGAAGAAGTTGAGGATTCTGTAAATTGACGGATTGAGGTACGAAGTACGAAAGTACAAGTAGGGTGGAACAGATATTTAGGAAGTTAAAGTACCCGGCAACGCGCTGAGGGTTAGTGGGGATTCGCGCTAATAGTTTTCAATTGAAGAACGCGTTGAGTGTAAGCGTGTCTCGCGGTAGACGTCACGTCACTTGATCGGGGAGGCTGGGCTGAACGCTATGACCACCCGCGAGATATCGGTGGTCATGTGGGGCCGAAATGCACAGACCATATATGCCGGGTTGGAAAATGCGCTAGTACATATTAAGCCAACACAACATGAAGGCAGACACCAACTCCGGTAACTGTAGGTTGTCCTCGAGACAATCCGCAAAAAATTATCGAATATGTTTGTAGGATATGAAGAGGGGGTTCCGAGGGAATATTTATACTAACCGGGGTGACCCACATTTCTACGGTCCCCTTTATGACTCAGCCACAGAATGCTGTCTATACGTCTTAGCCCCCCCTTTAAACCAAGATATATTGGATCAATATATCTTGGTTCTTAAAGATGCGTAATTTAATACGTGCCAAGGTATACGTCCTGGCAAACATCTAGGTAACCATCCACACAACGGAAAACCACCTAATGACTCCTACTCCGTTTGCATCGACTGATTTTCGTACATTAGGAACCCCTGCGTCGAGGTCCTGTCATCTTTAGCCATTTTGGCCTATCATAATATACATGGAGAGGTAATGTGATATGATGTACTATTCGGTTAGTTATTCTTCTTTCCATTCCGCCTTACCCTCCTCGTTTACAATGGTCTTCCTGAACAGAATTTCGTCCACGATGGCACTAATGCCCTGCCTGCCCTTCTTCTTTCGGACGAATTCTTCTCGAATCTCATGACGGGATGACCCAGATGACTTAACAACCATTTCCACATCCTCTTCACTGGGTACACCAAAGGATTGGTAAGGATATTGACTATAATCTCTATCCGTCACCAAATTCAACTTTGGCGGGTCGTCACTCGTGTGAAAGAAAGGCTCGGCGATGTTGCTTCCTTGCGAAATATCTTCCAAACTAGGGGGCTGCCACTTTGGGGTCTCTTTCGTCTTTAGTCGCGCTATTACACCCTCTGTGAAGTCAGGATGCTCCATAAACCTAGCAGCTATTTGGTGTTCTCTTTCAAATGTCTGCGCGATGGACCAGTCACGACCTAGCCTCATCTGCCTAAGAGCAACGTGAACTGACGTTGGCGATCGTTTATGTAAAGTTTCCAGCGTCTTTTCAGCCCATGGCTGAGTGGCGCCTTGTTCTGCCTGCAGGGCAGCTATAATGTCGGCAACGCTGTTTTTATTGAAGCACCGGTCAATGGCATTCCGAAGTTCGCCACTTAACAGGATTGGCTCTGTAGGCGGTAAGCCGGTCGCATATTCCTCGATAGTCATCTCGATGATGGCAAGACGTTCTTCCATAGTGTCATAATCCCTAAACCGCAACTCGGCCAACCGTGACTCCAGACTTGGTAAACTGGTTGAATGTAGGTAGTGGGTTGCGATCCCCGAGTAGAATACGTTTGCCCCTGTTAACCTTTCGCTTGTCAGGGCCAGGTAAGTACCTACAGAGCCTGCCATCCTCGGCAGGAAGAATGAGGCACCAACGTCCGGGAAAAAGCCTATGGTGGTCTCTGGCATTGCGAAGACTGTCCTTTCGGTAGCAATTCGGAATGGAGCATGAATACTAAGCCCCACGCCACCACCCATTGTGATACCGTCCATAAATGCAATATATGGTTTCTGATATGTCGCAATGTAGTGATCTAACTGGTATTCCAGAGCGAAATACTCCACCGACTTGCGTTGGCCCTCTGGTCCCTCTTTGTTTTGTGTTGCCAGTGCCATTACATCGCCTCCAGAGCAAAACGCCTTCTCACCAGCACCCTTCATGACAATTACATTTGCCATGTCTGACTTCTCCCACTCGACTAATCGAGGAAATATTTTCCTAATCATGGAGCCATCGAGTGGGTTAAGTTTCGCGGGTCGATTGAGCTCGATGGTCCGCAGACCATATATGTTGTTGAAGAGGACATCGTTGGGCTCGTCTGTATGTAGCTCTTTGGGAACTTCGCTAACAGGGCTTGTAGACATCTGCATCAACAAATCAGCAGATTTTCACCAATAGAGCATCTCTCCTGGTCATACTTGTGCTCGTGCCGCAGCTTGAGGATTTAGTATCTTAGCTCTTAGAGGCATAGCTGAAGTTGCCCTCAAGCACGGAGAGGTAGCAGTGGTAGCTGCTAACCCAGCTCTCCTTATTAAGACTCTGAAAGACATCTAATCCAGTCTTTCCCCCAGATTTCCGGATGCGCAATCCTCTACCTCTTTGCGCACCAAGGGACCTGAGTTTAAAGCTTCAAGGGTCCGGGGTAGAGTTGCGACAAGCGGTTTTCGATGCGGTCGGGAGAATTGATATCCTCGGGTTAAAAAAACTGATATCTTTTAACCGAAGTACCTAAGTACAAAGTTGGAGTTGTCGATGAACGTCCCCGCATAAGGTACGAAGTACATTACAGAAGATACATGTGTCTAGGTAGGTACCTATGTACTATCTTCTGCACCAAAGTGGGGACCTATTCCATTTGCATTAAAGGCATAACCCTTATCCAGCTATGAATTAACTAGGTACCTTATGTGTGGGCCAGACGCGTTATGACCAATCACGTCTCTCTTTCTTCTTAAGACTTTGTAGATTTCAAGAACCAGACGCAACCAAACATCTCAGCCTTGCCTCAACTTTGACCAACCGTCGCTTTTTGATCTAAATAACCCAACCCCAACAATCAAGATGGCGGACAACAAGATCCAGTAAGCTCCAATGCCTATATATCATTATAACCAAAGCTAATCATATTTATTTAGGGAGCTTCTCACCAAGCCACGCAATGAACTGACGTATGTAACTCGTCTCGCGACCTATCTACCGACCTCTTTTTCTAACGCGCGAACAGGGAATACGAGATCTCGCTTCTTGAGGAACACGAGTTTAGCGCCGGGCCTCTATCCATCCTCCAGACCGCTGTTCGAAGTCATACTCAAGTCCTAATCTCCTGTCGCAACAACCGGAAGCTCCTAGCTCGCGTCAAAGCTTTTGACCGCCATTGTAACATGGTCCTGGAGAATGTGAAGGAGATGTGGACCGAGACGCCAAAATTATCAAATGGAAAGAAAGGCAGACCCGTCAATAAGGATCGGTTTATCAGCAAGATGTATGTTGGGTGCACCCTACGCATAGCTTGGTGACAGGGAGCTAATTTTTACGTCTTTTACAGGTTTTTGAGAGGAGATTCCGTCATCCTAGTCCTACTCAGCTAGAGAAATAGAGAGGGAATTCAGTTATGCCATTCCACTATTGTACACGGCGTGCCTTTATTATGCGGCGTCTAAAATAGGTAGACAAGACGTGAAGGCCGAGAAAACATACTAATGCAGTAATATGTCTTGTGGATATGCTCATTATGGTAATAGCAGTTTGAAGAAACTGCCTGAGAGGAACATATTGAGCAACAGAGAAGGCCGTGATAATGGGATGAATTAGGGCGCAGATATTACTAAATCTGATTATACTTTCTGCACTACCAAAATTGGCTTTATACCATTACAGGACCCGTAGGTGAACTAACAATTATATAGTTTCCCAGCTCTCATCATCAGACTTGATCCCGGCCAAGCCTAGGAAAAAGCTTGCCAATCCCCAGGCACCTGGATCAGGCACTTGCTCGAATCCGGAGCCCCCTACATACACTGCCCGACCGAGACTAGGTTTCATCCCCTTTGTATCCTCGGCGGCTTTCTTTGAAGCTTCAGCGGCCTTCTGAAGATCTCCAGTCTCTCCGAGAACCTCAACAAACGGATACAAGGCATCAACCAGCGTACGGTCACCAGGTCTGGCCGGTGTATATCTCGATAGCGCATCACAGCTCTGCTTGAGAGCGGCAGCCCATATTTTTGGGGATGCGTCTCCTGGTGCGAGTGTTCGGAGAGAATGGACCAGAGCGTTTAGGAAGATCGCAAATAGCGCTCCTGAAGTACCGTCCATTGCGTTCTCAACAATCGTAACGATATGAGCGAGATCGACAACGACGTCACCTGTTGCTGGCTTTTCCTTTATGTGATTGAGGACAGCTGCGAATTGTTAATTTACGGTCCTTTGCCTATACTTCTAGCGTCGACTTACCTTCAGCACCGCGCTTCAATCCGATACCGCAGTCGCCATCTCCGACCACTGTGTCATATCTTGTCACCTCTGGCTCGACAGCCACGAGTGCCCGCAAACCTGAGGCCAAGGCATCATTGAATGCATTGCCGTTGGCCTTAAGGCCACTTTGCTTGATGCTATGATCGGGGCCCGCTCCGTTTTCCCTAGTAGCGGAGTTCTTTGCCTCCCATGTAGTCTTCTGGATCGGTGCTGACCAGCCGGTAGCCTCACACGGATAATCTAATAGTTGAATCATGCTCGGGCCACCGATATCTGTATTTACAACATTCAGGAGCGAGATGCTGAAGCCCAGGCCGTTCAAGCTCGTCACTATGGTGCTCGCAATTAGTGGTTAATATTCATCAAAGATCAGAGAATACTCACTGTATGTTCCGCTAAGAATCCTCACAGGCTGAATGCCCCAAGATGACTTCAGTTGCTTCACCACCTCAGCAGTGATACCACCCAGTTCGAGAACACTGACGCCTCCGAGGTTGTTCACAAGCAACACTATTTCGTTAGAGTTTACGTTGAGGAACGCCCTATCTTTGTCGTTCTGGTCTAGAAGCTGTGACAGCATTGTGCCTACGAGCTCTGGAAGATCGACTTTCTTTCGTCCTGATCCTGCCTCATTGTGGATACCCATTCCAATCTCTACCTCTCCTTCTTGGAGGCTCTCGGCGGCGTTTGAGCCGAGCGCTCTTCCGGGCACATGCACATGGTCAAGGCTGGCTCCGACGCTCACAAGATTAGCTGCGGTGAGTTTTGCGACCTTGTAAACTTCTTCGAGGCTGCGCCCCTGTGCTGCGAGAGCGCCGGCTATCTTGTGGACTAGTACTGTTCCAGCGATTCCTCTCCTGCCAACTTTGCCCCCCTTTTCCCTGCCGACCCCAACGTCATCACCAACAATGACCATCTCGACATTTAGACCATCAGCTTTCGCTTTCTCAACTGCCATACCGAAATTAAGAACATCACCAGTATAGTTCATGACGGTGACCAAGACACCCTTATTAGTATCCACTCTTGAGGTTATAGCCCTGCGTATTTGCTCCGCGCTAGGCGATGCAAAGATAGTCCCAGCTACAGCAGCTGAGAGGAGACCGGAACCGACAAAGGCACCAAAGCTCGGCTCGTGCCCACTACCACCGCCGCTGATAATTGAGACTTGAGAGGGCTCATGACTGGGTCTCTTATAAACGATCTTATTTTCAGCGTCCAGAGCAACGGCAGGGTTAGTAAGAGTGAGGCCCTCGAGAGCTGAGTTCACCAGCAGAGTAGGATCGTTGATGAAATGTCTAGCCGACATGATGAAATAAATGTAAGGACTTCGCTGATTATAAGATTGAAACAAGGACGTGCAGAGTAATCGTGAATTAGAAAACAAACAAAAGATTCGGATGGATTAGAGTTAAGTTTATATATCTAGGTAGGTATATTTGGTGACACGAAAATGGGAAGGAAAGGGTAGATAAAGCATGACATGGCTTCCCATCTTGAATGGCCACTCAAATAAGTGGCTTATTATTATTAAGTCGATATGATGTAGGTGCAGGTGCAAGTGCAGGTGCAAGTGCAGGTGATTCAGGTACCGTGTGTTTCGGCTTGACAATACACAGTCCAAGACTTCCAAGCTTCCAAGGAGTCGAGGACCACCTTAATCGGTAAAGCCACGACCGGGAAGTGCGGGGTCTCCTCGCGGGGTTTTTACTAGTTGAAAGGATTCATCGGGCTTGAATTACGGCATCTTTCCGACTAAAGAAATATCGGGAAGAAACCGTTTACGAGTTGAAATTAGCTCGTGTCAAATCTCAAATACGACTTTGACGGCTAAAAGATATTACAAGCTATTAACTCGACATGGTTAATAAGTTGTTAGAAAACCAGGTCTAGCTAATAATACCGTGTAAGTCGCACGCGAGAAACACCTCAACATCACATATGTTCCCGGTCATACATATGCATGATAATCCCTCCCCCCCTGCATAATCATACACTTAAAACATAGATCTGGACCGTATGCTCCTTACAGTATTCCGGTATTTCACCCCACTAATTAGCCTTGATACTACCTACACAAACCTATTGAATGCCGTGTGTTACTTGGATCCACTAGCACGACAGATGAGAGTCTACCGGAGATTCGCGGCTGTGTCGCCGGCATTATAGCGGCTGATTCGTACCAATATAGTCACCAGGACTAGAAAAAAGCGGTTCATCTTCAGGCCTTCGACTAAGCCTACCTATACAAGTATTGTCAAAATATCATTTGAGAATTCAAATATAAGTTTGAGCTGCTGAGGAAGCGCTAAACAAAATCCGAAAATAGGGGATTCGTATCTAACAGTATGGTAATCAAAAAACACCGTGATTTACATTGTGGCAATATTATCCATAATTTGAGCGAGCATGAGCACTTATACAGGTGACATGTGTCAATATACAATATTTTCAACAAACACTGATCTTCGGTTTTCACCGCTATTAGACTAAGAATCGCCTTCGGAGCTGATGAAAATCTCTTGTTCTGGAACATTATATCCTACCGAATCGCGGTCCTTGGAATATTGATGCTTAAATTCATCTTTTTGGGGGGATTGCTTTTTGGTAGTTACACATCATCCGTTTTCCCCTAACGTAGGACATGAAAGTCCAACATAGATGTTTGGGACAGTGTGCCTATTTCCTTCTGTTGGAATATTTCTAGGATCAATAATTCGCTCTTGGATTCTCGTTTAAAATATAGATGGCTGCATGTGAAGGCATTTATACCATCACTTATACAAAAGATGCACCAATAGAATTCTAAATATATCTCGATTTTTCAATATGTGGGAGATTATTGTGGCAGATTGTGGCTAACTCCATCAAAATTACTGGTACTCAGGTACTTGTAGATACACTGACCCCTCTATGATGTGGCTTATTCAATTCGAGAAATATTCCTTGCCCCGCGCTATGAGTGACTCAAAGGTTTCCTTTGCGCAACTAGATTGGTCGCAAAAAAAAAAGTTAAAGAACATTATTAAATGAAGCTTGGGTTTTCCCACAATTTTATTTCTCTAAGCCTAAGGCTCACGTGAAATTTTACCACATTCACTTAATGAGAAAGCTTATACACTGGTTCCGTAGTTTTCTTAAAGCGCGGCGTTACCGTCACTCCGTTCTCGGTGAACCAGGAAGCACAAGCATCACCATGTCAACAGCTCCGAATGAGCTGCCTCCTGAGGCTAAACCCCAAGAAGCCCAGCAAACCCAACAGGCTCAGGAGACTCAACATGCTCAGCAACCTATAAAACCTGAGACGGCCCAAGCTCAAGTACCTACAAAAAATGACAAGGGCGAGGCGGCTGAGGCTGCAAAACCGCAAAAGCTCTCAGGCGCGGAATTAAAAGCTAAAGCCAAAGCAGAGAAGGCCGCAAGACGCGCTCAGGCGAAGGTGTCAAAAGAGGTTGCTAAGGGAGAAGCGGCCGTATCTTCAACTCCTGGTCAATTAGGACCATCTGCAGGCGAGGTGAAAGGTGGTAAGGCAAAGGGCAAGCAAGATGGGAGTGCAGCAACTACTTCGGGGGCAGCAGGAAGGCCAGTGGCATCTAAGGGACCTGTGCCCGCTGTTCCAGCTGAACCAAAGTTCACGATACCCGAATGCTTTAGTCATCTGTCGATGGCTAAGAGGATACCGATAACTCAAGCTGATAAAGATGTCCACCATACTGTCTTGGCACTAGGTCAGCAAATGGCCACATTCACAATCGATGAGAGCATCACGAGACTAAAAGCAACACTTCTGGCCTTCAAAAAGGTATTCATCCCTCGATTGCAATTATCCTAAGTTACAGCTATGTTAACGATGAAATAGGTCATTGACTCATATACTACACCTCCTGGTAACACTCTCGCAAGACATTTAACACCTCATGTCTTAAATCCTCAGATCGAGTATCTCACAGCATGTCGTCCGATGTGTTTTTCCATGGGAAATGCTATACGTTGGCTTAAATTGCAAGTTAGCAAGATCGATCCTGATGTGCCCGAAGCAGAGGCAAAGAAGCAACTATGCAGCAGCATAGATACCTTCATACAAGAACGGATTAGCATGGCTGATCTCGTTATAACCGAGAAGACTTCGGAGAAGATCCAAGATGGCGATGTTGTGCTAACTTTCGGACGGAGCACTCTTATTGAACAAGCTCTTCTTCAAGCTCACACGATCGCCCAGAGGAAGTTCAAAGTTGTTGTGCTTGACGACCCGTATGAGAGGAAGGGTCAAACACTAGCCAAGAATTTGACTGCTGCCGGATTGAGAGTGTCCTACTGCGGCGATTTTGGTGGGCTAAGGTGTTACCTACAGGACGTCACAAAAGTTATACTTGCTGCTGAGTCCATGTTTAATAATGGATCCATGTACGCACGGACAGGTACTTGCGACATTGCAATTGCCGCAAAGCAGTTGGCTTTACCCGTTATTGTCCTCTGCGAGACTGTCAACATTACAGAGCGAGTGGCGACAGACTCTCTCACATACAACGAGATTGACCCTGAGCGAAGTTCAAGCGCTTCTTTCAGACTATTATATGACACCACACCAGACAAATACCTATCACTCATCATCTCAGAGCTAGGAACAGTACAGCCAACGTCAGTGCCAGATTTACTGCGAAAACTCGAAGAGTCCAACTAGAAGGGGGGTCCGAGAGAGTCAAGGTATTTAGATAATAGGGCTGATTTGGGCTGAATCTTTCAACCTTAGGTACTTGAAGGATATGATGATATGTCAAAGGCTCTTAGCGGTACCCATAATGGGATAGCGAATACAAGATCGTCAAATACGTAAAATACTGTGCCGTATTCTTGGACAAGAACATGTTGATTTGCTCTTAATTGCTGACCCTTTATCCCGTAATTCCTCTATATGTACATTGAACCGAGTATCCGAGGTAGGGTATTTTATTTCTTTCATGCGGTTGCTCCTGCCTTTTCGGCATCTCTAGCTGCCTTTCGTGCCCTCTTCTCCAGAATGGACTGTTTCCGCTCCTCCAAGATGGCCGATTGTCTCTCGTCAACACCCTGTAACCAGTATCCGAAGCTTGCGCCAACTCCGGCAAACACCGGGTAAGCCCATAGAGAACCCCTGTTGAAGAAAGGTCGCATTTCGAGGCCGAGTTGCCAGAAGCGGACGGCAACGCCTGTGTTGATAGGTTAGTTATAATTCACTTGGTGGGGAGTTTATTCCTTCTCTGAAGTCATACCGAAGCCTCCCAGAAAACGACTCGATGCACCATTATGGATATTTGAAGCGGGGTGTTGCCTCAATTGGCTGGTCTCGTAGTTTGTTTCGTATAGTAGAAGCACTCTCCTTGGCCTTGAAAGGTAGGGGCCCTCGTAGGTGGTGAACGGTTGAGATGACGACTGCCGACGATACTGACTGACGTGAAGTTCATTCGGGTTGTGGATTTGGAGCCTCCAATCAAACAAGACGGAAACTAAGCTTGTGCACGGACCAAATAAAAATAAAATGCATGCTTGAACGCGGCGATTGTGCACAGTCCCGTCTCTTATCGGGGAAGTATCTAAGTACCTAACCTGACTAACGGCCCAAGGCTGTCAGGTCCCATTGAATTTCCTCCCAGGCTCTCGGAGCTAATCTCCAGGGTCTACTCAACTTTCCAACCCTTCACCAATTTAATCATTCGCGTTTCTTTGATCCGTAGTTCGCGGGTCCCTTCTTTTCTTCTTCTTTAAATAACTTTTTTGTTATTCAACCATCTAGGGAAACCGTGATGCTAGATATTTGATTCGCTTCTGAATCAAATTCACATGCTCATTCTTCTCTTCGAATAAATACCTTGGTCTCGCGAGGCCAGATGGCCTCGGCGGCCACCACCATGGCTTCCGCCGAGCAAACTACCGCTCCGACTACTGGTGCTACGACTCTCGCGCCCCGAAAATTCAAGGCTTCGGATCTACCTCTACCGTCTGCTACGCGATCCGCGATCGAAGGATTGGCCCATAGCTTTAAGAAGAAGGGTGGTTACGATGCAATTCGCAAACAAATTTGGGAGAAATTCGAGCAGAGCGTGAGTATTCGCGACCGCTTGTCTACGGCGCAGTACTATATAGTTGCAAGACCATGTGTACTAATTCCTGTGACCAAATAGGACTACGAGGCTCAGGTTACCAAATCTATTCTCGAAGTCGCCGAACAAGAACTCGAGCGTAATCCCGCGCAACTTCTTACCCTTGACCGTCGAAAGGCTGCTGCCCTAATTGACGGTGCTCTCGATCGCTCTGGAGTCTATCAAAAGCTGAGGAAGTCCTTGACCAGTTGATCGATGTGGAGGCTATCGAGACGCGAATGCGTGAACTACGTCAAGTCGAAATCGGAATCGAGGCGGCCAAGGAAGAACAAGAACGCGGTTCTAAAACGGACGCAGAGTACGCCGCCGAATCAGCTCACAGTTTAGAAGAACGCGACCGCATTCGACGAGAACTTAGGGCGAAGGAAGAGCAGATCCTAGAGGAGAAACGTAAGATCGAGCGGGAGGAACGCAAAAAAGGGAACGTGAGAGAGAGCGTGAACTAGAAAAGGCCGAGGCTAAGCGTAAGGAGGAGCGAGATGCCCGAAGGCGAGAACGCGAAAAGAAAGAAGCAGAGCGCGAGCGCGAAAGGGAGAAAGAGAGGGAGGAGCGCCGGCGCGCCAGAGAGCGGGATAGGGAAAAGGATCACGATCGACGCAGATCTAGAACGAGGTCAAGGCACAGGTCACGGGAGAGGTCGCGACATCGCGATAGGGACCGTGAGAGAGATCGTGACAGAGATCGTGATCGAGACCGCGAGCGTAGCCGTCGTCGGGATAGTCGCGAGCGACGGCACCGAGAGCGATCCCCTAGGGATAATCGTGATCGTGGCAAGCCTGAAGAGCTGAAGAAAGAACTTACCAAAGAGGATCATGAAAGGCTCGAGAGGGAAGCTCTTGAAAACCTTCTACGGGAGAGCAAAAGAAGCGCTGCTAAACAACCCGAACTTGAGGTTGATGAGGCTCTCGTGCCGCCTCCGCGAAGGACGAAGCCAGCTTCCGCTATACAGCCTATACGTCGTGATTCCATTAAGAATTCGGATACGAAGAAAACGCCTGAGCTTACGAAGTCTGATTCTAAGGATTCGTCGTCAAAAGAACCCAAGGACGCAAAGGATGTAAAGGAAACAAAACCATCTAAGGAATCTAAGGAGCCTAAGGAGCCCGCTGAGTCCAAAGAAGCCAAGGAAAGCAAAGAGTCTAAGGACAGTAAGAGTAAAGAGGAGAGACGACCTAGCCCGGCCCCTTCCCGACACCATCGTGACCGGTCACGTGGTACGGAAGATGATCGAAGGCATCGTGATCGCGACCGTGTTAGGGAACGTAGCCGATCCCATGCCAGATCTGATCGACGGGAGCGGAGCCGATCAAGACATCGACTGGACCGCCGGGAACGCAGCCGTTCTAGAGATCGCGACCGGATTGTAGAGAGAGATAGGGACTTTTACCGTCCGGGGCAACGGGATAGAAGTCGTTCGCGCGCACGAACTCATCGCGACAGACACGAAAGAAGCCGCTCACGGGATAGGTACAAGCCCGACCGCAGAGAGCGAAGCCGTTCTCGGCGTAGAGATGATCGAGAGAGACGCGACCAAAGTCGCTCACGTGTCCGCCCCGACAAACGAGACGACCGTCGGGAGAGATCTCGCTCACCTAAACCAAGAGCCGAGAAGCCTCGGTCGCGCCCTCCGCGGAGTCGATCCCGTTCTCGGCCAGCTACTGCTAGCAAGCCCGACATTAGTGATGCCGAAGCCTGGAAGCAAGGGGAGATTAAGAAACGTGAGCAGGAAGCAAAAGCTTATTTGGCAGCGCAACGCGAGGCTCGTGAGAAGGGTCTACCCGTCCCCGGAGTTGACGATAAATGGAGTACTGGAGAACGTTCACCCGAGGCTAAGAGGGCCCGTGTTCCCGACGAGATTGACCGGTACAGGCCTGGTGATCGTGACCGAACTGAACGGACGGATAAATACCGAGAGCGTGACCGGGCTGGGGACAGGGATAGGGATGACCGTCGAGACAAAGAGAAAGAGCGCGACAGGGATGATCGACGAGAACGGCGGCGCAGTCGAACTAGGAGTCGCAGCCGCCGGCGGGATCGTGATCGAAGCCGGGATAGAGATCGAAGCAGGGCCCGCGAACGGCATCAGTCCCGCGATAGGTACCGCGGAGAAGGTGCTCGAGACAGAGATCGCGACCACGACCGTGATCGTGACAAGTACCGCGAAAGAGATCGTGACCGTGAGACGGATCGCAGAGATCGCGATGGGGATAGGGACAAGCGCAGCCGTCGGGATAGAAGTAATGAATCACGACGCGACAGAGACCGAGACCGAAGGGACCGGAGCATCGAGTCTAGGCGAGACCGAAGAGACCAGAGTCGCAGTCGTCGACGGAGCCGCAGCCCCCGTTAGTCACAGGGCCAGCCATTCCTTCATAATTTAGTAATATTACGGAACACAGTCCGTCGCTATCCTACTCGGGATCAAGCGCAGTAATTATGAAAGTGAATTCCGACTACATGTGCTATTAGCGCGACGAGGCAAAGTGCCTGACTGGTCGGCATAAGTTATATCGCACTAGGGTGCGTCTGATTCTAATTTGGAGGGGCTTGAGGGGCTTGAGGGGTTTGAGACCGAGTTACTAGGACGTCACGGACTACAACAAAAACTATACCCTGGAACTTTGCTGGGCGTTGAGGGTTTTGATATCTCGATAGGTGTAGTACAAGCCACAATCTGGAAATGCTAGTTGATAGCAGGAGATACAAAGTAAATGGAAGTTGTTTTTATGTTTAACTGTCTTAATTATTATTCGCGTATTTCGTATTACGTACTGTCTGCATGTGCGTATAGGACTATGCAATCAGCCGCATTGATTGGTGTTGGTAACATTGTAAAGCGCATAAGCCAGCGGTTCTTAATACCGGGTTGCATCTAAAGATACCTAGGCACCTATATAAATAATACATCGCGCAACATAATGCGGTTGCCGAAACAAGCCCCTGGAGGATCCGCGCTTACGGAGGATATATCGAAGGTGGTGCAAGCAGCAAGTCGCTAATGTACCGGATATGGAAAAGAAAACTATTAAACTTTCCGTGGAATGCGGGCGTATGATATATTGCATTTCTTCCGATTGCATCAAGTCGATACCTATTTTCGATAGTTGAAGAATCCTCAAATCCCCAGGTTTAGGGGGTAGGGGGTTTATTATTTTTATTATTCATTACCGGAGATGGAGGGAGTTAATATGAGGTCAATTACAACTATTGCCAAGAAGACAGGAACCAGGTGACGATGATACAAGTAAAAGGGACAGAAGCGATACAAGGGGTTGTCCGGGTCGGGGTGAGATCTTCAGCGTTATGAAAATAGTCTCAGCGTCGTCATTAGAGGCTTGGGACTTGGGATTGGCAGGGGTGTTTTTTTGAACTAGTTTGTGTACCTAAGTATCTTTACTTTGCGAGGAAGCCATTGTTGGAGATGATGGAATAGAACAACTTGGAAAGTTCCCGCCACTTACCTGTTAGCGGCATATATATACATATATATATATACCAAAGTAGGCAAGTAAAAATTAAAAATCAATAGGGTATAGGAATTGCGTCAAACCCGCTAAGAATCTGTGACATAATAATGTAGTTATTGTATACAAATTCCATTTCACAATTAAGATAAAAGTATCGTACCAGACGTGCCTTACTTACATAGTACCTCGACCCATCTTGTGACGCGCACATCTTTTTAGGTAAGGTACGAAATGCAGGTGTCACAAGCCACAGGCTCCCAGTGAGCCAGCTCAGGTTTTTTTTCCCCATCATAGGGCGGAGTAATCGCGGTTACCTAACCTAAGTTGCACTGTACCTAACTGCCTAGGTACCGTTTTAATCCGGGTAGGTACTTGCAGGTGGTCCCAAACCAAGATACCAAACCAGAAATCGGAGCTTGCGATCATTCCTTCTTCTCTTCTCGTCCATTCTTATTCTTCCATTTTCCTCCTCCCCTCTTGTGATACGCCGCACCTGCGAGGCAGGGTAGATTCATTCTTCTTCCTTTTCTATTCAACTCTATATTTCCTGTTCAATCAAATCAAACCCCATTTTGACAGTTAACATTTGACATTTTCGAAATCGCCGAAGTTAAACAAAAACAAAGTACAAACCCATATCGACGACCCAGTGCGTCTTATCAACAAGTGCCCAGTTACTAGTAGTACGACAACGCACGACGCACGACGCTTTTGAGACCTAACACCGATAACCCATACCCATTTTCAAGGATCAGGAACCAATATCCCTCCTCAATCGAACTTCAACCCTCCTCCATAGCCACCCTTTTTCCACTACAAACGAGAACCATTTTTTTGCTTAGACTTGTCTTTTTCGGAACCCGAGGGAATTCATTCAATATATTATTTTTTGGCGCTCTCCTTTTTTGTTTTCATTTGTTCTTTTTTAGTTGCTGCATCGAGGTACTTCATCCTCGACAACTCCACATCCGAATGCTCGAGATTCGACGGTGAGGGAAAACGTCCCCCCAGGTCTGAAGTAGATAAACCCCTCTCACGTTGCCACCGACCGATAAACCACCTCCAACATGGCGAGCCTAGACGGCATCCTGATCGGAATTTTATCGTCCTTTGGCTCCGCTATCCTGATAGCTCTGATATTCCTCGTCGTATACTTCTTTAGATATACAACCTCTGGTCGCATCTTCCTTGGTCGGATCGGTCGGCCTGGTGAATATGATGACGAGCAAGCATTTGCTAGGGAGGAGGCGGAGGCCTTGGAGTCGATGGATGATATGCAGAGGACAGAGTACTTGAGAGCAAAAGGTAAATACTAAGCATATAAACCGACAGCGCCCGTGTATTTCCGTATCATGAAGGACGGTGCATTGACAACAATACAGCGTTTATTCAAGCGAATCCGCCCGAGTCGCTTCAAACGGATATTTCTTTATCACAATACCTAGCCATACAGGAGAAAGGAGTTTCAGCGTGGGAGTTCGAGCCGGAGCTAGAAATCGCCAACTGCTTTGTTGAAGCGAGAACCGAGATTGAATTCTTTGATTCCGAATGCACAGTCATGAGCAATTTACCTGTACCAAAACAAAACGAAGTATACTACTGGGAAGCCAAAATCTACGATAAACCCGAAACCACCCTGCTCAGCATCGGCATGAGCACAAAACCCTACCCATTATTCAGACTCCCAGGTATGCAGGTTCTTTCAAGTAGAGTCTGCGTACCTTGAAGCTAACTTGATAACCCAGGCTTTCATAAATATTCTGTCGCTTATACTTCCATTGGCGCTCGACGGTATAATCAACCCTTTAACGCGACTGCTTACGGACCTCAATATGTTCAAGGCGATGTTATCGGTGTTGGTTATCGTCCGAGGACAGGAACCATTTTCTTTACCCGCAACGGCAAACGATTAGACGATGTAGTACATGGTCTGAAGTCTCAAAATTTCTTCCCATCCGTTGGCGCAAACGGACCGTGTACTGTACACGTCAACTTCGGTCAGGCCGGTTTCGTATTTATTGAGGCAAACGTAAAGAAATGGGGACTAGCTCCGATAACCGGCAGTCTGGCACCGCCGCCACCTTACGGAAGTGAGCAAGGAAGCATCTTACTCGAGACCGGACGCAGGAAAGACGAGCAACCCGGGTCGCCGTCGAGGGGTCACGGTTATACACAATCGGTCCAGCGGTACACTAATAGTGGCCCAGGTCTAGACCCAGGACACGGACGGACAAGAAGTGGCAACTTTAGAGTACTCCCGCCTACGAGTCCAGGACCGCAAAGAAGTCCTACTGATATTTCCCTTGCGCAGCTGGTCCCTTCGGACGAAATCGGCGAAGCTAGCAACGCAATTAACGCTAACGGGGACCAAGTTGTCGACGTCGTCGGACTAGGTCTGCACGAGGCATCACATCCTCCACCTGAATATACTAGTCCGGAACACTCGGATGAGGATAGCTCGGGCAGCGGTTCCGAAAGTGATCATGTTCCATTGATCAGGTCGGGACGCAGCCGTGGGGCGTCCGCAGCTACCATAAGACCAAGCAATCCCCCAATTCCTAGCTATAGTGACGCTGTTCGACAAGGTGCTGGTAGGGACAGGAGCCGCAGCGATAGCGCCATGCCTAGACGGAATGGCATGTAGACCGGTTCACTAGGCTACCCATAAACCTAGAGTCGCGGAAAAATGATTTACCAGCCCAGCAACGGAACAGGGGAGTTTACGGTCGGGAAAGGGAACAACACAACTATTTTTGCTTTGCTTTTGCGCCACACAACTGTTTTTGGGCTACGACAAACATTGGCATTGGGTCAGGTGACACTTACTCCTTACATGATACCTCAAGAGAAAGTTCTTCTTTTTTCGGGTTTTGTTTTCTTTTCTTCGCATTGTTTAGCGTCATGGTTGAAGGGCGGAACGGGAAGGGTTTATTACCTGTTCTTCTTTTTTTTTTTGTCGTTGTTGGCTTCTGTCTTATCTCCCATGGGTGATCGAAAAACAAATATCAAAGTTACCAAACAGGGGGCTGGAACTACTGGAACTTACTAGAACTACTACTACTACCTACTACTTACCCTGCTCCAGACAGGAAGCGGACTGGGAAGATGGGGTTGGGAATAGGTTAGGGAACCTGACATGTCACATACTAGGAAGAATAAAAAGAATACATCAAGGTCTATATAAGCATACTTGCGATTATGGAATTGTCGTGATTACTGCCTAGGCATGTTTGGGTGTTTCAATGCGCTTAGGCAGATCCAAACTACCATGCAAGGTAATCCATACGATTTGGCTAGACGTTGGACAGTATTACAGTATTGGCTCGGTATGACAGCTCAGTATGATAGCGGTTATTAGTTGGGTAATCGTATAACACTTTCTCGACGTATCATGACCAAACCTGAGTGGACAGTTATGTATGTCAGGTAGTCATTATGACTAGTATAAGAGTTGATTTCCCTTCGTCCACTCGAATTCTAATTACACCAGGCTAATCCTCAGTAATACTCATCACAACCCCTCGTTAGATTCGCCATCGCTGGCGCCATTAGATACCTAATCATAGCTTATCTGATATGATATGTGATCCTCACATCTTCCCCTCCATCAAGAGACAGACACCATCTTCGGCGTCCATTCGTTGCAGGATTTCATCACCAGAAACGACTATGACGATGGCTAACGATTGCAAACAGCTAGGTTAATGGCTGTTACAGTATATTCATTTCTTCCCCGTCACCTCGAACCTAGTCGTATTTATCTCCATAACTCAATAATTGTCAAGAGTCTAGCGGGGGTATTTCCAGTTTGCCATCTACTCTGGTCCTGGTTATCATACCTGCTCGTCATAAGGCCTTGACAAAGTCTCACTTGGTTCTTTTGGCTGTTGTTTCCCTCATACCCCAACTTTTGTTGGTCCCCCGTCTAGTTTCCAACTTAGACTTCACCCCTGGGTATTCTGGCGTAGGCTCCTCCACCACGCTGTTTAGAGGCTTTGGCTCCGGCTTGATTGGCTGTTTATTGACCATTTTCGTATCTTTACGCGATAATCCTTCTCACGTTGTCATGATGATGATGATGATGATGATGATGATGAGAAAGTTTACGTCTATTGGGCGTGTGGATCTATGATACTGGAACTATCTTAGATGTTTCCACAACGTGGCTCCCGAAGCGCTCTATGGCGCAAAGACAACTGGAGTACCGCAGCACAACCAGTGTGTCACTTGACAAAGGGGAAAAGTAAGAGGAAAATTCCCATGCTGTCACTATGCCTGTTGGTTTGGCTTAATAGGTTGTAGGGATGGTCCTTCATTTGTCGGTTGCGTCAGTTGATGAACGTGTGTTCTTTGTAGTAGTTGCTTATTCCGTAGTTAAACACCATGAGCACCATTTCAATAGCTTTACGCTCTGTTCTATTTCTCATATCGTTTCCCAGGATTGAAACAGTTCTTCTTAGGGCTCTCTTTCCCTGTATAATATGTGACAATAGCAGGCAAGGCCCATAGTCGAGGACTTGAATCGCTTATGCCCTTTTGTAGCATTGGTAAGTGGTTCTTTAAGGCAAATATCATTTGTATCGGTTGTATGCCTGGCCCATCAAATAAGGGTGTTATCGAACTATGTATCCCAGTTTGTAAGACGTCTTGATGTGTTGAAGTTGGATGTATTAAGAATGGTAAGAAGCAAAGCTTCTTGAGACCTATGTAGGTAAACTACCAATTGTTGAGATCTCTTGAGTGTATGAAGTTGATTGATTACTATCTAGGAATACGAACATTTGTTCTAAGCTATTAGAGATAGTAATCAATCAACTTCATACACTCAAGAAGATAGTTAAGCAAAGCTTATCTTTCTCCTGACACAGTTAGTCAGCAGTATTCTAGGTAGAAACCTAAATAGCGTGCTCGAAAGGATATAGCAACACTGGCCTGAGAATTATAAAGGAGTATAGGATTACCTCAGAGAGTGTTATGATAATCTTCTGCGTTGTCTGCTAGCCACCATTCCCGTGAGTTTCTGATGTCTCGCCAGCACCCCACCGCATGTCTTCCGCGGTGTCGATGAAGTTGAGAGGTGCTGAGTATTCCACTTGCTCTTCGACCGCTTCTGTGACGTCTATGGGGCTCAAGGAATAGAGAATAGAGCAGATTCTAGCTTTCATGGCCAATATCAAATTGTACCAAGTGTATGACTGTTTAGAATAGACGATACCTAGTTGATAAAGAGGTCAGGCTCCCAGAGATGATAGGTATTGGATATGTGAATGTCCCCGGGAACAAGTAATCTCAATGACCTCCATATGGTACCAGCGAGAGAATGTTTTCGTTATACAGGTTGTGGGTTGATTGTCTTTCCAACAGATAGCCTGTCCAGTTATGAAGGGAGGATTTGAATAGAATCTGGTAATAGAATATGTTGATTATTGTAGCTTTATTAGGTGGTTAACCTTAGTGGCGCTTAGAGTATTATACGATCATACGCATAAGAGTGTATCGCATCTCTGTATTTCCTTGAGAATAATAGGGCGTGACAGAATTTGGATGTTGGTATATGTTTGTTAAGTCTCTCGGAAAAAGCCCAGTGCTTCTTACCAGCGTGGTAACCCGAGCACGCTTGGGTCAAAATTCCGTATGGGTTTCTTCTGGCTGCTCGATGTTGACTTGATAACCTGTTCAAGCTCAGGTCGTCTGGTGCTTCAACGGGACCGAAGGAAACCAGAGAACAATTCTCCACAACATTCTCTCCGATGATACTTCTTCATTCTGCAATAGAAACTATAGAATAATTTCGAGAATAAAGCATTGTAATCGGTTCAACAATGTAGTTATTTAATGTCTGTTGTATACCCCATGGAGTGGCCTTCTGCGTGGTGTGTCGAAAGGGGAAGTGATATTTGCTATTAGAGTCGACGCCGATAACGGGGTTAGAACATAAGTAAATAGAATATTGGCCAGTATATTTTATTTGTGTTGTATTTAGAAGCCTGCAGTTCAAGTCGGGTTGCAATATCAAATGGATAACTGATAGTTGGTTGAGTGGTTGGATTTGCATTTTGGTGGTTGATGTGTGAGAAACAAAAGTTTTGCGAGAGGACCAGGCAGCATTAAATAGATTTTATTTTGTGTGAGTGGAATAACGACAGTGGAATACCAGTGGAATAATAACAGTGGAATAATAACAGTGGGCTAATAAACTTAGAATCTCTAGGAGGCAGGTACCTAAATTACCTCTAAGGCAGGTAAAGGAGCAAGAGCGTCTTGTAAGTAACTTCCACTTGCTGAGTTTAGAATTTTAAAGTTGCCAGGCAACTGTTAGGGACTTCAACTATTAGCATAATGTACCTACAGAGTTACATGCCAATAAAGCTACATGTAGGTACAATATATTGAAGGCATGCACATTATTTGTTTAGGTACCTCCTGCCCCTAATTACAAATAACTCGCTACCCCTTAATTCCTGCTTTTTACTCTTTACACCTTCGGATGAGAAATATATTATTATGTACAGCATATATGTAGGAACTAAGCAGTGACCTCGAATCAAGATACAATATATAGGAAATAATACAGGATTTTCTTCATGGTCACTTTTGTTTAGAAAAAAAAAAGGGATGATATGATTATTTTAACTATCTAATAAATAGGGGACTATACTTTCATAGCAGACTACTTCGATGTCGGGAAGCACGAGTCGTTCTGTATTACTAATATAAACAAGAAATCCTATTCTCTCTAGCAAGATACCGAACATGTTTCTTTTAGCTACCTACCATGATCTCTACGGAGTACGAACAAAATGGCACAGTTGCAGCTAAGCTCGCTCATTCGAAGTAGGTAACTCTTAGTCCGCAAGGATATACTCGCCCCCGGATTCCCGAGAACTCGTTCTCACGCTTCTCTAGGTTCAACTAGTTTAGGACAATGGCGAAGGGTTGTTAGAGCTAAGTGAACCAGATATAGTTTATTTCGCGGTTATTATATCGAGTATACCCACAATCGTTATGTACCTTAGTAACCATAAGGTCTTTAGAGGGATAGTTTTAGTTATAGCTCGACACTATTTTTATTTTCGGTATTTTCTAGAGAATTAGGTGTGGTGTCATTATAAACTTCTACGGGGATAGCACTATATCTATAACAAACACATCTAGAGTTTATGAATACTGTCACTGATGGAGGATGATGAGGATGGGAAGAGGCACGATGTCAAGGTCGTGGACCATGACAGTAGCCTGGCATTGATGGAAAGCCGAAACTCCCATAGAACTAACCAATGCAGAAGGCGAAATCCGTAATACTCATGCTATAGCTAAACGAGTAACGCACCACTTCGTAAAACACTAACCAACTTCCTCAATCATTACAGGTCTTCTTCTTACGCTTGAGTTAATACTGGCTAGATATTGGTTTCGCACTGTACGGTTGACGTCAACATATACCGGGCCTGTATGCAGCGCGCTGAGCGCCGTCCACAGCAAATACGAGACCTGGGAGTCCAATGGAAGCATTGCACCTAGAGGTGGGCTGGGAGTTCGTACAGCTTAGCACGGTTCTGGAAGGATGATGGGACGATTGATCCGAAGTACCTAATACGAGGCGAGAAGCGTAGGTATCGTCCAATCACTTATTGGACGACGCTCAGCTAAGGGAAATAATTCGAAAGCCAGGTGTCTACGTAGGATGGCGAGCTATGGCAATTTTTTCTGTAGTGATGTCATTCGGTATGGGAGTCATAAGTCGAATTTTCAAATATGCAACTGGAATACGTTCGGTAGGTCATACAGGTAGTGATATCAAGCCGCGTTGCGAAAAAAAACGACATGTCAGTTTCTGCTGTAGGGTCCAAGCGTCTGGCGAGACCTTCATAGAACCATGTGCCATTAAGAGTTAAATTACCACGTTACTTTCGCCTATATATCATCGACTGAGTTTTGCGATATATCCTCCTTGAGAGAAAAGGCTGCCCGCTGCCGAACGCGATGCGTAGCATTTCAGCTAGTAATTTATCATAGGTCCGAATTCCACAGTCCACCTGAAAACCCGGCATCCGCGAGTTACGATTCGGGTGATTTGTACAGTCGATCCAATTCATCGGCCGAATCAAGAATTTTCACGATGCGTCGTATAGCTTCAAGCCGGGAAGGGAGCAGATACGTGACTGGAGAGCTGAATAGAGTAGAATGAGTAATGTTCAATATATTTCCTCCGTAGATTCAAAAACAACAAGTGAAGAAGTACAAGATGGTCATGTGATATAACACGATAAACAATGCTACTTTACATATTTACATAGATACCTTATCGTACCGACGGAATGGTTGTGGCTGAGTCCGTTACTTGCATTGCTTACCCGAACACTACAACCCCCAGCGCCTGGAGCCCGGTTTTCCATTGGCCACCTAGGGACGATGTATCATCTTCCCACCAACTATCGGCCCGGCGGACGCCATGCCGCTGGCCACAGCCACCCGGTTTAGATCCTATTTTTCCTATAGGGGTCCCTTTCTCTCCTCTTTGTCATCGCTGCGTAATACGGCAAAGGGATCTAGTGACGAGTTTCGTCCGCACGTGGGCTTTCCGAGTTTGGGGTTGGGGGCTGAATTTATTTGTATTACTTTCCGTCTTTAGTATCGTTGTTGCTGCTGTTGCTGCTGCTACTGCTGCCTGTGTTTCGGTAAGCTGGGAAGAAAAGTAGAGAGACGGCACGAGGCACCCTCGCACGAAGAGGAAAAGCTAAGCTTCTTTTTTTGAGGCTCAACCTATGAAACGAAACACGCCGTATAGGTAGGTGCCTAGTAAGGCAGACTGTGGAATACCGTTCGATGGGGTCGGCGACGTGGTGAGGAAAGAGGTAACACAAAGTGTACAACTCGGCGACGCCCTGCCGTCATACGGCTGAGATAGCGCATAGGCTACGAGTCACCATATCCGCCGCGGAACCAGCCGGTTCTAGATCTCATATCCCTGCTGTCTCTTACTCTACGCTGGGTGTCAAGCGGGTTTTATCATTTGACCAGGTTGCCTTACCTAGGCTACTGTTGCCAAGGCTGAGTGCCGTGATGCTCGGTGTGGTTCCGAGGCAATATTTTCCAGATAGGATGGATGAAACGGCGTACCGTGACTCAATCTGAAATATGACGGCGTCGTTCCGGTCATGATGCATGTTTCGGACTCGGACAAGAGGATAGGTATGCGGAATTTAGCCGTGGCCACGAGAGTTAGGCAGCATAGTATTCACCTGTGACACAGCTATTCGAATTGATAATTTTATGTCTTCTTGGAGTATAGCGGTATCAAGTTACGAGTAGGTGTATGTTTAGAGCTGTTCAAATACGAAGAACTAAGATGCAAAACAAGGCCAATCGGCTAGTCTATTCATTGTGAGGTACTAAAAGAAGAGTCAATTCCAAGTTGCCTGATGTAGTAGGTCACAATTGACTAAAATAGGGGCATTTGTAATGATAGCCTCATTCCATAGGTTAGTTAGCTTGCACGTTTCCGCATCTCAAGTCAAAGATCTATCTAAAAGCTGCCAGCTACTGGACCGAGAGACGAATTCGTACTACGTAGGTATGTATAAACGGTTAAAACTTGATCTATATGAGGATTTGCAGCTCAAGGATTTGACTATATGAATCATTCCATAGAATCGCCTAGCTATGACTATAGATATCTAGTCTTCATTCTATTCTAAGTTGCTACTTTGGTGCATAGCCAAAGAAAAAAAAAGAATAATGAGTTCGCCACATACTTACAAATATAGTAATTTCTTGTCCTGTTGGAACCCCTTTTCATCATTGGTGGGCATACGTCGTCATCAAGCACCCCTTTCCGCTCTGAACCCCTGATCCAGGGGGTAAAGAGCAACGGCAGAATTAGAATTCTACAGCCGCACGCCCTGCCAACGTTCTGACGTTTCGGAAGCAAGCGAAAGGTTTGTACCGTTGTAAGGCAGTACAGTATATTAATCTTAACGAAATAGTAATCACTTCTGGTTATATAGATGGCTGGCATATCGGAACTGGTCCCGATGTTGTACGGGGTGACCCCATGTCCTCCACGCCTCGGCTGTTAGAGTGTTTAAGGATCATGGGGGAATAAGATGTCATGATGTGTAACGACCAACCATCTTTAAGCCCGGGAGTCTATATTACAATATATCAATAACCAGTACCAGGGCTATAAGAGCAGCTCATATAGTTCCTGTGATAGTCATATTTAGCCTACTTATAGGCCGGTTTGTATTATAGTGTAGCATCATCCTTTAAACCCCTAATTCTTGCTTCATTGTGTCTCGGCGGTGAGGTATAAACTGAATGTTTCACAGAGTTGATACCTACCTTGGAAGAATTGTGTAACTAAGTTCGCCCTGTTCTATTTGATATTTCTTTTTTTTTCAGTGACTCCTTCATGATTCAAGTTTGTCCGATTATAGCCAATGTGCCTGGCGTGCCGTTTACTCACAGCATATTCATTTAATCTCGAACCAGAATTGCCTGACTACCATGCAGTATAGACCTATATTGATAAAAAGGATTCCTTAGTAGGGAATTTGTAATGATTAATTGTTAATTGTCCTCTACTGTTATAGAATTAAATTATTCTGTGCTAATTCTGGATGATATGATTTTAGAGTAGGTAGTTTACGCGTATATCTCGGTGCCGTTCCCCGGCTATACGATGCAAGGCATCCTTATGATGTAACCTGGTACAAACCACACTGCATAACGTTGCATTGAGACATGCATTTGCATTTTTTTCTCTCTTTTTTATTTTTCGTCTTCGCCATAAGGCTTGTCTTACCTGCCGGCCGTGTTCCTGCATGTATCTATATTCTACTCGCAGCAAACAGGACCTTTCATTGCCTAATCCAGATAAGCCGACTCCTTTTTTATGTTCCTAAATATGCAATCTGCGTATAACATATAACGGTCTCACGAGTACCGTGTAACGCCACGTGGTCTCTGGCATGTAAGATGGATTCCCGAAAAAGCTATGGCTCTCGGTTCGTACCCGCGAGTACTACCGCCATCACACCTGACACCTTCGGGGTGGCTTGCGGATATACCGCCTGGGTTTATTATGTTCAAGTTATAATCTCCTCGGAGTTCACTGTTGATATCTTCAGAGAAGCGTTATCTATCAGTGAGCTGGAGTTGCATGTTACATTGTGGCGTTTGGGCTGTGACTGTTCTGCAGCTATTGGGAACAGTCAGCTCGGAATGCGATAGCACAACGTGGAAAACCCGCGATGAAACATAGTGATCTCGGAATGACCCAGCTTTCGTGGTACGGGGGCGTAGGATATTGTAGTTCGGGAGACCTGAGCCGCAGTCCGAGCTCAGGCGGCCGAAGCTCAACATTGGCATTACCCCTAGTACAGACTGTACAGTAGCCGGATAGGAGGTATGGTTTGTTTAACGTGGCTACGGCAATAATACCGGATTGGGGAAATATGCCTCAATATGTTCGTTTATAGTATATTTGCCCGTTTCGGGAGAGGGAATGGATCCCGCCGATCAATTCGAGGCCCCGAAAGAAAAAGAGAATAGGTATCAGGGGATTTCCAAGTTTGGCATCCGTAGGGCTGTCCGCCTAGGAGAAAATGGAGAACCTCCCTCACTGTCCAGATCCAATTGAGGGGTTTGCCAATAGTAAATTGTCAAGGACTTTGTGGAGCATGCATAGGTATCTTTAGTTGTAGGCGGTTCAAGGCTTTGGATGCCAGATTCCTGCGTCCATGTAGTGACACCTGAGACCTCGTGGGGGGAAGGATGACATGAATCTATGGTTGCCTGATATCTCGAACAATACGTCCTAACTTGATCAAGAAGACCAAAAAAATTCATTATTTCTGGGGCTACGGCGTGGAAAGGTGGGTGTTAAAGGCTGAAGTTTTATTTATTTTCTGTCATTGTTGGTAAATATTTGAGGATAATTTCCGAGACTCGGGCGATGTTATAGCGGTTTCTGCAGCACATCCCCAACAACCCTATAATAAACGGTATATGTGGTGATGGGGTCCAATTGCAACTGAGCTGGCCTTGCGCGAGAAATGTCAAGCCTTGCGGCAATAGGTGGCAAAGAGGTGAAACGGCCACTAACTTGCCTACCCAAGTTGACGTCCGTGGGGGCCAAACCCACATTGAATAATGAATACCTAGTGTATGGAGTAGAACATGTTAATTGATGAGATCGGAAGCTCTTAATTGGACATAAATGAGTTGATACTGCCTACGATATTTACGGATCGACCGGGCCCTGAGTCACTTGTTTAGTCTTAAAATTACTATTACTAGAATTGAGTCATGATGAGTCGCAATGATATGTCTGCTGTTTACCTGTCCGAGAAAATACCAAAAAGGCCGACGAGGTCCGGAGTATAGAGGGAAAAATAGAGGTGATGTAACCACGGTGGTTCCGAAGTAGCGGAAAGCTGTGAAATGATCGGAGCAGTGCCTCTTCTGCCGTCAGGCTTGCAGATTGTTACTTACATAAGGCTATGCTGGAGAATAATCTACCCGTCGGGGATGGTGACGAAAGAATGCTTATCGAGAGGGGTGAATATTCTGTCATGTCGTGTCGTGCCGTGTCATATCCTATAACTAGTATACGGTGCAAAAAAGTTGGTTTTTTTTTTTTTTTTTTTTTTGAGAGAGAGAGTCAGAAGTGGGAACTTGGTAAGGTTGGTAAGGCGTGTAAGATGATAAAAAAATCAATATATTTGTTGAGTTTCAAGCACTGTAAATGATGCAGTCAGGTACCTAAGATAAGCAGGTAAATACCTGTGAATAGACGTTGAAAGTGGTGGAAAAATCTCCTAGAGGTTCAAAATTCGTGTGGCAGTGCGATTATCAAGAAGAATGGGTATTATTCTTTACAATACCTATAATTACCTATGACCTATGACCTATGGGCTTGATTCTATATCTAGTGCATCTCTTTACTGCTTCATACTGCTTAGGTAGATGATGCTTGTAAGGTTTAGGTAGGTAGACTACTGATAGAACCACTAAAGTCTAAGAAACTCAGCTATAAATAGGAGGTACATAACCTAAGCCTAAAATATTCTATCCCACTTTCCATAAGGTAAGCACTAATTTAGCGCACCACCATCTCAATTACAGTGTGTGTGGTTTTTGCAGCGGTTTCGAACTGGCGCCTCGTGGCAAGATCCCTGTCTTGTGCGACTTGGAACATAAAAACAATAAACGACAAGATAAGATTGGTTCTTCCATCAACATGCTGTGCACTGGACTTTTCAGCTCAACCATAATCAGGCCGTTGGGTTGCCTTCGGATCTCAATTCACATGCGTTCTGCTGCTGCGAGGCCAGATCGTGTCTCATTTCGCTAATTGATACGGCATTAAACCAAAAGATCCGAGTCCTTTAAGATTCAATTAATCATCCATGTAATATGTAACCAGTAACATGTAACCTGTAACCTTTTTGTACCTGCATCCACAATCCACATCTATCTAGGTTTATAACTGGGTTGGTCTGGTGCGGATAGGCGGGTAGGTTATTCGATTGCTTATTGAAGGCACAGCTGCACTGTGCTTCCTTATTATCTGCTTCCCGGAGACGGGACTAACCTCCGCAGGGGGAGCCTGTTTACATTTATCGGTGGGGATTGGTTCGGGTCCGGTTTGTGGTCTGGGATATCTGGGCTGAGTCACCGGGGTGGGCAATGACAAACTTGGATTAGCTAAGAGTATAGGGTATAGGCATAGGCATAGGCGTAGGCATAGGATATAGGATATAGGAATTAGTAAATAGGATATACTTTCCCCATGCTACCGGCGCGCCCTTCGTAGCGTCATTGTTCGAATATCTCGAAACAAGTGGGGAATTAAGAATCTGCGAGCAATATGATTACCCTTTTTCGCGATTGCTTTTTAAGACGGGTCGGGAGAGGCCGAGTATTGTGATGACTCCAGATTACTTTCGTTTCCTAACCGAGTATGGTGACCCATGTTTTGCAGATACTACAAGTCTCAAAAAAGCAAGTCCCCTGTCCACCAAACCGAGAAGGGCCGTTGTGAAATACTAAATCTGGCTACCTTACCATACATGAACGAACATACTTACAAGGTATCGAGCATGCGAATATACTGTGATGTGTAATGACATCTGTAATACTACGCGCAGCAATTCTCGAAGATGGATCACAAGTTCTGGGTTTGGGAGGGCGAATGTTACCTCATTACAAGGGACTCGCGTGATAGCAGGCCAGTTACCAGGGCCTTACTGTAGACCGAT
Organism: Entonaema liquescens; assembly: GCA_902805475.1. Classification (NCBI taxonomy): domain Eukaryota; kingdom Fungi; phylum Ascomycota; class Sordariomycetes; order Xylariales; family Xylariaceae; genus Entonaema; species Entonaema liquescens. Next base: position 615,445 of record CADCSX010000025.1, on the reverse strand, counting down.
ATCCGCTTGATTGGTTAAGAGGCATGGAGAACCGAATAGTAAAAATTTAACATGTTATATATAATTATTCGTCGGAACACCAATAGGCAGTAAGCCAGCCCCTTACGAGTCTCCCTCAGATATGGGTAACGAGATGGGAGTTAATTAGTTTTATTGGTAGAAAGTCGAAAAGAAACAAGGGGGTTAAAATTTCAAATACAAAGTACACACCCCTCAGCCCTATCGCTCACTTTGGATCCGAAAGAGGATTAGACCTACCCTACCGGCCCCCAAAATAGAAGACCGTGTGCCTTCTATGCATCTTCGCAAGATTCTTCGCGCCTTCTCTGCAGGACCCTTGATACCAACAACTTGGTGTTCATGTTGCAACACCTGCACCTGCAGTGCGCGGCCAAAACGTCCTGTACATACCTTCTGCCACCACCCTCCTTTTCAGCAACGCACCTGCAGACTGCATTCAAATATGCACTAAGCGTCATGGCGCCAAATCTAGAAAATGCGACCCTTGTTTCAAAAACAAAAAAAGATAGTTTAAAGTGGCTCCTAAAGCATGTCATACATAGGTAGGTACCTAGCCTTGGATGCTTGATGTACTATGTAGTTGGCTTACGCTACGAACTTCTTTCGCTTACAAGGCTCCAAGGCTCCATCTTGGCCTCGTACCTTTTTTTCGTCTTATTATTATTTTATTATGATTAGTATTATTATATTTTTATTATTATTTTCTCTCCGCCCACACCCCCAAATGTCCACCACCGTACGCCTTAGGATTCCCTGGGTCCTGAACGGGATCCTCCCCATGACTACATTCGAGGCTCAACCGTAGGCAGTAGTAGACATTTCCGCAGCAACAACCACACCGGCAGTCTGGGTTCCTCAGCCCGGGGCCCCCCCTGCCCTTCTTACCAACATGGTCCGGTCAGCTAGGAACCGCGCACCAGTTACTTCATCGATAATGACGGGCTGTGTTTCGTATATTCTTGATATATATAAGATGTTGAACTCCCTGGTTTTGAGGCATCTTCTCTCCTCATCACAACAGCACTAACATCAAGAACAATAACAAGAGCAACAATAATATAAACCCTCACTCTCAACCCTCAACATCAAGAACAAATATCACTACTTCATAACTCACAACATTAGCTCCTGCTTCATATACAAGTACCACAGCTTTTCCTTAACTGTCGCTTTTCATTACTATAATTCCTCCAACGTTCATCTATATATACCACATATCCAACCTCAAAACATTTAAAATGGCTGGCTTCTCTTTCACCACTGTCTCTGGCCCTGCCAACTTCGGCCGAAGCGGCTACAACAAGGATGGCGACTCTGAGGATGACAAGCGAAACTTTGGACGCAGCGGTTACAACAAGGACGGCGATGACGACGACAAGAAGAACTTCGGACGAAGTGGCTACAACAAGGATGGTGACGAGGAAGACAGCCGGCTCAGCAACTTTGGCCGAAGCGGCTACAACTAAAGAGTCCGGGCATCATGGATCCCGACTTCTCTTCCACTCATCCCGGCCTTCTGCCGACTTTAATACTCTTCTCGCCACGGCCGGGTCCAGCCCAGCAGCGCTCGACTGGACCCGGCCTTGTATTACCACTCGATCTCATTTGTTCTGTACCACCACCAACGACAGCATTTAGAGAGCATTATTCGGCATTTTGATATCACTATACTATTAGGACTGGACGATACCACGAAAAAAGATTCATACCATAGAAACCATAGACCGCGCAAGCACCACCTGTATACTATTATAGCATGAGATAGGATTTGGCATAGACATCTGACGATTTAGGAAAAATGCATTGCATGATCAAGGAGGCATTGGGGACGGCGCAAATAGGGTATTATTATTCTTCACCTGTATATTTGTTACTTTGAGAATTCAATCACTTTCCCACGCAGAACCTGTCTCAAATATCAGTTGCATCCTCCAGTGTAGTAATACGCCGGTACTTACTTCTCGAAGATTACGCCTAGGATCTCCTCCACATCACCTACCTCTCCGCGGCCCGTGATCCGTCCTAGGTTGTTTGCGGCGTAACGAAGATGCTCAGCCGCCATTGTGATATCAGCATCTTCATTTCCCTCGAGGTGGTGGTGGGGGCCGCTTTCGCTAGCTAATTCGGTGTATCCTATAGCTTCAAGGTAATCCTCTAGATGCCCTCTACATTTCACGAGAAGCTGTCGCTGACGTTCAGTAACACCATGGAGGTCTTGCAAGGTGGCGGGGAGCGATGTCATTGTAGTAAATGATGTAACCAATGCATCTACGACCCCCCTGAGACCCCCCGGGTCGATCTGGTCAGAACCTAGATCTTGCGCCTCCTTGCAAGAAATGGGTATCGGCCGAATTCCCTCGAGTCCCTGGATTTTGCCAAGCACATCCTCAGCGAACCGCCGAGTAAGTATGCGTAACTCGTCGTCGGAAACAGCATCTCGCTTATTCACAATTACTAGTCGTTCCTTACTGTCCGCCGCGAGTCTCAGGGTTTCCGTATCGAAGCGAATCTGGGGTTTTCCACGTGTATCCATCTCGATAGAGGTTAGTACGATGATGACATCAGATTGTGTGGCTTTGACCCTTGCCCTACGTATTCCCTCTTCTTCAACAGCCCCTATAGTATCTTCGGAACCGCGAGAACCCGTTGGATCAAGTGGAACAGAACTTCTGAATCCGGCGGTGTCCGCAAATGTACACAAATAACCTCGAATATCTAGGTTGGCCTCGATAATATCCCGAGTAGTACCTGACTCGCCAGATACGATGGACGCCTCCCTGCCGATGATCTGATTCATAAACGAGCTTTTGCCTACGTTCGGCGGACCCACAAGGGCTATTTTGATCCCGTTCCGAAGAAGTTCGCTTCGCTCACTCGCTCCTTCGTGAACGTGTATGCTCTGAAGGATTTGCCTTACTTGATTCGTCACATTAACGACAAGGGAAGCTGGCGACTCGTCGAAATGCTGATCTTCGGAAAAGTCGATAAGAGCTTCCATCTCGGCCCGAGCATGTAAAAGACTCTGGCGCCAGTCTTCGTATGTTCGACCCAATGAGCCACTACTGCCACGAACCGCCGCACGTCGCTGCTGCTCTGTCTCAGCGGCGAGGGTCTCGCTGAGAGCCTCGACCTGGGCTAAATCGAGCCGGTCATTGAGAAATGCTCGTTTGGTGAATTCACCGGGCTCGGCGTAACGGATGGGGCCGTCTGCGGCGCATTTGGGAATCGCTGAGAGAACAGCTTTCACGGTTGCACTGCCTCCATGCACATGCAGTTCCAGGACATCATCGCCAGTGACTGTTTTCGGATTCGGGAAGAACAGTACCAACGACTCGGAATCGAGGATTTCTGATTCGCTTGAATCCGGATGATATAGTGTCCTGATGGTAGCACGGCGAGGCTTTAAAAAAGGTTTGCTCGGGCAGAGCCCGTGGTAAATCTTATAATTTTATCAGCCATGGTCGTTGGTTGGAAGTAAGCAAGCCCTACAGATCTGCACGCGGGGCCCGAGATTCGGATCACCGCGATCCCAGCCTTGCCTTCGGCTGTTGACAGCGCGTATATTGTATCATCGCGCAGCTGATAAGAGGAATAACCACGGATAGATTGTCCAATACCGGTCGGACTTCGGTGGTTCAAGCTTAGAGCAGCCCCCGCAGATACGAGAGACCGTTGACTCAGATGATGGGATCTGAACTGTATGGTATTTTGGGACCACCTCAAACGGGTGAACACACACCTCCTGGCAGCGCGATACATGAGCTATACTCCCCTTAGAACCCCAATCTGGAGCTTTGGTTATATGGATAAACCCATTGGGTGAATATGGAAATATCGGAAGGCTGAATTTATCACCGGAATTATTAGGAGGCCAAAAATGCACTTTTGGAATCCGATTTACAAATATTCAAGATGCACAGATGCACAGCACCCGGGCACCCGCTTACACTAAAAGTTAGTGGAGATACGTCAAATTGGCCAGTGCGCGTCAAAAGTATCCATTACGAGGCTTATGATTGGTGGAAAGCTCCATCAGCTAGTCGATTTTCTTACCGCCTTCCCATAGCTCCAGTCCAAGACCCTCCCGCAATGGCAGAACTTTTTTTTTTTTCCTTTTGGGAAGTTCGCAAGCGCAAGAGTTCGACACAAGCTGTTTGCCGCTTCACCAGAACACTACTCGTCAACCAACTCTCTGCTCGCTCGATAGACTTGACAATATTTGACATTCGAGCACAATGTCGGACGAAATTATTTGGCAGGTTATCGACAAACAGTTTTGTAGCTTTAAGCTAAAGTAAGACTCTAAAACTTTGCATCATAGACTACATGTGCTAATTTATTACCAGAACTACAAAAGAGAAGACTTTTTGTCGAAATGAGTAAGAAGATGAATACCAATTATGCAGTCTCACGTTTCTAACACAAATATAGATATAACGTAACAGGTCTTTGCAACAGACAGTCATGTCCTCTTGCCAATTCCCGTTATGCCACAGTTCGGGCGCATCCGACCAAAGGCACCTTATACCTATATATGAAGACCATTGTTAGTGACTCTGTATACTTGCTCTCTATTTACCTGCTGACTAGGTAAAGGAACGAGCCCACATGCCGTCGAAACTGTGGCAGAGAATCAAGTTGTCGCAGAATTATGCTACCGCCCTCAAGCAGATCGATGAACAATTAATCTACTGGCCCAAATTCCTGGTCCACAAAGCGAAACAGCGAGTCACTAGGCTTACGCAAGTGGCGATAAGGATGAGAAGGCTTGCTAAGGAAGAGGCACGCCTAGGTGAGAAGGTCGTACCCAAGATGGCACCTAAGATCAGACGACGAGAAGAAACAAGAGAACGTAAGGCAGAGGCTGCTGCTAAGCTGGAACGTACAATCGAACGAGAGCTTATGCAGAGGCTGCGTACGGGTGCATATGGCGATCAACCACTCAATGTCAGCGAGACGATTTGGAAGAAGGTGCTCAATGCTATGGAGCGCGAGGGCGAAGGAAAGAGAGACAAGGACCTCGACCAGGGTATAGAAGACGAGGACGAAGAAGAGGCGGAAGACGAAGTTGAGTACGAGGAAGAAGATGACGAGCCCGATGGAGCAGTTGAATACGTCAGCGACTTCGAGGAAAGCGACGATGACCTTGAAGATATCGAAGACTGGCTAGGAAGTGATGAGTCTGACAAGGAAGAGGAATCAGAGAGCGAAGATAGTGAAGAAGAATCAACTAAGAAGAAGGCCGTGGGCGATAAGAGAAAGAGAGCAAGGGTTATCCGCCCGAAGCCGAAGAAAGTGGCTCGACGCGGAAAGGAGATTGAGCACGAACATGAGTTCGAACGGCATAGGGAGGAACTTGCCTTCTAGAAGATGTTATGACCGGAATTCAAGCTCTAGCATCTTACATTACGTTAAAAGTCTTGATACCCTTTTTGATACCTACGGGTATCTTTCTAAATATACAGGCGCAGCAGTTTCTTTTTCGCACAAAGTATTGGTTAAAACGAATGACGTTTAATAACATAGGCGGCTAATCATGTATAATTACCAATGCGCGATGCATCTTATTTGCCAATTGACGTTCCAAGGCACTGGTGTATAGGTCACTATTACAACACTTAAGCATGCGACTTAAGGCTTATGGCTCAGGGGCGGACCTATTAGCTTGGCGGGGTATTTTAGGTATTTTAGGTATTTTATCCCATCGCGGATTGATTGCATTACTCCGTTTTCTTGTTACATAGCGTTATCCATTATCCACCAACCTTGGTCGGCATTGATTTCAATCACTCATTCTCACCGACCTAATTCTTTTGAAACAGATTCCTGAACACCCTTTTTCTTTTCTCCATACCAACCACGGGGATATATTTAAACTTCGCCCATCCTGTATTTACACCAACTTTTCCAAAATACAACACGTGTCCAAATAATTCAAAACCTTAGCTGAACTCTTCACGGGAATCATCCGAACATACTTGCCGGGACGCATTTATCCAAGAACTAATCCCCTTAAGCTTATCCAGGGCCATAAGACAACATGTCGGCCTGGTATAGCAACCTTGTCGGCGCGACAACTTCGAAAATCTCCAACCTTCAACGATCATTTCTTAGCAGCGAAGCCGACGGCGATACTGAGGACGATACACACGTGTGCAGAGTCCTCCGATCATACTACACCGAGAAAGGCAAACCGTTTCCATCATGGCTACCGCCCGATCCTAAAGCACCTCCTCCAGTTGCTGCAGTATACGCGCAACCATCACAAGTCGGTTCGAGATACGGTGGTCTTACTCAGCAACCTCAGGGTGGTTTAAGTTCACTCTGGGACAATAATCCGGTGTCGCAGCCGCAAGACGCGCAAAGTTTAAGGAGAGGTAGAGGCGCGCCACCTGGCATACGTAATAACGACCCTAGAAACAGCCCATTCCGCAACTCGGACCCTATGGCTGGACGGGAGGAGGTGGCGGCGAGACCGTTACCAAGTCAAAGAGCCGGGAGCTACCAGACCGCCGGAACGGCACCGCCTACTACTTCATCAGGGGGTTCGGCACAAGATAGACTGAAGCAGCGACTGTTTGGCGGCTCGAGGACAACAAGTCCGGGCGCAAGCAGCGGACCTTTTCAACCACCACCGCAAAGCAACTCTAGGGGTAATGGTAACTATGGAAGTGGAGACTACGAAGATAGGTTTGCACCTGGGGGTATGTACGATGGAAATTCTAGAGGAGGTGGTCCCTCATACGACCCGGGGCCAGCAAGTGGAGGTAGGCCCGGGGCGAGGCGACCGGTAGGCCTGCCGAGTGGGCCTCGGATGAGATGAGGTTATTGACAGATCGACGGGACTTTATGACGCTTCCGTTTGGTCGCGCTGTCCTGGGATCTTGAAATTTGGAATTAGGAATCGAGACAGGGGCTCGGGGTGAGGCTATATCGGACGCCAAGCTGCGGGAGGCAGGGCGCGGATCCTGATACGATCATGGAGCTCTGTGACTACAATACCTACGCATAACTGCGCCCCGGTATCGTTGGACTCACATCCACCTTGTCTGTCTATGTAATTTATGGCGAGCTAGTAAATACCCTCGGAATTGAAATTGTTATGGAAACGGATAGAAGAGATCCCTTGTAAATTATATCGGTTGTTGGTTACTACATCAAAGCCTAAGCCTTTGTAAGGAAGGATGAGAGAGGGGCATCGTAACATCTAGATTATAAAAGTGTTATGATTTCTTTGGTTCCTACGCATACTCTAGCCTAGGAAAGGGATGAAAATGCTGTTGCCTACTCGGATAACATATCCACCTTTCTTCGTATTGCGTGTTCGATACGTAGGCCCTAGGTTAGATAATTTGGTTTGTACTTGTTCCTCCACGCCTTATTCATAATATATTTATTTTCGTCTTATTATACAGTGCATATCCAATATTAGGAATTTGTCGACTTAGCTATTTTTGTTGCGAGTGCGAGTGCGAAGTGCGTAATGACTGTAAGTAAGTGGTTCAGTTGCAAGGTATGCAAAATGGTGATAACCGATGTCATGAGTCTGATTCGTCACGTTGACTTTCGTGGCCTGCAGATGGAACTGATGAAACTGATGGAATCAAATGCAGGTGACTGGGCAATTGCACGCTAAGGCAGCACGTTCTTAGTACTAAATTTTAGTCTTCTTCTAGCGGTGATTTGACGTATCGATACCAGTAATTTAGTGTTTGGGGGCGATGGCGGCCCCTCTATGATTAACCGTCGATTGGCGCGTGGCGGGGCACGACGACGCACCTGCTGTCTTATTCAAGACCTCCCTCAAGCTCAAACACCTTTTTTGCTCACATGTTATTTCCATCATAAATTTAGCCCTACAGGATTAGAAAGAAAAAAAAAAACGAAATCTCAACATCCAGGGATCTAGATCCATATACCATTAGTAACTTGAGATACCTCATTTTATTAATCCATAACATCCAGCCCATCCGAGCTGGATAGGACCACACCCCGCCATGACATCAGCTCCCCCACAGGGTAGAGCCAGTTCGCCAACAGGAAGTTTCTACGCCATGAGCGACGACGAGGAGGGCGAGTATGATACTATCACCCATACCGAGACCGGGAAGGGGGTCAAACTGTTGTTTTCTAAGAGCAAAGTTTACGTTCATCCTACTCCTTCATCTAAGGATAACATCCCCGGCTACATAGCGCTGCTACAACAAAAAAGACCCCATGATGAACGACCAACATCTTCCTCCTCCGCCGCTTCTAACTCCCCGGCATCAGCAGACCTGTTACTTGCTTGGTTACCGGAGTCGTCTCTTGGCGATGCCGCCAGCATATACGTGAAAGTAGATCTTACCGATGGCGAATCACCGCCGAGGCAAAGCTATCTTGTACCACCACCACCCACCGTAACCACCCACAAAGGATCCATCGGTCATTATGCCTTCGCTATACCTGTTAGTGCGATATACTCTTTACTTGTACGGCCACCGAGCTTGGGGTGGTGGTTCGGGTCTTTGGTAATCAACACGAGGGCTGGGGACAGCTTCCCAGCTCTATTCTTCCACGATAGCGAATGTCAATCAACTATACTCCAGAAGAAGAAGCGAGCTAGGGAGAGCTTTGACCCTTTCGGCGAAAATGGCCAGATGTTCTGGGGTGGCGACGAGGTCCTTCGTTGGCTGAAACGCTACGTCCGGATCGAAAGGAGTGGAGCTGAACCGAACATTTATCTAGTAGAGCCGAGTAAAGAAGATAGCGAGGCTTTTGGTGGAAAGTTGACGTCCAGCACGCCTTCACAAATTGGCAGGAATGATAGTTCCCAAGGTATATCCTCGCGCAACCGCGCAGGAACTCCGCGAGCGGGCCCTAGCAACCAAAACGATGCGGAGATGGATCCTGTTATGAAGTTTGTGAAAGAGACTGGGTGGAACCTCCTGGAGAAGTTTAGCAAAGTGACAACCTTCACGCGGAGAACCGCCCAGGATATAATCGATAACCCAAGGATACCACCTCAGGTGCGGAGATTGATGAGGAATCCTGAAGTCCAAACCTTGCAAGATGAATTTGATAGCGCAAGGATATACCTGGCTCGATGGGCGATGGGTATAGCCGAACAGAGTGAAAGGGATAGAAGCCAGAGAATATGGACCGCGCGTGACGTATTGGAGTTAGAAGACACTGATGTTGGAGCGTTTGAATTGCTTGAAACAAGCACCCTAACCTTGGAGGAGCGGAGGAAACCTGTAACCCTTAAAGAGTGGAACACTTTTTTTGATCCTCGAACCGGACGTCTTGCAGTCACTATTGACGAGGTTAAGGAGCGGGTCTTCCATGGTGGTCTCGATCCGGAAGACGGGGTCCGCAAGGAAGCCTGGCTATTCCTTCTCGGAGTGTACGATTGGTATAGCACAAGTGAGGAACGCAAAGCAGCACTCGCATCTTTAAGGGACGAATACGTAAAACTAAAGGCTGCCTGGTGGGAAAGGCTGGTAGACCTTGGCGGAGAAGGAGAAGATGGTGATTGGTGGCGAGAGCAGAGAGGCAGGATCGGTAAGTTTTACTACTTCTATTCGCTACTACTATATTTATGCTGAACGTTTGACACAGAAAAAGACGTACATCGGACTGACCGCACAGTCCCGATATTTGCAGGGGAAGATCTTCCTCATCCAGATCCCGACTCCCCGTTTGCTGAAGCTGGCACCAATGTCCATATGGAACAGATGAAGGATATGCTGCTCACCTATAACGAATTTAATAGGGACCTTGGTTACGTCCAGGGGATGTCTGACCTACTTGCTCCGATATATGCCGTTATGCAGGATGATGCTGTCGCTTTCTGGGGATTTCAGCATTTCATGGATCGAATGGAACGAAATTTCCTACGGGATCAGTCCGGTATGCGAAACCAGCTCCTCACGCTGAACCAGCTAGTACAGTTCATGGACCCCAAGTTATACGCCCACCTTGAGTCAGCCGAAAGTACCAACTTTTTCTTCTTCTTCCGCATGCTATTGGTCTGGTACAAACGCGAATTTGAGTGGATGGATGTCTTGCACCTATGGGAAGTGCTATGGACAGACTACTTGAGCAGCAGCTTTCACTTATTCGTGGCCCTCGCTATTTTGGAGAAGCACCGAGATGTAATAATGATTCATCTCAAGCATTTCGACGAAGTGCTTAAATATGGTGAGTTCTATAATCCTCTTTTGAATCCAACTTGTTACTGATCATCCTCATAGTCAATGAATTATCAAATACAATGGATCTCGAGTCCACGTTAATCCGGGCAGAGCAATTGTTCCGCCGCTTCCAGCGGTTGATTGAAGCTATAGATAAGAAGCAAAACTTCCCAACACCAAGGACACAACAAGATTCGTCGTCAAATTCTACGTCTACTTCGCCTAGGCAGCCAAGGGGAAATAACGGAAAGGCCACAGAGGAGCAGCCTAAAAAGACGATTACCCCCGAGCTGCGGAAGCTACTAAGTAAGAACATAGAAGTGCTTCCACGCAAGGCTGCGCAGAAGAAAAGTGAAAAAATCACTACCGATGGTACCTAGGAGGTAGTCTATTAGGTGGTTGCTCGAACTAAATCTTGAATTCAAGCTTCCTATGCTTGGTGTATTTGTATGTTGGGGGATATGGGATATGGGCTGGGATGCATAGGTAATGAGGCGGTTTCTATCTAATCATGAGGCCTCGGCGTTGGGGGTCATACAAATGATATCGGTAGGAAGAAAGGGGCGCAATACTGAAATAGCGTCTCCAATATACTTTACTCTAGCTCTAATAGAACAAATCTAGTCATTGAAGATGAAAAGCTTGAGCAGCAATCTAAACTTGCACATCGCATGACCAGGAATCTCAGCATAATAGGGGTGCTTTACTCAAAATATCTTGATAATGCCTTGAAAGATGACAACCTATGCCAACCCAGTAGTCCTTCCGTTGAATTCGCACGATACGCCTATATTACAGCAATGATGCAAATTACCCCTTCGCTCTCTCACATTTCTCCCACATGTCGTCTCGCGGCATGTCCGGCCTCCTCATTACTACCTCGTCGTATTAAAACTCCTGCTCCTCCTGGAAGAACATGCCGAAAGAGATAATAGTCCCGTAGATCAACAGTCCACCGATGATAGACATGACCATCGCGGGGATACCGATTAGAGCTGAGTGCGCGAGGACGGCGGGAAGAGCTACGAGGAGAGGGTGGGTTAGTTATATGTCATTTTCCTTATCGTATGCGTAGAGGTAAGGATATGGTGGTGACGAATATCTAAGTTCCGCATCCGCGCAACCCCAACCCCAACCCGAACCCCAGCACAGAAGAGAAAGAAAACAGAATAGCCGAAAGAAAGAAAGAGAGGAAGCGCGGAGCTCTTACCTATGCCCATGACGACCATGAAGCCGGTGCAGAAGCGACCGAGGTCCAGGACGCCATTCCCGGTGCTCTCGACGAAGTCGTCCGGGTTGGCGCAGCGCGTGGCGATCCAGTTGGGCACGGGAGCCAGCACGTAGGTGGCGACGACGAGGAGCGGGTAGTAGACCTTGTACAGCGCGCACGACAGGATGACCAGCAGGAAGCCGATGGCGAGCACGAAGGAGAGCGCGATGATGGTTTTGAGCCCCGCGGTCGGCATCGTGATCATGGGTATTGTAGGAGATACAGATACGGTTACGTGGAAAAGGGGAGGGAGACGGGGCGTGCTCCTAGAAGCGGTGGATGATGGTTCTATTCGGGTATCGGGGTTCGTCGATGATGGTTTGTCGGTGCGGAGGAGAGGGAAGATACGCGCCGTTGTCGGTAAGTGTGTATGGTATGGTAATGATTTGGGACCTGCGATGGTGTTACAGGATGTTGTCGTCAGACTCAGCCTTGGCTTGGCTCGGCTTGCCTACCGCTAGGTTACCAGGATTTTGGGGGCCGGGGGTTATAGCTTAAGCCACAGTCTAATCCGTCTAGTAGTATGTAATTTTTAGATTCAGTTCAGGTCCGTACATAAACCAATTATTTGTGGCTGAAATACGCCGTATATCTCGTACCTAAGTACCTAAGTAACCTACCTCCTGGGGGGTGTGTTACCCAATATTACCTAAGCCTTTGGAGCTAGGGTACTAGGCCCAAAGGAGACGAACGACGAAGCTCTTGAGCTGCCTTGCGGTTGCTGAACGTCCAGTCTGTAATTCGGGTAGTTCCAGCCTTGCATTTCCGACTCGAATATCCAACCTGCGAATACTTTCCCAACCTAACTATACCACCATTTAATTTTATACATTATACAAACAATAATCAAAATTATCTGAACTATACATACCGACATAATGTTCAGAAACAATTACGATAACGATTCCGTCACATTGTAAGCTCCTAACCTCGCTTCAAATAACCCTTGTCAATCCGAACCTCACTAACAATCACGTCCAGCTCCCCGCAAGGGAGAATATTCCAGGTTGAGTATGCTGCCGAGGCCGTCAAGCAAGGTTCAGTAGTGGTGGGTTTAGTCAGTAAGACACACGCTGTACTAGTCGCTATCAAGGTACGGACATCACAAGGAAACCTATTTATATTCAATCCAAAGTTAGAAAGCTAACATATTCCCCCACCACATAGCGAAATGCAGAGGAACTCTCGTCGTACCAGAAGAAATTGTTCGCTGTAGACGAGCATGTCGGTCTCGCCATCGCCGGCCTCACCTCCGACGCCCGCGTCCTTTCCAACTTCATGAAGCAGCAGTGTCTGGCGCAGCGCCTGACCTACGACCGCGCAATGCCCCTCGAGACCCTCGTCTCGCTCATCGGTGATAAGGCACAACTCAATACTCAGCACTATGGGAAGCGGCCGTATGGTGTTGGCCTTTTGGTAGCGGGCGTTGACGAGGCTGGCCCCCATCTATTCGAGTTCCAACCTAGTGGCATGACCCAGGAGATGCTTGCTTGCGCCATTGGAGCCCGCTCGCAGATGGCACGTACCTACCTCGAGAAGAACCTGGACAAATTCGCGGCGTGCGGTCGGGAGGAACTTATCCTCCACGGCCTGCGCGCCCTCAAGGAGACTCTGGTCCAGGACCGCACGCTGACCGTCGAGAACACGAGTGTGGGTGTGGTAGGATTGAAAGAGCCCGGCAAGAAGGGTCTCGAGTTCTTCAAGGTACACGACGGCGCGGAGGTTAAGGACTGGATCAACAGCGTCAAGGTGGACACCGAAGCAGGCGATGAACCAGCAGAGGGAGGGGAGGGCATGCAAGTAGATGAGTAAACAAGGCAGGGCGAAGGGAAAGGAGCAAATCATGCTATGGTATAAAGATACGAATGATGGCATTTCGCCCGGGTGTATGGACTCGGGAGGTGCTATATCGCGGCACCATCTAGATGTATCAATAGACGACAACAAATCACGAAGCAAGCCAAGGAAAGAAGAAGAAAAAAGAACCGTGGCACTTTGAGAGTTAAATGCAAGAAAAAAGTGATATCATATCATATTTCATCTTCCTCGTCGTCGAAGTCATCTTCCCGCCCCATCTCGTATAAAATCCGCCCCCCCTCGCCCGCCCCTATATCTGTCTGGGCATCAAAGTACGGTAGGACTATACCCTCTCTATCCCTACGCTGTTTCTCCGTCAACCCCAAGTTAAACGTAGTCTCCATGTCCCCTTCGCCCTCACCCCTACACCATCTCGATCACCGTCGCTGGGATCTCTAAACGCGGGATGGTCGGAGAGTAGATACACCCTGGAAGTCTGGGCCTTGATATCCTGTCCTACTCCTGTTGTCGACCGCGACGACACCAGGACAAACTTCTCCGCTACAGCCCGACCGCTACGCCGTCGTAATTCCATCTCCAACACGACCCCCGCGCCCGCCGCGGCCCGCTTCTCCACGCCCCCTAGCCCGATTAACACCCCTCCCGCCCCTCCGACAGCCCCCACTCTGGCTCCGGCAGGCTGCGGTTGCGCGCGCGCTGGCGCTCGACGGCTTGGTACAGGCTGCCGACGCGCAGGACGGCGGTCGCGAGGTGGCAGAGCGTGGTCAGCGGGTGCGGCTCGTACTCGCTGAGGGAAGAGGAGGGGGGGAAGATATGGGGGGTAGGAGGACCAGGGGCACGTCGGCGTGGTAGACGGCGACGAGCGAGACCGCGGGCGTGATCAGGCTGGAGAGGAATACCGAGAGGTGGGAGCCGGCGGTGCTGGCGATGGGGTTCAGGCTGTCGATCATCACGACCGTCTTGTAGGAGGTACCCGGGCCGCCGGAGGAGGAGGGGTAGTGCGAGGATATCTCGGCGCGGAGAGCGTCCGGGGTCTTGCTCCAGGTCTTGATGAATATGTCGGCTTGTGGCGGCTTGCGCAGGGCGCAGGAGGATAGGAAGATTATTTTGCTTTTGGAGATCTGGGGTAAGGTTAAATTGCTAGTGTAGGAACATGCTTGGCTTTTTGTTTGAAAAGAAGAGGGAAAAGGAGGGGGCAAGGCGCAACGGGTACCAACCTTGGCTCTGGTGAGGAACTCGTGGACTACGGGTGCTGCGCTCTGCTCTAACGTGTCGAGGATTAGTGTCAGAGGGCTGGCGCTGTCCCGTAGGTTAAGCAGTTTCTGTAGGAGTAGCAGCGCATGAGAGCGCGCGTGCGATTGTGTGGATGACGGCATGGCCGCGTTGGTATCTGGTGTAATCACAGGTAGAAGTTGAATATTTGCGATGATATTTTTGTTAAGAAAGTCCCGAGACTAGAGTTAGAATTAAGGTAGTTAGGTAGTTATCCGAATAACTATATCCTAACATAACCTAAAATGATTTGCATCCGCACTCGTATTGTTTAAGCTTAACCTAACCTAATGCCATGCATGTATCAAAACCTTCCATATTAAACTCTACCTTTATTACATAACGTTGGGTAGAGGCTAGAGCTTAGCTCTCTCCCCGCAGCGTACGCAGCCCTAATTGAGGAGTTTTAAGCGGCAGCTTATAGTGGGTTCCACTAATTTGCATGCATGTTGAGACCGGACCCGGGACATGGGACCGACCGGGGCGGATCTACCGTTGCAATTACAGGGGGTAATCTTTAACGTCCTTCGCTATTCTGTTTCTGATTCAACCTCTTCCGTACAATTTTCACATTGCTTAATATATGTATAAACGTGCTACAGCTTGATACAATACCGCGTAACCCTTGTTGAGGTTACTTAATAATCACGTTCTATTGAGGCCAGAGTAAACTTATTGTCATGAAGCGAGAATGGTAAGACAATGGCTGAGCTTTGCACTTTTGCCCTGGATGCCGAGTTCCTGCCTAGTATTCCTCCTAGCATATAGGGGAAGTAATTACGTTTATGATGAGTTAGTATACATGAGCTTCACAGGGTTTACCCTTCAATTGACAGCATGAAAACACAACTCACTTCCTTTTCTTGGCACAAAACATTACCCTCCCCCTGTCTTCTACCCTTGACTTTTCGTATTCAAGAGACGGAAGATCTTCTGAAGCTTTAACGAAAAGTAAACGATCAGATATTTATCCAATGAGTTGACATTATATCCAAGAATGAAAATATTAGAGAGCACAGTTTCCCCAGATATGGAGTACTCTATGTTTAACCATTATATTCTTATTGTGTCCCTATAGTTCACTCCTAGATCAATATACCTATCTTTAGCGGCACCATGACCGGCTTTTCGTTACAAGTCTTAATGGGCCTTTTGACCCTTGGTCTTGGGGCTACTGTCCCTGTTGACCATATATTGGAGACCCGCGAATTTGCTGCAGAGGCTGGTCTAACCATCACCGAAAACTACAGTCCACTTTGGAGGATCCAGCGGCAGCAGGGAACCTCCCAAGCCCTCGAAACTCGTCGGCGTATCCGGAGGAGTAAGGTCGTACTAAACGAGCTTGCTGAAGACCTGGACGATCAAGACGATGGCACACCTACAACCAAGCTTCGCCAGAATGAGTACATCTTACAAGTAGAAATAGCCAAGGAGAAGTTCTACTTGGTTGTAGATACTGGTAGCAGCGACACCTGGCTTGTTTCGGATGGGTTTAAGTGCCTAGCCCCTTTCTCCGGTCTGGAAATCCCTCAGAAGGATTGCTCTCTCGGTCCTACTTTCAAAGGAGACTTCCCTGGTGGGAAGATCGATAACGTGAATTTGAATATCTCATACGAGAGCGGCGAATACTTAAATGGGCCTATGGGATATGCTAAGTAATTACCTCCTTATCATCCAAGCGTCTCTGTATTGTGGCCTGACGAGATCTATCAAGTATCACCGTAGCCAGTGTCACTGTTCCAAAGCAGCAGTTTTCTCTAGTGAATGTGGCTGCGTTCCAAGGCGACGATGTGTCGAGCGGTATCCTCGGGCTTGGTTTGCGAGGGCTTACGGAAGCATTCAAGGGCAATGACCCCCGAAAAGATACTGCCGCTGACCTGGTCAATTATTCGCCCTTTGTCGAGACCATGGGTACCAGCAAGGCAGCGGACTCCATACTCGGCTTTGCCCTGTCGCGTAACGAGAACCGGTCATATATATCTTTCGGTGGCGTTCCCCCTGTCAAAACGGGAGAGTATACCACGGTACCTATTCAAAAGGTTGGGTTATTATAGACCTCGACATTATATTTTATTCGTTAGATATTCGACTAATCATTTGAATAGGAAACTATCAACGGTAAGACAGATTATTTCTTCTACAGTATCGCAGTCGACTCTATATCTTGGAACAGCAGCACAATCAGCCAGGAAGCAACAAACCTGCCTCACATGATCTTAGATTCTGCTACCACCATCAACCTGTTCCCGCTCAACGTAGCCACGGCCATCAACGACGCGTTCAAGCCTGCCGGGAAGAAGCTGGAAGGAAGCTTGGTCTGGGACATAGAGTGCGATGCCGTACCGCCTTCTCTCCACGTCGTGATCGGCGGGAGGTCCCTCAGGACTAGCCCCGGTAGCATGAAGATAAATGAAACGCTGTCCGACGGGTCCATACGGTGTCTTTCTGGAATCGGTGCTGGTCAGCCTGGCTCGTATATCCTTGGCGACACGTTTTTGGAAGAGATTGTTGCTGTGTTTGATGCTACGGATAAGAAGGAGATGAAATTCGCTCAGCGGTTGGATTAAGTTTTATGCTGTTCGCTGCTATCTCGATCAAGGACTGTGTACCTAAGTAATGCCTGTATAAGCTTCTGAGTAACCGTTGACATTTGAATTTAGTTATGGTTTATGTCAATGATTTAAGATAACTCAGGTACCTTTGTTGAATCCTCTTGTAGCAGGAATGAATTGGCCATCTGATACTTCTCTCAGGAAATAACAACGCTTGTGAAGGTGACATAATTCCCCACAGGTTGAGGCTGTGACGGGGAACTCGTTCTAAGTATTGGCCTGGATTTGATTAATTACTATTTTCTGTGCGTCTCCTAAATATTAATATGGAAAGTAAGATGGTATCAAGGTGAAACTAAAGTCGAGAGACTCAAGAGTTTTAGCTGGGTTTACTGCCGTGATATATCTCCGTCCAAGAGAGAGAACGGGATCTTGGGTATGTATAGAGCATTATGCTGTAAAGGTCCAGCACGTTACGATTATATTTATACAACGTCCCACCTTGAAACGAGTGTAGTCCAATACACTGTGTTCAATGACAATGTCCTAACAGGTGAGTCACCTGGAACCCCTCGCCAGGTCCACATCAGCTGCCAGGAGAATGTCAACTGATATCTATGAGAAGCCCCATATGTTAACGTCTGTACTGTCGTATAGTGGCAATGGTCCGAGGTACGATAGTAACGAAAAATTGTCATTCACAGATGCATTACAACTGGCCCTGCCTCCTTGACACTCAATATTGATACGCAGCAGATTAATTTCCACAGGTCTGCCAAGGCAAAAACATAAGAGGATATGTACCAAAACACTTGGGTGTTAGAACGACGTAACTACTGCACACCCCGTTGCCAATATCACGGTGCCCAGACCATTGCTCTACACTTTCTTCCTTCACTTCCCTTCGCGAATCTTTATGGCTATGCCATACACTTAACAAAGAACGCGTATAACAATAAAGTTTCATCATCAATGATCTCTTGTTCCATCATAACACTTATAAGACAATAAGAGAACAATACCATACAATCGATTATCTCAAGACAACCACTCGGCTTCGCATATTCGTCTACGGTAATCCCACCCATAAACACTCAAGTTCATCAAGTTTTCTGGTCATATCTCTGGGTATTAATTAGCCTCTAGAGTTACTCCTCAAACTACGTTCCAAGATGTCTCGGAGAAACGTTACTTTCACTCAACCGGAGGCCGATGATACACAAGTTACTGAAGAAGCACGAATCATCTACAAGGCGAGCTCACGTACTCAGAAGCACGATGATGTTATAGCCGCAACCGCAACGGCTAGGTACCAATTTCACCCTGAGGGTAATCCAAGACATAACTTGACCTAAATATTATATACATACACATGACTAACAATCATAAAGATCTGGAGCAAGCTATTGCTTGTCGCGCTGCTCGGGCCAATGGTAGAATCTCGCCAACGGACAGGTTCCTCAAGAACAAGGCTGTGAATTCGAGACGAAAGGCCGCCCACCAAGACCGGGTACACCAGCGTACAGTTGCTGCAGCAGCATCTTCCACATCTAAGGAGAACAATGGCGATGAACTCAAAGCCCCCGTGGCGGTAACCGCTCGCAGAGTAATTATCGCCATCCCCAGCGACTCGGAAGACGAGGATGAAGAGGATGAAGAGGAGAAACCCCATGTCGTCCGGCCACGCACTCCCTACCCCGGCCAAGGCAAAGCAAAGACTACTGGGATTACGGGCATCACCGAGAAGCTCAAGAAGCTCAAATTCACGACCGGCGACAAGGATAAGACGGGGAAGAAGAGGCACGGGAATAGATGGGCGTAAAGAATGATGGGGATATTTTTTGAGGGAAATTCGTCAGGCAACGGAGTGAGAAGACAGTGGGTGTATAGATAAGGGTTCATTTGGGGACACTGGGAAGGTCTTGGTCTAGATGTATAGACTTTAGATGCCGTTCATGTCATTGGCTGCAATGAAAAGACATTTTCTGAATCTAGCCCCTTTTTTCAGGGGAGGCTGAGAACAGGTCCCCTGACGCGAAATATATCGTCAAAAATATTCAGGCAGTTTTTAGATTTACTTTAAATGTGGCATTTGAGGATGTAGGTATGGAAGAGTATGGTACTTATGAGGATTATTGGCCTGCTTGGAGATGTCTGTCATTATTAGACAATTTATCCACTTATTGAGACAAGGGGCTGTAGTAAAGGACTTGGAATAATGTATTCAGGAGTCATCTAATAATTCTCTAAGCTCTCAAGTTGCTTGAGGTTCCATCCTTCTAGAAGGAGAGGGGCGAGATTCAGGAATGTTTGTGTACAATCTGTAGTACGTATTTTTCAACCTAACCGCCGACTCATCTCCGATGTTAGTGTTGGTAACCCGCCTGAATGTCTTCGTGTTTCATCCTACCCAATAACTTCGTCCTAAGCTATCCTGGCCGTTCTGTTGGTAGATTGTTCTACCAACAGTATATTGGCGTGATGGCCGTGTGACACTTGTTCATTAAGCCTATCTATGGCTACATAGACATAGCCTCTATCTTCGCATTGTGCATGTCTTGGTATTTCCATTCCCGCCTCCTCATATCTGAAAGACCATGTAGAGAATTTGTGTAAAATATGTATATTCAATATTTGTGTGGTGTTTCATGGTGGTGTGGTTCCGGGGACGTATAGGGGTTAGCTGGTACAGGTTAATGAGCAACCACATATATATCAAAATAGAGTAATTAATGTTCACATACGACCATAGGACCTGGAAAACTCGGGATCCCGTCCGCTCTCCCATAGATAAGTCAGGTACCGCCGGATCAGTAGTCGGGTCGGTGACGACCGGCGAATCCCCGGTGTTGTATGTTTTTTTGGTTCTTTTTCTTTCCGTCCGCCTTATTTTTCGTTCTCTAATATACATACATATATACAAAGGTACATACCTCAAATCATTCTCATTGTTTAGTACCTACTTTCGATTTTTACTAAGATCAAATAAATGATAGATAATATCTACATATGTAACTCTCAACGGCAGACTTTATGTACCTACCAAGTAGTTTTTACCGGACCTCGCGCACTGCGACATAGAATTGGTTGTATTGCCCAATCGAAACGCAACGATAACTTCGATTCAGTTGGTTGGATATGTGATTATATTGTACACTCAGCGGCCGGGTGGCTAGGCAGTTCGGCTGGCGAATTTAAAGCCTCACATTATTTATATCTAGGTAGTCTCGTATTTTCACCTTTTGTAACTAACCTTCGGGATTATCATCAGTTCTAAGCCTTGACGCCTCCTCTCTATAACAAATTATTCACTCTGGCCTTTATACGATGATCCCATGTCAATTTCATCAGAAGCGTGGGGGGCCCTTCCCAAAACTCGATGTAGAGATCTATGAAATCTCTTTACGACAGGTGTTAAACTTTCGGGATAACATGGTCGATACACAAAAATGCTATCTATGTGAATTAATTCTATTGGTAGAAGGCTATATACCGGGCTGGATGGAAGCGCGTTCGCATAACCCCAGTGCGTACGTCTTAACTACGATCGATAAGCAGGACGAATGCGGTCTTCAAAGAGTGAGAATTATTGCTACTAGTGAGTACGAACCGGACCAAGGGTTGTATGAGAGGGATGTGCTATGCTTATTTAATATCATTCGACGGCCAGCCGGTAGGTCTGATCAACCCTTTATGTGAAAGTCCTTGTTATTGAAGAGTATCTGACCGCCTGTTATTACTATAAGGTATTGCTACGGGCATACGAATGGTTCAGGGGTTCTCAAATCCAACTCCCGTGCCAATAAAGCCAGTATGGGAAGATATATGTCGAGAGTGGGATATTTTAGAGGATTCGACAACACAAGCAGCCTTTGACCGTGCTGCTCAATGGCTTACTTACTGTAAAAAGTATCATAAATCCTGCAACCCGCCAAATAACTTCGTACCTCGGCGCCTTCTTAATGTCGGAGATAGGGGCCAGATCAACGAGCCCTTTCTATTTGATCCGAGTGAACCAACAGAGTACGCATGCCTTAGTTATTGCTGGGGAAAGGATGCCGGAGATGTTCTCAAAACGACGGTATCCAATCTCGAGAACCATTACAAAGAAATCCCCTTCAATTCGATGCCTAGAAGTGTGCAAGATGCTGTTAAGGTCTGCAGGGGTATGGGTATCTTATACCTTTGGGTGGATTCCCTATGCATTGTTCAGGATGACTATGACGCCTGGTATCACGATGCATGTACGATGGATAAGGTCTACCTTAACTCCGAATTCACAATATTGGCGCTAGAACCGGGGAGCTGCAAAACAGGGTTTCTGGGAAAACAAAGATTTGGTCTTCCTGGGTGGCAACACAATCTTAAACTCCAGGGTTCATCGGATGAATTGATAGTCAGACCAGAAGCCTATGAAGAGGTGAAATATTCTTTAGACAAGAGAGGCTGGTGTTTGCAAGAAACATTACTCTCGCATCGGAGGCTCGGCTTCGACGGAAACGAAATGACTTGGGAGTGTTCATGCTGCAAACTTTGTGAGTGTGGACACTATGTTTGGCCGGGGAGCAGTTTCGCAAAGCACAATAATGAGGTGGGTATTGTGCAGATTGGTGCATTGTTAAAGGAAATCGCATTGCAGTCTGCGCCGGTACAAAAGCTGGGCACGAAAAAAAGTAATGCGTTCATCCGAGAGATGAAGTGGCTACTGGGAAACGTCCCGACCGACCATATCGATGGAGCGTCAGAGAGGATATATGAGCTTTGGAGACGGGTGGTTTCCAACTATTCCCAGCGTTCCCTTTCCCGACAGAGTGATAAGTTAGTAGCACTCGCTGGGCTAACGAACGTCATACAGCAAACCCGTCGGGATAAAAGTACCATCGAGAATGAATACCTTGCTGGACTCTGGAAGGCAGAGCTACCTTTTGAATTAGCTTGGAGGGTGGTCAACTCTAAATTAGGCAGTCCTAAACCATCCGATAAAAGATTCGATGCTGCGAATGGAGCACATTGCTTTCCTTCGTGGTCGTGGGCCTCCTGCAACGGGGTAATCGCGAATGATTCAACAACACCATTGTGGGCCTGGGCAGAAGAATCACCAGGGTATCGAATTAGAGTGAAGAACAAATGTCGGTTCAAGAGCATTGAGGGAATGACGGATGAGGGAACTCCTACAACTAAATGTTGCCGTATCCGCTTGGAAGAAGCACTGGTGCCAGTGGAACTAGTGATACATGAACGTGTGACTATTGTTAACATAGCTGACATACGAGAGATATTCGAACTTGAGATTCCCCGCGAGTGGCTGCTAGAAACCCCCCAGTCCGCCGAGTCAAATACAGAGACATTCGTGAGGACACAGGATGGACGCGAAGTCAAAATATGGCTAGATACAACTGCAGACTCAACAACGGGACGAGACGACAACCAACCCTCTTTTCAACCCTGTGGATTACAAAGTATTGACTACTGTATAGGAAATAAGGGTTGGGATTATAGCAAGGCTGAATATTACTGTTTTAGACTATTCTCCTGGGAAAGATATAGCGGAATATATAACCAGCGTGTGATACCCCAAACATGGTTCTTGGTATTAAGGCCATCCCACCGTGTTGAAGGAGCGTTCGAGAGAATTGGAATGGGGTTTTCACAGAGAGAGACTGGTCTAAGAGGATATATGGATGAATCAATAGAGATTGTCGACTTATTTGAAACGGCCAAGATAGAAGTTATTGATATTGTATGAAATCGTTAGTTACAGCAGGGGGGTAGCCTTATGTATAGCCCTCAAGCGGCACTCTACAAGCCTACAAACTTAAAAATGGTATAACGCAACAGCTAAGTTTGGATCTATGAGTTGCGTAGTGAGTGACTGCTACATTGGGATCAGAGTTGAGAATGTTTATAATACCTAGGGATATATGTCTTACCAACCAACCCCTTCTCTACATGTTCATAGCCGCTACGGAAGATGATACTTGCTTGTATGGGGTCCTTGGAAGGTTTCTGAACCCTCCAGAACAATTATAAATGTAGCTGGTTTGTGTTGGATCATAATTAAATTTCTATTTCGTTTCTGGCCTAGCAGTACGCACGTTACCCCAGAGACTGAATTTTAGCATTTTCATGGCAGGTTTCTGGTTGTTGGGAAAAGAAACCCCGCAGTATTTTTGGCTTAGATATATGTCTGCATGTTAGGTTGATATAACAAGGTTGATATAACGAGGTCGCTCAGATGCTACAACATGTAACAGAACCGCCTTGGGATTCAGGGGCAGAGTAACTAATATTCTAGAGATATTGCTATCTTGTTGTTGATGGAGTAACTGGTGTAGACCTCAAAGTCAAACACATTTTACTCTAAGGGTTTTCAGGATGCAAGAATTAAGATAATATTGGCCTCCTTTTTCATCACAAAAATTAGATTTCTACTTCGTGCTTCATTAGTTTATTAATTAGGGATATCTACACAGCTACTAGGTCCAGAAGTAATAACCACCGTTTAGCTCATCATCAACTTAACTATTTTTGACCTTAATCTAATGTGTTTGTACATCATGATTCCTAGAGTGTTAACACGCTGTAAGTCTAAGAAATGTAGAGTCTAGATTAAGTACATAAAGCGGTGTCGTGACATTAGATAGGTAGCAAGAGTTATTAGCAAGAGTCATTACGTGACAGTCATCAACTTTTTCCAACTTTGCTGAATGATAGCAGACAGTGTTATATTTTGGTATGGCGGACTAAAGTTGAACATCAGTCCATCCCCGTGGCTTTAATTTCTACTCAGGCTCTGGCGCAAGGCGTTGCCTAAGGATGCGTGCAGAGTTAGATTCATAAATACCTGGGTAGTTAACATGGACCACCTGATTCAGGCCATCAGTTATCAGAGTTACTGTGGTGACAGAACATAAGTCACCACGTCAGGCAGCAACCGAAGTTAGTTGTTCAGACTGCGTGACAGGTGACCGTCGCCGAGGAGATGGTTTCTGCCCGGCACTGTCGCCACCGCTCTACCTACCGCTCGACCTACCGCTCGAGTTACCGCTTTCAAATTTTTATTTAAACACGCCGCCCCTCCCCATTCTCTGGAATTGATCCTTTCACTTCCCAACAACTTTCCAATATCTTTCACAAAGCTTTGACCTTCCACAACTTCAATGTTTAGGGGCACCCAACCTTTACAGAGAAGTTAGTCAAACCCCATCAACCTCTTTCACACTTTAACTTATTCACTCCTCAATTACATCCAATATTCTTTAAATATTTTTCAACCATCCATCCTTTTATCAACTGTTGACCCAGCAGCTGCTCAACCTGAGCTGCTCGTCGGCGCGCGTTACTCCTAAACTATATCTTTTCGAGACACTCTTTCACACACAGTCATTGTTTAAAGAATTTCGCTACGACTGATTCAAGATGTCGGTACAGAAAAAGGCGAAGACAGACCTCACCACCGGCGTCACTACAGACGCAACTATTGCTGGTGCCAGCGCCGCTGCACTAGTGGTCGCTGCTCCCGCTGTCGCACCAGCCCCGGCCGCGGTGGCGGCTAAGGTGGACGGCGGGTCGACTCAGCCATCTAAGCATTGGACAGCTCAGGCCCCAAAGAAGAAGTATCGGAAGAACAGATACAGCAAGAAGAAGCTTCAGAAGGAGACACCCCCGCCTATCGAGACCCGCCTTTCAGACACCTTATGCCCTAAATGCAGGAAGGAAATGGAGAAGGAGAAGGAGAAGAGTGTCCTTGCACCCATTGCTGGAGGCGCTGTGGACGTTGCACCCGAGAAAGAAGAAGCTGCAGGCTGCCGCAAGACAGACAACGCGACACAAGAGTCCGTCGTAGAGACGTTCGACAAGCTTCGTCTTAACGTTGACAAGAAGGAGTTCGAGGAGGACATGAAGAAGTATGGTCTTAAGGGTCTGGCAGCTTCACGCTGGGCTTAAGCAGTTTCTTTCATTGGAGGTGAGTAGTCAGATGTATGCATTCTGTCTTTGGGGGAGTATAGCTTGACTGACATAGCATAGAGGATTTTGGTGCCTGGGAGGATATGCAGCAGTTCTATTCTTGAGAAGGAGAACTATGGCCTTGTGGCTGTCTCTGAGTGGTAGCTCCGGCTCCCGTGACTCCTGTCTCTATCCCTCAACTGCAAAACCCTGCCTTCTCACCAGCAGGACAATGAATGCAACCTCATAAACAGTTCTTTCTATGCCAATCACAGGTGAATTCTTGATTGTGATTTATGATTCACATCGTGACGTGCCTGATTGTCACACCAATCAGCGCTGCTGGGGGGATGAGTGCGCTGCTACGATACTGTTGGCGGTGCTGCCTCTGTGTCAAAAGATATAAGGAATATTACCTAACCTATTTAACTATCACTCAAGGCGACTTGCTATTATTCGCGAATTCTATCATCATAACGGAAATTTTGCCTATTGCAACACAACACTCAAAAGATTGTACAAGCAAAGTCCCATTCCCCCCGTGAGACGTAGGCGCCCGGGGGCTCTCTCCGGTGACCTTTTGATGATGCCCGCACCTCGTCAACCACACAACACGGAGGACTAAATAATTGTTGGTCTGGGCCTTCCCCCTATTTCTATAATGCAAAGTGAGTCAGTACTTTCTTGACAGACATGTGATTGCCGAACTAACAAATTCAGACGCCATTGCAGTTATTCAAACTACTGCTTCTACTATTATTACTATTACTATTAAATCGGCGCATTCTTAACGCCCCATCGACAGGCTCTGCGAGAGAAGCAGAAAGGCTATCTTGTGGTGCGTTCCCCTGGCTGGCTCTGGAAGATCAGAACGAAGACATCGCGGATCGTTCTCGCCGGGGGCCCAAAATATTTATCCCTTCTAGCGATGCTATATCAAAACGGAGATACAAAATCGGGACTATTCTCTCTCCTGTTCTCAAGCCTCTCTTTAAGACCAAGGCCTACACGACCCGCAAGCGTACGGCGTGGGCCGCGGCAAGACGTGCCAGGTCAGCGCTCAGCAGGCATCTATTGACTACACGGTCCTGTTGTTTCTTCTATTGAAGCTATAGTGTCTGGTACCTACTCGCCATTCTATTCGACGTGTGCGCTGGTGGTATCAAGCAGAGAGTTCAGACGAGTGATATTGAGCCTCAGGACATTATTTTCGACACTAAACCAAACATTCCACTGGAAACGGAAACTAATAGCGCAATTACCTGATATTAAACGAACGAATGGTCTTAATTAGTGGCTTTATTGTATATAGGGTATAGCAAATACAAGCCCACGCTCTAACATGAAACTTGACTTCTTCATATAGCATTTATGACTGAATGTCGAATTAAGAGTACCTAGATAAACTAACCACAGTTACTCATAATTTATTAATCTTCTATAATTGGTATCTGTAATGATGTCACTTGCCGTAGAGTAAAACCTCCCCTCTCCACGTAATAATTCTTCCTATTGCTCCTAGACTACTGCCGTGTTGGGCTGAGAGGTCGGTTAAATCCACCAACGCGGTTCATGTACTGGCGATACTCAGTCTTCTTCTCCTTGCGTACTGCCCCGGCGTTATTGCCTGGGATATGGGTACCCTTCGTTGTGCCGAAGCCCCCAAAGCCCATCATAGCCTGCATCGCACTTAGGCCGTCGTCTTCTTCCACCACCACATCATCGTCATCATCCTCTTTGTCTTCATCCATAGCGTCTCCTCTATCCGGGGTTTCGGTTCTTCGCTTTCTACTATCCTCTGATTCTTCCTGCGCGTCATGCTTGCTCCCTGTTGCGCTCCTACTGCTATTATCACGGCTGGAAGCTTGCTCTTCGTGCTGCTGCTGCTGTTGTCTAGACCCAACTTTGAACTGCAGCGATGATGCGCCGGCGTCGGGTTTGCTATTGTTGGGGCGCGGCCGAGTGGGGAGCGGAGAGTTGCTGTGTGAATGTGTATTGCGGTCTAGCCTACTGGGTGGGCTTCGAGCGGGTGATGCAGAGCGTCGTGGGCTTCGTTCCCGTCCCGAACCTATTTTCTAGTCAGCCCTCCTCCTAGATATTCTGAAACCTAGTCGCGAAACATACCTCTGGTTGCGCCCTCATCCCTATCGCGTCGCCTATCCCTACTATCCCTATCCCTATCCCTATCCCTTCCTCTCCTATCATGATGATCGCCTTCTCTAGCCCACACAATAGGGTGTTCTCGAGCTCTTTCGGGCTCACGACGGTCACGGTGCTTATCGCGGCGATCTTGTCGGGGCGATCGCGATCTAGATCGATAGCGACGGTCTCTGTCGCGACGGCCATCTTCGCGATCGCGACCGCGGTCATCTCTCCTGTCGCGCGTATCTGGTTCATGACGGTTGCGGCGTTCGGACTCGTCCCACATCTGCTTACTATCCGGGCGGTTTCGACGCCGGCGAGATTGATCGGCCATGATTCTTCTCCGCAGGATTGATCTACAAGATGAGAATTTAATTATGGATTGGGAAGGGTGCAAAGCCTGGTTGGCGTTGTCGATGATCTACAAAGGAAGAAGGCTCGGGTTATATTCGGGTATATTGTGGTTGTGTTTTACTTTGGTTTGTTTCGTAAAGAATCAGTTGTCGTCATGATTAGAAGAAGTCCTAATACAAAGCGCTGTGTATTTTGATTGGGCCGTGATGTTGTACGTATAATTACGTAATCACGAGTTATTGTTTTGGGAGGCTACTTAGGTACAAAAGGTAACCTCTACCATCAACCCCACTACCCCAGAAACTTCCCATCTGTGTACAACTTCAATACGCGTATTCTATGCGCTTACTCAACTTCGTCAACATATGACGGGGGACTTATGCCTCGTTGTTGCAGAAGCTGGGCCATTGAGTCTAGACCCAAATCCAACGCCTTTTTTAATACATGCGATCGAGTATATGCATCACCAATGTTTAGGTCTAGCAGTAGCGTCACCATAGCAGTATGCTCAAGCCAAACAGCTTCAAATAGCGGCCACCAGACATTGCCGACTAACTTGGCGCCGCTTTTAATTAGCTTGCGCACTATCTCAATGCTCCCGCTCATGGCTGCGGCTCGTAGTGGTGAGCCGCGCTGCTGCAATGTGTCATAGTTAGGATCGGCACCGCGCTCCAGTAACAGATCAACCACCTCTTCATGCGAGTACCGAGCCGCACAGGACAGTGGATTGCAATTAAGCCTTTCTCCGCCGTTGATATCAACACCTTGGTCAAGAAGATATCTTACCATGTCCACATTGCCTAGCTCGGCGTAACGTACCAAAAGGTATCGGTTGTCTAACTTGGAATCTTCAAAGAACGCTTGAATATACTTGAATGTTTCCGGAGTTTTGGCACATAGAAGGGCGGATTGAAGGTCTTTGCCCTGCTTAGAGTATGGATCGACATGGCCATATGGGCAGCCGGCAAAATCCTTGCTGTCGGGTGTTGCTCGTGAAGGAGGATATACTGCTAGACGGAGTATGTCCATATCTCCGCGGATTGATGCCCCTTTTATAGAGCCAGGTCCGGTTTTAGCTCTCCAAGAGTCGAGTTCAAATGGTCTATTCTCGAAATCTGGTAAGTGTTCCTGAAAGAGATTTAACATATCGGCATTGCCTGCCCATGCGGCGAGCTGCATGGGCGAAGGCATTAGGTGCCCGTTCACTGTTGGACAATGGCCCTCGGAAAGCAACTGCTCAGCCAGTGGGACGCAACCGACGTAAGCTGCTGCGCTTAAGAGATCCTGGCCTGGGTTTGGATTATCGCCATCGTGCACACGGGCCTCTCCGTAACCTTGCGTGCTTACATATCGCTCCAACGCGAGCCAACACAGGGTGCTGATCGTTTCCGTATACCCTGCCTGCGTTTGGCGAGAAAGACTCTCTGCTAAGTGCCGTATTTCAGCGAAGCACCCTGCGCTAGAATCACTTTCATTCTGAACGCGATAGACGAGATAAGAGTACCACAAATCTACGGCCCCATACTGCTTCCGAATATACCACAACTCCATGAAGTCGAGGTCATTATAGCGAGGTATAATAAAGAAGTCATCGAGAAGTCGCGACTGAAACAGAGCAGGCTGGAAGCAGTTATAAAACTGTCCTAACTTATCCTTAGCAACACTAGTTTAGTGAGGAAAGGGGGCCGACCAACTGCAGACAAGTTTCAACCTAAGAGCTCTCAGGATACCACGAGAGACAATGGCCTCAAGCAGGATCATATGCATGAGCTCGACTGGGAGGTTGAGTATATGCATATTCGTTCTCACAGGCGAGTTGCGAACCAGAACACTCTGTTCGTCTGGCTGATTATCTTGGTCCAGATTTGTAAGTTGGTATTTGAAATTAATGGGCATGGCTAGCGATTACTATGATGGTTATGACTGACAAACACTATGCGGCATTCAGTCCGAGTTGCGGGGGGAAGATGAAAAGTGTCGTAGTATGCTGACGGGCACGAGCACGAGCACGAGCACGGCCCCAACATTGATGTTTGGGGACGGGTACAACGCTGACTTTGAGTAATTCTGCTCTTATTTATGCCTTAATACGTCATAAGTGGTAGGTTCAGCCGCACTATTGATTCCTTTGAGCTTTGAAAAGGTTGAATTTGATCCTTATCAAATTCCATCCATAAAATCTATCGTGATATTTAATCACCATGACGTTTACCTTACGAGGGAAGTTGATATTTTTATTTCAGCAGACTGTAGATCTCTTCAGCGGTCTCGCAATCTACTTACTTTGCAATTGTAAAAGTTCAAAGTGCAATAACTTGAAAAGTCGCAAGGTCTTGTGATCAAGCACGTAGCCTCCGGAGCAGTTATTCCATTAGAAAGTTTGACAAACTGAAACAGGGTACTTTGAATCCTCTTGGCGTTGTTTTCTTGTGTAGAGGTGTGATATGATATCAGTTTTCTAAATAAAACAGCCGCTTGCGCAGGGCTGGCAGGGCTCTGCGGATGAATTGCCGTGCGTTGGTGGCTGTGGTACAACCGTACCAATTCTTCAAGCAGCCACTTAGAAGCTTTTGACAAAGTCAGCTCCAGCAGCGTAAGCCAACGCCGCACTAGTTATGACGATCAATATTAGATAAGCTCACCACCTACGTGTAGTATCAAGTCGATTGCTACAGGCAACATCGAATATGATGATGATTAGATGGAGCATGCTTACCATCTAGATCCTATTACCAGAACTAGCTCAAGCACTGAATCGGCATCGACAAAGATAGTCAAAATATGGCAAGCTCACTATCTACGTACCGACGCCAAAAGCACGGTCTGATACGAAAATGGCATCCAAAAGATGATCGAGATGAGGCAGAACTTACAGAAATGAATATATAAAGGCTCGAAAGGCTCACTTTTTTTCCAGTCTCTCCTCTCCATCATCATCAGCATCATCACTTCTACACCAGCCTTCTAGCTTCTAGTTCTTCAATCTCATCAACAAAGCTCTTCAGTCTTATAACTACCTACTTTCCAACTCACAAACATTCAAAATGCGCACCTCCTTCTTCAAAGCTGCCACCTTCGCCCTTCTCGGCCTCGGCAACATCTTCCCTGGTGTACTGGGTGCCCCGACTTCCAACGCAGTTGAAGAGGTAAGTTGACTCCTACTGTCCTCCATCTTGAATCTTACTTACATTAAATTTACAGCGCTCCGACGCACTAGCAGCCAGGGCTAAGGACGTTCCTGATATCACCAAGCAGGGATA
Organism: Entonaema liquescens; assembly: GCA_902805475.1. NCBI lineage: Eukaryota > Fungi > Ascomycota > Sordariomycetes > Xylariales > Xylariaceae > Entonaema > Entonaema liquescens. Next base: position 584,634 of record CADCSX010000025.1, on the reverse strand, counting down.
CAAGGTGGACGATGGCACTGGTTTCCCGAGGAAGAAGACCTACAAGGTCACCACTGAGCACTACTCTGGCACTCTTGACCTGATCCGAGTCGAGACCGGCAACAAGCTACTCGCCATCTTGGACGCCAACAACGACGAGGACAAGACTCCCAACCGAGCCAAGCTCCGCGACATCGCCATGTACGTGTACTCGAAGAAGGGCAACCTACAGCCCAATGAGATCGAGAAGGTCCGCTTCGAGGTCGTCGTAGAGAAGTCCACAAACGCCGCCATCAAGGCCGCGTACGAGAAACTCGACAAGGGCAACGACGAGTTCACCGTCAAGAGCAGCGACGACGGCAAGGAGAAGGAGGTCTTTGACAGCCTCGCTGGCACCCCCTTCGGCAAGATCGCTAGCAGCTACCACAGCGACTACAACGCCGGTGAGATCAAGGAGATCAAGATCGAGGATGGCCCGACCCGCCCCACCATGGAAGTCCACCTGGGCTAAATGGATGATGGTGTATGATATCTTTGTAAGAGTACTTATGTATTATATACATGTAACATTGGATTAGGTATACGGATTACGCTCGGCACATTGGGGCTGGGGTTTAAGCATGGTACGGCATAGCATGGATGGGTTTTCTTCTTGGGTTCTCTTCTCTTTCTATCAACTGGTTACTACTAGCTAGTTCTGCTCTCGAGCAGGAATAGCAACATGTCACTCGTTAGATACTAAAATAAAACGAAGCCATATTTAGGCTCAAAAAAGTCGAGGTGCCAAGATTCATGATAGTGACACATTCGTTTTATGCGGTTGAGCTATTGGTAAACAATCTCCATAGATCCTGATTTCTAAGCTTTGCGGAAAAGTGTCTATCATAGTCGAGACTCGTCTAATTTTATGTGAGAGATGGTTGTTTGAATGGCACGGCTATGTAGTGGTTTATTCCAAGCTGGTAAAGTGAGAAGTTACTAATTTGCTCATAGGTGGGATTACTTGATTAAAAACTGCTATAAATCAGTAAAAAGGGTCATGAGGATAGAAACAACTACCTAGATAAAACTGTTTTGTGTTTCGCCTAGAGAATATTTGTCAGATAGCATTTGATCCTTTTGCTGATGGTGTTTTCTTGATAGTACCTAAGTACCTGCATATGGGGATTCCCCTTTTCTTGGCATTAAGTAGATGCGAATAAGGTTATCCGTGAGGCTGGACGCCAAGACAGTCTTTGGTGGTGTGTCTTGGCGTCCGTACCTATCAGGTACGTACTGCGGTACCTGACCGCTAAACGGTAAAGAAAGCCGGGGTGGACCCTGACGTCAAATCAACTTTTTGGAAAGCTTCCCGCACCAAAAATCCAAAACCGTGTTCACTTTTTGAAGCTTTCCCAAAAGCCCGGGCCCGCTCTAGAAATACCGGCACCTTCGCCAATTGCTTCTTTCCAACAATTTCCAAAAATAGGGAAAGGATAGCTTTATTCGATGCCGTCATGATCCTCTCAAGTCAATTGACAGCTGTGCTGTCATTTCTGGTAGTGCCGTTATTCGCTCCGTTGGCGCTATGTCAAGCGGAAGGCGAGGGGATTCTCAATGCCGAAATTGGCCGCTTGAATAACCAGAGCCTCTTATGGGGTCCTTATCGTCCAAACTTGTATTTTGGAGTCCGCCCTAGGATACCCAAGAGTCTGGCCACTGGTCTCTTATGGGCAAAAGTTGATAACTATGTCGAGGTCCAAAATAGTAAGCTCTATAAACCTGCGGTATACCAAGGTAGAAGCTATAGACAGAATAATTAACTTGATGGTTTTAGGCTTCCGCTACACGTGTGAGCAACACGAGGGAATGGCTGGTTATGGATGGGATGAGTATGATACTCGGAGAGGCGGTGTACAGCATATTCATGATGCTGGAAACAAGATCGACATCACCACTGAGTTTGTCAAGATCCCCATTGGCACTCATGGCGGAAGCTGGGCGGCCCGAATCAAAGGCGAGCCCCGGGATGATGCACCCCCTGGCCTCCAGACTACGGTCTTGTTTTATGTTGCCTCGGAGGCTCTAGGCGAAATGCTTGAGATTAACAGCGAAGGCGACCAGCTTGGATTCGATGGCGATGTGTCTTTCGTTGGCAAGTCCGCGGTTCTGGGTGACTATAAGCTAGTCGTGACTAAGGGCACGGGCGATCATCCCAACAGCAACCACGCTATATCTAGCAAGAGAGACCTTACCAAGACGGTAGTACAGTCGTTAACTGTACCCGAGGAGCACTTGTGGCAGGCCAAGCAGATTCTGTTCCAGCAACTCAAGGCTGGCGTGGACGAGATCATACAGGAATATGGAGCTGAGAATGCACCGCCTCCCTGGCAGGTTTACCAACTCCCAAACAAGCCGAACCCTGGAAATTTTCACCTTGTCCAGAAGGTATTCGAGGGAGCTTTCGAGTTTGATATCCTATTCTCTAGCGGTTCAGCCGGTAAGGACATTACAAGCGAGGATTTAACTCGGGAAATCAAGTCAACGACCGAGTCCTTCAACGAGCGTTTTGTCGACGTCTTTGCACCTCAGGCTCCGTTCAATGCTGACAAGTACCGCAAATTTGGACGAAGTATGCTTTCCAACCTTGCCGGAGGCATAGGGTACTTCTACGGAAAACATGTCGTTGATCGCTCGTACGCTCCCGAGTACGACGAGGAAAACGAAGGGTTCTGGGAAGAGACCGCGGAAGCCCGTGGCCGTAAGCAAGAGCAGCTCGAGGGCCCGTACGAGCTCTTTTCCAGCATTCCATCACGACCCTTCTTCCCTCGTGGATTTCTATGGGATGAGGGCTTCCATCTTATCCCCATCGCTGACTGGGATATTGACCTTACCCTCGAGATTGTGAAGAGCTGGTATAATCTAATGGATGAGGACGGCTGGATTGCACGAGAGCAAATCCTCGGCGAAGAGGCCCGAAGCAAGGTGCCTCCCGAGTTTCAAGTTCAATATCCGCACTACGCCAATCCTCCGACGTTATACTTAGTTCTCGAAGCTTTCACCGAGAGGCTACAAAAGACAAACGGTAGCCAGCACGTGGGTGAGAAGGAACACCTCACACCAGACACCGTTCTAGAAAGTGCTCACGTTGATAACCCTTCTTTGGGTATTGAGTACCTTCGCAGTCTATACCCCCTTCTACGGCGCCAGTTTTTATGGTTCAAGAGGACCCAATTTGGCGATATCAAATCGTACGACCGACAGGCGTATTCTAGGAAAGAGGCCTACCGTTGGCGTGGTCGATCGGTGCAACATGTACTGACAAGTGGATTGGACGACTATCCCCGACCGCAACCCCCACACCCCGGCGAGTTGCACGTGGACTTGATGTCCTGGATAGGCATGACAGCTAGGGTTCTAACGAAGATCGCGGACTTCGTCGGCCTCCCCGAGGACGTTGAGGAATACAACAAGGTAATCGACGGCATATCGCACAACCTCGTAGACTTACACTGGTCTGAGTCCGATGGCTGCTTCTGCGACGCTACGATCGACGAGTTCGAGGAGCACACTCTAGTCTGTCACAAGGGCTATATTTCCCTGTTCCCTTTCCTACTAGGCCTCCTCCAGCCGGACGACCCCAAACTTGGCAAGCTCCTCGACCTTTTAGGTGACGAGGAGGAGCTATTCAGCCCCCACGGAATTAGGAGCTTGAGCAAGAAATCCGAGTTCTACGGCACAGATGAGAACTACTGGCGTAGCCCTGTGTGGATTAATATTAACTATCTTGCTATCGTGCAACTCCGGGTAAGTTAAGCCATTAGTTATCTCCCTTTCCCCTCTCCCGTACTCATTGACTACCCTCACCTACTCCCTGCCCTTCCCATTCTATATATAAATCCCAATGCACTACTAACTATTTCATTCCTAGAACTACGCCACCCAAGACGGTCCCTTCGCCGCCAAGGCCAAGACCCTATACGCCAAGCTGCGCGAGAACATCGTTGAGACGGTGTACCAGAGCTGGGAGGAAACGGGCTTCGCCTGGGAACAGTATAACCCGGAGACCGGCAAGGGCCAGCGCACGCAGCACTTCACGGGCTGGACCAGTCTCGTCGTGAAGATCATGGCTCTGGATGATCTGAGCTCCTGGTCTACGGGCGGAAGTGCCCCGCAGAGGGAGAAAGACGAGCTGTAGAGCTGTATCTGCGAGACTTTTCTCCACATAGAACGCGATAGGCGCGCGTGGAATGAATTTACGCTGGGAAAGAAGGGGGGGAATAAATACGCCGTAACGCCTGGATGAAATGCCAATGACTATTAAGATGAACGATATGTGATGCCAATGATTCTTCAAAAACGCAAAATGAGCTTTTGAAATATAATACGAGTGGTTTTTGTCTTTCTGCTATATATGGTATCCTATCCTATCCCATCCCATCCCATCTTATCTAATAAGCGAACTCTATGATGAATGAGCCGCGATACTCCCCGTCCTGTATCCTTTCTTTTTCTCGTTCCTCTAATGCATCGTTGAGTCATCTAACCCATTTCAAAAGGGGCTCTCTTAATCATGATATATACCCATCCACCCACCCACCTACCCAGATACCCAGATACGCCCGATATGACAGATATATAGGTAGTAAAGCAAATATATCCTTCGTCCGCGGATTTCTTATCCCCATCACGCCTCATCATCAAACACCCCCAACGGCCCCTTAAGCTTCGTAAACATCTCGTCGCGCTCGCCCTCGGCCGTACTCAACGCAGTGACCGCGCCCCCGGCACCGATATGCCAGACCTCGAGCTCCTGGCCTTGACCCTGGCCCTGCCCTGCCCGCGTCTCGTCGTCCCAGCGGAACAAGCTCCGGATCGTAACGCTCCAGTCGCCGCGCCCCGCGGCATCCATATACCCGACGACGCCCGAGTACAAGCTGCGCTCGCGGCGGCCCTCGATGTCCTGGAGGATCTCGCAGCTGCGCTTCTTGGGGGCGCCGGTCATGCTTCCGGGGGGCAAGCTAGCAGCCAGGACGTCGAGGCCTGTTACTACTACGCCGCCGTCGTTATTTGTATCGGGAAGTCTGCCTTCGACGACGCTGATCATTTGGAACACGCTCGCGTACTCCTCGACGATGTTGAGTTTGGGGACGGCGACGCGGCCGGGGCCGCATACCCCGTGCAAGTCGTGCCTTACGAGATCGACAATCATGAGGTTCTCGGCTTCTTCCTTGGGTACGTGTAGGATGGCCTCAGCTTGTGCGAGGGTCGAGACGGCGCTCGACTTACGCACTGTGCCTTTCATTGGACGCATCGAACATAGACCGTCGGCGCTAAACTCGAGAAACCGCTCCGGCGAGCTGCTGATTAGCGTTGCGCCGCCGAGTCGGATGTATGAACCGAAGGGTGCGGGTTGGCGCGACCGTAGAGAGCGGTATAGCTGCCACGAGGTCTGGGGTGATTTGCCGGGCTCAAGAGGCATGAGGCGACAAGATTCCATCGCTGAGGAAATTTTCGGTCGCGTGATATGCGTCTGATCGGTTAAGCACAGTTCATAAGAGTCTCCCGATGCGATGAAATCCTGACATTGTCGAACTTTTGACTCATATTCCTCCGCGCCCGGCACTTGTATCTGCGACTTCGCAAATATGGAATCTGGCGTCGATGGCGGCGTGAGTTGGCTGAATTGTGTACGCTTGTTAAAGTCTGCGCGAAGCCCATCTGACCAGATGGGTGATGTTGAGAGTTTTTCAATAATAGATTCCGCCCAGCTATTTCCGTTCGACCCTTTGGGCGATAATTGTTGAATGCGCAAGGTCCCTTTTGTGTGATCTATTACAATACTTTTGGTAACCCAAGCGAAGCAAAGATCCGGTCTGTTGTGGTGACGTCTCTCTTCGTGAGCTGTAACATCAATGCCTTCCAATCCAAACTCGTAAGTAGTATAGCCCATAAAACCCCCCAAGAAAGGCGCCGAATGCTCCTCCGGTATCACTCTACGCTTGGTCCAAAATTCAGCTAATAGTTGCCATATGGTTTGTCCAGGGCTGAAATGAATTGTTTCGTAGGCTCCTTGTGAGGGAGGGTATTGAGGATACGAGTAGCGTACCGTAGCATGCTTATCTCCTGTCCTGTATTCCAGTTTCAAGGTCTCATCGACATCTAGGGCAATAATACTGTAACGTCCTCGCACATCAGCCCCAATTCTATTTGCTTTGGCGCTTGCAGAGTCGAGGATGATGAAATCCCTCTTATTACCCTGTAGTATCTCAACGATGTCCGGGGCTTCAATGTGAATCGGGAGTTTTATAGTTCTCGAACTATAGTGGTGATTTATTCCCAAGGAAACCAACTCGCTGCCGCCATCCACCCATGATGTGCTATTATTTCCACCGTTCCCATTGGAATTCAGACTGTCCTTGGCACCGTGTATACTGGATTTTGGCAGTCTACTGATAGAACCGAGTGTAACAGGGTTGGGGTCCGTAATGCGGTTGTTCGCACAATTCCATCGTATAGCTTCGCTGAACCAGTTCTCGATTACTTGATGCCCTGTTGGTTCTGTACATATTGACTCGGGGTGATATTGCAAGGCCCAAAATGGTCTGTTCCTGTGTCTCATACCCATAAGGATTCGCTCTATATAGCCACCCCGGTTTTCATACACCCAGGCCAAGGGAACAATGTTCGGCAAATGTGCAGGTGAATCCCATTTAGACGCCGTCCAATTGTCCGCAGATATCGAGTCTTGTCCGATATCCGCGCAGAGGCTATGGTATAATGTTGCTTTAAAAGGTGGGACACCGTGAAAGATATTCCGTCGTGTAAGCTGGGTTGTTCAGCAGCATGATCGATTTCCCGAATCATACCATGAAGGCCGGTTTGAAGCTTCTTCACAATACCGCCACAACTGACAACCAGGCTTTGGAAACCCAAACATATTCCGAGAACCGGGACTAGATGCGCTGGTTCGAGATCCCATATGTACTTCATCAGCCCCACATCCTGAGGTAAGTCAGGCGATCCGGGCCCCGGACCGCAGACAACAGCATCATAGCGACGCAGTAGATCGGTCAACTCCCTCGCAAAGTTCGGCGCATGCGGGCAAAGCTCAGGAGGATCAATGGGTAAGATATCAACATGAGCATGCAATGTCGTTGTCAAAAGAGAAACGATATTGTTACTAAAAGAATCATAAGCGTCAATGAAGAGAATCCTCGGGTTATTCATATTGGTGCCTGTGAGAATATGCCAACCTCGGCTTGGTTGTACATGATGGTCTTTTAACACCACGATTACACGTATGTAAGGGTATATAACCCCAGATTTGTAGAGCTACTTATCTTATTCGCCAAGAATAGCTGAGAAATATTGACCTAAATTATGTAGGTGAGCTAGTATGAATAAGTAAGCCTGACTTAGAAGAATTTTCTTAAGGGATTTAAGGGATTTAAGGGAAGGCGTATGCACCGTTTGTTTGCAGCTGACAGCACTAACATAGGCCCTAACATAGAGCGGCTAACATTTAGTACTCGGTACGGAGTACCCTTTAGTCTCTTTTAAAAAAGGGGCGAGAATGACGGATGGTAGACCGAGAAGAAGCGGCTTGAACCGAGCCTCCGGAACCGCCGCGATTTCTTATTTTCATATTGGTATTTTCCCATTGCCAGAACATCATTTAAGTCTAAAAAGCCTCAATTTTATGTGCGTCTACTAGTAATCGTCTCGGTTATACTATTTTACATAGAGAGATAAAAATTGTTTTAATCCTTTTACTATTTCAACTATCCGGTAGTAAGGACGGGGCTCAATCCGGAACCAATCGTGACTCGATAATCACCAAATTATCCTAGAGGCGAATTCTTATTTTTTTTTTTTCTAAAGTCCACAAGCCGAAGACGAAATGAGCATGATGCATATATGTCCAACATAGGGAAATTTAAACCACAAGAATAATTCGATGCTTGTAGCGTTTACGATAATATGATCTATCACTTGACTCGCAATTCCTATAGACTCGAATCCGATATTGAAAGCCGAGCAGCCTGACATCGCAAGTCTTGTCCAAGGTTACACGGGATCGGATACACCAGTTTCGCATTGCGTGGAATTGGTGGAGCTATCTTAACAGATATTCGGTAAATTCTGCGCTAAATATCAAGGTATGGCTTTGGTGATGTTTCTAATGCAATGGCCCCTTCATTCGCTTCCCCAATCTAAGCCATAACGCGCGTCTGAGACCTTGTATTCCCGTAAGGCCTTGAGCGCACCTTCGGCATCATTTGCCGTAACCAAAATGTCTGCATTACCCCCCTTAACGAAGCCTTCGCTAACAGCCGTCTTGATCCATTGCGTCAAGCCGTCGTAAAACCCGTTTATATTCAGTAAGCAGACGCCCTTGTCATGGATACCCAGTTGGTTCCATGTGGCCGTCTCAAGCAGCTCTTCCATCGTACCGTAACCACCAGGGAGCGCAATGAAGCCGCTCCCTGGCCCTCCTTCGATTACTTCCTTCGCCATCATGTGTTTTCGTGTATGCATGTCTTTAACAACAGTTGTCCGGCCGTAGATTTGCTCTTCTGGAACGTGATAGCCGTTGGCATCCTTACTTGTCGAATACGTAGCATCTCGCTCCCACTTGACTAACGCTTCTGGGATAATACCGTGGACGGCGTCGGGACCTGCTATAGAAACTATCGTTTTGGCTACTTCTCCCATCAACCCTACTGTGCCACCTCCGTATACTAGAAATATAAAAATTAGTTACGCTCAAAAAAATAATGTTTTCTATGCCGAAATAAAGAGCGAGCGAGGCGACAAAGAGTATACCTAAAGAGATGTTGTTCTCTGCCATTAGCCTGCCCAGTTCTTGAGCTGCTTTAGCATAAGTCGGACTGTTCCCGGGCGATGAGCCGCAGTAGACGCAGATCTTAGCCGGCCGCGGGGTGGCGTTGGAATTCGGACCGGACGTCATCGTATTACAAACCTCGAAATGTCTGACTAGGGTGGGGGTCTACCGGTATAGGTAGCTAAGACGTTGGAATGTGAAAATGTAAAAAGTGAGTTGGGCTATATATTAAAAGGTATCCTAGGCAAAGAAAAGTGTTCCTTAGAGTCGGCTACCAAGAAGAGAAGAAAAGCGAAGAGTTGGGCATAAAGCGGAACAAACTCGAACTACCAGGAATGATGGGCGGAAGCAAAGGTTTTATGTATGATACGTGGGAAAAGCTAGAGAGAGAAGCTGGGCACGAAGAGGCGAGTGCTGTTTCGGGAGGAATGTAAGATGTCGAGTCACTAGCACAAATCAAACCTCGCAAACAACGATAGCAAAGTATAGAAGCGCAATGAAGAAGAGGTGTTTGTGTGTGGCGGGAAGCGGCATCTGAATCAAAGTCAAGGTGGGACTTGGGCTTTGAAGTTAATGAACCCCATTTTGGTTACCAATATTTTTTATCTCTCTCTTGCTAGGCTCGAGTCACTAGAGTTCATCTCACCAATGACGTAGCTTATTAGTCGACAATAATGAATTTTTGGTGGCATGGCAACATGGCCAGCAACCTGTCAGTCTGCCAACAGGGGGTTGAGCTGTAGGCTGTATGAAGTAACAAGTAAGATATCTTCATTTGCCGGGGCCAATTATAAAATGGGCCATTGTGTTGCTACATTATATGTATTATGTATATATGGCATATGTATGAGTGAGAAGTGAAGAAAAAATGTCTTAGGCGCGTCTTGGACTGCTTTGGGTGTTGTACACCCAAGCCTCGAGTCATTGGTCACTTCCTTGCCAGCTGACATGAAAATGGCTTACGTAGCTGCGAAAGTAAGGCAATGTCACACTTGACAAGTCAGCGTAGGTTTACAGGTACCTTCGGTATGCATAGGTAGTACCCAAGTACCAATTAAAACTCATGGAAGTGGTGACTGAAGCTTGCGGAAGTCTAAAGGGTCCTGTTGTTCCTGCTGTTCCTGTTGGTTTTTCTTTTTTCTAGGTACAGGCTTATGTCGTGCACCATCATCGGCTTGTGATTCGCCGATCTTACCGCTGTCGGAGGGGTCCAGGCCAACCAGAGCTGGCTAGAACCTAATCGACCAGGATTGCGATACCTCCAACTACACACGTCTTATCAGAAGTGTGTACACTTTTCTTTTTTTCTTCCTGACGACGTTCTACAGAGGCATTCAACCTCTGCCTAACTCATTGCGATCCCAACTAAGCGTCATCAGGGTCGCATCCATATTATACAACTACTGCCGCATATTTGTTAAGTGTGTATTACCGGCTGGGCATCATAATTGAGATGCCTGAAGCGAACGCCGCTCCCGCTGGGGATGCTCGTGAAGGGCAAGGCGTAAGTAATCGCGTCACAGCCTTGTTTTAATACCGAGTTGAAACCGAAGCTAACATCACTTTTTATTAGTCGATAGTTGGGAAGATCGTTCAAGGTTTAGCAATATGGATTGGTATGCAATTGTTGATGAGGCAGTTGACAGGTGGCGGCAACAAGACTCAAACGGATACTGTTAAGGATGCCTCTGGCAATACTGTACAGGTTCCCGCAAATACTGGTGATATACCTGCCTACCAGCTTCGCCCGAAAACTCTCGACGAAGGCGCCGTTTGGAACCCTATTCCACAGAGGCTTGCGCCTATCTGGCCCGATGATAGCTCCGTCGATATTGTTGTTACCCTCTCACCGTCCTTTATGCCTACCAAGATCTCCGATGTGCCAGAGGAATACATAGTCCTTAGCGAGAAGAAGTTCAAGCTGAGCAACTCAAGTGACACCCGAGTTGCCGAAGGTAATTTCCATGTGCCTCCGGCTGTTCAGAAGAATGGGACGCTCTGGGGACACTTCTATATTGGATTGACGGGAGCCAATCTCGACCCTAAAGAGCCGGGTTTCGATACCGCGAAAGCCTTGCATTTCGTGTACCCCATGACTCAATATATTCCAAAGAAGAAAGAAGCAAAGACCCGCAACTTGTTGGAGGGACGCCCCGAAGCTGAGGACGTCGTGGAAGAACCTGAAGAACAAATCTCTGGACCGATCATTGCAAATTACTACCATCCCAATACTAGCTTATCGTTTGTTACTGGTATGGGTGTCTTGACCTATCCCCAACTGCAGCCGGCTGTCAGACAATTCGTACATGTAGAGGTAAGACCCTAACTTCATTAAACCTAAGCGGCCATGTTAATGCTAATATTCTATAGCCTACGGGTGCTCGCGATGGTTCCGGACAGAACTCCTGGTATTGTATGTTGCCCCTGTATCTCTAATGATTTGGCACAGGCGAAAAATTAAAGGCTAACATCAGTTGTAGATCCCATTTTATACGTCAATACTTTCTGGCAACTTAAGAGTCATATGATACTTCTCAATGAAACGGTCGAGACACTACCTATACGTTTTGACTTAGGTAACCTCAGGGGCTTATTTTTCAACATCATGGCCACGATGGATTTCAACTCTAAACAGCAGCAACTCCAAGCTGCGTATGGTGCGCCTATGCCAGGCGGCGGCGACGGAAGCGAGATCGAGATGATCAAGGAGATGTTCTTGGACACGAACCCCTACCTCATCGGTGTAACAGCAGTAGTGAGCATTGCCCATCTCTTTCTTGAGATGCTCGCCTTCGGATCCGATATCGCCCATTATCGCAAGAAGAAGGACAATGTCGGCATTTCAGTTCGCTCGATTTTGGCCAACGTTTTTATGCAAACGGTCATCTTCCTATACCTAATCGACAATTCCCAGAATACTAGTTGGATGATCCTTGCCACTCAAGGTATTGGTATATTCATCGAATTCTGGAAGATCACTACTGTTGTCGATGTACGAGTGCGACCAGCTCCACCGGGATCATTGATACCTTATCGGATTGCGTTCGAAGACAAATATAAGCTTAGTGAGACAGAAGAAAAGACGAAGGAGTATGATGAAATCGCATTCAAGTACATGTATATCGCCGCGGTTCCTCTGCTCATCGGTTATGCCATTTGGTCTCTGGTTTACGAATCTCACAAGTCTTGGTACTCATACATCCTCACGACTCTGGTAGGATCCGTGTATGCATACGGTTTCTTGATGATGGTACCCTCGCTTTATATCAACTACCGACTTAAGAGCGTTGCCCACATGCCGGGAAAGGCAATGCTTTACAAGTTCCTAAACACTTTCATCGACGATCTTTTTGCCTTCACCATCAAGATGCCGTTCTTATATCGACTCGCCACCTTCCGGGACGATATCATCTTTTTCATCTACTTATACCAGCGCTGGGCGTACAGGACTGACTACAGCCGGGTCAACGAGTTCGGTCAAGGCGGTGACGATGAGCCCGAGCAGCCTAAGGCTGAGCCCAAGTCATTACCCAACCCTGAAGCCGTTGCCGAAACAGTTGGGGGTGCCGCAAAGGCCAGTGGCGCGGACACTGGCGCGGCGAAAAAGAGGAAGTAGAGAGATGCTGGTTTCGGAAGATAGCATGTTTACGTGCGTCTTTGGGATACAAAGTCATGCATGTTTAATTTAGACATATAGAAACGGAATGCTGCAGCGTACATGGTTATCCTAAAGAGAACCGCCCCTAATTGGTTACACTTAGTATGTTGTGTCGCACACGTTAATAGTGTGGTCTACATGTAATTGCACTATATGCCCTATGATGATGCATCTGGATATGCACATATATATTGGGCAGATTCCGGGGTGCGAGATATCCTAAATTCGTACTGTCGCCAATCACATGCATTATGTAATTTGTAATAAATCATATATCAGCCCTACGCATATTCCTGTAGCATATCGACTGATCGCTAGAAATTAACTTAGCGATCCAAGCAATTCCACGCTAGGCCAAATCTATACTAAATTGAAGTTTATGTACGAAATATACTTAAGTACCATGTACATTTATGTAGGTCTAGTCATGTCTAGGTAGGTACCTAGGCTATTGGAGCTTCTGTTCCATGCTCGTTGTACAAGTAACAGAATTCGGGACGACAAGGCGTACCGCCTTTCCTTTTCTTCCTTTACATCTGCTCTGCCCCCAACTTACAAGAAAAGTATTTAAAACAACGGCCCGCGGCATTCTATAGGCAATAGAAACACGCTACTACTCCTTAAACTCCTTGATAACGGTATCTTATCTCCCCCCGTCCCTTGCAGTCGGCTGCGAGTTGCCGGCCCAAATCCGTGTTCCCGAGCTTTAACTAAAACGACATTTACGTAGGTGGGAAGAACTTGGAACTATCTCCCTTTTTTTAAGTTTTGACGTTTCGCGACGTCCCGCAAAAAAAAGGAAAATAAAAGAGACTAAATAGAAGACTAAAGAGGTTTCTCGATTTTCTGGGCTACCTTGCATCTTCTTTTAAGCTTCTCATCCCACCCACTTTTTCTAGAAGAAGACGGAGGAGGAAGGGGACGAGGTGTATATGTGTCTGTGTGTGTGCGTGCAAGATCGGATTGCGTTCACGTCAAGGAACACAAAGCATAAGGCGACTAGCCGGGTAATTCACACACCCACCCTCTCCGCCGCTCTGGGAGGAGAGAGTACACATTCAGGTAGGACATGAGCCACGAGACCGTTGGCTCGCTTCTGGCCGTCATTGCGAACTCGCTTAACGATGGCCTACGTATCATGATGTTCGCCGACAAGCGCGCCTGGGGGTCTGACGAGTTCGAGCAACTACGCCTGCTTGAGGAGACTCTTGATGAAGCCAAGAAGGATTTCCAGGAACTACCTAATCTTGTTAACGGGAAGTTTTACTATGAGAATGACCGTATAGGTATGCTGACCAAAACATCCCCTTTCCATACACCATACATACGGCCGTTACATGTTTTATACGCAATGGTCTACGTATATACCGTTCCCTATTTCTGAAGAATACCCCTCGCTATAGCTGGCTCCCTGAAAGAGAAGTTGACCTAATAAGCCTAATTCTATTTTGCGCCTCCAACAGACGAGACCCTCGAAGACCTCCGTATCCTATGCACGCGGTTCGAGCTGCACACGCAGACCTTCAAAGACTGGGTACGCCACGGCGGGCCCATCAACCCGTCTTGGGCCCACGAAACGACCCTCCTCCGCCGCGAGCTGCACCGCGCCCAGTGCCGCGCCGCCAGACGCATCTACAGCGCGCAGCAGATCGAGACGTCGGCTGAGAGCGTGCGGTGCCTCGGCGCCCTGCAGGTATACCGCGTGCAGAAGGAGCGCGACGTCCGGGTCGAGGACGAGCGCGCGGCGTGCGCCCAGACGGGCCACTTCGAACGCTATGCCGACAGAAACGTGGCATTCGTCTGCGATTTCTGCGACGGCTTCTTGGTCTGGGAGGACCTGCGCGCCGTGCCCACTACCCGGATAACTCAGCCTCCCCCGCGCAGCAGCAGCAGCAGCGATCTCCCCGCACCCGCTACGAGTAGTACGACGAGGGTTACCAATACTCCTACGACTAGTACTAGTCCAGATAATAATAATAATAGTTATAACGGTGATGGTGAGGCCAATCCGGCTATCACGAATTGGCAGGCCCGTGGTATCGCGCTTTCGAATGGCGAGCAGAAGACGATTGTTTTCGCGCCCGTGGCCGTGGCAAATCACGTACCGCCAGAAATAGGCGAGTGGCAGTCGCGCATCCTATGCCCGCACTGCGAGGAGTACTACTACGAAGAACAAGGCGATGACGACATGGAGCGTATACGGTACACGCAGGGTCGGGGGTTCGAAAGCGTTGCGGCTTTCCAACAGCATCTAGAATGGAGCCATGCATCCATAGTACCGAGTGCTTCAAATTGCAGGGTCATGTGAAGGAATAAAGGAAAAAAGGACGAAGGAAAGGGAGGCTATTTGAAATCCCAGATTGGGAGCTTGATTATATCACGGCGTTCGGAACCTATGCATTGAGGGTCAATTGGGTCTTATTTAGGTACCTATCATATACCTAATCCATCGCAGGTCTAGACAGAGCAAAGGTGTTCAGGCGTCCATGAGAAAAAAACGGAAGAAGGGAACCGATTACGCCCCTACATATAGATAGATATCTATGATCAAAGCCTATAAAGGGAGAAACGCAGGCTAAAACATTCAACAAGCCGAGAAATGGAAAAGGAACTCCAGAGAGTGGTCTGATTAGTTTGGATATTAGAACTATAGTTTTGTTGGGAAGCTATTCTAAAGACTTCCCAGATGTAGTAGTAACTACGTAAAGCTACTGTCCTTCTCAAGTCGGGTTCAAATGATACACTTGAAGATCGAACTCATCTCCTCTTGCTCCTACCTCTCTCTCTCTCTCTCTCTCTCTCTCTCTCTTTCTCCCCGTCTCCGGCATACTACTTCGTTGGTGATACATGTCTACCTACGTATGAGGTATGTATATACACAAGCCCTAAATAGGCTCCACGTAGTTCCTCGCTCTTCTCATCCCTTTCCTTTCCAATAATATGCTCTTCATAACCAACATCAGAAGAACCGAAGCCAGATAAACACCAGCACGATCAGCACAAACACCCCAATCGGCGCATACTGCTTGATCAGCAGGTCCCAATTGATCTTGACAGCGGCCTTGCGATACTTGCGACTGTCGTCCCTCAGGCGCGAGCTCATCTCGCCCATGCGCTCGAGGCTATCCCCGCGGTACAACAGGTCCTCGATGTTCTTCGTCATGACCTTGGTCACGTCGCGCAGCTCGTCGTTGAGCCGGCCCAGGCCCTGCGCGGCGCGCGCGTCCGCGTATAAAGCCTTGGTCCGCGTGATGAAGGTGTCGAACTCCATGAAGGCGTACGGCCGCAGCGAGGGCGAGTGCAGCTGGTGCGCCGGGTAGGTCTGCGCGAACTCGGTGGAGAGGTCCGATAGGTAGGTGAATGCCAGCTTGCGCGGGTACGACCGCTCGCTGATGCAGATGTACACGACGTCGTTGGCGATGAGGTAGCTTGGGGGTTGTGTGAGTTAGCCTAGGAGTTTGTTAAGGGAGGGAGGGGAGAGAAGAGAAGAGAAGAGAAGAGGGCGCAATACTGGATTGTGTAGTTGCCGCTTTCGATGCTGGCTTGGGGCTCGGCGTTGCGGTTGAGTCGTCGGAGTATGATTTTCGTTTGGGACTTGACTTCTGAGAGGGCAGACTCTGACTGTTTGGTAACAAGATGGTTAGTATAGTGTACGAGCATATAAATATTGGTAGATTACTCGACAAAGGGTTGGGGATAGTAACGTACTTGTTCGTCATCGACAGATGCACAGAGCATCAAACCTAGGTAGGATATTATTATTAGTCGGGATCCAAGACAAGAGATACATAGACTATAAGTATAGATAGTTCATACCGTCACCCAATCGGGCTATCTGCGTTGACCTGATCATCTTTTAGATCTTGTGGTCGCGTGGTGTTTTGGTATGAGCCCTTGGAGGTTATGGCCTAGAGCCAGGTAGCGCTTAGGGGGGAGAGTAGACGAAATGTGTTAATAGTATGTAGCGTACGTGTCTAATAAAAAGACAAAACTATAAGATGGTCCAAGATATCAAATAGTTAAATAAACTGACGTCCTGGTATTTGGGTTTCAACTAAATAAACAAGATTAACTGTAGCTTGCCTCGGTACGAACTCTTTTTCAAATACTAGTTGAGGGGGTAGTTACTAAGGGTAATGGTGCTATACTAGTTTGGTGAGGTTATCTCCAATATCTTGAACTCTTTTGAACTAGAATAACTAGCAATTGAAAGAGAGTCGAAGTAATGCAACGTCAGGGGACAGCAAGGATGGTAAGCATTGGATAATTCGGCAGTGGAACCAATGGAGCTAAAGGAGCTAAAGGAGCCAAAGGAGCCAAAGCTAAGGGAGATCTCTTATCGATTACAGGCGATGACGGGGTCTAAAGTAGTTCCAGAATTGACCTAAAATAGCAGTAACCCACCTATCCACCTATCCACCTACATATGTATCCACCTATCATTCACGCCGACCAGCCGTTATTGCCCTTTTAGGTCATCCCGTTTGTATTCACTTATTCACTTACACTCAGACACCCAGACACCAGACACCCAGACACTCAGACACCACCCCGTCGCAAGTCCCGACAACTACCTAAGAATTATATATCATTACCTGTGCAATGACAAACACAAAACAAAGCCTTGAGAGACCAGATGAGGTACCTAGCTATCCTTCATTGTAGGGTACTCTAATTATTCACCTGGTGAAACCCAAGTACTGTACCTTATTTCCCCCCTGGCCTCTTTGCCTTGTTCCAACTGCAGCTCTTTTAATTAATTGATTTGATTTCAAGAGCCTGCGTCTCTAACCTAATGTTTACCTAACATTAACATCTTACCCTTTTCCCTCACTTATCCCGAACCATTTAAACATGGCTCCTCGAAAGAGGAGTAAAGTTGCGACCGAAGAGAAATCTGAAGAGCCAATCAGAAGATCTACCAGAACAACCAGGAGATCCGCTGCTATACAGAACGACTGCTCTTCGGATGAGCTCTCTTCCAAAAATCTAGCCTTTCGCGGGCATGATGAGAAGCCTTCAGATAACAAGAATCCTCATGAAGAGGAGGTGGGTGATGTGATCAACGTTCGAGTTACCCGTTCCAAGTCTCAGGCAAGCAGTCGTCCATCAACAGCAAAGAGTGATACCACCTCACAATCACAAAAGCCAAGAAATATCTCAACCCCATCTAAGATAGGAGATATCGGCATATGTGATATCGACAACAACGGAGAGGGAGATGAGCTTGCTCGCGAACAACCAGCTACGAAGAAGAGCAAACCCAGTGTTAATGAGACTTCTTCAAACAGTCGAAAGGGTAAATCGAAATATGACAACCCCGAGGAGATGCTTACAAACCCTCGCGCACCTCTAGTCACTGCTAAACTTCGAGTAAGTAAATGCTCAGTTCTTACCTTTATCATAAAGGGATCTATAAGCTCCGCCTTGCTATTTTCTTAGTTATACTCACTAGAGTGACATAGGAAATACTCTGTAGCAAACAGGCTTGGGAAATACTCAGTGCGGAGGAGAAACAGCAAGTACTTGCGAAGTTCCCAGACGACAAGGAGATTCTCGACGCCGGAACTGAAAACGCAAGGCCAGACATTGCGGCGCTTAGAAACAACAACAATTTCCGCCACGACGTGGCGCGATACCAGGATGACCTGAGCAAGGGATGGCACGATCCCGAGTGGATCCGACAAGCCAAGGCGGCTCACAAGAAGCGCGAGATTGGCTTCTACAACGAGTATCTCTCCGCCCGCTTCGAGGAGGACTGGGGCACAGCAATTCCCGAAGAGAGGGAAGACGAAAACACTCACGATGGGGAGGAAATTTTGAAGGCGACAGAATCAGAGAAAGACAGTGATACACGGGAAGAACTACAAAGACGAGATGGCGAGGCAGAGGAAAATGAAACGAAGCAGGTCGGAGACGCAATGCAAGGAGTGGAGAGCACCACTCAAGCAAATGAAGAGGCATGCTTGGACAAGAAGACATCGGAACAAGCTGATGAAGTAAAGGTATCGACCGGTGATATAAAAAGAGATGGAAATGCGCAGGAGGATTCTCTAGATACGACGATGACGATGTGAGATGAGAAAAATCGCGGTATTAGTCCCGACGGCAAGGAGCCGTATTGGACATCATGATAATGAAAGGTAGCGCATAAGCTTTAACGAAAATTCTAATAATACCCCGCCAACTTCTGGGCAGTAATAATTAGGGGGTTTTCTTCATCATACAATGAAAGCAAGCACTTAATAGGTATAATGCCGAGGACGCACAAACGGCATAGAATAAAGCCAAATTAAGCATCTTACACACACATACTCACCGCCCATATCCACGCAATCCCGATATCCAAACCCGCTGTCTTCGTTACACTTATACACGAAGTAGATTGATATGATGTAAACACGACGACAGTGAACCCGCAATACCATAGTAGGGGACCAGGATGTGTCATTACCTAGGCACTTGCTGTACAGCCGTAGCTATCCCAAGACACCATCTCATCTCATCTCATCTCATCTCGTGATCAGTTGATTTCATTTAGCATCTCTAAAGTCTCGTCTCGTCTCTTCTCCTCTTCTTTTTGTACACGACACTCAATGGGCCTCCATATCATCATCACCATCACCACCCCCACCCCCACCCCCATCACCCATAAATAAAGCCCCCCTCCTCTTCCTCAGTTATCCATCCTCCTCCCTATCTCTCACATTAACCACGCGCGGTCTTCTCGAATGCCACAAGCGCCTCTCCTTAGCGCCCAGCACGGCGTCCATCAGGATCTCCGTCTCGGAGCGCTCCCTACGAGGATCTTTCTTCTTCTCCTTCTCCTTGTCCCTCGGCACCCAAAGCTGGGTCTCCTCGACCGAAGCCGAGATCTCGAATTCCCCGCGGCACAGCGGCGTGACACCTAATAAAACCTCCGCGCTGGACTTGGCTTCGACGAGCGGCAGGGCCTGCTGCAGCGTGCCGTTCCACGCCAACTTGCGCGTGAAGTCGAGCGCGACGTTAAGCGGGCGGTGGCAGAGAGAGGGCATGAGGCGGAGGGTGGGGTAGAAGGGTTCGCTCATGCGGTTCGTGATGGTGACTCTGATCTGCACGAACTCGTCTGTAAAGATCGTGCTGTTTCCCCGCGAATCTTCTTCGTCTTCAGCTTCGGGGTCTTCGACAGAAATGTCGATTCCAACTTCGTCGATCTTAATCGCCTCGATCATGCGCGGCGCGAGGCGGATACCCCTCAGCTCGATACTACCTTCTCTCTTCGGCCCAGACAGGGTCTTCCATGAACCGGAAAGTTTTTCTAGGACCTTCTCCCGGTACCAGAATGCCTCCCGGTTAGCTCGCTCTGTCTCTGGCGTGATCTTGCTACTACTGACGACGAATTGTCGTTGTCTGGAGGGGTTGAGAGCAGGTATAGATGCATGGGGGTCTTCTATGTACACCCTTGGAACAGGAAAGACGACACGGTTTGTATTTCCCGGCAGGATATGTTCCTTTATCATGAGGCCGCTGTCTGCCTCGAGGCAGACCTGCATGTCACTCGGCCAGGCATTCCGAAGATCTAGCAATAAAAGACAGTACTCTTCATCGGATAGCGAAGGCTCTATTTCCGCCTCCTCCCCGCCCACGCGAGACCAGATAGGTTTAGGTACACCACCTGTAAGGGCTAGGATATCCATCCTCGCGAGCTCTATGCTAGCATTAACGGTAATGGTTAAGTCGAGACAGACTTGGCGGGTATGGAATTTCTCAGTAATTTCAGACTGGGGTACACCAAGGTATGCATAATCGACTTGAATAGTTCCATTAGTGAGGCCAGGTTTCCCGAGAATCTCGAAGTCAAACGTAGCCGTGCCTCCCGGTGCTATGTACCTCTTGGAATCGTCAGTCTTGCGCAGACGCAAGGCTTGTTTTCTCGCGAGGATGAGCTCATATTCGTATAGTTCTGCAGGTGTTGCATCTCTACTTGTTAAGGCTGTTTGGAGGGGACCTTGCGTTGAATCTTGGAAAGAGAAAAGCAGTAGATCCGCTGGAGTAGATTGTGATAAGTTTTGAAGTGTCACAGAAAATACCCGTCGCTCTCCTTCCAGAATCATCACCGAGTCCTGAAGAAGAGACGTAGATTTAACAGCGATAATGGGCTGCGCAGGGATAGCGCTCAGCCCAATGCTATCTGGGCTCAGCGAAGGCCCGAAAAAAGGTAAATTCTTACTCTGCTCTAGCGCAGCCAATCCAATTCCTTTAACCTTGGTTTCCGTATCCGGGGCCCATGGTTGAGGGAAGATAGGAAACCTTCTTTCACGACATCCCCGTACTTTTACGATAGCCCCCTTAATCTTCAACGAGCCCGCAGCTCTGGGAGTCCCAGTAAGTTTTAGAATCTGCGTACGATACGGTCCTATTACGGTGCTTGTCGTAGATGATTCGAAATCGGCTCCTTCAGCATCTAGTTTGATGCTCTCGACATCTACGTCGATTTCATACGGGTTCTGGAGCGTAACCCTAAAAACTGCTGCTTCGTCAGCAACAAGTGTCCTCTCCACCGCAGCTTTATCCGAATCTCTTATAAATGGATTGTAGATGAAAGGATTCACGTCTTGCGAGGTTCGCGCCGTCGTCACGCCCGGCAAAACATTCTTGGAATGTGGTATGGGGGTCCTATTTTGTGGTAAAGGATCCATGGTAATGCCTCGAACAAGAAATTCGTCCCAGTATTCTGCTGAGAGGTTTTCCAACCCTAACCTCTGAGACAAACCGGACGTCTTTGAGATGTTATTCGCCAGCCTGATTTGCTCGTCTCTTGTAATTATCGGTGCTGCATCTTCCCGGCGCGGCCCTGGCGCAACTCCGCTTCCAGCAGTGCGCAATAAATCGCTTGAGAACTTCAATACTCCATTGAAATCTGGTAAAGCTTCAGAGAAATTGATACAAGCCCGAAGGACATTGAGCTTCACATTTTGGAATCCAAACTGTCTAATTGCAGATTGACTTTGTATCCTCGAAATGACCTTCTCGTCTGGGTCGCTCACCTGGTGAGATTTAGAGCCTTCACGTATGTCATCATCGAAGCCGATGATTCCATAAATTTTGGATAGTAGTCCGAGGAATGCATCGATTCCATATTCTATATCTCCCTCGCCCAGTTCCAGAGCTCCTGCGCCACTGCCGTGGCCATTGATAGAGTTGAGTGCCACTAGACCAGCCGCTGGATGAATACCAACTTCAGCAGCGCCTCTTGTTCTCGCTTCAACTAACCCTCCAATTAATACAGACACTAAATCTCGCACGACCATAGCTTTTTTCCTACGAAATCCTAGTAATCCAAGGACAGTAGAGATTCCGCTAAGGATAATTGCACGATCTACTGTTGTGAGCAATTCTGGCGCGGAGGATGGGTAAGCCTTGAATAGCAAAGGCGCAATTTGGGAGCGGGAAGGTATGATAATTAGACGAGGTGACGTAGTAAGAGGTTTTGTTGGTAATTTACCGAGAATAACTTTTTCTAGAGTTGTCTTATCAAGTCTGCCTTCGCACAAATGAAGAATTGTGAGCAGGGTACAGAACCTGATGATGGATTCGGAAAGTGGGAACGGAGGAAGTTGTTCACCAGATATTCTCGAATATAAAGCTACTATTCTGTCAAGTAGGTCTGGGAGGATGCTTTGGAGGTGCCGTAGGTGTTTTGGCTGTTCAGCATCGCCCTCTTCCAGCTCTGCTGGCCCTTTAGCTATGGCGCTGATCGACTTCTCGTTTGCAGGTAAGCATACTGCAGGAACTTGAAACTCGACTCCAGCCCAACCAAGTAAGAGCAGACAGACTGTGATGAGTTCAAGTGCTTTGCCATGCCATAAGTGATCATTGATAGACTTCGCGACAGTTGCACCCTCGATCAGCTCTTTAAGCGCGTCCGTCCACCGCCCAGCCTGTAGATATAAGGATCCTACTAAGATTATCACTCGCCCCCGGCTTTTATTCCTGAATCTCTCGTTCACACTACCAGACCCAAAGCCAATCAGCGAGACCTTGTCTTGAGTCGCTGCTCTCGTCCCTCCGGCAGAACCTGGGCGAGGTACTTCCTGGGTTGGTACATCAGAATTGCTTCCGTTTCCAGTAGTAATGTCATCAAAAGTCGTTGGTGGGTTAGACAGCCCACTACGGACAGGTGTTGTAGGCCGTGCTGAAGGAGTTGAGCTACTAGATCCAAAAGGGAGCGACTTGAAAGGTACTGGCATGGACATGCGGGCATGGTTCCTATCTACAGCACCGCTCGTTGATGCCGACCTTGTAACCGTGGATATGGCGTACTGCGAATTCCTCCTCGCGGCTGGATTCGCATCGTCTGAGGTCCAAGAAGCCCCATTAAGTCCCGGTCTCGTAGGAGCTTGGCCAGGAGAATCTATAGATGTAGTCCCCTCGAAGGATTTGGCAAGCGTTGTCATCTCCGCCAGTAATAAGGAAGATACATCGCACATTATAGTCTTAACCGTAGTCCTCTTCGAGCTTTCCACTGGTGGAACCGTTTTGATACCCTCGGGAATAGGAACCGTACTGTCGTTCTGTGGTGCATAATCAAATATAAGCACTTGATGCGTAAGGATCTTTGGATACATGTCCCGCAACTCCTCAAGCTCTTGGTATAGCGTTCTAATGTTCCTCTCCACCATAGTCGGTGCCAAGCCATTAGCAGACTGTCTCTTGCTGAACGTGGCATTTTCAAGCTCTTGGCCGTCAGCGATGGCAATGAGCGCAAGGGGTTCGCGAAACAACTCGAAAGGGGCAAGGGCGAGGTGAGATGGAGGTGGTATGTAGGTGATTAAATCGTAAAACATGGCACCATCGGGGAATGCGAGGGGGGAGAACATGTCTAAGAGAACGGCATTAGTTTTGTGATCTTTCATGTAGTTCATATAGAGAT
Source organism: Entonaema liquescens (assembly GCA_902805475.1). Classification (NCBI taxonomy): domain Eukaryota; kingdom Fungi; phylum Ascomycota; class Sordariomycetes; order Xylariales; family Xylariaceae; genus Entonaema; species Entonaema liquescens. Next base: position 561,258 of record CADCSX010000025.1, on the reverse strand, counting down.
TACTTACTCCGATTCGGTCTCCCGTCGGCAGTGATGTCGCGGAGTTGGACGACATGTTCCTCGTTTAGTCTTTGGACAAAAGACGTAAACCTGTCTCGTTTGATCTGGCCAACGGGCAAGACTAATGCTCGTACCCTCGCCGGGGCGATGGGTAGCAAGGAGTCCAGGCTCATCCTAACATCTGCCTTGACTTCACACTAACATGACAGAACAACCGCATGCCTAACGAACCAGGGCCTATGTGCGGACGAGTCGCGCGATTCGTTCGGCCCTTTGCGCAACTTGAGTGCGTCGCAAGTGTAGTAGGATATTAGATTTTTAGCATTTGTTCGATGTCGACGTATGTTGAACGCATATAGATAAGGACCGGTTCAAGCTAGGCGTATAAAACCAGGTAATATAGTGTCTAAAAGTATCGGTTTTTTTTTTTCGAATAGCGAAATGTAGAATGACGATGATAATGTGCCCAAGATTCAAGCTCCTGAGCCTCGTGCGCCGTTGGAAATATTGGACCAATCAGAATACATAGATTTAGACAGGGATTATCCTAAAAGAGAAGGGTGTGTCCGGGGTATCTAAAGTTAGGTACAAGAGTACAAGATAATTAGGTAGACTGCCCGCATACTGCACATTTTATACTACCAGCAGTGCCTAAATAATATTATATCGCATTTCTCGTTGTGATTATAGAATTATCATATTCCTACGGTCTATGCTCGGAATTTTCGTGTGAAGAATTAAAATAAATTTAGTAATAAGAGAGTACCCACTACAAAAGAAAACGAAAAGATCCCAAAATTGCATATGGAACGGTAGTACCTTCAAAATATTCCTTTAAAGCTTAACCCCCTTTTTGAAATAGAAATTCAGTTTTTACTATCAAGGCCTCGCCTCTTATATCGACCCAAGTAACCATGAACACATAATAGTGATTACTTGGTGTTGGGCTTAAAACCCGTGATACAATATAATTATACATGTTGATAACCCGTGCAGCCAGACAGCCGTACGATATCACTAACAAACCCACCACCTATTGTAATAATTTTGTTCCAAATCGTCCACATCTATCATTCTATTCATATATGGTATCAACCTCCAGTATTTGCTATGTTGATGTAACACTCGGCGGACCTCCTGACCCTTCAGTCTTTCCTTCAACTTTTACCTTACCTTGCGTAGCCTCGTTTTTCAATTCCGAATCAAAAATATCAACTGCCAGACTTGCTTCGACAAAGTCCTCCAGCTCTTCTGTTACTGTCTTTAATTTCTCCTTCACGGCCTCGGCTCCCTCAAAACCCACGATATGACGGGCTGGGGGATTCTCGTGTCCACCAATAGCAGTGAGAGCGTATACCGTCTCACCCACAAGGCGATCTATCGATGAAGGGGGTAGTTTCGGGTATCTTTGAACGATTTCCGCATCCGACGGGTCGACTGCTGTTTCAGGGTTCAGATTCAACACGTTTGTGAGCATATCCCTGACGCTAGGTGCCGGGTTATTCTCGCTGTCGTAATAAGGTAACGAAGGAGATAAAACAATCTTGTTAGTCAAAGATTGTATCTCTTTATGTGGTTGTACTATGGTCACTTTTATATTAAACGGCGCAACCTCATAGGCTAGCGAATCGCAAAAACCCTCCAGCGCCCATGTCGCCGCCGTATATATTGGCATTCCAGGCGTACCTATGTGTCCGCCAAGACTAGTGAGAATCATAATGTGGCCGGTATGCTGCGCGCGAAACGTCGGAAGCGAGGCTTTGATAAAATTTACTTGGGAGAAGAAAATGGTCTCGAACTGATCGCGCACGAGGTTCTGCGTCGCCGGCGAGGTGGATAGCTCCTCCACGGTTCCAACAATAGCTATTTGCAAATAATCATCTCGTAAGAACTCCGTTTTGCCCCGCGCAGGTATATACGTATGTGCAGTTAAATTGCGCGTGGAAAAGGGTTCGCATACCTTCAGATGTACAACATAATAGAATATCTATCCGGCCAAAAACATGTTTGGCCTCCGCCACGGCAGCACTGCATTGACCCATTACGCGGCCATCGCAACGTATACTCCTAATGCGGTCCTTCCACCCCTCTCGATCTTTGCGATTGCTCTTACACTCATTGACCAGCTCGCGAAATTCGGCGCTGCGATCATCGTGCTCGATTTCTTGCGGCGGTAAGCAGGCAACGACATAGTCGCCATGAGTGAGGAGTTGCCGTATCAATCGAACAGCCAGAGGGGTTAAAGACGAAGTTAAGAACCAAGTTCGCGGAGAATTGTGCGTCGCTACAACACGATTCATTAGTCGGGATTCCGGCAACGCAGCGGGCATTTGGCCAAGAGAACAGGGATTAGCATCTCAAAACTGCACAATATAGGGCAACAGTTGCGAAGGTGAAAAAACAAAGTTTCATCGGTGAATTCGGTTTACGCAAAGTCGCGCAATGGGTGAAAGGAAAGAGGGAACTGGAAAAAAAAAAAAAGAGAGCTTAGGTAAGGAAGACAAGGTATGTAAAGGTATGTCAAGGTATTGTAAAGGCAAGAGGCAAATCTTAGCTCAACGCACGGAAAGAAGCTGCAGGGACAGAGTGCGAATGCCGTGTTGGACCTGACGACTCGGCGTTCTTCCTTTCTGCCATTTCCACCTTTTTTCTTTTCTTCTTTTTTTTATTCCTTGTTTCTTTTCGTTTCGCTGTAAAGACAGATTAATAGCACGATAACGGCTGAGGACAACCCCGACTCTACCAGCGATTCGACATGCCACAACAACGATCGATCGTACCGGGAAAAGATCGCAACTGACGGTCAATTCCGCTCTGACAATATATGAAGCCCTTTTCCTGTCTGCATCACAAGGATGGACGGGGAATTAGTTGCTTTACGCTGACGTCGAAAGGAGAGGTCGACTGATATAATATTGGACTATGAAGACAGACCGAATAGCACCTAAAGCAGTTATATTACGTCGTCGTATTACACCATGCACATATTCATAAGTTTGGTGACTACCTCCCTACCTTTGTACTGATCGGTTTACCTCGCCTCTAACACCCTTAATCGGGTACTTTTGTGCCTCGCCCGGCAGTTGTTACATCCCGAAAGGGCCAGAAGGAAACCCCAGGGACATCATTGACCCCACCGCATAGGCTACAGCCGTTCGGGGGAGGCGGGTATAAGACCTATGGAAAGAAGCATTGATTCCAAGATGAGGTCGAGCGAGGACAAACAGTCCGGCATGAACAAATTCCGTTTGTTACCAGACTTGAGGGACAGGTGTCAGGCACCAGGCTATGCCCTGTAATGACTGAGTAATTATTAAACGACGGGCATGATGCAACGCCAATAGCCTTGTAGGGTGGTGCCCATGTATTGCCCTTGTATTGCCCTTAGTATCCTTGGAAATTGGGGTCTCCGGGATCTTCAGCGCGGCCGAGGTTGTAGTGTCAGTTCAGTTTCGGCAGCCATCTCGGATATCCCTGACGCAATGCTACGGCACCCCAATATAGTATCACGTCGTGTCTCTACCGTTTTTTTGTTGCAGTACCCTCTTTTATTTAGTCGAATCTGGGGAAACCTTGGCCAACATCATCCCAGATGCCGGTCGGATTTTTCGTAGGGCACTCTATCCACACGGGTGTGTGTAGTATTAAGCAAACGTGCGATACATTTATAGTATGCAATTATGCCTCTCTCAAGCAGCGCAGTCGCTTATCTGAATCGAACGAGACTTGTAATTTAGATATGCCGTGCAATTAATATGAATAACATTATGGAGAATAATATGGTGTTGAAGCCGGCGATATTATTTTTTAATATTTAGTTCAAGTTCTAGACTATTATTTCTTAGTTCGGGCTCGTAGTCTTCATTCTACCAGACTAAGGGTTAGTATGATGACATTAGACGCTGGGGAAGTACCAGCGCGATTTCTTTTCATCTCGGCCCTTCCGACCTCGGGGAAAAGAAAAACGGTCGCTTCGGGTTGTCACCTGTTCTCACTTGTAAGTCACCACCCGACTCAACTACATTTCTTATCCAGTCAGACGGTCGGATGACTCAGCTTTGTATGTTTAAACTTTAACTCTCTTTACTTTCATACATTCACGATACTTTTCTGTCACATTGTGAAAATTTAATAGTAAATAAGATTTACTATCTTCGATAACTCTATCGCAATGCCCTCCAGGGCTGATATTACATATTTCGGCGCCGGGCCGGCCTTGCTACCCACCGCCGTCCTCGAGAACGCCACGCAAGCTCTCCTGAATTATAACGATACGGGGTTAGGCATTGCTGAACACTCACATCGTTCTCAATATGCTGCCGATATTATTAACCAGGCAAAGGCTGATCTAACCACCTACCTTGACATTCCTGAAGACTATGAGATTCTCTTCATGCAAGGTGGCGGTAGCGGTGAATTCTCTGCTACCGTGTACAACCTAGTTGGCGCTTGGGTAACTAGGAAAAAGGCTGAAATTCTGAAGCGATTAGATGTCCAGAATGAAGAGGAAGCCAATCAAGAAGAGCTTGTATCAGCGCTTAGAAAGGCCATTGATACTGAACTAAAGCTAGACTACCTAGTAACAGGCGGGTGGTCATTAAAGGCCTACCAAGAAGCCGGTCGTCTTCTGGGCCCCGAATACACCAATCTGGTTACCGATTCTCGTACCGTAAAACAGGGGAAATTCGGCAAGATCGCAGATGAAAGCACATGGAGGCTTTCCAAAAATGCTGCCATGGTATACTATTGCGACAACGAAACTGTGGATGGCGTTGAGTTCCCCAAGTTCCCCGACACCCTAGGGCCTGACTCGAATGGCAATGGACCCATTGTCGTTGCGGATATGTCCTCAAACATTCTCTCGCGAAGAATTCCTGTCAAGAACTTTTCAGCTATCTTCTTCGGCGCGCAGAAGAATCTTGGCTCAACAGGAGTTACTGTGGTCATCATTAAAAAGAGCTTGCTTCCCCCGGCATGCCCGCAACCTTCACCAGCGTTGTTGAGAAAACTCGGTCTTCCGATTCCTCCAATTATATTTTCTTACGAAATTGTTGCCAAGAATAACAGCTTGTATAACACACTGAGCATTTTCGAGTACGAAAACCCCCCATTTGTTACAAATAACTACCATTAGTGTCTAACTTATGGTATAGTGTTTATATAGCCGGACAAGTACTCAAGAAACTGCTTACAACGTTTCCGGATAAGGTTGACGGCCAGCAAGCCGTCGCCGACCAGAAGGCAGATATCATCTACAAAGCACTTGAGGCATACCCGAACATCTACAGAATTGTTCCGGATAAGTCGGTACGCTCTAGGATGAATATTTGTTTCCGCGTGACTGTAGTAAGTATTCGTTAATTTTTGAATATATTATATTGATTAGCCGCCGAACATCGCTGACTCGAACTTTAGAACAACGATACGGATGGCGCCGAGGCGAAATTCTTGAATGATGCAACAGCTCTTGGGCTTACCGGCCTGAAGGGGCATCGTAGTGTCGGAGGCATCCGCGCCAGCAATTATAATTCAATCCCGCTCGCCGGGGCCCAGAAGCTAGCCGACTTCATAAACGACTTTGCTAAAACCCAGGGTTAGCAATCTTGTGCTCGGAGATGGTGGTTTGACAATCCGCTGGAGAAACATCACAAGTGATGGCGAGAAAGTAGCACAGCTATCAGTATTTTATGCCCTAGTCTGAAGGTGATAACCACTTCGAGTTGGTGTCGGTTACTTTCGCATAGCATGACATGGCATGGTAAATAGGGGCGATTAAAAGCATTCAACATGGGGATTGGGTCGTGGCACTGGCAAAAAAAGATAAATTCAACTATAGAAATCCTACATAGATAGGTTAGACATGCGATATGCTCCTGCTCTTTATCTAGGCGTCACTATATAATCAACAATATTCCTTCCATGGACGGTTACCGCATCTATGCTTCCAACTCAGCCTTCAGCCACCCCGGGATCTGCGGCGGTTTCTCCCACCCGTCCAAGTACGTCTCCTTCGGAACGCCTTCGCCAGAGGGTTTAGCGTAGATAGCCGAGACATACGAGACCGTGTCGCCCTTCTTAATAGTATGCTGGAGGGTCGGGATAACCGTCCTGCTCGCGACCAAATTGGAGTTCGGATCAGCATTGACCAAGTTAGCAGCGCGCTCCACGCCGCTCTCCAACGCCTTAATCCCAACCGCCCCCTTGGACACCGCAAACGCGCCCTCCCTGCCCGTGGACCACCCGTCAGGCGTGTTGAGATCGTAATTCCCGATGATCCGCGGGAACGTGCCCTCGCCCCGCTGCGCATCGTACACATCCAAGTACCGCCCGTCGGCCGCGCGCTCGTTGCTGATGGCAAACGCCCCGTCAGCCGTCATGACCTCGCGGCCAGCGGCCTCGATGCGGTGGACGCGCAGGTGCCAGTTGGGCGTGGCGGGGTCGGGCGGAACCAGGGTGGTGCGTACGGTGACGTCGGGGAAGGGGTTCCAGATGGATACGAGAACGGGGGTTTTGTTTTCGCCGCCGCCGCGGTGCTCGAGGGCGGCGTACGTGGACTTGCGTCGCGTCTTCCAGTACTCGCCGCCGTCGTCGGAGAACCCGAGCTGCGAGGCCAGCGCGTACTGCTCCAGCGTGAAGAGCCCCGGCGGCACAGTATGCGTACGCGCTGCTGTATGCGAAGGAGCCGTATTTAGCGTGCGTGCCTTTCATGGGGTAGCTACAGGCTTGGCCGGAGGACAGGAGCATGCAGTGCCCGCCGAGGTAGCTAGTTAGTTAGTTAGTTAGGAATAGATCGGTAAAAAGGGATCCATATTGGAAGGGTATTGTGATACTCACCTTGCGATATGACCTGGTTGTGGTAGTTCTTTTACCCTTGGGATGGCATCACCAGGGAGCTGTTCCTCGGATGTCCAGAAGGGGTGGTCTGCTGGCACAGCCAAGCAGATGAATGCTAAACAAGCCCAGTACTTCGATGTCTGTTAGCTTGTATACATTTAGACAGAGTACATGAAGAACTTACTGGACTCCCTGGGCTGTTGTAATTCTCTGCCATCTATATATCGTGAGCGGACTCTGGACCTTATAACATAAAGGGGTAGGCGACTTTACGTACATACATATTTGGGTAGGAGTACCCAATAGTCAGCGTTCCGCTTGGACTCCAAATATCGGGTTGCGTCTGCCACCACCGCAGGTGTCGCAAGACCACGCCTTTAACCATACCCCATGTAAGGGGCTCGGGCAGCTCGACTCCTGCATAGGCTAGGGCACCCCAGAAAGATACCATCGCAAATCGATAGCCTACACTGCGACCAAAGGGGATAGATCGACCTTAATAAAAACATTAGAATCTGGATTGTAGAGATACTTGGTTTTGTATCTTACCTTCGTCGTCGTAGTAGTGAATTAAGTCAAGAGCAACCTGTTGCGCCCGCTTCTTGAATTCCTCAGCTCGAGCTGGATCATCTCCTCCAGCTAGCTTTGCATAGAGAAGCTGCAGAAACTGGATAGCAAAACTGGAAGAATAATAGTCCATTTCTATCGAGTATCGTGAGACTCTGTTGAAGCTATAAGCCGTGTTTGAACTTACGATGGATACCTTCCGGTCCATCATTAGACCAGCCGCCACCGCGGTAGAAAGTGTTGAGGTGCTCAATATCGCGGTCCAGTCTTTCCTGAGAGAACTTGCCTCCGTTCTTTTTCAACCCGAGATTTGCGAAAACACGAAACCAGAGCCAATTAGTATTAGGCATACTAGGATTCCGTTAGTTATGTCACTTTAGGGTCGCGTATGTTTTTTTCAGGTCTTTTTACTTCTTCTCGTTGATCGAGTTTCCTAGCCAGTTCTCGACATTTTCGCGTTCTTTCTCGTTAAAGGACTGCCAGATAACAGGAGCGACAGCCAAAGCATATCCTGTTTACGGATTAGCTGGCGCCTCAAGATGGAAGATGAGCGTCATACCTAGGGGGCACATCTCTACCATCCTCTGGTCGTTGTCTCGAGGGTATCCCCAATATTCGGGGTTCTCAGGGTCAGTGCCTGACTTTATCCCCTGAATCCACCATTCTGCCCCGTGATACTCACCACCTCCGGCCAGCAAACATGACAGGCCCCAGAGTGGTCTACATATACCTTCTACCTCAGAAGCAGTCTGGTCGAACCTGACAGCCGTGGCGCCAGGGCATTTCACTCTGGCTTTCAACGGCGAGAAGAAGGGTTCGAGGGGATCCAGGAGAGTCCTCAGGAGCTCCTGGACAGAAGCACGATCGGAGATTTTTACTTTGGAAAAGGGGTGGATGCCATTATAGCCAAGGACGAGGCCGGTCTTGGGCTCCATCGTAATTTACAAGACAACTAAACCAAACTAACTGATAGCGAGAACTACCAGTCTCAAGGGGGTACAGCAAAGAAAAGAAAAAACTAAAAGAGAAAAATCCCAACCTACCATTTTACCAACATACTTCTGTTGTTAACTAGCCTACATAACCCTACGTGGGGTTTAGCATCAACAGTCGACATACAATGTCGCGAGTATGAGGGGTCTCTTGGGGGGTTTGTGGGGTGATTGTCAAGTCTCGCGGCTAATATTATAGATTGAATCCTCTCTAAATCTCCACCAATCGACGCAGTGCTGGGACTAACCTAGCCGATTGTATGTAGGCTCTATACGGGAGGTCGGATGGCAGAACAGGCCCAAGATTCTGCCGATTCGGCCTGGATTAAACCGCGATCGAACCCTTGAGGTGTTATTGAAGAACAGGACGAGGCTTGTGATCAAAATGTTAAATGGCTATATAGTGTTAATGCAGTAGTATGACGTATAGTAATCGGTTTATCTACTAGACTCTATACTCTAATTGTAATGATCACATTTTCTCATTTTTGGACAACCTGAGTAGCTCTAATTATATTCAATATTCAATATTCAATATTCAATATTCAATATTTAATATCTTATTAGATTTGAGAAATTAGATATGAGAAATGAGATATAGTCTCAAGTTATTCCTAAAGGATCCTCCCGGGTTTCGCTTAAGCAACTACAAACGGGATAAAGATATCTTATCTACGATAAAGAGACTGAAAGAGGTGCTAAAATGCGGAGTTCGTTGGGGAACATGCGGGATGCGGGGATCGAATTTACCCCTGGAATACTTTCGTCGGCGTATCGGTGAGTATTTGTTCAAGGTACCAACACTCTTTTATATTGACATCCTATACTAACATGAAATAAGTAATTTCATAGCTAGTTATGTCTCAGTTTGAAACGTATAACATATAAGAAAATGAGATTTTTATTTTGGGAAATGAAGTGAAGTTGTTGAGATAGCTTTCTGTATATAGATGTGAAAGTAGGTATCGGGTTGCCCCAAATACTTGTAATACCTTGACCTAAAGCACAGAGCCGCGGGTATTTCTGAGCCGGACTTTGAAGGATCGGGTTCATCGGAGTTTTCCCCTAGATATGAGTTCTCGACTTTGATCTGATCAATTTGATTGAATCTAAAGCTGACCAACCTTTTGAATGTCGTGAGAAGTTTAAACAACCCTAAAGATGGCGTCTATTCCAAGAAAGCTCTGGGAGCATCCCAATCCCGAAAAGACTCAGGTGCATGAGTTTATGCAACGGCTGAACAAGAAGTATGGCGCTGGGCTTAAGGTGGGATCCATTCATAACAAATATAAGCCGCCACACGACGTATTCACTAACAGATTTTTAAGACATTCCAAGACCTGTATCAGTATTCCGTTACTAAGCGTTCCGACTTTTATTCTGAGGTCTTCGAGTACACTAATATAATCCACACTGGTTCTTACACAAGAGCGGTAGATGAGAGCAAGCCAATTGATGCTATCCCGCGATGGTTTGAGGGTGTTCACCTTAATTTCGCCGAGAATCTTCTGTGGTCTCGCGGGCCTCAGGACCCTATCGATTACCATGGCAAGGTAGGAAAGGAAGACACCAAGATTGCCTTGACCGAAGTCCGAGAGGGCGTGAGCGAGATCAGACATGTCACATGGGTTACGCTTCGGAAACTTGTAGCTCTTTATGCCTCCGCCTTATACGCTGGTGGGGTGAGGCGAGGGGACCGAATTGTTGTTGTTGGGTCTAACAGCGTCGAGACTTTGGTAATTTTTGCTGCTACATCTTGGTTGGGTGCTATCTTCAGTAGTAGCTCGACCGATATGGGCGTTCAGGGTATCTTGCAGAGAACGGTTCAAGTCAACCCAAAGGTAAGGGGAATTCTTCCCTTTGGTAACCAGCTTACTTATCAAGATTAGTATATCTTCATGGATGATGCAGCTCTTTACAATGGGAAGCGAGTAGATTTGCGCCCGAAGATGGCCGAAGTCGTTTCGGGCATGAAAGGATGTGATCAATTTTCAGGGTTGATCTCAATTCGCCGTTTCCACGACGCCTTGGATATAAGAAATATCCCCAAGGCCCTAACGCTGAGTTCGTTCCTTGAAAAAGGTGATCAATTCTCTCCTCCACCAATTGCTAGGATTGCTTTCCACGAGCCTTTCCTCCTCTGCTATTCCTCGGGGACTACCGGCATACCAAAAGCTATCGTCCACTCCGTTGGGGGCGGTATTCTGAATTACCTGAAAGAAACCCGTCTTCATGAGGATACGAACTCAGACACCGTTACTCTGCAATACACGACTACAGGATGGATTATGTACCTAGTGTGCGTTGGCCAGCTTCTGGTCGGCGCACGCGTCGTCTTATACGATGGATCTCCCTTCCAGCCCGACCTCCAGACTTTCATCAAGTTGATTGGCGACCAGAAAGTGACTAAGTTGGGTACTAGCCCAAGGTGGTTCTACGAAGTTGCTAGGGCAGGAATCTCTCCCCGACAAATTACGGACTTGTCAAATCTTCGAATAGTGACAAGTACCGGTATGGTACTCCCGGAGCAGTTGTTTGAATGGTTCTATGACAAAGGGTTTCCAACTAATGTCCACCTAAGCAATATATCTGGCGGAACCGATATTGTAAGATCAATCCCCGTCGGACATGGCCAAGTACTAACTTCATACCAGGCTGGCTGTTTTGGAATCGGAAATCCACTCACTCCTGTCTACGTAGGTGGGACTCAGGGTCCTTCTCTCGGGGTTAAGGTGGCCTTATACGATTCACTACTTCCTCCTGGACCTGGAAAAGAAGTACCGGACGGAACACCTGGGGAGCTTGTGGCTACCGCCTCGTTCCCAAACGTACCGATATATCTGTGGGGTGATAAGACACCGACTGGTCTGCCTGGCCCAAAGTTCCACTCGGCTTATTTTGCAAGATTTGAGCATGTGTGGGCACACGGTGATTTTTGCGTTTTCCATCCCGTTACCAAGAACCTCACCTTTCTCGGAAGAGCTGATGGTGTTTTGAATCCTAGCGGAGTACGTTTTGGTTCTGCAGAAATATACTCGGTTATCGAGAGAAACTTTGCGGATAAAGTGGCCGATTCTATCTGTGTTGGACAAAGGCGACCGCAAGATAACGACGAAAGTGTGATGCTATTCTTGTTGATGCGCCCGGGTCACAAGTTTGACAGGAAGATCGTGAACGAAGTTAAAGATGCCATCAAGAGGGAATTGACTAAGAGACACGTACCTAAATATGTGTTTGAAACCCCGAAATACCTGTAAGTGGAAAGTTCGCCTCGGATAAGTTTTCTATGCTAACTTGGGATTAGACAACGGTCAACCTAAAGAAAGTCGAGTTACCAGTAAAACAGATTGTCTCAGGCCAAACCATCAAACCAAGCGGCACGTTGCTCAACCCGAAGAGTTTAGATTATTATTACCAATTCGCCAAGGTTGAAGAGCTTGTAGCACCGAAGGAGAAACTTTAGATCAAAGGATATGGGATATAGGACTGTGGATGAGATTTACAACATAAGCGTTGTACTATATTTATCTCCGAGTTGAAAGATGGTTTCGACTTTGAAGAAATAAGATATATCCTGTTATTAGATGAAATTGGTTTAATAGAAACAGGTTGGTGTTATCTTGGGTCCGGATCTATATGGTTCAACACCTAGCTATATGTTCTCGCTCTTGCGTTTGTTCGCCAAAAAAAAAAAAAAAAAAAAAAAAGATAGGATAAAATAATGAAAGCATGCACTGTAACAATGGGTCTTATGACATTCGTATTATTCGGAATGAATTTAACGAATCTCGGATTTGTCATGAGAGCGGGCTCGTCGGCCGACTCGGATACCAGAACCTTGCATTCCGAATACTTGCATGTTGACGGGTATCGAAGGACGGCCGCATACTTTTCCGCTTGAAGTTAGGTTAACTAGTGAGAAGAGAAGAAAACGAAACGAAGATTTAGTTGGTCGTAAAGCTAGAGATATTTCGGTTCCCTTGTGAGTATAGTAATAGTGTGCTACATAGTAGTTTCCTACATAAGATGTAATTGTGTCAGGTTGGGTTAGGTACATAATGTATTTGTATATGAGGTTTAGGTAGCAGTGGTCTTATCATACCTACCATGTATTCGCAAATAGTCAGATTCAAAAGATGGATCCATTGATTATACCGGATGATTAAATGGTTTTTGCTTTCTGCCTTTCCTGCAACTAGCTGCCCAGCCCACCTAATGCATCTTTCCAGCCTGATTAAACGCCTCTTACGCCCGAGTGTCACCTCCGTCCAATTATGAAGTACGAGATGTAATTCGTGACCTTAAAATAATTCTAAGTATGGATGTAAGTTACCTAGGTTAGGTAGCACATAGACTAAAACGTGTAGCCATAGCATAAGCCCCTCGGCACCTTGAGATTGCATGTGGGGGTATTCGAGCGTAGGTATCTATTCAAGCGGGAGAAGCTTTAGTTACCTATCGTTATCTCTGATTTACCCCTCGCGAGGTTTGACAAGAAGACATGATCTAGGTAATTATTTTGATTATGGTATGTAATTGTTTCTATATTGTCACACAGGAATCAATTAGATTATTTCCTATAATACCTACCTACACCCCAGTGTATTAAAATGGTTTCTTTCCTCAAGAATTAAGGGTCTTCCTTTCTCCCCCTCGTCTCTTTTCTATTTATTACCTACATACATTGTACATACCTCATGTATGTACATATGTAGGCACATTACGAAGGAATGGTGGCTACATCAAATGTGTTACACTACGGATAGCAGGAACTCAAACAATAGGTGCCACTCTAGCGAATATGAGGACCAATTAGAATAAATCTGGCTGCAATGCGGATGCAGCGTTCTTACCCATAGCTGCATGCGCAATATCTTATCAGCTAGGTACAACACAATTACATTTACATGCTGCAATGGGGATCCACCAACTTCTGGTACCTAGGTTACAGGTAGGTATTGAATTTACGTGTACGTTAGGTACTTAGGTAGGTAGCTGCCAAGGTTGTTTTAAGTTAGGTACATTTTAGGTGCTTTTTAGCTTTAAATGGGGGTTAAATTAGATAGTGAATAGGTAGGTAGGCATTAAACGTTCCCAATTAAAATGGTTACAATACAATACGGGTGTTTCTTGTAAGTCGGCCGACGCTCACACATCAGTACAGTACATGCATCCACCTAGGTTACGCCCGTCCGCCTTCCATTCCACATTAGTTCTCATTCGTTCTATTCGTTCTATTCGTTCATCTACCTTACGGATTGCCACATATCTTACTAAGTAAAGTACCTGCCTTACCCAGGTTTCATTACATATCTAACAACCGTCAGTCTTGATGTTCTTTAACTCCCTCCCAAAGGCGACCTTCTTCCGAATTAGTTCCATCAAAGCTTCGCATTGTTTACTCGTCCCTCGTTGTGCATAATCCACGAGCCCTTAAACCCGTCTCGTTGCCCGCCTCCGAGAGTAACAGCCCGGCCACACGTCATATAACTGCTTCAATACCTACCATAAAGCAGACGCAATCAATTAGTCATTTGACAACGGAAATCTGGGTCTAGGGATGCTATCTCAAGAGAACTCGGGTTCCTAGCACTCAAAGAATTTAGCAACTTAACCAGCGTAACCTAGCAGTTTTAGTAGGTTGGATGTTAGGTTCACGGTCCACCTGACATGAGGTCAGCTACTTCAAAGCCATCCGCGCTGAATCCTGTCATCCAAATTTAATAAGAACGTCGCCTCCCATTTCCTACTGCTTCCTTTATTGTGTTAATCACCTAAAAAACCATCCACCCCACGCCTACGACGACATCTACCTAGCCGAGGTATACCAATAACTTGAATCTTACCTCACTTCGGCAGACCAACTGTGCCTCTCTTCCTTTCTAAACTGCGGGTGTTTCTAGCCCGCAGTATCGAGTAGCGAGTCGAAGTGGCAGACCAAAACCCCCAGCAACCTCCATCCACCCCATCCGCCTCCGATCACTTACCCACGCCGCAACCCCTCGACCTCCTTCCAACACAGTCTTCTCAGCCCCCGCAGCGACTATACCACCCACGAATATAGCGAACTACGACCCACAATCCAACTCAGATAATATCGTGTCTGGTGCTCAGGAACGCCGACCTACCGAATCTTTTGTGCAGAGCCAGGTTTTAGGGAGAAGACAACGAGCTTCAGACGACGATAACGACGTCGCCAGCTCGCAGTCGGAGCTCCCGGAAGCTCGCGCTTCCCATATTATCCCTACCGAAAGTCCTAGGAGGAAACGTAGGCGTACAAACAGTACAATGTTAGCGGATACAGACAGGCCAGCAGCATCTAATGGCGCTTCGAGGCCCTATGCTAATGGGAAGTCGCTTCGGGGTCCTCGGTATCAAGCTCCGCCAATGGGACTAGTAAGGCGGCCTCGGCAGTTAATGGCTCCTCCAAAGTGCGGCCGTCGGAGACGTATTTCGGCCACGACCGTGAAGAAGTCACAAGATTATTATTGCAAGCACTTACGGATATAGGTTACCACTCTGCGGCGGAAAGTGTGAGCCAGGAGAGCGGCTTTGAGCTAGAAAACCCAATGGTTGCGGCATTCAGAACTGCCATACTCAGCGGAAACTGGAGTGAAGCAGAACAGCTGCTTGCTGGAGCTATAGTATCTGGTGCTCGAACTGGCGAGAATGGTAATGGATTGGTGCTGACAAACGGAGCCGATAGGCGCACGATGAGATTCTGGATACGACAGCAGAAATTTTTGGAACTCTTAGAGAAAAAAGACACCAGCCGTGCCCTAATGGTATTGAGGAACGAACTAACACCGTTATATCAAGACACCCAAAAACTTCATTTCTTATCCAGTCTACTTATGTGTCCAAAGACGGAAGACCTGAAATTCAAAGCCGAGTGGGATGGTGCATACGGAGAATCTCGGCGCGTTCTCTTATCACAATTATCAAGTAAGTTTAAGGAGCTCCTAAAAATTCGTCCCTAGCACGAATTTCACTAATGCTCGTTACCAGAATGCATCTCCCCATCGGTCATGCTCCCAGAGCATCGTCTGGCGATACTTCTACATCAAGTTAAAGCAAGTCAGATTGGAAACTGCCTCTGGCATTCTAGTGCTGCTTCTCCATCGCTATACTCGGATCACATGTGTGACAGAAGACGGTTCCCGGCGGAAAATGTTTTGGAACTAGATGAGCATGACGATCAGGTCTGGCAGATCAAATTTTCCCATGATGGAACGAAGTTAGCCAGTTGTGGCAAGGGCAAGCAAGTCATTATCTGGGATGTTCCGTCCTTTCGCCCGCTTCATTTTCTTAAGGAACATGATGACGGGGTTGGTAATGTCTCTTGGAGCTGGGATGATACCATGTTGGTTACATGCAGCCAGGACCGACATGCTAGGTTATGGGATGTTAATGTGAGTTTGCATACTCTCGCACCTTTTTAAGGGCATAGCTGACAGATGTAGACCGGTGCTTGTCTCAAAATATTCGAACGATGCCAAGAACCTGTTACCAGTTGCGTATGGGCAGCAGATAGCAAAACTTTTGTAACAGGCGCACTCGATAAAAGCCACGGCCTCATCCAGTGGAGCATTTCCGGAGATAAGGTCTACGACTGGAACTGCCCTCATCGAGTGGAAGACCTGGCTATCTCGCCGGATGGGCATTGGCTCGTGGCCTCAGATGGTGGAACTCATATCCACGTTTACAATTTTATTACGCGTCAACTAGAGTATGAGATGGACCTGCAAGTCAGATTAACGTCGATCAGCATCAGCAAAAACTCTCGACATCTCCTGGTGAATCACAACAATGGTGTCGCGCAACTTATTGATCTTATTCTTCGTGAGCCAGTTCAAAATTACGCCGGCTTCACAGGCGGGAATTACATGATAAGGAGTGCACTCGGAGGGGCGGACGAAAGCTTCGTGATTAGTGGGAGCGAAGGTAAGTTTCCTGGTTAGTGACACTGACTTTGTGACTGACTGTAGCAATAGACGGCTCGATCAATATCTGGCATAAGGCTAGTGCCCAGCTAGTAGAGAAGCTCAATGGTCACTTTCCTGGATGCAATTCGGTCTCGTGGAACCCCGCCGACCCATGCATGTTTGCCTCGTGTGGGGACGACGGCAAAATCAAGATGTATGTGCCATTTCTATACCATACCAAATTCGCATTTTAATATAGGGGGCTAACTTGGCATAGATGGTCTAATAATGAGTGGCGCATCACTCATGGAGAGGTAAACCGGACCCCGAGCGGTTCTTAATGAACAGCAGATAGGTTATATCCTAGCCTTTTGATTTTATAGTACAATTGCTTGCATGGGCCCGGCGCAAATTTGGATGGTGGCACGGCGCTTCTCCCCGATCTCTGGCGACTCGACATAACTTGGGATGCCACCGTACAAGACGTCCCTGATGGCGTTTTTTTATTTTTCTCATCATGCGGTGTATCAATACAGAATAGCTTCGATTTAAAGTGTCTGTTTTTGGGAGGGAAGGGTTTTGCTGAGTCTCTTCTTGCCATTCATGCGATAGACGTATGAGTCGGGAAATGACATTATCACGTTGGCATTGTATATTCAAGGGGCTATGTAAAGGTATCCCTTCTCATACCAACCGCAATGAGAGTCGTGGCTTTGCTTCTAGGAGATAATCGCACCTAGTGCAAGCGACACTCTTAGCGATGCAATATAAATAAACTGTTTAGAAAGATTACTAGATTCAGTGTGTTGTGCCATGTGATTTATTGGATATGCGGCCCATCAGGGGTTTCTTTGATCTCAAATGTCTAAATTGGGTACCTAATCTAATGCATAGGATAGGGTACCTAGGAAGGCTGGTAAGTCAGGCAGCAACAAAACGTATAACTATATAACTATATCTATATAGACTTGTCGTCGTCATCTTTGACTCGATAGCTGACGCACGCTTTTTCAGGCAACATTATTGAAGAAATATTGCCCTTGTTAAGTTAGGTATCTTGGATATTATTCATAAGTGACAATGCCTTTGTATACTACATGTAGGTATAGTTATTATACCTAGGTAAGTACTAACTAACGTATGCAGTCGAAACCGCCTATGTTGCAGGTGGGTCTATCGTGAAAACGCACAGGCCATCTGATTTGGACCAATCTACTTTTAGCTGATGTTAGGCCGGCTTCCTAGTCACATGCTACATTGGCTCGATAGGGATAAGGCTATAAAATTACCTAAGGGGCGGTACTACGTAAGGTACCTACGTACTTGTAAGGTCGTCAAGTGCCACCCGTGTTGCGCCTGGCGATTTGATAAATGTCCCTGAACCAAATTCCCAAGTATTTCTTCTTACCCTCAAAAACAATACCTTCGAGATAATCTTTCCATACACCTTCTACCTTCTACCTTCTACCTTCTACGAACAAGCGCAGGTTGTGTTCATTTGTTGATTCACATACCCTATATCTTTGCCCCTCCTATTTGAAGAGAAGCTTTGAAAGCTTCGTCGATACTAAAGAAACCAAGTCCACACTTAAACCCGGCTCTAAAGCCAATTCTTCCCCTCCAAAGCGAAGACTATCTTATTAAACGAACACCAGCCAAGTGTGGCTTCAACTCATATCCCAACATAAAAGAAGCGAACCCAAACACCACCTACCGAAGATGAGCGAAACATCAATTGCATCAGGGGGTATTTCAGATCCCGCCCTGATCAAGTACGTATAATCTTGCAGGTGTCTTGTTCATGCGCGCAACTGGGTTTCTGCTAACACATTAAATTCTAGACTTGTAAACAGACTGCAAGATGTCTTTTCTACCGTCGGTGTCAACAACCCTATCGATTTACCGCAAATAGTCGTCGTTGGAAGTCAGTCTAGCGGCAAAAGTTCCGTGCTTGAGAACATCGTTGGTCGAGACTTGTGCGTCACCGCTCAAACACCCCTTTAAAGTTCCATCCCCACCCCTAAGCCTAACTAACTCTCCTAACAGCTTACCTCGAGGCTCCGGTATCGTAACAAGACGACCCCTTATTCTACAACTTATTAACCGACCTGCTACCGGCCAAACGAACGGGGTCAACGAGGATGTCAACAACTCTACAGATAAGGCAGCCAACGCAGACGAGTGGGGCGAGTTTTTGCACATTCCCGGCCAGAAGTTCTACGACTTTAACAAGATTCGAGATGAAATCAGCAGGGAGACGGAAGCCAAAGTCGGTCGCAACGCCGGCATTTCGGCCGCGCCGATTAACCTAAGGGTCTACTCCCCTAACGTCCTGACCTTGACGTTGGTTGACTTGCCCGGTCTGACGAAGGTCCCCGTAGGAGATCAACCAAGGGATATCGAGCGGCAAATCAAAGATATGGTCCTAAAATACATCCAAAAGTCGAACGCTATCATCTTAGCCGTTACTTCTGCCAATATCGATTTAGCCAACTCGGACGGTCTTAAGCTTGCTAGGGAAGTCGATCCCGAAGGACAAAGAACGATCGGTGTCTTGACGAAGGTAGATCTGATGGACGATGGTACGGACGTTGTTGATATTCTTGCTGGGCGTGTTATTCCGCTTCGACTTGGATACGTGCCCGTTGTGAACAGAGGTCAAAGGGATATCGACAACAAGAAGCCCATTTCAGCATCCCTCGAAGCGGAGAAGAACTTCTTCGAGAACCACAAGGCCTATCGGAACAAGAGCTCCTACTGCGGTACACCCTACCTGGCAAGGAAGCTAAACTTGATTTTGATGATGCACATCAAACAGACCCTACCTGATATCAAGGCAAGAATTGCTAGTTCGCTACAAAAGTACTCCGCAGAACTCGACAGCCTAGGCCCTTCAATGCTGGGTAACAGCGCAAACATCGTTCTTAATATCATAACCGAATTTACGAACGAATGGCGAACTGTTTTGGAAGGCAACAACGGGGAGCTGTCCAGCACAGAACTTTCCGGTGGTGCTCGAATCAGCTTCGTGTTCCACGAATTATATTCCAACGGTGTCAAGGCGGTTGATCCATTCGACGTTGTGAAAGATGTCGATATCAGAACGATACTTTACAACTCATCTGGTTCTTCCCCGGCGCTTTTCGTTGGGACCACTGCTTTCGAAGTGATCGTCAAGCAACAGATTAAGCGACTAGAAGAGCCCAGTCTCAAATGTGTTTCGCTTGTTTATGATGAACTTGTGCGCATTCTGTCGCAACTTCTCACTAAAGCGCTATACAGAAGATACCCGCAGCTTAAGGAGAAGTTCCACGGTGTTGTTATCAGTTTCTTCAAGAAGGCTATGGAGCCCACCAATAAGCTTGTGAAGGACCTTGTCGCTATGGAGTCTTGCTACATCAACACCGCTCACCCTGACTTCCTTAACGGCCACCGAGCAATGGCCATTGTTAACGAGCGGTATAATGGCGCAAAACCCGTTCAAGTTGATCCCAAGACTGGGAAGCCGCTACCGGCATCAAGCACACCGGCACGTGCTGCCAGCCCTTCGATAGACAACCTAGATAACAACACAGGTTTCTTCGGCAGTTTCTTTGCTGCCAAGAACAAGAAGAAGGCCGCTGCTATGGAGGCTCCTCCCCCAACACTAAAGGCATCCGGAACTCTCTCTGAGAGAGAGAATATCGAAGTTGAAGTTATTAGTACGTCTAGTGAGATAACTTTGTTGAGGCTATAATACTAACGAATGATTGCAGAGCTACTAATTGCTTCGTATTTCAACATTGTCAAGCGGACGATGATCGACATGGTCCCCAAGGCTATCATGCTGAACCTCGTATCGTAAGTATATATAGAAACTAAATACTTTACCAAATTACTAATCTCGGATACAGATTTACAAAGGAGGAAATGCAACGAGAGCTCTTAGAGAACATGTACCGAAACGATACCCTGGATGACCTACTAAAGGAGAGCGACTACACCGTCCGCCGGCGGAAGGAATGCCAGCAAATGGTCGAGTCGCTTGGCAAGGCCAGCGAGATTGTCAGTCAGGTTCAGTAATGTGGAGGATCGCAAGCGTCATGCCATAGGCATCGGATATCACTTCTGGTCGGTCAGTCAGAATGGCTATGGTCCCCGTGCGATACGAAGATAACGCGCCGAGCTATCGCCGGAGTATTGTCGTTTTTTCATTGGTAGTGGTCCGGGTTTATGTTGAGTATGCTTCTCCCTACCTCCGTCTCCCTCCCCCCTTTTTTCCATATACAATTATGTCATGTCATGTCATACCCCAACCCCCTTTAGACACGTTCCTCGGTAGATGAGAAATGGGACATTCCATGATGTGAAACACGGGATGATTAATGTACCTAGGATGAGAAATTGATGATGCCAAAAAGCCAATTATTATTTTGTCTTGTTTTGTTTCCCCGTTCGGTGTTTCTTGACTTTTCTGTGTTTTTGATCTGCGTGATAGGTTCTGTTCACCTTCTCGATCTGGACTTTGGCCGTGCCTGGCCTGTCCGTCTGCAAGCCGAGCTTGTCTCCTTGCTGCTTGCATTTTGCGTTTGCATGATATACGGGATCTCGATGATGGGGAACCAGGAGATAGATACCTAGGGATAGGGAAAGTTTTTTTTTTTTTTTTTTTCTTTTCTGATATTTTCTCGTTGCGGCCAGGGATCGTGTTCACCGACGGGATAGGTGCATAAAGTTTATCACCAGTCTTGCATTTTTCGGCGATGCCGCGAGCGAACAAGTGCAGTCAATCACCGGCGAAGACCGATGGGATCCGGGGTTTTGGATTTGGGATTTGGGGGGTGTGGCTGGGGTTAGGTTACGGTGCGGAGGATCGGGAGACTGGACCCGAACATGGAGCGGCCGTAGATCCGAATCTACCTGCCCTAATCTAACCTGAGCTGGCCTTTAATCTGGTACGTAAGGTAAGGGTATGTAGGTATGTAAGTGGGATGACAAAGAAGATTAGGTTAGGTGGTCCTGCCGTAGACACGGACTTAAATTATTAGATTAGATCCCACGGACGGATGGAGGAAACGGAACGGGATGAGATGGGATGGGATGGGATGGGATGAGTGAGACGGGCCAGCGGTATTGTAACGTCATCTAGGGTCGGGGGTTTGTACGTCGCGGTCATGGTTATGACTACCTTACCTATGACTGTGGCCTACGAACGGACGCTATGTTATGACGTGTCTACCCTTGACGAAGAGTTTTTTCTTCTTCTCTTCGTCTTGCGTATTTGTGTGTATCTGTCTGTCTGTCTGTATGTATGTATGTATGTATGTATGCGCTCAGTTTACATATTTCCTGGCATACTGTGTTTAAGTCCGACAGTCTACAAGTATCGTCTATCTATCTATGCTTCTAGAAGCCATCCGCTCTCATCCCACGCCTTTATCATCTAGGTAGCTAGTTGGCCCACCGCTTCGCCGGGAGGCTCCGCGTCTATGCCCCTCCCCTGCTCCAGTGTCTCCTAGACCTACATACATACATACATACATTACGCACGAATATATTTTTATACCTAATATTCCGACGTATAAAAGCAGGGGTGGTGGGCAAAAGCTGTAGATCCCTGTGCGGGATCTGAGGCTGCCTCCTGTCATGCCCTGCTCTACCCTGCCCTGCCATGCCATGCCGTGCTGCGGCTGCAGCATATGCGACGGCCCGAACGGACTGACGCAGGGGAAAAGATGGATAGTTACAAAATAGCGAATCACATATCTGAGATCTGACAGATTCTATTTTGGCGTTTGAGGGGTTCTTTAGGGCTTGAAATCCGGGGGTCTGTGTGGGATGCGTGGGAACAAGGTGAGTATTGTGAATAGAGGAAGGGAGATGAGATAGTTTACATCTCATCGAGCATATTCAACTTTTTGAAAGGGTAGTATATCGCAACATATGTCCAAAAGTGGACGGTCCATGTAGAGTTTCAGTGCTTAGTCTAACGAGAATCACACGTCTTAGATACCGGTGGTGAGAACTGGTGTAAGTGTTAGTGCGTTTTACGTGAGTCCTTCGTAAATTGTAATTATTCCGTCACCCGCTTTTGGGGGCCAAAAAGGGTCCTCGGTCTAGCTATACCTCAACCGGACGACCTTTACCTAGGTAAGGCAAGGCGTAGGGACCTACGTCGGTATCTAAAGCCTTACGGGAGCAGCAGGTACCTAGTAGGATGCAAGGTCATGTACGTATAAGGTTAACCCTGATATGACGCCACGCCATCTCGCCTACGCAACGTATATATAGTAAAACCACCATCCCCCATGGGCAGTTAGCCCCGGAACCGACGGTTATACCGCTAACCCCATGGCAGACCACAATCCGCCGGGACCCGGATACGGCTCTGATTGGAAGGAGAATAGGTGATGGGTTGATAAAATGTAGCCGTAGTAGGTAGAAATTAGGGAATGGGAAGCGGGCCGGCCGGTCGAGAGCAGGGGAGGGGAGGGATAACATGCATGCCCAGGTGTGCAGTACGTGCTTACACACACACCGAGCACAGAACCTGGTAATATAGCTAAATAGTAATATGTATAACCCGCCCCCGGTAAAGAACCAGAACGGGACGGAAGGAAAGGAAAAAAAAAAATTAAGATTGCATGGATGAGTTGGCGGTCAAAAAACTGTCAAACCGGCTTTGTTCCTTACTACATGCCCTCGACGTAGGAAAGGCGTGGGAGAAGAACAGTCAAGTACCTAATTTCCACGTCGAATGACTGGTCACTCACATACGTCCTGAGGTACCTGTTACCAAATACTTCGAGGCGGTGACACAGGATAAGGAAAGATGTGATTCTGCTTCTAACATGGAAAAAAAAAATGATGTTGACCTGCTTAGCTGCTTAGCTGCTTAGCTGTTTGTAAGGAATTCTCCGTACGCAGTATATGCCGTGGGGGCTGCAAGTTCTTTAAATCTATCTCATCCGCCTGAGACACCCACACCGCGAGTCGGGAGTATATATAAGTCTTTACGTTAGTCCAAAGGAAATTTGAGTTGTGGTAGTCTTGATCTAGTCAACTTAACAAGCGAGTCAAAAAGAACGATTCAATATTGCCAGAAATCATTTTCGTTCGCTCCTCTCAGCAAATCTTCTGAACGATAATATGGTAGATATGTCAAGAAGCGACCCGCCGTCTCCTCCCCAGCACCACCGCCGAGTCCGAGCAGGACATCGACATATGGTTGATATATTTCCAGATTTTCCTGGAGGTGAGACTCTTGCCCCTCGTGAGAACCACTTTTAGGCCAGATCGACTCATATTTTCAGTGGTGAAGCTAGTTTCATGCTCCGATCAAGCTGATTAATAGTCTCGAGGAGGCGCTCGATATCGATAGAAAAGGGAAATGTCGTCGCGTCAATCTGACAGAAGCTGATGGAAGCTAGTGGAACCTTCGGGTCATATTTTAGACTGCGGCTGGAGCTCTAATATAAAAGATTCCGAGGCCAAGAGAAAAGTAAGGGGCACTTAAGGGGCACTTAAGAAAACTGGGTAGATAAAAGCGTGTATGCCTGTGGATTAAAGTCTGCTTCGGAATCCCTCCTTCATAACTTAGATTTAGTATTCAATACGAGCCCACCATTTTTGATATCGAAGTCCTTTCCTTTCTCCCATCCGAACCAGTCTTTCAAGGCTTCTTCGCCCCCCTCACCTGGAGTAAGAAACTTGCCGGTATAACTGCCTCCGGAAATCCCGGACCTTGTCCATAAAGACTCGGGTCGGTACCTTTCTCGCTAATAGCAAGGCATGGTGTTCCGCGTAACGTCACCGCTGGGCGTTGGTCACCTTCGCGATTAGTGTCCGTTTCTAGTTCCGAATATTCCAGCACGGGAGTACAGCAAGCATCAGTGCCATCGAAGATTTTCTCCCACTCAACACGCGTCTTTGATTTGAAGACTCTTTCGAAGTGTTGTTTCATTTCGGGCCAGGACGCTCGATCGGAATGTCGCTTCTGCCAGTCTTGTTTGCTTAAGCCGAGGCCTTTGATTAAGGCGGCATAGAAATGTGGCTCTAGAGCTCCTACCGCCATATATTTTCCATCCCTCGTTTCATATGTGTCATAATATGGACAGCCCCCATCCAACACGTTCTCACCGCGCGGAAGATTGCCGAATGGTGATTTCAGCGACTGTCGGGGGAAAGTTGCCAGATAGCTGGTGCCATCTACCATATTCGCCTCCACAACTTGCCCCTTTCCTGTTTTCTCCCTAGCTATGATAGCGAGTAGAATACCTTGAAACAATGTAGCTCCTCCGCCGGCAAAGTCTGCAAGTATGTTTTGTGGTGCATGTGGCTTCTCCCCACTGCGGCCCAGTAGAGAAAGCACTCCAGCTACAGCGAGGTAATTGATATCGTGGCCAGCCATCTGGGCATACTTACCATCCCGGCGAAATCCAGTCAGACGACCATAGACCAGGCGAGGATTCGTGGCACACAAGATCTGCGGGCCAAGGCCGAGCTTTTCCAACACGCCTGGGCGAAATGGATCGATTATTACATCAGCAGTCTTAGATAATTCTTTGATAAGTTCGACGCCGTCCTGCGACTTCAGATCGACAGCTATGGAAGACTTATGCCTTGTAAGCATATCGGGTGTCGGCACCACTTGAGCACCAGTCGTGAGACGATCAATCCGAAGCACCTTGGCACCAGCATCTGCTAGAAGTAAGCCAGCAAAAGGTCCTGGTTAAATATTAGCTTATTGAATCATTAGATTATTGATTACTTATATGAGTATGACCTACCAGGTGCTAGGCCGGCAAATTCAAGGACTTTGAGCCCCTGAAGTGGTGGTGGACCAACCATTGTTTTGGTTGCTAAAGTTGCCTAGTATTAGATACGGACGTTTGATCGGAACTGCTTCTACTAGATAGATTCCCTAATATTCGGGTAATTGAGAATCGTTTGCATTGTCAGAGAATGATAGTAGGTATTTAGCGACCAAATGTTGAGCAAGATTCCTTGTTGATGTGTAGAAGGGATCCTCGGTCATATAACATGTTAGTTAGAGGAGAACCGAGGCATCTATGCAAGCCACAGTGTGACAAGATATTTACTTGGCACCGTCACGTGTATCCCTTAATTCTTAACTCTTCCCTTGTCCCTTCTTCTTGTTTGTACTCTCAGGAACCAAACCGGCTTTGACAAAGGCATCTCTAGCGGTTTGGTTAATCAGGGCAAATCGACGAGGACCAAGTTTATGTCCCCCGTACCATCGGGTCACGATTACCATCACATTCCAGAGGTCCATTAGCTGCATAAGGTGTAAGACCCGGCTGCCAGCTGCGGTCTCGCCGTCATCGTTGCAATCTTGAAATGTAGTGTTATTCGGTCCCTTTATCCGCCATGCTGTAATATTATGTGTAGCCGTTCGTACTTTCTTATCAGTGGAGAGAAGGTGCTGGAGGAACGCCTCAGCTTCTTCAGTTGACGAAACCTTGGCGCACCGGGCGACGAATGTCGACTTCAACTCAACGAATGCATCTGACATAATCCACGGAGGCTCTTGCGCGCTGATCTGCTTGGAATCTGCTGCGGGTTTAGCGGAGAGCTGAGGATCTGCGTCATCTTCGTGAGAAGTATCCTCATGTGGGGGTTCTTCTAGAATCTCCGACTCGAGAAGCCGAGTTAATTCCTCGATTGCATCGAAGAGGCAGACAGCTCCCGGCTGGTAAACTGTGCTCACTGCCTGACAGAATAGAGATAATTCCCGGGCTGCATCGCCACGCTTTCCATGCTCACCAGTACTATTAGTACCTAGAACAACGGGAGGCACTGCGGGATAGGTAGGGGAAACTCGATACGAAGGGAGGATGACTCCCTAGGTGGTGACAAGACATACACATTAGCTTCGCTCGACGGTACCAAGCAACCTTCGCCATAAATGGAGTTGATGGCCTCAATCTCATCCTGAAGCTCTTCAGACATGGTACCCTTTTCACCTGCAGGCTCATGAGAAATTCATAAAATACAAGGATAACGAGTGGATGGTCTGACTGCCTAATAGCAACAATCGAAGTCTTACACTGTAGCCTTTCAAGGACTTTGTGTGGACTATGATAAGGCCGTGAGGGTAGGGGGGGGTTCTAGAGCTTAGTACAAATAAATGTATGGATGCACTGTATATGAATGAGACTTAAAAAGACTTGGGAAAGATGACTCTTGGGAGAATGTGTCCCAATGAATTAAAGTAGTATTATGTAACTAAGGAGTGAGATTGAGATAATACCTACCTAAGCATTACTCATTTCTTCAGTGGAAATAACTTTAAATACACCCCGCCGTGAACGAAGAGTATAATTAATATCTTATCAAGTTATGCAAGGAACGGAGTATCTGATAAGAAAACAGCTTGGAACTTTATCGATTATCGGCGGGTATCCACATATTAATTCTAGACGTCCATGGAGGACTCGAGAATCGAGAAACCCAACCCCACGCCGTTTCGCCCCTCCAAATTCCCATGCTGTAAGCTCCGAGTTCCGACCAACATCTTTTCTCCAGAAGCGCCGAACTCGAAGCTGCCTCAAGCATATAACATAAAACTGTTAGGTGTCAGCGCTATTAAGTTTAGCTCCTGTTAATACCTTCGGACTTACAAGTTCGGGTATTATTACTTATTGGACTCTTATTCTATTTCTTTGCAAAGTCCATCCCTTGTGTTCGGCTTTCCGTTTACAGCTTTCTTCCGCCGTCCCCAAAGCCGTAAAGGATGGCTTCTGCAGTAGAGCAAGCAACTGCTTACAAGAATGACGGCAACAAAGCTTTTGCGGCTCACGACTGGCCTAAAGCAATTGACCTCTATACCAAAGCCATCGAACTGAACGATAAGGAACCGACGTATTATACGAATAGGGCTCAAGTTTGTATTGTCCCATTCCAAGTCTTAAACGCTCGCGTGACTAACCTTACTCCCTATATTAGGCACATATCAAGTCAGAATCTTACGGCTATGCTATTGCTGATGCTACCAAAGCGATTGAACTTAACCCCAAGTTTGTAAAAGTAACTAATATCACTCTCTGAATCCCAGTTGGTCACTTCTCATCAGTGCTGACCTGCCTGATATTAGGCTTATTTCCGCCGCGCTGTGGCTTCCGCTGCTATCCTAAAACCTAAGGATGCCGTGCGAGATTTCAAGAAATGCGTCGAGCTCGATCCGGCGAACAAAGATGCCAAGCTGAAGCTTGCCGAGTGCCAAAAGATAGTACGACAGTTGAATTTCTATGCTGCTATCGATGTAGGAGACGAGCCCTCTGCGGCAGAGGGTCTCGATATTGACTCTATAGCCGTTGAACCAGACTACGATGGCGTAGAGCTAAAGGACCAGATGACCCAGGAATTCATTGACGACATGATCGAGAGATTCAAGAATGGGAAGAAGCTCCACAAGAAATATGTCTACCAGATCATCATTGCGGTGAAGAATATCGTATACAACGAGCCAACTATGGTAGAGATGAAGATCCCAGATGACGTCAAGCTCACTGTTTGTGGTGATACACATGGTGAGTTGGAGTATACAGTGTTTGGTCGACTAAGACTAACCATACTATAGGGCAATACTACGATCTAATGGAGCTTTTCAGACTAAATGGTTGCCCGACAGAAAAGCATTGGTACTTGTTTAACGGAGATTTCGTCGACCGAGGTTCTTGGTCGACAGAAATCGCCCTATTACTGTACGCCTATAAGTGGCTGCGTCCCAATGGATTCTTCTTGAACAGAGGTAATCACGAAACCGACGATATGAATAAGGTTTATGGATTTGAGGGAGAGTGCAAAGCCAAGTACAACGAACGGTATGGCATCAACAGGACTTTGAAGTCGTCTGCGGATTCTAACTGGACTATAGGGTATTCAAACTGTTCTCTGAAAGCTTTTCTGCGCTACCGTTGGCAACGCTCATTGGTTCTAAATATCTCGTCTTGCATGGCGGCTTGTTTTCGGACGATAACGTCACGCTGGACGATATCCGAAAGGTTAACAGGCATGCTCAGAGACAACCAGGTCAAGCTGGTCTGATGATGGAGATGCTTTGGACGGATCCCCAAACAGCTCCTGGACGAGGCCCTAGCAAACGAGGGGTGGGTATGCAATTCGGACCGGACGTAACGAAGAGGTTCTGCGAGAAGAACGGGCTAGACGCTATCATCCGAAGTCATGAAGTCCGTATGGGTGGTTACGAAGAAGAGCACGATGGAAAGTGTATCACTGGTAAGTTGTTTTCTGAACGGTTAATTCATTGCGTATTTGCTAACTAGCCCCAAGTCTTCTCGGCGCCGAAATACTGCGATCAAACAGAGAATAGGGGCGCCTACATCAACATTGGTCCCGACTACAAGTTGAATTTCCACCAATTTGACGCAGTTCCCCATCCTCCAATTCGACCGATGGTAAGTCCCTACTCTAAACGCAAGGCGAATATATAATGCTGACCCTTCTTAGGCGTATGCGAATAACTCCCTTATGTCGATGATGTAAGAGGCATTTTGGTTTTGGTGTTTCCAAAAGGGAATCTTGCATTGAACGGTGGCTTAACGTGGCATCTTTGCATATACGGCACTTCAACGTCAGGGAAGCATAGGCGTTGCGGGGATAAGGAGAGGAAACTGGATATACCATAAGGCGGTACCAATGGAAATGCGGTTTGAGATTATTTTGTTTTCTCGGTGTGTTGGTAATGGTTGATAAGGTGACTTTCGTCGATCAAGCTTCAACCAGTCCATAGCTCATCCTCCCCATCTCTTCCCACCAAGGCACCAAGCCAGTCAGAACAGCCTCGTATTCGAAGTGATGAGTGAACACCGTCTTGATAGGAGCCTTGCCAGGCTGTAATGGCAGCAGAGAACGCTCCTAAGTCATCTCGTGGAACTCTTAGCCAGCAGTCCTTTCCCTCTACTTTGAGGATGTCTAATGGAATCCCTAGTCCTGTGGTGCCGAGGAATTGCTTTAAAGCAGATGTACACTTAGATCGTACTTGGAGAGCATCTAATACACCTGGATCGGCCGAAGCACTAAAAAGTTCCAGATGTGCATAGGAATAACGAGGTGCTTTAATAGTAGTAGTGACTAACTCATAAGATTTTTGACCTTGGTTGCACTCTGCGTGCCGGTCATCGATATGTCTGCTTGTTCAGTCATATTGCCTTTATGTTTGAATTATTATGCTCTTGTTTTTGGAATTATATTTATTAGGTATTTACAGACTAGCCCTTATGCAGGATGCACCTGTATTTCTAGCATGGTTTTACGAAGGTACTAAGGTACATGTACCTTGGATAGACATGTACCTACGGGCTAAGCTAAGTACACTCGGTTAGTTGCATATATCTTCCAGATCGATCAAAGAGACATTTCTTCCAGATATTAGAGTGCTAGGCTTAACCTAAAACAGCTAGATAGCTAGTGATTTTTGACAAATTTAACGACAATTTTTACAGGTATCTTTGGTTGCCTTTGATTTCGTTGGAGAAAAAGTTACTTGCTTGTATCTTGTTGTAGTTTTTTAGGTAGAGTAGTACATCTGTATATACTTAGATATGTACTTACTTACATGTAGGTACCTATCCTGATGCACTGTGTGGCAGTAGACCTAGGTACTTATGAATTCAATGGTGCGCGAACCACATGGACTCTGCCCCTCAAATGAATATTTAAACACGGATAATTGAATGCTTTATCATTTTATCCAAACTCTCACCCCGCACCACGTGACTCAAGCAAGCTTTATCAAACAGATAATCATTTAACCGTGATAATGAATAGAGCGCAACAAGCAAAGAATAAGGTGGCTCGAGCTCGCCTAGCCAAGCAAAGAGCCAAGCCTGCAGCCTCTAGAGTTCACTTTCGCACTAGCGCTAGCGCCAGCACTAACACTAATGAGGCTCCTAGCAACGAAGTTCCTAGTGACGAGGCCGCTTCTAGCCACCAACCTACAGAAAGCACCAACGGTGTTAGTGACAACGCTCCCGGCAACGCTCCCAACAACGCACCCGACAAAGAAGTTCCTGGTGACAGCATTCCTGGTGACAACACCCCCGACCAAGGTGCTTCTATCCAAGAGAGTTCCAATCAACAGACAGCCAACCTAGAAACTGATAATCAAGAATCCGCAAATCAAGAATCTGCGGATCAAGAATCTATCAATCAAGAATTTGCCAATCCAGATTCTCCCAACCAGGATATTCCCAACCAGGATATTCCCAACCAGGACCCAAATCCGAATCAAGGCGGTCATATCAATCAAAACCGACCCGGCCACGGTCCTGTCTACATCCCTTATTCATATTTTAATACCCTCGAGTTTAATCAATTCACCTACAACCCTACCACGCACGTTGCGTACGCTGTTCCCCTTGACCTCCCTAGCGTTCCAATCTTTATCAACAATCTCATCCGCGAAGGATTCGTTCCTCTACACTTCATTGCCTTAGTGGCTATCGGAGATAACCCGGTTCCCGATTTCCCGCTCTTTCATAACGACGACCCCGTTGACGAGAGCTCATTCGACGAGAACTCATACACCGAGGGTTTATTCGACGACGAAGAAGAGGAACAGGATCAGGGGCAGGAACAAGAAGAGGGACAAGAAAAGGAAGATAACGACGACGACGAAGAAGAAGGAGAAGAAGGAGAGTTCGACCTAGGTTACTATTTTGGAGATTTTAATCCCGAAGAGGAAGTTCCCAACAACAGCAAAAAGGGCAAAAAGGGCAAACACGCCGATTGTCCTTCGAACGACCATTCTAACGATCAAGCTCAAGGCGCCGCTTGTGGTTCCGGTGAAGATTCTGACGACGAAAAGTCCAACGGCGAAGCACACGACAAGTCGAATAAACGTTGCGATCAGGACGGTTCTGACAAAAAGGACAACTCCGACGACCAAGGCGACGGCAAAGGAGGATCCAACTCAGAGGCTTCCGGCAGTAAACGCTCCGATCACAAAGGTTCTGACGGTCAAGTTTCTGACAAGAAGACCCCGGACAGTACAGTCTCCGACTCCAAGACCGCCAACAACCAACAATCTTCTAGTACCGCCTCCAACACAGATTCCGAGATGGCTTCCCAGAATCTGCTCGGCATGGTAATCCCGCCCAACCAGTGGCGATATGCCCGCGCATGCATGGTGTGTTCTATCATCATGACTCAATCCGTACGTATTCTTTATATCCCATCTCATATCACATTTCCCTTCCTGCAGTCCCCTAAGCCTATCTTAATATGTTCTAGTATCCAATTCAACAGAAATGCTAACCTAGTTAAACTTTGCAGCACTTCCGCTCCGAGGGCTGCCCCAATTGTCCTTTCCTCGACCTCAAGGGATCGCCTGAGGCCATTGAGGCCTGCACCTCGAGCCAATTCGAGGGTACTTTGGCCTGCTTCCAACCCCGTCGCTCCTGGGTGGCGCGCTGGCAGCGCATCGATACCTTTGTCCCCGGCACTTACGCCGTCAAGGTAAACGGATCCCTGCCCGAGGACATTAAGGTTGCCATGGAAGAGCAAGGCAACACTCACATCCCGTAAGTATTTTATATTCTCATTTTGCTTGACAGTAACAAGAGTGTGCGCTAATGTGGTCTTTTTACGCAGTCGTGATGGAAGCGCCCTCGATATCGACTAGACAGCGACCGAGGGCATTTCAAACCAAGGTACGCGTGCTTCTAAGCGTGCGGAACGACGGGCGGAGAAACAGCCTGTTAAGAAAAAGTCCAAAGGCAAGGGCAAGGGCAAAGAGGTTGCCCGAAAGAAGCAGGACAAACCCCGAGACCAGCAGCAGGAAGGTCTCCAGGAACAAGGCCAGCCGGCTAACCAGGCTGGAGAGGACGAGGTGACGATTAATATCCCTTGATAGGGGGACATGGTTGCAGGATTGTTTAGATACCATACGCTTTTTCTCAACAGGTTGAGTTAATTCTCCCTGGCCATGCATAGGAAGAGGTAGATGGCATATCACCATCATTGGCATGGATCGCATTTGGCTTTTTTATACAGGCTCTATACTATAGGCCTATCTACTCATATTCCATGAGGCATCGCCATCGGAGTTAATTTGCATTGCATCCCATTCCTGTTTCGTGTTTTCATGTCTCGTTCGCGGTTAATAAGTACTTTCTGAGTGATGCCTCTTTCATGTAGGAGAGCTGCTTGTTAATTCACAAGTTATTATTATCATTGTTTCCTTTCCTTGTACACACTATCTAACCTTGCCCAGCCCGAGTATAATACCTAACGAACTACCCTGGCCGAAATTAACCCAATTAATAACCCAATCAGCTAGATAAATCCCTTCCGTCTCATCTCCATCGCCTCCGACTCGGTATAGAACGACGTGATAACATCGACGTCCCGCTCTGCCGTGCCGGCGTCGTTCTCCGTCCCCGCGTAGCAGTCGATTATGTCCTCGATCTCGCGGTACAGCAGCGTGTCCCGCGAGCGGTAAACACCGCTACTGCTCTGGTGGAGAGGGTGTCGGGGGGCTTCGTCTACGCTTCGCGTGCGCGCGACGAGAGGGGGCGGGTACAGGTCTCGGGTCGCTTCCATGTCCGGGTCGGAGTACGGCGATATAGGCCCGGAGATGCTGGATAGCGAGCTGCTGCGGCTGTCTGTCGTCCAGGAGTTGTCGCTGGGGGGCTTGGCAACTTCGTTTTCTTCTTCCTCCCCTTCGTCTTTTATGATATTCCAGTTACTGGTTGGATCCCTACTATGGAGTGTAGTGCCTGTAAGTCTGGGACTGGGACCGCAAGTCTCCTCGCGCAGTGGCGGAATCGGGCTAAATTCGTGGACCCGGATGGGTCGTTGTGGGTGGTGGTGGTGGTAGTGGTGTTGTGGCTCGCGGGACGACGAAGAGGTACTCCAGACGGAGACGTTGCTTTGGTTCCTGCTTTCCTTCTCGCTGCCGATGCTGCTACTACTACCACCACCCACTCCTACGCCCTGGCGAGCCTCGATGATCTGCCGCCTCTTGCCCTTCGGCGCGGGCAGCAGCTTGAAGCTCCCCACGCTGAACCTCTTGTCGGAGCGAACACTCTGGTTGCGGATCGTACTCGTCGACGCGTGCTCGTCGTCCGCGCCGGCGGTGACGCCGACGAGGGCCCGCAGCGTCTCGAGATGCGTGTCCTGGATGGCGGGCGGGGACGAGCCGAAGAACGCGCTCTCGCGCGGGCACAGCGACTCGTGGCACTTGACGCACAGGTTATCCTTCCTCTCCTGCTCCGTGCCCAGAAGCGCGTGGCACCCGCGCCAGGGACACGTTCGCGGGGGCGGGGGCGAGGGATGGCGGGGGCCGTGATGTTGGTTTCGATGGAGTGGGCGCGGGAGGGCAGCGTAGGCGAGGAGTTGAGGATCATGCTCGGTGCGAAATCCCCGGTCGAAGAAGCATTTGATACCGAAGCGTTGGACTCGCGATTCAGCAGCGTGGCTATCTTCATATCGGCCGCGGTCCTATTCCTCGAACTCCTTGAGCTTTGCCCCCTGTAAGATTGTCCGTCGACGGAGGGTATCCCCCTCGGCGGTGGAGATGTCCGACGGTTGGATTCCTCGCTGTACCGGATAATAGGGCCTCGGTCTAAAGCGCTTGAGTGGTATATTTGTATCGTCCTGGCGCTGGGTGATACAGGAGATACCAGAGCCGGTTTTGTTGCGGCAGTCTCCTTTAGTTGTGCCTGATCGTCGGGTGGCCAACACGGTTCAGTAAACGTCGGGAACACGGGGCTAATCCTATTACTCCTCGGGCTCATTGACGAATAACTAAAGTTTGGCATGGTGTTCTGCGGCGTCCTGCCGTGGTCGCTTTGCCCGTAGTGTCTCTGGCTCCGTTCTTGCATCCGCCTAATCTGTGCGGCGTACTCTTCATCAGATACCATCTCCTGAGAACGCTTGTCTACGCGTGGCCGGTCGGGGTGATGTGTGCCTTGATAGCCAGCTATCCAATCTCCCCTTTGCTCCTTAGCCTTCCCCGACTTCTTCTTCCCCTTTTCATCATGGCTTTTATTTCGGAAGCTCCCCAAGACCCTCGCGAGTAGGCTTCCGCTACTATTGCGCCTTAAGCTAGTAGAAATGCTGTTTAGTCGGGGCGAACCCGCGCTTCGGTGACGAGGATGTTCGTGTACCATCTGTACCCTATTCCGTTATCTTTCCTTCTAATGACGGGGTATTTTCTTCCTCCGTATTACCTTTCGAGATCGATATATAGTGTAAGAATTATTAAGTATTGAGTGTTAAGTATTAAATATTAAAATATAATAAATGAAAAAAAAAAAAGAAAAGTCGCTATGCTGTTGGAAAATGAATATGCTATGCGTTCATTAATACCGAATCATGGCGTCAGTAATGAGTGACATAGAGAAATAGTAAAAAGTCAAAAAAGTCCTAGAGTCAAGCGGCGATGCGCCGTGGGAATAGCCTTCAGGTCATTAGTGACGGTGTGTTTTTGTTAGGTTAGCTAGGTAAATTGGGCTCTCTTTGATGGACGTGTCAAACATATGACTCCTTTGTTTCGTCGCAAACTACACTATGGCAGTGCTACTATTGTTGCTATTGTGAAGTATGTGAGAGTCACAATAAAGCATTGTGCTTTGTGCTCTAGACTCCATAACCAACGCATTGTAATTTATACCAAAGAGTCGATTGTCTATTATATAGGCACTGAATGGATGTACCTGCGTTGATGTCATCAGAGGGTTAGGTGACTTTAATCCACCTTGACGTATATCATGGACAAATGTAGTAGTACGCATGTCTTCAGACTAGTATGTCACTATGATATGATGGATGAGCGACTCAAACCATGAAGCTTACCATTTCCTTAGCCTAACCAGTCATCGTATTGAGTCCCCGAGTAATCCTTACCTTAGCTGTCATATAAAATATCAACCTAGAACTATCTAGATGAATCGCCAACCTTGCTTATCTAGTCTAGTGCTACAATGTATTATGCCGTCGGTCTGTTTTATATCTAGCTTATTTTTACTGAATTTATCAGTTAATAAACTGTTAATATAGTAGATGAGGGTATCAGGAAGCGTAAAACTTCGTTCGCTGTAGAAGATGATTCTATGCTAATCTGTAGATTCACATAGAGAATGAGCATATTTTCTAACTTGGAAAATTTCTGGGCTCTCGTATGTATATGAGATGAAGCCCTTAGTTATATAATATTTTAATAGTAGATCTAAATACTAATTGAATTTATATAATCCCTACTAGTTAAACCGGCCTTTTTCTAGATGATGCTATATTACAGACTGACCGTCACAGTCATGTTGTTGCTTAAAACCAGGAGAACAGGCGGAAGCTCGTGACAGAGCACCTCGATATCAGTTAAGTATCTGAGACTAGCCTCTTCGCTCTTGCAAGTCCCCTCCTCCGGAATCGGGAGAGTCGTGAGCAGTACCGCCGTATCACTACTATTTTGACGCATCAGCTCGTTCAGAATTAGGTGTTGGGCTCGGCTAGGTAAGTCATTAAACGAAAGAGGTATGCTTTGCGTCGAGTACGACGAACGAGACTCCTCGTCTGTCAAGCCACTCGAACGGTGAGATGCTAGTAGCTCTGGTATATTAAACGGTACATCCGAGGGTCCCCCATTTCGGGACGCCGAGTTTCTTCTAGGTCTCAATAATGGCTCGGAAACGCTATGTTCAGGTTCTGCAAATGTAAGCCGAGAACCATGGTCGTCTTCAGCCTCAACCTTGGTCTCCGGAACGGGTCGGCTAGAGAACGGACCAGCCGAGGCGTTTCTTGATAGTATGGGACGTCTAACTCTAGTCGACAATGGCCGCTCTTCCTCAGAGAACGTGATCCTCGGCCCCGAATCATCGAGTAAGACAGTAGTTTCAGGTGTTGGGTTGCTAGTAAATCGGCTTGCCGATGAATGACGTGAGAGAGCAGGCCTTGAAGGTGCTTTCGGTATAATAGGGGATGTTTCGCCTGGTACTGGCGCGGTATCGAAGCGATTGGCCGAGCTCTGTGTTCGCCCGGTGCTAGACGGTACTGGCGTTGAAACCACCCCTGCCATTGTACCATACCCAGACGAGGTGGCCGTAGTTTGCTGTTCCAATCGTTGGCCTTGGATTTGTTCTGCACTTCTCGATGGTGCCGCCCTTTGCATAATATCTCCATAGCTTTTCCTTCGCCCCGCAAAGGTTAAGAAGCTAGGTCTCCGCGACGAGTTTAATTCTTCCATATTATCGATACTTGCTGCACCACTAACATCATTGAAATCAGCATCCGATGACGCAACGGATTCGCCATCATCATCACTAAAGTCGGGTGTATTGGCATCTGTTCGAAGACCAAATCCGGAAGAGCTGAGCTGTTGAGTATGAATGCCGAAATTAACACCCAATTTCGAAATGGCAGAAACGGTTGGTTTCTTAGATCTTTCTAGGATCTCGTTCACGTCTAGTCCCCGTGGTAAACTATGATAGCCGTCGGACTTAGACACTGAGCTGCCCCTGCGCCTAGTAGCATTCAACATCTGCTCTAAGGATGCAATTTCTTGGGATCGAGACATTTCGTGTGCTTCGGTCCTCAGTCTCTGAAGCTCTTGCCACCATTCGTCATCTTTTAGCAACTCGTTCACAATACGTCCATACCCGTAGCTGGTTCCTCGGCCGTTGATAATTGTTTCGTAGCTCTGAAGCTGTCCCGAAGCCAGCCAAAATACTTGAATGGTAGCGTCGATCCGTAACTTTTCTAACAGTGCCTTTAGTCGAGCCTGCTCTTCTTTGACTTCGCTCTCGTACTCAACGAATACCAAGACCCGAAGCTGAAACGCCCTTTTCCATGCTGGAACGCTTTGTAGGATGTAGCCGAGCTGTAATATCAACGTGTCTTCATTCGTGTATTAGTTTCTATTCCCAATTTCGTATTTAGGAAAACTTACACGTATCAAAATTTGTCGTCCAAATGCTTTTGTCGCCGTCGGTGATCTCAGCCGACATTTGAATTGGCCAAAGGTCTATATACTTTTTCGCGTTGGTCCCATCATGGCGTGGAGTTTCCAAGGATTGAAACCCTTTGCCGATAGCGACATTCAGACGGTGGCGGAGTGCAAGATCTTCGATGATTGTTAAATAGCTTTCAACCGACATCATATCCTCCGTGCGGATGGCGTCGGTCGGGAGAAACCCGTCTAGTAAACGGGCAGATGTGTCGCCGCGCCGGCGCCTTGTAGATTTACCTTCAGTCTTCGTTTCCATTTTAGTTCGGGTAGGAGTGCTGGGAACTTCCGGTATCCGCCCAAGCGGTCGAGACTTGCGTAAATCATCCATGTTATAAAAGCCCAAGATGGCTATATTAGGTCTCATGCCGCCTAGGCCAGCTGAGAGGATTAGATTTCGCACTCCCCATACAATCGATGGCGACATCGTCAGCTGTACGAATGCCTTGATCCTCGAGAATTCCGATATGTATCGAGTCCAAGCTGATTGCTGTAACTTTGCCTCGTGTATACCTGAATTAAAGTCATCTGTCACGATAACATGCCCCAGTATGTACAGAGATCCCTTTTTCAAAGAATTGCAGAACTGGATAAGCCGCGTATGATGCCGTGGGTCATTGATCAGTAGGATGATTTGAGGCCTCCAGAATTTAATATGCTCTGGCTTTAGTCGTAAGAGATATTTTCGCACTTGATGGTAGATCAAATTCTGAGATACGTCGCCCCAATGTTTCGGCGGACTCATATAGTGGATGACGAGAAAGAGGAATATAAGAAGACAGATAGCAGCGGCTGCGTACGTCTCGTCTATAAAGAACATGGAAGCAGAAGATATAATACTTCCTACAAAGGCAGTGTGCCAGCCGAAGAATTTAAACGCAGGTCGAAAATTGGGAGCTGACCCTATCTTCAGCAAGAAACATGCTAGGTTCATGACGAAGAATGTCATCTATATTAGGCATTAGTTCTATAAGCCAGGCTAATATGTCATGGAGATCCCTTACCTGGTAGCTCATAGATATGAAGGTCGCAATCTGATTCAAGTCCGCGAATAGGGAAACCTGCGCAATCACGTACGTGATGAATATTGCAAGTATAGGGTCATCGCGTTTATTCCCTTTTCCAAAAATGGATAGCCCTGGAAGAAGTTTATCTCGGCCAAGGGCCTGGAGGAGTTTGGAACCGCCGATAATTCCCATCAAAGCTGAGAAGAAGGTTGTCGCACACTCTCCGGCAAGAATCAATGGCGACCATATACTTGTGGTATATATAATATTTGTATCTCGGAGAAATGAAGGATGGGTGATACTGGAGGCTATCGACAGAATAACGACAAGATAAAGGACAAACGTCGCAGCCATGGCCCACAACGTTCCTTTTGGAATTGCTTTACTTGGATTCCGAAGGTCCCCTGACATCGAAGCTCCTGCGAAGATGCCGGATGTAGCACTAAAGAGGATACCGAATAGTTCTCTGAACGTCTCGACTCCTTGGTACCTGGGGCCACCGGCGTGGGGAAAGAGATTCGAGCGCATCGTATCTAAGCTGACCCCAGTGAATTCAATCCCAACATCGGCGTCTTTGAATGGACTCTTCACGAAAGCCGAAACTGGGATGCTTATAATAGCTAAGGTTAGTATGACGGTAAGGCCGCCGCTAGCTTTAACAAAAAAGGCCCGTCCGGCAAGACTCAAGCCTGTACAGAGAACGAGGGCGGCAGTCTGCATACCATAGCTTTCCCAGTAGCCATGTGGTATTAGAGTTCCCAGATTAAGTTTTAAGCAGTCTATAAGACCGACGATATTGAGCGATGTGTTTACGACTTGAGCGAGATAGAACAAAATACCAATCGAGCCGCCAAACTCAGGACCGAGGGACCTTGAAATTAAGTAGTAAGCTCCACCCCCTTTGACCTCTCCATTAGACGCTATAGCAGATAGAGATAATGTAGTAACCAAGTCGACGATATATGCTACAATAAGTAAACCTATAGAAGTGTTCGTATGTAAGGTGGCAGACTATCGCGTAGGTGTTAATAGGACCTACCTAGCATTCCAATTAAGCCAATCCGACCCATTATCGAGCCAAAACGAAGGAACATCAGAATGCTGATAATATTTGAAACCACCGGCACGAAGACTCCAGCAATGACGCCAAGTTTGGCCTTTTTGTTGGACGGCGCTGGGCCGAAGCCTCTATTATCTCCTCGGGATTCTGGAGGCATATTGTATTAACGGGTCGTATGAGTTCTTACTGATATTACAAGATGTTATAATGATACGGTAGCTCGCCTTGTCGGTGCGAGAGCCTACCAACTCTCTCAAAAAACAGACATCTTGGAATATTAGTGACAATGCTGGTGCAATGTGATTGCATTGTCATAGGAAACCCCGCTCGAACCTAAGCCTTAGGATCGTCGAAATCAGCAGTTAGAAAGATGCACAAGACAAATATCAGAGGAGTAGCTAGACTGGTTGTAGCCTAGTCATCTTCCCCACAGCACGTTTCTCGACTTGAATCAAGTCTGGTCCAAGTCTGGTCCAATGACGTTAGGCAGCTGATCCCAAATGAGACTTGCAGGCTGGGGTGTGTTGAGTTTGATGGAGAAGAGACTTGGCTAACTATCATTTTGCAGTATTGATTATTTTGTTTTTTTGTTAACGATTGGGAGGAGTTATGTAGTGAAACATTAAAGAGTTTAAGTCTGAGCAGATATTATAGGTAAATAATAATATTATAAATAAAGTGTATGACAAAGCTTAAAAGACTTAAGCATGATTAATATTTGATCTGTCCCTTCCTTTATAGATGATTAGAGGTATTACATAGGTATCGAGGCAGCAGGTGCTAACAGTACGCGTTTAGGTATTAGGTCCACTATTTATTTATATGTACCGGTCCGAAATATTCTAATGCTTAGCCACCGGAGATAAATTGACCGCTGCTAATTGGCTCAGAAATTAAGGCGT
This sequence comes from Entonaema liquescens, assembly GCA_902805475.1. Taxonomy (NCBI): domain Eukaryota; kingdom Fungi; phylum Ascomycota; class Sordariomycetes; order Xylariales; family Xylariaceae; genus Entonaema; species Entonaema liquescens. The sequence continues at coordinate 521,003 of CADCSX010000025.1, read as the reverse complement.
AGAGGTCCTGTGCCGTGGTACGGCTCCAAATGATGCAGTTGACCGACTTAGGCCAATTCTTCAGGGTCTGACTGATAAGGTAGTATCACGAGGGCTACACTGGACACTGTACCTACCTAATCTTCCAACAAGCTGTCTCTACCGCCTTCTTTCCCATTGCATTATCTTACTACCTTCTTATTCGCATCTATTGGCGTGTCTTAGACAAAGCTTTGTCCTTTAATAATCCCCCGAATTCTGCAATTGACTCTTATTACAATTAGTTCCAGTTCCCCAGAGTTTCAGTTCCGAAAAGTCGTGTTCAAGTACTCATTCTCCCAGCCTCTTCGCCGCCAGCTCCGACGCCGCTGATACCTCAATGCTCAATCCTTATCATCGATAACTGCGTTGAACTTCACCATGGCGAATTCCGATCAGGAAAGGAGTACAACACCACAGCCTGGAGCTTCTACGGGGCCGCAGCTATCGTCTTCTCCAGCCTCTGGTCGCATGTATGGAACTTCGGTGCCTCGCGCTGACGTGACCGCTCGTCTAGCATCTCCTGTACCGTCTTATGCCTTTGGGACTTCGCCATCCCAAAGATCCCAAGGTGCAGCCCGGAGTGAAGAAAACGTCGAGAGTGCAGGGCCATTGGCTGGCGCTGGCCAAAGTTCCAGTGGTCCTGGAGTGTCTGCTCTCGCTGCGGCACTTTCAAACTCCATCGGGACATCACCCCCAAGATTTGGTACTCCACCGATACGATCTTCGTCGCCTGCAGGAACAGCCTCGGGACCTCAACCATCGATAACTCCAACAAATTATGGCTCCTTCGAGACGCGATCGAGAAATCTACAGGGCGGCGCTTCGGGCGCATATGAAGACCCTGAGATCATCAAGCGACATTTGGTCCAACCCACGGACGCCGCGGATTCTGCATCTAACAATGGTGATAATTCCAAAGGCAAGCAGGTCAGCGATTCCGCGGCGACGGGGCGCGACAATGACGAATTCTCTAGCCTTAAGTTGCAAGGAGGTGATATAACGCGTCAGATCTATAGGTGGTCTGAAGACGCTGAAGGCCGCCACCGGCAGCAGCGTAGCAAGAGCTTTAGCCATGCTAGGGACGAGCCCGAGAGCGAAGTTCTCGATATCAATACTATCAAGATTCCTGGCGGATTTAGGCGGAACTACCTAAGGAGAGCAGCAGGCAGCCCGCCTCCAGACTCCGATGGACTAGAAGCCGGAGAGGGGATCTCAAGAGGTAGACGCGAGCCCCAGTTACTCACTACCAGTTTCTTGGAGTTCTTGTCTATCTACGGTCACTTTGCGGGCGAAGAGCTAGAAGAGGACGACGAAGTCTTGGGACCTGGCGAGTACTTCTCTTCTGGGGAGAGCGACGATTTCTACGATAGCGAGGAAGATAGAGAGCCAATGGAAGACAGTGCCCTATTGACGCCGTCCAAACGCAAGAGGAGACGAAAGGTCCGTGGTGGTAGCGGGAAAAATACCCCTTTCAACGCAGCTCTACTTCTCCTAAAATCGTTCGTAGGCACGGGCGTTTTGTTCTTGCCTCGCGCTTACTTCAACGGTGGCATGCTCTTCAGTAATCTAGTTCTACTCTTCGTCGCGGCGTTGAGCTACTACTGCTTCGTGTTGCTCGTCACTACACGATTAAAAGTCGAGGGATCGTTTGGTGATATTGGTGGAATCCTATACGGCGATTGGATGAGAAAGTTAATCTTGTTTTCGATCGTCATTAGCCAGATCGGATTCGTTGCCGCTTATATTGTATTCACGGCTGAAAACCTGCAAGCTTTCATTCTTGCCGTCTCCGACTGCAACACACATATTCAAATTACTTGGTTGATTCTAATGCAGATGATCATCTTCCTGCCGTTCTCTCTGTTCCGAGATATCGGAAAGCTCGGGTTTACGGCCCTAATAGCAGACGCCTTTATTGTCATTGGCCTTGCGTACCTTTTCTATTATGATATCCTCACCCTTAATACTCACGGCATCGCGGATATTATTCAGTTTAACCAAAAGGATTGGACGCTCTTCATTGGCACAGCTATTTTTACTTTCGAAGGGATCGGTCTAATCATCCCCATCCAGGAGTCAATGAGATCACCATCAAAGTTCCCTAAAGTCATGTTTTATGTTATGATCATCATTTCCGTCCTCTTTATCACCATGGGCGCGGTGTCTTACGCGGCGTACGGATCGAAGACGGAAACTGTTGTTCTTCTCAATCTGCCCCAAGATAACAAGCTCGTCAATGGTGTCCAGTTCTTGTACTCACTCGCTATTCTTCTGTCAACACCTTTACAGATTTTCCCTGCTATTCGTATCATGGAGAATGCCCTCTTCACAAAAAGCGGCAAGTATAACCCCTACATCAAGTGGCAGAAGAATATGTTCCGTTTCTTCGTAGTCTTCCTTTGCGCTTTCATCGCCTGGGGAGGTGCAGATGATTTGGACAAATTCGTCGCTCTTGTCGGAAATTTTGCCTGCATTCCTCTCGTGTATATCTACCCAGTAAGTATTATTATCCTTTCAGATACGTTGGTCTACGTTGTACTAAACTTTTCACTAGCCTATACTTCATTATAAGGGTGTAGCGACAACTAGGGCGCGGAAGGTAACCGACATCCTTCTTTGCATTTTCGGGTTCATAGCCATGGCGTATACCACCAGTTTGACAGTGATCAGCTGGGCTAGCGGCCCTTCCGGTCCAAGCCTACCGAAATACTGTGATCCTCATAAGCTATAAATATACTAAGAGGATGATGGAAAGGAGGGATAGCTATGTATATTATTTTGCATTGGCAGCGTTGAAAGATTGATGCCACAGTATTAGACGTTTTTGGCCATCGCAAGAGATGAGATTTTGAGCTACACGGAGATAGAGTTTACATGGCTTTTCAACATACATACCTAGGTAGGTATTTAGGGTTTGAGATGGTTTAGTTTTGGGTGCAGATACCTCCAGGTTGTTATGCTTCTTCTGTATGTAGATTTAAGCTATGGAGAATAATAAACCTTGACCTAATACTATTAGTATTCACACTGCTGAATAATGCCATTTGCTGGGATAATAGGGGTCTGGTAACTACCTACCTAAGGTTCTTATTTGGAATGAATGCCCGTCCCAGTGCAGTTCGGTACGTACTTTTACCGATATTTAGCCGATTGGCCGACTAGACGCGCTTTGACCAGACATATATGTAGTCAGTACTTGGAACTTGCCAATAATTCATTCATCCCATTCATGGATGATCTGAACTTAACAATCTTCATATATTTCTTGCCTTGGGTTTTATTGGAAGTCTTGATTACATCTTCACCGTGTTCTTTATAATACTAATATTCACGACCCACATATCGACTACTTCATCAACCCGCAGCAGTAATTCGCATCAAAGTAAAGCTACTTATTTACAGTTATTTCTATCCTTTGATAGAAAGACGCCAAGATGAACGCGCCGGATCGGTAAGTGATATATCTCAAAGCTTCGTCAACCCATCCTGTCGCCGACACCCATCTCTATCCAAATTATGGAAGGTGCAGCTGGGGAATATGACTCTCCTCTTTGGAAGGCGCATACCTGCCTTCTCTTCCATAAAAGATTGTCTGCAATTCAAAATATTGCCTAGAATCATTCTCTACACCTATTCTACCTGACCATCCATCTACCCTCCAATTTTAAACCGATAAAACCGTCCAATATGGATTCCGATTCCGAGAGCTCCGGAATGGGGTTGTTAGATTATCCTATTTATCTCGTATTCCTGCTCAAAAGCTAACTGGTACCCTAGTTTCGAGCTGTTCCTCCTTAACGAGGCAAACGACGAGAAGAAGATCACCGAGAAGCCTTTTGCTGGTAAACATGCTCGTTTTACTACCTTCTCGATATTTAATACTGACAAGTACTAGGCATGTCAAACACCTCGGACTTCATCATTCTCAAGGAAGACCACACCATCGGCAACCTGCTCGCTGAGCACTTCAAGCAGCACCCTCACGTGATGATGGCCGGCTACAAAGGTAAGCAAGTTTCTTGCTGCTTTATGGAATTCTAGATATCTAATTATCGCACAGTTGCTCATCCCAACGTTCCCGAGGTCTTGATCCGTCTTCAAACCGACGGTACAGTCACTCCTCGTGAGGTGTTTGTGGACGTGTGCAAGCAGCTTGTCGCCTCTCTGGGGCAGCTTGCTCAAAACTTCACGCGAGAGTATGAGCTGCGCCGCATGGCCACCGCAGGAGAGCAGGATAACTCAGGCGGAGGTGCCAACGGAAAGCCTTAAGCATTCTGTTACTGCGGCATACATTCTCATGATGCATTACGGACGGGGTTTGGTCGGATACCAGGCGTTACGGTTTCGCTTTCATTTCAGCTCATGTAAAAAGGCACTTTAAAGTGTTCTAGGGACAGGCAGAATCGTCATCCTTCAGATGGACTAGGGACCTCTATCTAGGTCGTCTTAATCGCCATAATTCCATTGATTTCCTAACTCCCTGCTTACTCGTCGAAATTGATGAGATGCTTGCTTCTTGGTGTCCTAGCTCGCTATATTTTTATTGGTGTGGTGATCGCCACTTTGATTTATCGTACGATATCCCATCTAGCTTTGTTGTAATCAAGTCGCCACAGGCCCTTCTCCTCCAGGGATTAACTGTAGCAAATAATCAGTCTACTGGTCTGGTATGCGATGCTTTTAATACATACCATGCATATGTTATTGCCGTTCAGTAAGATCTTAGAGAGCTTTGTATGATTTCCCGAGTAGTCACTACCTCTGATTAGATTTTTGTCCTAATGATGTGATATCACAATATGTCTCCAGGAATGTACATACAACTCAGTTACATCTTCTAGGACCATATCTATAATACGGTTAGCTTACGTCGTACAGGAAGAGTCGTAAATATTTTACTTACTGACGTAGTCATCAAACCCAAGTAAGGTACCGCTGAATTCTAGAGGTGCACCTCGTCAGTCGTGATCTAGTATGCCCTAGGACGCACGGATGACTATACCCTTGTCACCTTTCATGATAACCCATATCCTAGAACCGACACACTTGTCGATGAGTTCTATACTACAGGTTAGCGTTATTTATTTTTATGAGGAATATGGTATTTGGATGATCTACATACCTAGAGGTAGAAGTTGCGACGCCATCTCGGTAAATTGGTTAAACTTCTAGTTACAAGTCTTGTTGGGGAAAGTTAGGGAATGTATTCTCGGGCTAAGGTTGATGGCGTTTGCAAGGTGAATTAGGTAAGTCATTGGGTCTTACCTACATGTAGACAAGGAACAAGAAAAGTGGTCACCTGATGACGGGTGGTAATCGTGTAAAGACATGACTAAGCAAAGCCTAGCATGTCAGCCTACAACATCCCCTGCAGATTTAACAACAAGCCAAGTGGAACCCCCTAAAAGTAACAGACCGACATTGAATTCGACAAGACTTGATTTAACTCGATTTAATACGGAACACTTTATTCCCCCATTCCCATTCCCACTTTCAATCGTCCATTGCGACGCGTCTGCCTAATAAGCATTCGCGCGATTTTGCACTAAGCTACATGGTCAGTCATCATGGAGCAGTGCTATGATACATGGGAGCCAGTTAATCGCCAATGATGTCTTTTGGGAGTTCAGAAGTGGCCGGAAATGCTCTCAGATCCTCCCAAGCCCTGCGCATGACTCTCCCCTTGCGGTTCGTCTTGCTTCTTTTTAAGTGCTTACCTATATATGTGTGTGTGAATTATCAGAGAAATAATCTTATTAACATCATTTTACCTCTTTAGCCTTTGGGCAGGACGGGCTTTGAGAATGACCGCTACGCCACCCAAATCTCAGATATGGCACCCTGCTCGGGGCATATCATTCTCGCCTGTTGCGCAGTCGCCAAACTTGGCGCCTCAAGATCCGCAGGCTTTAAGCCAAGCACCGCCAGTTTTATCTGCCTCAGATGACTTGGGAGCGTCTCTGTATCCGAAAGTTGAGAAGCTGTCGTTAACAGGCGTAAAACGTAAACCGCGGAAGTCGAAAAAGACTACGCTCGAAGCAACTGAAACCACGGATGATAGTTCCGATGTCGTTCTCGCTGACGAGCAAACGGAATCATCGAAGGCGAGAGCCTTTGATAAACCTCCTGTTGCTACCTTGCCATTTAAAATGGCGGAAGACTTATTCTACGCTGCCAAAAAGGCACCCGCTGGTACAGCTGCTTCATATTGGTCGTATGCTTATTACCGGGGAATAACACCAGATGGCAAAGAGGAGAAGGTAAAGGTTCACTACTGCCGCAGCGCACATACAATGGAAAAGGTCTGTAAGGAATACTTTTCGGATCAAAGGATCCTGGGATTCGATCTAGAATGGGCCGCCGATTCTTATAGGTATCAAAGTGTTAAGAAAAACGTCTCATTAATCCAGCTGGCAAGTCCCAGTCGTGTCGGGCTCTTCCACATCGCTCTTTTCCCCGACAAAGATGACTTGATCGGACCCTCGTTTAGGGCTATTATGGAAGACCCATACACTACAAAGGTCGGCGTCAATATTAAGTCGGATGCAACGAGGCTGCGAAATTTCTTACACGTAGACTCGAAAGGGCTCATAGAATTGAGTCACCTCTACAGGCTCGTTACCTACTCTGCCGAAGGGCGGCAAAGCGAAATCAACAAAAAACTTATACCCCTGGCAACTCAGGTGGAACATTATCTACATTTACCCCTTTATAAGGGCCAGGATGTCCGGACAAGTGACTGGACGAAACCTTTGAACTTGGATCAAGTTGCTTGTAAGCCGTCCCATTCCACCTTGCCGTCTCCATGTTAACAATGTTCAGATTCCGCCTCAGATGCCTATGCCGGATTGCAGCTTTTCGCTACTCTTGACCATCATAGACAACAGCTCAACCCTTGCCCTCCTCCCCCGTATCATGCAGAGCTCAATCTTCCCATCCGGTTAGCAGACGACTTGGAAGGGTCTATAGATAACGAACCCGCGGTTGAAACAGTGGTAGAGACAGTTGTCGAAGCTACCGCGAGTGTGACTGCGACTACGACTGTGAAATCTAAAACCACATCTAAGCAATCGTCAGCTCCCAAAGATTCCCGGGTCGAGATCGCCGAGGACCGCGTTACTCGCTATCGCGCCACGCACCCCGAAGCGATCTCAACAACCCCACAGCTCCGCGCGTACTTCATGTGGCACAGCCAGGGCCTCGATCCGGCAACTATAGCACAGCTAGTACGCAACCCTCCCCTGAAGATCGGCACAGTCAACGTTTATATACTCGCCGCCATCGAGCATGAGAAGTTTCCCATGGATAAAGAGCGGCTAATAGAGGAGGTTGCGGCCGGGTTTTCGGAGAACATGATGCGGATGCGGTGGCCCCACGTCGCTGCGGCTTTGGGGTATACCTAGGTGGTTGATTCAACTGATTATGTGTGTGTGTGTGTGTGTGTATGAGAATACGAAATGGGACTCGAAATGCTTGAGAATGGTCTTTGTTGGAAGTCGAATAAGAGGAATCGAAAGAGAGGGACATTTTGTATATTCACACAAGAAGCGTAATAGCTATTTGTGTGTGTGTATAGTTGCCCGGAGTCAATATAACATAGTTTATAAGATGCTCCTCCACGCTACTTAGTATAATTAATGAAGCTCTGCAACGTGGCTGATGTGAATATGTTAACGTGTTTATGTTTCTTCCCTAATACGGTAGTTTAGCTTGTATTTATTCAACCAGCTTCGTTGTCGTCTATGCAGTCAGTCGATAGAATTCCAAGCATGGTGCTAGATGGAAAAAAACTACTAAATACTAATAGCTTACAATAATCATATGGATAAGCGATTCTCACACAGGATAAAAAAAATATACCAGTATATATACTACTTGTATTAGATCTAAGCGGGGGTATATATACATACCTAGGCATTCCGAGTAGGTACCTAATCCATCCACGTTTTTCTCTATCTAGGTATAACCGCCATTCTCGCCATCTCTAAGCACCACTACTATCATTCCCACCATCTGAAACCCACGAACAAACCCCCTAATCCGCAGCAAGTAAATCCCTCCCGCGATTAACCTGCACCATCCTATCCTCCCCCACTAACAATCCCCCAACTGCGATCCCACGCGACCCCAAACACCTTCGCCCCCGCCCCGGCACATCACTACTACTACTACTACCCTTATTTTTGCCCCCTTCTGGCTCTCCCGCTCAATCACATACACCGACTCGCTCACCGCGCCCCTCCCTCCGCGCGTGTCCCCGCCCTCGCGCTCCGCAGGTCCCAGACGCGACACGTGCCGTCGTGGGACGCGGACACGAGGCTGTACTCATTGTCACCGGACGCCGCGAGCGCGGAGACCATGTTCCGGTGGCCGCGCAGCGTCATGACGGAGGTCGCGGCGGCGCCGGCCCGCGGGTCCGCGAGCGTGATGTGGCGCGCCGAGGTGCCGGCGGCGAGCAGGCGGCGGACGGGGCACAGGGAGAGCAGGGGGTGCGAGGTGGTGATTACGTTTTCGGTTTTGCCAGTAGTTAGGTCGATAGTGCGGATGGTGTGGTCCTCTGATGCGGAGTATGCGATGGTCGCGTCTGTGGGGTCGAAGAGCGCGGCGGAGGCGGCGGAGGCGTGGGGTTGGGTTAGGGAGAGGGGCCCGCGCTGGGGTGCTGAGGAAGAAGAAGAAGAAGCGATTTTGCGCTTCTTGGACGAAGAGCTGCTGGCGCCGGGGAGGAGGGCGGCTGGTGCGGCGGGGGCGTTGGACTTGGATGTTGTCCAGAGACCGATGGTGCCGTCGCTAGCGGCGCTGAGGATGCGCCCTGTTGGACCGTGGACATCGATGGACTCGATGCCTGCCTTGTGGCCGTATAATTCGAGGGTGGGTTTTAGAGTGCCAGATAGGTAATCGTCTGCCTCGGTGTATTTCCATATGCGAATCGTGCGGTCAAGCCCGGCCGAAGCGACCTGTGACGCAGATATGAATTTCGCAGACTTGACGCTGGCGCTGTGGCCGCCTAGACTGCTAGACGGAGAAGTTGCGATTACGTTCCCAGATTTATTCCATATTCTTAGTAGGCCATCATAGGACGCCGAGAGAATCCTATCCTGGCCCGTGACAAACTTATTACCGCTCCAAACACCTGCGCGCGCAGTCTCCGAAAGGACATCTACGTCGCTAACCCAATCGTCGTGTTCAAAGCTGGCCTGAAAGATAGGCGGTATTAAACTGCGCACATACTGCAGAGTAATTGTGGATTCGGCGGAGAGCCCGTTGGCCTTGAGGTAGTCCTCGAGCGAGGTGCGCAGGAAGCTGCCGTTAACAAGAAAGTCGAAGGGGATAGGCGAGGAGGTATTGAGCATGGACTCGGAGTTGAGGACGCGGGATAAGCCATATCGCTTAATATCTACGAAACTAGTTAGTAACTATTGAACATTACGAAAGTTCGAATTATGACGGACCTGCTGGCACGAGCAATTGGGTTCGGCCTTCTGGTAATTGCAAATCTGGCGATGTTGTCGTAAAATTGACCCGAATTTGCTGGGCTTCGGCCGGCGCTGCCTGGCCTATAGACGAGTTCATAGTGCCTGTTCAAAGCAATCCCCTATACGATGAAGAATTGGTGACTGGTGACTATTTGGAAATAAAAGCGTGAAATTAGGATGTTCTATTCGAATAACGCCGATCTTTCAATGCTAAATCCTCAGCATACAAGTTGATGTTGCTTCTGGAACTTTTTTTTCTTATCGATAGAATTAGGGAAATTTTCCCATCTAGCGCAACCAGCCTTCCAGCATCCATGCTACATAGTAGCAGCCTTACCCCGCGATACAGGGGTCTTACCCAATAGAACAGCGCATAATTGCTAGCTGTAAGAGTGCTAAAGCCACACACATTAGGACCCTCAAGCCAAGCCACAAGTCAATTAACGCCAAAAACGCGTCTTCATTCGGTGAACGCGTCTTTCTGTGGATTTTCTCTACCATTACTGTTTCTCCTAATTCCTTTTAATTCCAGCTTGAGGATGTTAATCATAAGATTATTACGATGACTTCGCTAGATGATATACCCGGAAACATGCTCCGGAAGCCTTCGTAAGTCCTTCCGGCTATTCAATCGAACTTGGCTGTATATAGATACTGACCGTTCACAGGGGCGAGACGGGGGATGAGCTCCAAAGAGCTTCGTCTAGTTATAAGCCGTTACATACCTTCAAGCTGGATAAAGATAAACCGTATAAGCAACAGTTCGCCGATATGTATTTTCTGCGGCTCACTAAGATTAAGCCTGCAGTCGAACAGTTAGCGTCTGCTGCTTGGGATGACAGGCTTTTCGGTGGTGAGCCGGTTCAGAAAGCTGAGCGAGTGCTGGATATCCGGCAGGGTGAGCTGTGTTGGGTTTCGGGTACCGTCTATATGGACATGCCCTTAAAACCCAATATTCTTGAGGACGTCTCCAAGGATGTAAGTGGTCGAGCTGCCGAATTGTATAACCTACGATCTAACTTTCACTAGCGATGGCTCTCGGCACCAATCTCAAATAAGAAGTACTACTCAGACGACGGATCCGACGCCGTCACACTAGAAGACGAATCCGGACGAATACGACTTGTCGGTGATATACTAAACTCGGTACTCCTTGTGACTGGGTGCATCATCGCCGTTATGGGCACCGAGAACGTAAACGGCGAGCTCGAAGTCGTCGACCTGAAATTCCCAGACCTACCCCCACAACCGGAACGCTGGGCGCTATCTGAGCCTCCCGCAGACGTCAAGGCTACCCCGAAGGGAAAATCCAAAGCCGAAAACGAAGACGCCAAAACAACAGACGAAGATGACGAGATGACAGACGCCGAGCCCAGAAGAAGCAGTCGCAAAATAGCCATCGTCTCAGGCCTAGGGTTCTCCGGCACTGACGCCTCGCACGCCATCGAACTAAACCTACTCCTCGAGTTCCTCCTCGGCGAGTCCCTCGACCCCTCGGCACAACACGAGCTCTCACAAATAAGCCGACTGATCGTCGCCGGCAACTCGATCTCGCTGGAAGAACGCCGCGCCGCCGCCGACGAAGACTCGACGGAGAAGAAGGCGCACAAGAAATACGGCTACGACAGCAGCGCATACAATGCCTTACCCTCCCAACTCCTCGACGAGTTCCTCTCCACCTTACTTCCCTCGCTCCCCGTAACCCTACTCCCAGGGCCCCAGGACCCCGCCAACGCAAGCTTCCCGCAGCAGCCGATCCACCCGGCCATGTTCCCGCTTTCGCGGCCGTATACCACACCGCCGACTTCCGACACCAACGCCGAGCCCGGCTGGTTCGACACCGTAACAAATCCGTGGGAGGCTGAGGTCGAGGGGTGGCGCGTGCTAGGGACGGGAGGCCAGAATGTCGATGATATTTTCAAATACGTCGATAGCGATGATCGACTGGGTATGATGGAGGCGATGTGTCGGTGGAGGTGTTGCGCGCCAACTGCGCCCGACACATTATGTATGTGTTCCTTTTTCTTACCCTCTACCCCTATTCCACACCAACCTATCTCTTACTCCAAGAAGCTAACCACTGTATGACATCCAGGGAGTTACCCTTTCCAAGACGACGACCCGTTCGTCATGCAGACATGTCCCCATCTATATTTCGCCGGCTGCCAGCCCCAGTTCGGCACCAAAGTCATACAAGGCCCCGAAGGCCAGGTCGTGCGGCTCGTTGCCGTGCCGTCCTTTGCGGATACCCAGGAGATAGTACTAGTAGACACCGAGACCTTAGAAGTCACGAAAGTCAAAATTGCCGCGGTCTAGGAAGCTACGGCTCGAGTGGCAAGTCATTCGCGCACGCTGAGATGATAATAATAGGATTAGAAGGGCCCTTACAATAAAAGTTCTTATCGACGATATCCATATAATGATAGTAACCAATACTAAAGGGCGAGAAACCCAGGGGTATTTACGGGCTGATATTAGCAGCCATTTACCATCCATGTATATAGCTTCAAGCGGAAAACTTAAATGTTATTATAAGGATCAATTAAACGTAGCGCAAGACGAATCCTTAGTTTGTTGAATGGAGATATTTATTAGGCCTAACTAGCTAGGTTAAACCGTAACATGAAATCAACACATAAAATCAACGCATAAAATCAACGTATGCAAGTCATGCGATGCGAGAGCTACACAAGACATGTGCTAATGAGCACGAAGATGATTAGTCCGACTTCATCCCCGCCAACTCTCCCAAGCCCTCCTAGTCCATCTCGACTTTTCTTGTTACAGTATGGTATGAGTATGGATTGGATTATGTTATTATATTGGTTAAGTTCCATAAAGAAATCTTTAAAATAGTAAATGTAAGAATATATCTAAGATATATGAGTCCTTATATAAATCTTGTAGATTTATGTTATATAATATTTACCACTTATAAAAAATATAATACCTTTATCGTTATTTATTTTATAATGAAATTATATTTAATCTTTATATAATTTTAATAAAATAATTATATTTATATTATATTATAAATTAATGTTTTTATAATTAAAAATTAATTAATAATTTATTTATATTTTTTTTTAATTTTTTTTATAATAACCATCGTATATATTAATTACTAAATTTAATATATTTAATAAGATATTATTTTTTAATAATATTTTTTTTAATAATTTTTTTATAATATATTTTAAAAAAAATTAATTTTAAATATAATAAAAAATAATTAAAAATATTTAATAAAAGTATTAATTTAAAATAATTAATTAATATTATATTATAAATTTTAAAATTATCAAAAAATTTTAAATAATAAATTAATTTTTTAATTTATTTAATAATATAAAAAAATCTTATATATTATTATTTTAATTTACAATTAAAAATAATAATAATAAAAATATTATAATTTTTATATAATTATAAAAATATATATTATTTTTTATAAAAAAATATAAATTTATATTATTAATTATAATAAAATTTTATAAATATAAATACCAAAATAATTACGTTATAAATATTAATTTATAATAAAAGAAAATTTTAATATTATATTTTTAAAAATTGGGTAATAAAATTAAATATAAAATTATATAAAATCTTAAAAAAGTTTAATTTTATCATAAAAAACTTAATAAAATTTAATTTATATTAAAAATAGAAAAAATATTATTTTTATAATTTATTATTATTAAAAAAATAAAAATAATATTATAAATAAGATTTAATAAATAAAATATATTGTTTTATTTAATCATTAGTTTAAAGGTAATAAATGATTATATATAATAATTTTATACCGTATATTATTTAAAATATAAATTAAAATTTTAACAAAAATTTAAAGTTTTTATTTAAAATAATAACTTTAAGTAATTTTTATTTAATATTAAATAATTAATTATAAAACGTTTTAATTTATTATAAAGTATTATAATTATATTTATTGAAAATTAAAATAATTAATTTAATAAATTTATTAATAATAATATTAAATAAATTATAATTATTATTATTTTAAGAAAAATCAAAAATTATATTTATTATAATTATATAAAAAAGATAAAAAAAATTAATAATGGATTAAAATAAACCATAAAGTTTATAATTGCATATATAATATAATGAATATTCGGGGTACGATTTTATATATTTTGTAAATTTTTTTTAATTAAAAATAAAATATTATAAATGGTTATAAAAGTAATTAAATCTTAAATAATTTAATCCATATATTATTTTAAAAATCTTAAAATTATAATTCCTTAATATATATAATTTATTATAAATATTTAAATATTTTTAAATAAATTTATTTTTTAAATAAAATAAAAGATTTATAATATTTTATTAATTAAAATAACAATTAATATTAATAATATTTAATATTATTTACCATTTAAAATCTTTGTAATAATTTTATTATATTTTAATTTTAAATTTTAAAATTATTTATATTAACGTAATATCATAAATATTATATAATACAAAGAAATCATTATCAAATCTTAAAATTACCATATGAATAATTAATAAAACTTCATTAAATAAAACTTAAAAGTTATTCGATTATAAGTCCGTAAATAAAGTTTAATATTTATTAACATTATTAAAAAAAAATCCAATCTTTTTAATTAAAAAGTTAATTTAATTAAATATAAAAAGTTAAATATTAATAATTATAATAATATATTAAAAATTATATAAAATTTTTTAAATTTATATAATAATATATATAAAAATTTAAAAATATATTTAAAAACTTTAATTAATTATAAATTTTTATTATTTATTACAATAAAATTAATAAAATTTAAATATTTTATTATTCCAAGGATAATTTTATAGTTAATAAAAATATAAACTTTTTTTTATATAATAAAAATATAATAATAAATTTTTTTCAAAATTTAAATAAAACCTAAAACTTTTATTTTAATAAATTAATATTATTTTTTAAAATATATAAAAATATGTAATAAAAATATAATTAATTTTATTATAATTTATAAAATATAAGTGATAAATTTATTATCTTTTATTAATTTAAATAAAGTATTTTTAATAATGTGGTAAATATAAACTTTAATTTTAATGTAAAAAATATTAAAATTAATATATAATATTTTTATAAAATTAAAAAAATAAAAAATTATATATTTCATTAATACATTTTTAATATTATAAAATAAATCTAATTTTATTTGTAAAAAAATTATAATAATAATTTTTAATATCCATTTTTTTTTACTTTATTTTGATAATAATATATAAAAATTTATATAAAATAAAAAGATTTTTTATTTTTTTAAAAGTTCGATAAATTTGGTATATTTTAATATATTACTTTTTATATAATTAATAAAATTAATAAAAATTTTTAAATTTTTTAATAATTTAAAAAATATAATTTTAATAATTATAATAAATTTTTCTTTTATTATTAATAAATTAAAAAAATTAATAAAATAACCAAAAATAATATTATTAAAAAAAGTAATAAATAATTTGTTAAAATTAATTAATATATTTTTTATTTTTATTAAAGTAAAAATATAAATTAAATCTTTAATATATTTTTTAAATATAATAAAAGTTATATAAATATCATTATAATAAATATTTACATTATTAACGGGTTCGAAAATAATATTTATTTATTTTTAAACGTATATATTATTATTTTTATATTTTATAATTAATGTTTTAAATATATATTAATTTTTTATAATAATAATAATTAAAATTTATCGTATTATTAAATAAATATGTTATTAATAATAAAAAAATAATATATTAAAAATTGTGGAATATAATTTATTTTAATATTTAATTAATATAAATTTTTATAATTTCATTAAATATTTATTATTAAAAACCATTTGATTAACAATTTTTATATTAACGATTATGTGATTTTTTTATTTAATTTTATTATTTTTATTTAGGATAAAAATATTTTTATAAATAATAAAAATTAATATAAAAAAAAGGATAAATTTTTAATTATAAAATATTTTATTTTAAAAGATTAATTTTATAATTGTATTATTAATGATTTTTTAATTTTTAATATTAATAACGTAAAGTTTATATTTTTTAAAAATAAATTTTTCTTAATTTAATTTAAATTTAATTAATTTAATTTTTTTTTTAAGGATATAAGTAAAGTTTTTATCTTTGAAAATATTGTGAAATTCCGAAATAATATTATAAAACTTTTTAAATTTTTTTAATTTATTAAGGTTTTTATAAATAATTATATTATTAAAATATTTGTTAGTATTAATAATGCTTGTAATAAATAATAAAAATTGATCGAAAATACGATTATTAAATTTGTAAATTTTAAATTTTTTAATAATAAATTTAATAGTTTTATTATTAATAACGTGATAATTTTTATATTTTTAATTTATTAAAATTAAATAATTTATAAATATATTACGGAAAATAACAATAAGTTTTATAATATTATTACGGATAATAATTTATTTTATATTATTATTAATTAAAAAAATTAAATAAATAATTTAGTTATTAACGGGTTCGAAAATTAAATTTTAATTAAAGTTTATATAATATAATATATCGATATAATAGTAATGTAATAATATAACGGTGTGGTTCGCCGTTGTTATTTTAATTATGTTATATTTTTTATTATTTAAAATAATTAATAATGGGATTATAATTTTATAAAATTAAATGATAGTAATTTTTTTCGATAATAAAATGTTAATATTTTTAATATCGAAAATGTTTATTTTTAATAATAATTTAAAAAGTAAGTTTTTAATAAAAGTGATTTTACGAAAAAATGAAATAATAATTAATTATTTATTATAAATATTTTTAAAATAAAATTTAATGATAATATATTTATTTACGATAATTTAATTTGTAAAAATTTTACGTATAAATATAAACGTTGTTTTTATGTAAATTTTATTATTAAAGTAATATTATTAAATTTATGTTTTATTAATAATAATTCGTATATAATTGGTATTAATATAAATATTTTTTTAATGTTTAAATTTAAAGGAAATTATAATGAAAAATTTAAAATATATTTTTATTTTATAAGTAAAACCGATTTTAATATTAGGAAATAAATTAATTAATAAATCGATAATAAAAATTTTAATTTTTAATGTTAATTATAAAAGTTTAAATAATATTTTAAAATTAATATCGGTTATTATTTAAAATTAATCATTATATTAACAATTAGTGAATAATGATAAATAATAAATATTAAATAATAATAATTAATAAAAATTTTATAATATTAATGTATTGTTAATATAGTGTAATTTAAATAAAATAAAGTTTATTACGATTGTAATGTTTATTAATTTTTATATATACATTAATAATAATATCGTTAATAATTATAATATATTATATTATATTAAAATCTTAATTAACAATTTCGATAAAAACGATATAAATTTAAGTAATAATTTATTATTATTAAAATAATGTTATTAAATATAACGAAATAATTTATTACGATTAATAAATATTTTATTATAAAATTTATAATTAATTTATTTAAATATTTAAACCGTTATATTAAAATATATTGTATTTTTAATATCATTATTAATAAAAAATGAATTAAAATTATTAAAGATTTTTTTATAAAATATAATTTTTTTATTATTGTAATTTTTTTTATTAATATAAATATCAAAATTATTAATATTTTTTTTTATATTATTTATATATACATTCGGTTTTTAATAAAGTTGTTAAAAATATTAACAATTATAATTTTTATTATTTTTATTTTTGTTTAAGTTTTTAATGTCCGACTTAATATTTTAATTAAAAAATTATAAATGTTAAAATTAGTTATTTTTTTTTTAATATAATTTAAAGTATTTTTAATAATTTTGTATTTAATTATTTATAAAGTTATTAATTTAATTTCTTAATTAATTATAATTATTATAAAAGAAATTATTTTATTTACCGTAATTATTATTATTATTATTATTATATTTATATATAAATTTTATTTTTTATAAAAAAATTAATTCGTGTTTATTAATTTTTCGAAGAAATTATTTAAAAGTAATATTTACCGTAAGCTTAATTAATTATCATTAAATACAATAATTAAATAATTTAAAAACATATTTAAATTAATTTTTAAGTAAATAATCGTAAGTTTTTACATTATAAATAATATTATTAATAAAAAAACGTAATAATTTTCCATTTTTCATATTTAATAACATAAATAATCGATTTTTCAAGTTTTAGTAAACAACGTTAAAATATTTACAAAATTTAACAATAAATTTTTCGTAAATATAATTTATATTATTTATAATTAAAACATTTCGTTCCATTTTTATTAATTTGGTTGTTAATTATTATTAAATAATATATTATAAACATGATATTTATACAATTTTGATTTTAGTTTTTCTTTACGATTATATGAGTTTTTTTAATTAATAAATAAACGTAAAAATATTAATATAAATAATATATTTTTTAAAAAATATAACATTAATAAAATAAAAATTTATTTATAAAAAATTAAAATATTTAATTATTTTTAAGGAAATTCCTTTATTATTACCTTTATTATTTCCATTATTATTATTATTAACAATATTATAATTATTATTATTTATAAAACTTTATAATATTATTTAACGAAAGATTTATGTAATAATATTTATAATATTAACAATTATTATAAAAACATTAAAGTTAATATAATTTCTTTATAAATTTAAATCCATTATACGAAATTAATTTTTCGTTATAACTTAATCGATTTTAATAAATTTTAATAAAAAAAATAATTAAAATAATATTTTAAAAAAAATAAATAATAATAATAATAATAATTATTTAAATAATTATTTAACAATAATGGGTTATTTAACTATAATAAATTATTTAACAATAACAAAAATATTAATAATATTTAATGATAAATATTTAAATTTTATTTCGAAAAATTATTTAATAAACGATGTAAAAAATAAAAATATAATAATTAATTTAAAAAATTATTTTAATAATTTTAATAAAAATAATAAAATTTATTATTATAAAGTTTTTAAATTATTATTAAAACGGTAATATATTTATAAGTTAATAAAGATAAATTTTAAAAAATTAATATAACGAGGTTAAAATAATGTAAAAATTAATTTAACATATTATAAATTTTCTATAATAATAAATATAAGAAATACTTTAAAAAGTATAATAAATTTATTAAAAAAAGTAAATATTATTATAAAAAAATTACAATTACTTTAATTAAATTATTATAAAAATTAAAAAATATTATATTTTTTTTTTTAACGTTTAAAAAAATAACGAAATTATTTTTTTAACTTTATTTATTAAATTAAGTAAATAATGTTTTCGTATTATAATGTTAGATTTTTTTTTAATAAAGTAAAAATTAACCGAGTAAAAATAAAATCGTATTTATTAATTAATATAAAAAAAAATAATTTATTTTTAAAAAACGAAAAAAATATAAAATTTATTTACGTGTTTTTATAAATATTAACGATAATTAATAATAAAATTATAAACGATTGTTAAATTGATAATTGTTAATAAAACTTGTTATAAATATAAATTATTAATAAAAATTATTAATAAAAATTAAAAATAATAATTTATTAATAAATAAATTTTAATAATAAAAACTAAAGTTATTATTTATTAAAAAAAATTTATAATAGTTTAATTAAATTAATAATTAATTTTAATTTGGTTTAATTTGGTGGAAATCTTTCGATTTAATAAAAAATAAAACGTTTATTATAATTTATAATATTATAATTAAAAAATAATTAAAAAAACGAAATAATAAAATTACCAAATATTATAATATAATATAAATATAAATTAAATTATATTATTGTATTAATTAAATTTTATAAAAGAATTTTTAAAATAATAAACATAAAAATATATTTAAGATATATAAGTCCTTATGTGGATCCTGTAGGTCCATGTCATATGACATTTCTGCTTAGGATGGGATGTCCTCTTTGATCTTAAAGATTGGACGTTTCTGACTCATTGCCTTCGGGGACCATTCTATCCAACCACTCCTGTGTATACTCGGAACTAGCGCTCAGACTTCCCGATGTTTGAGACGAGGCAGGAGAAGAGGAGCCAGTCCAGTCGTCCGGTCGTGCGCCGTCCATCCACATACTCTCCACGTATCGCTTCTTTTTCTCCTGCCCTATGAACTTCCAGGAGAGGCCCTGCAAGTTATCCCTTTCTTCTGGACAGATTATAGCTAGTATTTCGATCGTCATTTTGATCATATACAAGCGCGACTTCCCCTCCTCAGCTTTTTTCTGAAAATAAGCCTCGGCACCCGCGGCATCCTTGACTGGGTTTTCATTCTTGTCCTCTTTCGCTTGTTTCTGCTTGTAGTAATATCGGAGGTCGATTAAATTCTCATACAAGTTCGCGTCGCTATCTGTAGCTAGGATGCGTATGTATTGAACATTTAGAAGCATAAGTAGCTCTCGGGCATTGCTGAAAGGGTAGAATAATGTGGTAGCAGGCACTTGATTGGGGTTTTCAATCCATCCCTTGATGCCCATGTTCTTCACTTTTACCGCCGGTAACTTGAGCGTCAATGTGTGGAGGCGTGCTGGCTCGGCCAGGCCACGACCGGGAACAAACTTCTCGATAGCATTACAAAAATTGCTAACGACTGAGTTATTCAAGCGGTTCAGTGGGACATTAATCTTGATATAGCGCATCAGGTGGCCGTATTTGTCAATAGGTATTTTGTCCTTGGTAACTACGTGGCCCCTTATCCTGCCTAATATTTCTAGATGATCAGGAGGATCACGAATGTCGTAGAGGAAAGTGTTCTCGCCATATAATATGCGAAGTCCTTCCAACCACAATACACGACATGTGTAGAGGATTGAGAGGTCCAATTTAGGTCTTATACGTTCGTAGATGCGGGTCCATCCCCTGAAGACTGCAATGTCGTTGGGAGATATCAAGATGTATCTCATGATTTCGTCACGAACCTCGGTAGGGAGGCGTCCAAGGGTGCCCAGGGCCTTGACAGGGGTAAGCCGTAATTTCTCAAACTCGAGTCTGAGTCTGCCAGGAGAAGGTGGCTGCTCAAGTCTCTTATTCTTTTCCCAGGGCGAGAGACATGAGACCTCCTTTTTGCTCCCATCTTGGAGAATCTTGGGGCGCTTGCTCCTGTTACAGTCGTCGTAGGCTGTATTGGCCGAACGTTTTCCGCTTTTCCTTTGAGTCACGTCCAGTACTAACAAGTCATCTTCAGGATGCATTGGCCGTTCGATCTTTTCAGTTTCACGGCGAAGTCGACGTTCTTCTCTTGCACGAGCAGCTTCCTTCTTGGTAACCTTTTCCGCGGCCCTTTCAGCTCGCTTTTCTACAGCGGTAGGTCCATTTCGCTTGCGCACGCCACTGCCAGTAACAGCAGTCTTCCTGGCCGCTGTACGCTTCCCTCTGCCAGAAGGAAGCTGATTGCAGGGAGCCATGCTACTAATAGGGACACGTTAGTTCATGACTCAAAGCAGGTGCTATGAAGGTACTAACCTAGATATATTGATACGGACTGCGTCTGTCGTTAGAGGCTTCTAAGCAACTAATATGTAAGGGCGATAAGAAAGGTGGCAATATTAGATGAGTCTAGAGAAAGAGCATGATATTAATTAGTCAAACCCGAAAGATCATAGAAGGAACGGGAGAGGTGCGATGTGTATATCTGCAGAGAGATGTCGAACGTACCGTAGTAAAGTTTCCTAAATGATGTCGCGCGCCGAATGAGAAATGTTCATTGACGTGACTGACCTATTAAGGAATAGACCTCGTTGGCGGCAAGCGTTTATATAGGTCGACGTAGGTACTCTGTTTTTTAAAGGAATCAAAGACGATGTAGTAACCTCGGAGAGGATAGGACACCGGAGGAATAATGGGGAGCTGCGCGCCACCTGGTTATTGGAGTATTAGGTGGAAGTCAGGTTAGAGAAGGAAGGTAAGACGTGGAAATGTGATGAAGGAATTAGTAAAGTTTGTAAGTTTGTAAGTTTGAGAAAGTGTTGGAGGACGTACGAAGCAGCTTGTATGGTACCGTGCTTGGTGGAAGTTACGGTCACTGCTTAGTTACCGTTGACAGGCGGCAGCTGCTAACGTTGAATGATAACGAGCGTCCAAAATTGATGAAGTGAGAGCGTTGCTTCCTTGAACAGGTGTTCTATTTGTACCTTCCCTAATATGTGTATTTTCTAGACTTTGTGAAGAAGGCGCTGTAGATATTTTTTGATACTACAACTGGCCTTATAAAGTCATCGGCGCTGAGGCCATGTATAGGAACAACTAATTGATATCTGAACTATCATACAGTCCTTATATATTATATGCCAGTACTCGCGGAACCTATTTTAATTCAAAAATATCTATCCATATCTGCTTTTCCCCTTTCCACATCTACTTCCATCTGCTCTTCACACTTATACCTTATCGTATATTAGAAAATTCCTCGAAAAAAGCCTCATAAACTATCTAAGGTTGGCCCTTATTCATGAGGGACGGTAATACCCCTGAGGAACGCGGAAATGTTTGGCTCACTAAACGCCGCTCTAAACAGATGTTGGTACTTTGTCTGGGCTTCCCCTTTTCTGAATAATTATACGAAGTTAATAATGATATGACTGTAGCTTAAAAGCTACAATATACCTAGGTAGCTTACCGTTTTTTCCCCCGTATATTTCGATAGAAAGAATAGAAGATCAAGCTAGAGGCCAAAACTCTACAACAGAACCTGATTAGGGGTTACCTAGAATACCGGCCTACTTGATTCGCTCATCTTAGAGAAATTCGGTAATAGCTTTACTACTAGTTCATCTCTACCTAGGTAATATCTTGGTTATCTATCTTTAGTAAGATTACCAGAGCCCTTTCATAGCTCATATATATGACTATAATGGCATTTAGACAGACTTCAACAAGTTGTCATAGCCTACCCCTGATATATGGTATATGGGTGATGGCAATTGATTGGTGGTACTTGGGTACTTAGTCTTATCTGCACATAGGTAGTTCACTTCTGTAGTGACGATAAAGCTTAAACGAGGAGTGGGGCAAAGCTAACGGCCAGTATTAAGAATCTACTGATAAGATAATTGTACCTTGAACTTTTTTTTTCTTCTCGAACTTCCGTCGCGTACAGCTTCTCACGGCCAGGATCTAATTGGTCGGCACCTATTTACTTTATATTCGTCTTCCCTCGCCGGTCGTTTCTTCCTCCTAGATCAATTCCTCTCTCACTTTAACATAAAGCCTTTGGTGTTGGTGCAATACTAGCAATATGGCCAAGGAACGAGCCGAGAAGCTCAGTAAGAAAGCTGAAAAGCCCGAGAAGAAGGTCTCTAAGGACAAGGTGAAGAAGCACAAGAAGGAAAAGAAGTCGAAGCGTGTAGAGACCCCAGAGGATTCCGACAATGAGCCTAGCAAGCTAGAAGATAGCCCTTCGGCAGCTGAGGACTCCGTGAGTGCTTCTAATTTTTCCAAGACTTACATGAATGCAAGACTTACAATTGGATTCTAGTCAGCCAAGTCCGAACCAGAGGTCAAACCTAAGAAGGAAAAGAAGAAGGAGAAGAAGTCCAGGAAGGCCGCTAGCGAGGACGCAATAGCTGAGAGCGACGACGATAACGATAATGGCGCACCGCTCTTCGCAATCGACACGAACCCCACACCCATCGACCCTAACTCCATCCCACAAAAAGCCGACAACGACACAGACGACTCCGACTCCGGCGGCGAGTCCAAGGGCCCGAGCAAGATGAAGCCGCCGACGGGGCTCAACCGGCAGGCGCGGCGGCGCATCCGGCTGATCGAGCGGCAGCGCGAGAAGATCCAAAAGGACCTGGGGGTAGCAGTCGGCTCGCGCGAGCGCGCGGACGATGTCCAGGCCGAGCTGGACAAGTGGGTCGAGGATCTGGACAGGAAGACGGCGGAGCGCATGGAGAAGAAGCAGCGGCGCAAGGCCAAGGAGGCTGCGCGCATCCGCAACAAGAAGGGCAAGTTGTTGACGGGCCGTCGCCTCAAGGAGCGCAAGAAGGTGCTTGATAAGATGGACAGGAAGGCTTCTAAGAGACAGGGACTGTCCGCGCAGAATGTCGCGTGATGGTAGGGGGTTTTTTCTTGTTGCTGCTGCGAGGCCGTCTTGTTTCTTCTCCGGAACGGTTCGAGGGCGTTGGAGGCGTGGAACTTGAAAAGCTTGGGTTTGCTTGTCTGTGCATGTTTACGCCTTCTGCGTTATGGTCGTCTTTGATACTACCGACAACGCGTTAACTGCATTACTACGAAGGTCTATTTATGACTTCTTTCGATGTTACGGTTTTGTTATGAGTAGATTCCGTATGAGCTTGGAAGATTTTAGGTCATAGTCTTTTAACAGAGATGCGTCGTGTTATTCGTCCGTATTTTTGTGTACCTGCGTCCCCCCCTTGAAAACCGCGATAACTCCAGTCCTATATATATGCCCCCTCATATATGCAGATTTCATAACTTACAACTGGCTCTTTTACCAGTCCGTGGGTATTCCCCTAGTAAAAATCAAGGCTTCTTGGACTGGGCCTCCTTATCTTCCTTCTCATCACCATCCTTCTTCCCCTGATTCCACACTTCAGAGACCTGGTCCACAATAAGGCCCCAGTACCCGCCGCCGCCCTCGCTTAGCGCCTCCTTTTCCCTCTGATCTCTCTTGGCCTTCCAATCCTCGCCACTATCGCCCATCCACACCTTCTCCAGCACCCCCTTCTCCCTGCGCCGGTTCTCCTCCAGCACCACCCTCCTCTGCTCCTCGGACAGACTCTCCTGCGCCCGGCGCGCGCGCTCCGCCCGCTCAGCCCGTATGCGGGCCTGCGTCTCCTTGGCCTTCTCCGGCAGCTCGACGCCGGACAGCGAGCCGATGCGCTGCGTCATGCGCCGCAGGGTGGAAGTGCCGCTGTAGTCAACCACGAGCTGGTTCGTTCCCCAGAGGGCGACGCCGCTGAGGATCAGGGCGCGCAGATCCAGGCGTCGTGGCGGGAGGAACAGGGCGAACAGAGCTATGGGGGTTACGCCTAGCGCGACGTTGTGGATGAAGGGGTTATGGGGAGGAGCTTGTGGCGTTGCCGTTTGTGTGGGCTGTGGCGGTGCCGCGGGTTGTGGTTGCGGTTGTGATGGCGAGGACGCCATTGTGTATGTGTATAGGTTGATCCTGTGTAAGTGGTTCCTCGTCTGGAATTACGGCGATTGGCTATGTGTCGGAACGAGGGGAAGGGAGGGATGGCGGGACGGGACGGACGAGGAGGGGTTCTATGATTTGTGAAATTGCGGGCTATTCGAGGGGTTCGGGGGCAAAACTTCGATATAGCTGAGTACTCAATTGAAACCTGGACGCCTTGTCGTTTTTCAGGAATGCCTTGATATGTAGATCTCTATCCTCGGCAAGCCTTGCTGGTTCTAGAATGGGCAACGACGTCGGTGGTGAAATCAAACTTTCGACGAGCTTGACTTTTTTTCTGCAGGGGTTGCTGTTATCTGCCCTTCTCTGGCCTATCTAAGTACATAGGTACCTAATCTAATCAAAGCTATAGTGGACCATAGTGGAAAATACCGAGGTCTGTGCTGCAGCATATACATACCTCATTGGCTCGTAAAGGTAAAACAACATTGAACATTGAACATGAACTTTGTATATTTTATGTATTCGTTACCTACCTACCTCTTATCTTCTATAGGTATGGTAAATATCGAGTCGCATCGCCAGATACGATGAGACACAACATTCATTAACTGAGACAGTAACATCTGACGAAACAGAACCCACCTCGAAATTATCAATAAGCAAAGAGCCGCATCATCATTCACTGTCGTATGGCTTTATTTCCTAACTCGGTCTAATGAACCGACATCTATGTTGTATAACGGCAATTGCCTTCTTATGACTTGTTTGGTACGGGGTTTCCTAAGTCCCCCGATCTAGGAGTCTCGATCCCCTCGACTCACGCCGGTTGAATCATAATAGTATCACGACCAACGTTGTCCGCGTGTTGTTCGCACGTTTATCCGGAGCGGCAACACTCAAGAAAATAAACACAACCTCCAGCACAGCCACGATATTCTGCAAGTCAATCGATGAGGTTTGAATGAGCAGTATCATTGCCGAGGTAGGTTGTGAGTAACTCTTATCGCAAGGCAGACTTTTGTGAAACGGCGGGCGCTATGACGATGGATGCATATACATACTTTTACGTAGTATGCATATTGTTTTTTGTTCATCTACATGTAGGTAGAAAGTTAGATCTGAAATTCAGACGAAAGGCTGCATTGTGGGCCCCCCGCCTTATGGGGACTTTTTCGGTCATGTCCGGAAG
Organism: Entonaema liquescens; assembly: GCA_902805475.1. NCBI lineage: Eukaryota > Fungi > Ascomycota > Sordariomycetes > Xylariales > Xylariaceae > Entonaema > Entonaema liquescens. The sequence continues at coordinate 495,073 of CADCSX010000025.1, read as the reverse complement.
CTGCTGCGCCTTGCTAGCGGTGCTTGTTATCTGTGCATCTACCGACTCTTCGGTAGCCCACCGACCGTTGGCCCCGCGGGAAAGTGCCCAAAAAGTCGGTCACCCACTTGGTCAGCCAAGAGCGGGAAAAAGCGGAGACCTGTCATTATCTAGGATCGCGTGGCTGCATAGGAGCTGGGAAGCTTCTACTTGGTGAAGAGGCTGAGTCCAGAGCTCATTTCCTCATCATCTCGGCTTCAAATTAATGCCCTATGTATCGAAGAATCCAAGTAACGTGATCCCTTTAGACGACATCATTCTACATCTGTGTGTACACCATCGCAAAAGGTTGATACTTGTGTGTTCTCGTTCGTCAACTACTCAGAATTTGTCCTGACACAAACTCGCCATCGGAGTCTTAACCGCGAACGCCGAAGTGGTTGGAATCTTGACGGGGGGTTGGTTGTGCCGATATACTATGTACCGCTGTTAGACAATTGGTGCTACGGAATCTCAAGTCTGGTGGTCTTGGAATTGGTGGTGACCTAAACATGTGGCCACGCTACGGGTCTGGTACCGTCGGACGCTAGGGTTACAGTACCAGCAGAGCGGAAGTAGGTCGATTTCATCTTAGTACCACCCTGATAGCCTATCTGAGTCAGATTTTGAGGGCCCCTGATTATGACCCCAGGCATCATTCTCCAAAGACTCAACGCGTACCTAGGACGGCCTCGGAAGACTATGCATGCGGGGTGCTGTACCACCATTCAAAAGGGCCGAAACCATCGTGAGTTTCTTTTCTTTGGTGTATCATTAACGTGTAAAGTAAACAACCATGGCTAAGCTATCATCTTTCCATAAAGGATTTGTAGAGCGTAGAGTTAGTGTTGTTCGTTCCCATTTTAACATATATATACCATGTAAGATACGAATAGAGTTTACGTCGTGAAGTATGATGATAAGTAGGAACATGATAGCGTCAACAATTGTCGAGTCAGACGTCTTAGTACCTAAAGTACCAGAAGTATATGTGGTAGTCCGAGGAAGCGGTATCAATATGTGTTGGTGTGGAGGGCTAAGGCAGTGAAAGGTTTTTGCCATTCGCGCCTAGATTTCTTGCGCTTGTGCAAGTTTCACAAGTCCAATTTCATTATTCGAGCCACGTCGATGTGACATTGAATAGATGTCACCATTGGTTGCTGCGGCTAAGAGGGTCTATGTTGTGTAGGAGCTAACATCTTGTAAACGCGGTACAGTACACGGCATTATCGCAATTTTATGTATCGAGATCCCATAGCAGTAAGAGGAACCGGCGATTCTCTGCTGCATTACGGTCGGCGACTTGTTGATCGTTGTTTTTATTCGGCGAGAGACAAGACATAGAAGAGATTCGGCAAATTCGCGTCACCGGTGGCCTATTTTCAAGTGCAGAAAAAAAGCCCCCAATTTATCTTTACGTCGTATTTATCCTCGACCCTCCTTTGATTGGAGGATTGAAGCGCCGGTTCACGACAGTTACTCCTTTTGTTGTAGTTTTGTGGTCGGAATTGTGTTTAACATGCCGAGCCTTCTCGGACCTGGAGTCTGGTATGGGAGAGTATTGACTAAGTTCTGCTCCTATAACATGCAGTGGCGGCCTCCCCCTTGATGCATGTAGGCACTAATGCAGTCTTCCGTAGGGGACACAAACGAATCATAATCTCTAACGTGGTTGCACTATAGGGCTGATGGATCAAAAGTGAAGACGTCTACCGTATTGGCGTAGGATAAGTTGGTTTTCACACCCTGCATGCGTTACTCTTGGCAGCAATGAATTTGGTGGAGAACCATTGGTCTCAGCGTTATAAGTCTGCAGTCAGATGGATCACTAGGGAGATCATAGCTTCCTCGTAGGGCTGAATTGGTGGGTACGAATATAGTACTTGGGTCGCTTTAGACCACATCTATTACTCTTGGATCATTGTGTTCCGCAATGTACGGGCCGGCTCCGCGAGTCAGAAGATGGTGTCGACGTCCTCCAAAAACGCCAGGGAAATACTTCGACCAGATGGTCATAGATCATGTAGGAATTGAGGGAGCGAAGCTACCACGGCATTCTGCACCCTGCAGTATATACGGACGCTCCTAATTAGTGTATTGTTTAATCTAGTGTGGAACTCTTGGTTAGAGTAAGCGATGGGATGGGATGGGATGGGATGATGATCATGGACAAGCTCTTAGCCACCGGCAGTGTAAGTGTGTAAGTAACGTGTAAGATGAAAATTCAACTAGCCCTGGAGCTAAACGATTCCTTTAAATTCTTGTATGATCATGTGGGGTGTATTTAGGGTATTTAGGGTATTTAGGGTATTTAAGTATCTAGACGTTAACAAGAAGAGGAAGGAGATAGATATGAATAACAGTAAAATAAGTTGAAATGAGATGATGACCTCACTGATTAGGTAGAAGCTAGAAAACACATAAAAGAAAGGTACCTTACATAATCTATAGGTATTACTCCGACATTATCTACCTTATATATTGAGATTTTCAATTCTATCCCCAGATTTCTATCGCTGACATTTGGTACATGTATTTTATCGGGTACATACCTCGTGAAAGGGTCCAAGTGTCCAAGCGCCTGACAACTCTTTTATTTAAAGTTAATGAAATAAATATAATTAAACGACATGAAATATTTTGCTTTGATGGAGGGGGTTGTATAGAAGCTGTGTAGAGGTACTGACCCTATACTATACCCTATGCCGTATAACGGTTCTAGCCGGCGGCGCACACGATTCCCTCATTTCGGCTTATCATTAAAGAGCACTAAGACTAGGCGGCTTATGTAGGTAGTGAATGTAGCCAGGGGTTCAAGCTATTCCTAGCCCGATTATTTAGACGAAGAGGGGAGTGCTGATGACGGTGGTATGATGGCGAGTTCCGAGGCTTGACGATCCTGGAGAAGGGCAAACTTAATTGTCCACCCTGCTGCAGGTCCCTGCTTTCAGCCAGCCGTATATCTCAGCCGACACATTATAATTAAGGGAACCATCGTAGTTCAAGCCACATTATATAAAAACGTATTTGCTATGAGATACAATCAATCCGTAGGTATACATGACAGTATAATGAAGAGATATGAGAAATGCGCTATGCGTCAAGTGACGATCAATTATACATGTACCTAGGTTAAGTACCAAGGTAACCGGACAGATAACAGCCCTACGGACGTAAACATGAAATCGGGCATATCGGTCGAAAAAAGGTCTTGGTATGGCGCTTGGAAGGGAGGACGGAGGACCAGCTTAAAAAATGTCTCTTAATGTGACAAATTATCGATATGCCTTGCAGGCTACCCAACCTTACCGAGCATCCTTACCGGTAAACTCCAGTTAGTTCTGTGTAACATACATAGGTGCATTCATACTTATACCTATACCTATCAATTTATACCTGGGTAAAGGTAGATGTATGTCTAAAGTACCTAAAACTTCCAAAGTAAAAAAATAGTCCGCATTATGCATCGATGCTTGCACAACATTTCTTATGGCGTCTTGGCCTAATATTGCTATTGGTACATTTCCATACATTTGTCTAAAGTCTTGGGTCTTTCGATGTTAAATGTATATCTAGGTACGTATCTCGGTTATCGAAGTATTAGGTAAGTACATCGGCGGGCTGGGCTGGGCTACATGTACGTGCTTACCGCATGTGAGGCAGGTACTAGGCTGCTAGGCAAGTGCAAGGTAGTAGAAATGATGTATATACTGAAGCTGTGCCGCAATCTAAGCCCCCAAAATTTCCAATCCAGATCACCCTAACTTTTTTGATGTAGACTTGCCTGATTTTTACTACTCAAGTGCGTGCTTTACTAGAAGAAAACCCCGGTGAAGTCCCCCCTTGCCCCTCCGATTTGGAAACTAAACCTTACCTTTAGAAATACCCATCTGTCGGCACCCATTATCTCCATCTCAAATCCCCATCCCGTCCGTTCACTCCACCAAATATCCCAAGAACGTGCAGAGAGACTCGTCGCCGTTCATCTCAAAGGGGATAACCCACGCTCTCCTTTCTTCTTTCCCTTCTGTTTTGTTTACCTTTGGTCACACAAAGATATTCAATATTCAATATTCAATATTCACTTGATATCCTTCCTCCCCCTCCCAAAAAGAGTCTGCTTGGACAACTCGAAAGCATATACATATATATTATTTATTAATTGCAACTTATTCGCCACCTTTAGTTCAATTCCTGTCGGTATACTTAAACGGTCAATGCTTCTCGCTTCCTCCTTATTTGATCCTGCCTCCCAGCTCCACCGCTACCGCTTCACGCGTTCTTGGAACCGAACCGCGTTTAAATACACCCCTTTAAGAGAGCGCATTCGCTTTTACTTATTATTTGTGATATATATAAGATTGTCTCTCTTTGCGTGGGCTCTGCCATGCAACCAGCCGTACCTGATTTTGCTCAGGAGCTCAGGAGTGATCGAAACACCGGAGATAAGATGAGCACGAGCAATGCTCCACGGCCCAGACTGGCCCTGTCCTCGGCCGATACAACCCAGGTCCAGGAACGGCCCCAGAGGAGGTTTCGTACCAGCAAGCCGAAAGTCAAAACAGGTTGCAACAATTGCAAGTACGTGTTTTCTTTCAAAACAAGACTATCAATTTTATGCCATATCCCATATATATTTTATTTCATATTATCTGTATCTTAAATAGTTATTAGTTTGGTCTTGTATACGATGCTAAGTAGGTACTTTACAATTCTAGACAACGACGTATTAAATGCGACGAGCAACGGCCAGCATGTACTCAGTGTGTCCGGTCTAAAAGAGAATGCACTGGCTACCCACCTCCTCCGCGGAACCTGGTCTCCACAGAGAGACGGATTGCTCCCAAGACCAGTGTTGGAGATATTTCTCCCATCACGCAAGTGAACAATGTCGTCCGGCCAGTCCGGCCCCAACCGCCACCGCGGCCAGTGGTAGCCGTGAAACGGCCAGGGCCTCAACAGCAACAGCAACAACAGTCCGCTAAAGGTCTTACTCCCCCACAAACGCCAGTCTCTGGCTCATTAACAATCCATCGGCCATCTTTTCTCACCTTCGATCCGACTGAAGGCCTGTACTTCCAACTTTTTAGGGAGCGTACAGCTAGCGAGTTGTCAGGATTCTTCGACTCGTCCTTTTGGAGCCGGAGTGTTCTACAAGAATGCCACACAGAGAAAGCCATTCGGCACTCAGTTGTTGCTTTAGGAGCCCTTTACAAAACCCTGGAGAAAATGTCGGAGTCGCCACCAAATTCACCAGCTCCTGTAGTTGATCTAACAGATAATGCGGCCCGGCACTGGGAGATTGCCTTCAAGCATTATTCATTAGCTCTACATTCGATGAGGGTACTGACCTCTCAGGACCAGGCATCGCAGAGGATGAGTCTCATGGCAGCAGTGCTATTAGCTTGCTTTGACTCGTTCATCGGTGACCATAAACAGGCGATTGGCCAAATTCAAAGCGGTCTCAGACTACTGGAAAACCTACGTGCTCAGCGTAGGAATTCTTTCCTCCCTAAACCTGAAGAGCCAGTTGAACAGGATCTTGTCCAGATGTTTACCAGGCTAGCCATTCAAGCGAAGTCTTATGACATGGCTTTCCACTTCCCCAGCCATTTGTAATACGCCTCACCCCACAACACGCCGAACATCCCATGTCTCCCCCTCTGACGGGGTTCGCCAGCATTAACAATCCAGCCTCAAACGCCGGAAATATTTCAATCGTTACTCGAAGCGAGACTAGCGTGGGACAATCTATGTGAACAAATGATGCGATTTACAGAAAATATGTTTACATTCACGACGGCGATGAGCCCCATGGGCGTACTCCCAAATTCTTTGAGACAATATGGTACGGGCTTCGCTGATAGAATATCTGCTTGGTCCAGGGCTTTTGAACCTATACTGTCATCCCGCATAATCCCTGCCAAGAGTAGCCAAGAGAAAACCGCAATTGCTGTTCTCAAAATGAACCAGATCATGGGTGAGATTTTATTTTATATGACATTCAGCGATACCGAACTCCAATTTGATGCGTATCTACCACAATTTAAGGATATTGTCAACTTGGCCGTGGAGGTTGTGGGAGACGAAGAACGCAGGGCTGCTGCGAAGCGATGTCCAAACCCGGAATTTTGCCATCATCAGCCAACTCATCCAGATGCCTTTGGCGGGCAGTACACCGCCCGACATATCAAACCGAGTTTCAGTGCAGATCTGGGTATCGTCCCTCCTCTGTTTGTTGTTGCCACTAAGTGCCGAGATCCCGTAACCCGACGACAAGCTATACAGATACTACGAACTAGCTCGCGAAGAGAAGGCATGTGGGATAGCGAACTCGCGGCTCGCATAGGCATGTGGATTATGGAAATAGAGGAGGCCGATGATAATGCCGATGAATTTGGTCGCCCTATGTCAAGCTCGACCGATATGAGCAGACTTTCCGTAGGAAGTCCTAGCACACTAGCTGCCGGATCTCCCAGCTTTGGAGACGACGTTCCCCTCGGTCCCGGCGGCAACGCGCGCTGGTCAGGCCGAAGGGAGAGTATGCCGATCTCACCGCATGTGAGGAGGACTATACCGGAGGAAAGGCGTGTTATGGTACGAGCTGTCGAGTTCGACCTTCGCGAACGTGTTGCAACGATTCAATGTGGCACACGGGGGCTGATTCCCGGCATGCGGGACCCGCGGACACAAGCCACGAGAATCGAGTGGTGAGCATCCGCTCCGCCTAATTACGTACAATAACACTGCAAAGTAACCAAAAGCTGGTCTAACTTGTGTATACCACTCCGTTCACCTCCTAGAGGGGTTTTGCTTCGGCTCGGATAATTGGGTTCGTTGGCAGGACCATTCATTAAGCACTACAAAAAAGCCGGCTACGAGAAAACAAAAGAGACGAATGATGTTGGGATGTCGAAATGTCGGGATTGCAGGCAACAGGAACATGATAGTTTCCCAATATCTATCTGTATTGTTGATATCATGGCTTGGGCTTTGAAGGGAATTCCATTTGATATTTGACATTATGTGATACCATAGAGAAGACTAGTAGCGCTACCTACGTCAGGTGAGATGTATAAATTCCGGATTTCGATGAGTGGCGAACAATGAATGCTTGTGCAATCCTTGTTTGTGCCATCTCTTCTACTGCTTAACTTATTGCCGGTAACTACCTAGCTATAATGGAAGTAATATTAAATGATGAACAAAAAAAAAAAAAAAAAAAAAAAAAAAAAAAAAAATCTCATTGACATACTAGGATCAAACCATGCTTAAGATTGAAGGGGGGTTATAATATAGACATTGATCTGAATTACCGGGTATATCCCAATAGCAAGTGGTGTGACACTTAATAGGAGGACGCCGCAGATCCGAATCCTATAGGAATCTTGTCTAGCCTTATTTCCTTAGCTACTTGTTACTCTAGGTAGTTGCTGACATATCGTATTTTAGACTTTGCGTATCTAATGCACCTGTTCTATTTGTTAGTTACTGTCGGAATTACCTAATTATAATCTCTTAAAACCTTAATCTATCTACTATAAAGAAATAGTTAGTTGCATACAAGTGCAAACTATTAAATCTATCCGCCTTTTACATTATCATTTACGATTCCTCCTCCAGTTACTTTGATTATTTTCCCATTAGAGAAAATAAATGAACAGCATATAACTAGCTAGTTTAGCATCCGAGTATTCTGATTCAATTGATTGGCTATCCCCACGTGCCCAGAATGCCGCGTACGACTGCGGCTCAGCAAGAATACTACGAACTGGAGAGCGCTATGATTCGTTTTATCTAGCCAGGTTCACGTAATCGTCAGGGGACCGCAAGTCGATTGATAATGTGAACGTAGTCCTTCCAGCCAGATCTTCCGGGTGTTTCACAAGTATATTGTATCAAACAAACCCGACCTCAGGATTGAGAAATTTCAACTTAATTTCTAGCATCCTACGTACAAAAAATTGTACGTTAGAAGGATCTCGTACATATAGAAGAAGAATAGCGCAATAATGCCAGCCGGTGTTTCTAATACTATAGGCGGGGACGACTCCGCGTCGTCGTCGGCGCCGACGGGAGTTACCGGAGCAAACGGAAACGGAAACGGTCATGCAAAGCGAACGCGAGTCTTACTTAGCTGCGCGCCATGCCGCAACTCTAAGCTTAAGTGTGATCGCACTACACCATGCAGCCAATGCATTCGGAAGGGTAAGCCCGAGGGCTGCCTCTATGCTCCTAAACCCGAGAAGCAGAAACCAACAAAAAGCATGGCTGCACGTTTAAAGAGACTCGAGGGGAGTACGTATATGCACTCCGGGTTACACAAACCCGATCCTTTCACCCCTTTTCCCTTCCTCCTATCAATTTAATATAGTATAGTATCTGCTTGACTTTATGTCATATCTCCTCTTACTATCTAGCTCTCATATACTGGGAATGTTATATTTTATATAGTTCAATCAAGAAAAGATGACTGTCACTAAGACATTATTACAGTGGTTCGCGGTATGATCGATACGGAGAATACCATGCCAATAATTCCTTCAGATAGGAAGTCAGGACAGGAGCAAAGTGCCGGGGGCCTTGTCGTTCAGGGCGAGACAGCTACAAGTTACGTTGGGGGAACCCATTTTATGGCTATATTAGAGGACGTGAGTGCTCCTCCCTTCTTGCTTAATAACCTTGAGGGATCAATGACTAAGCCCATTTATTAGATCGAGGATCTCAAAAACTACTTCGAAGACCCGCTCGATGATGGTGACGAGATTTATGACCCGTATGAGAATACTGGGCCGAACGAGCTGTTGATGTTCTCACGGGGTGTACCGAGGGATAAGTCGGAGCTACTCTCTATCCTCCCAGAGAAAGCTGTTATCGATCGTCTGATTAACCGCTACTTCAACTCTAATAGTCCCTCTCAACGTGAGTCCCTCCAAACGTGTTTGTATCATTATTTTATTGCTCACATTTCTAGATATTATTCACGTTCCTACGTTTTTGAGAGAATATAATGAGTTCTGCAAAGATCCCGAGGCAGCACCCCTAAACTGGATAGCTATACTCTACATGATTTTGGCACTGGGTGTGTTCTTCTCTTCATTTGCCGCACCGGATGAGCTAGTGAGTGATTCTCCTACACCAGTCATGGACAGGTTCAAGCAGTATAGGGGCGCTGCTGGATGGGCTCTTATTTGGGGAAAGTACTCCCAGCCAAACATTTGCACCCTTCAAGCATTCTTATTATATGTCGAAGGAGATTTCATGACAAATCGCGATCATCGTATGAACTGTTACTTGCTCACGGCCGTCTTGATCCGACTTATGTTGAAGATGGGTCTTCATCGCGATCCTAGCAAATTACCTAACATCTCGCCGTATGACGGTGAGATGCGGCGGCGTTTGTGGAATCTTGCAGTTCAAATTGAATTGCTAGTTGCATTTAATCTAGGCCTGCCTAGCATGGTTCACGGCATCGAGACTGATACGGAGCTGCCGTCACATTTAATGGATAGCGATTTTGATAAGGACACCAAGGAGCTGCCCCAGCCCGCCCTAATACAGAATACACGACGCTCACCTATCCGATCAACAAAGCGAGGGTAATCCGTGGATTCGTCCTAGTCGTCCGGCAAGCACATGCTCTTACAGTCCCGAAGTATGCCGAGGTCATGAAGCTCGACTCGCATCTCGAAGAGATATGGAATAATATACCCCCACTTATGAAAATGAAGCCGATGGAGGAGTGCGTTATGGAGCAACCCGTTCACATTATTCAGCGATTCGGTATCGCGGCGATACACCAGAAGAGCAGATGTATTCTTCACCGACGATATCTTGCCGAACCTATACTAAAAGAGGAGCACGACTATTCTCGCCGGATATGTTTTGAGGCGGCATTGGCACTACTGGACCTTCAGAACACTATGCACGAAGCTACTAAGCCGGGTGGTATGTTGCGCCAGACAGGATGGTTCGTCGCGGCATTGGTGGCCGTAAACGACTTCCTTCTAGCGGATATGGTCCTCGCCCTCATGATTCAGAATGATAGGTACTGGGACGAGGAAAGCAGTCCCAGCTGGTTAGCCAAACGCTCGCCGCCATTCACTAAAGATAGACTCCTGCATCTGCTTAAGAGATCTTACATTATCTGGTGTGATATGTCAGGTAATGCAATGGAATTCAAGAAAGCCGAAGAGGTCGTTCGAACTATAATTGAAAAGATTGAAGCGAAATTTCAGGTCGATACTTCACTCCTCTCCAACACGCCACTGGAATCTTCGACGAGCGAGAATACCGAGATGGACATGGCAGATATGTCGCTCAGTAGTGGCGGTCCCCCGACAATGTCAAGCGGCAGTGAACCTACAGTCGAGAGTTTTGCTGATTTCGGTGCCGCCACAACGAATACAATGGACACGAACGGTATATCGAACTCTCCTTGGACGATGCAGAATGATTATGACTGGGTAAGCTAAAACTCATGACCCCTTTTTCTTCTAGGCCGTGGCGAAATTGCTAATGAATCGACGCAATATAGCGCTACTTTGATCCCATGGCGCATGATAACGGACATATCAATCCCACAGTACAGATGACGCAGGAAGCTTGGCTGGCTGGAAAGACAACAGAAGCCTTTCCTGAGGTGTTAGCTCCAAACGCATGGGGCTTCCACCCATCGTGATTTCTTAGCAAGCAGGATTGGAGTTTAGAAGTTCGATATAATACGAAGCATGCTCCTCTCTCAGACTAGTATTTTCATCACCTTTGCAATGTGTCTGCGAATGCAAAACCACGTCCTCCGTCACCAACTCACATGTTTGGATGCCGTGGAATCTGAAAATCCACAGCCGTGATAGCCGTCTGAATCCAGGGGTAAAAAGCCAGCGGAATCGTCCGATCCGCCTTTGATAAGGTATCAAGCTTTTCAAGGTTACAGATTCGTAGTATCCTAGCTTTTCCCAAAGTAAGAAATCCTGGGCTTGACCTAGGAGGGTGTGGAGAAGTTGGGAAGAAGTACGATCTATCCGCGGGGTATTATTGTCAACCCCGCATAGCCCCTTATTGGTTAGCCCTGTTGTAAGTTATCTTAATAGTTTGAGAGGGGGGATTTTTATACGCCTTTTTATTAGTGTTGGTTCATAAATTCTTTCCCAAGCCCAAAAATAAAGGTTGTTAGGAGGAGTGAACGACAATGCTCATTAAGACAATAGAAACAAACTCGAGAAGAATGGTGTGCCCGCGGAAATGCTTCGTTCGGCTTCAGAGAGGGGGCATCTATGGCGGACCATAGGAGCCACTTTGCCAAAATCGATTTTGGGTGGCCGTAAGGGGTAATTTATCCCTAGCGTACGCACAAGCCATATACATTACGTCTATTTATGCGTAATACGAGTCGCATATAATTATTAAATATATATTTTAAGTTTAATAATAAAGATTTTAACGTTTTGTACGAAGTTATATATAGTTAAATTTTTTATTTAAAGTTTTATTTTAAATAATTTATTTAAATAATTTATTTAATTTATTTAATTTATTTAATTTATTTAATTTATTTAATTTATTTAATTTATTTAATTTATTTAATTTATTTAATTTATTTAATTTATTTAATTTATTTAATTTATTTAATTTATTTAATTTATTTAATTTATTTAATTTATTTAATTTATTTAATTTATTTAATTTATTTAATTTATTTAATTTATTTAATTTATTAAATAATTTATTAAATAATTTATTAAATATAAATAAATAAATATTTATTTAAATAAATATACGAATTTTATACGAAAATTAAAATTCGGTAAATCGTATTATATATAATAAAATTTAATAATTTAAAAAATTATATCGTAAATTATATCGTAAATTATATTATAAATTATATTATAAATTATATTATAAATTATATTATAAATTATATTATAAATTATATTATAAATTAAATAATTAAATAAATTTAAATAAATAAAATATATATAATAAAATATTTTTTTAAAATAATATATAATTTTTTTATAAAAATAATATTATTTTAACAAATTATTTATAATAATATATTTAATTAATTTATATAAAATATAAATATTAATTATTAAATTTCAAATATTTAACCGATAAAATTGAAATGCGTTTAATTAAATCTAATTTAATGGTTAACCAAAATCGATTTTGGCAAAGTGGTATATATGGTCTGCCATAGCATCCTTGGCGCTAAGAAGGGACTTTTCGCTGAGGTGATGACGGCAAACGTAGTGGTTGAGCCTCCAAGAAGGATGTTCGCTTGGCTGTTTTGTACGTAATAGCACGCAACATCCGGCGCGACTATTTTGTAAAGAGAACAAAAAAAAATCATGTTACAAGGGGAAAGGAGAAGAGAGGAAAAAAAAAACCCAAAGCTGGCCAGGGCCTTTGAAAACATGCTCGATTGCATCAATACGACCCATGGCTTTTTATTTACTAAAAGATACCTAATGCCAAGATATCTTCGCCATCAGATTCCACTCTGGTATAACAACGAACCCCTCGCCTGGCCTGCATCGGTCTTCATTCCGGCGAGTCATGGGGGAATCTTTTTTACATAGGACCTACCTGGACGGCCTAACAGGTAAGGATCTTTGATTTTTGGTCTGCTAAAGAGCTTTTCCAGCTAGTTAGCGAACGGGTCGGGTCGACAGGCTTGAATGGGCATAAACATCATGCGAAACATGTCTATCCTTTTTTTGATAATTGGTTTCACAGCGTAGACCGGTCTGGGTCTTTCTTTTTGTTCCCCTAGAGCTTTTTCTACAGCGGGGGATTCGGAGAGCGCAGAAGCGAAAGCGAAGAGTATTATTGTATTGCCTATTGTCTTAGGCTTTCGGGAGTACCTACTAAACCAAGGCAAAGGGTTTATCATATCAGTATGAGGCAGGCTACGGTTGGTAATGAATATTCGTGAAACAAATAGAAATTCGTAGTGTGTAGGTGGGAAGATAGCCCTGGCCAACCAGCTATCTATTATCAAAGGGTGCTCTCCTACCTCGTCTATGTAGGATGAATGGATGTATGGGAATGTAGGTATGCATAGGGTTTACTGTAACGGCATGCGAGATCATATCCTCCAACGGCGACCCGAGAATTGCGGCGGTAACGTTCACGTGCAATTTGCGATTTGCTAGATTACCTAGGTATGCTATCAATCGGACCTGGCCGACTCGGTCCGTCTCTATCTACCTGATATCTACGTCGGATTTCTCGCGATGTACTGCGGTAAGACGGGTTCGTAAGCTTCTTTCACAACGCCGTGGCGCAAGAGTTGGTTGTTCCCTTAAGGTTACCTGACAGACAGGCAGACAGGATTCTGCCGTTACGACATTAAAGAATTCGCGCCTATCTCGTTTCTGGGACAAGGATTTCCAACATATATCCGACCTTATTGGCCGACGGTTATCTGTCGATCCTTTTGGGGAAGAAGGGAAATCTGTACCCCTCGATCACCACTACCATCATCATCCTGCGGCTGGTGCTTAACTACCACCTAGGTAGGTAGGCTGGTATGCAGAAGCGCAAGAATATTATCTATGGCGTACGTTGGATTTTGCTCGTACCGTCGCAATGGCAATAGGACAGGACAGGTCCTGTTAACCATGTGGTTTGACGCCAGACGCTCTCCGCAACGCCACGGACGAAAGGGGAGGATCAACATATGTAATATGCCAGCCTCCTTGTGTTCCCCTCGAATCAGATAGAAACTCATCGGATAGAATGTGCCTATCGCATTCGCTACTCAATGTGTGCGTAACAGTGAGGCTGGGTATAATAATAATAAGGTATCTCTCCCTATGCGGCATGTCGAAGCTGACATAGGTCCGATTGACCCTGTCTGCTCTTATGATTATGTGGTAACTATCTGTTACCTGTTCTGCAAACTTGTTCCAAGCATTCAGGGAACAAGCCCACCTCCGAGATCGACTAGAAGTCTTACATGTAGAATATGTGTAGATGATGATTTATTAAGGAGCTTAGGTATCGGACAATGGGCAACGGACATCAGTAAGGTCAGGTACCTAAAGCAGCTAAGGTTAGGTACATACTGTTATGTAAGTGCATATATCTTTAGACGCATTATCCCATAACCGACCAACGGTGTTCCATCATTTTACATAATCATAATCATGCTAGTATCCAGTTTGCTCCCCCTTCAACAAGAGCAGGAAAAGAACCAGAGAAAATTTTTTCTTTTTTTCCTCTTCATTTTGATAAGCTGTGCTGTCATAAAACCGAACCGGCTTGTAACCTACCGCTACCACTTATCCAAACCTGAGAGAGTACTGGGCCAAGTCAAAAACTCTTTACTATAGTAAGAGACGAGCCCGAAAACGTGATTAACAGCTGTCATATAAATGGACCTGGGAATTCCCATTAGCTAACTCTCGCCAAGTTTGTCTCCATTCCTTAAGTAACATTAGGAACATCAGGTACATACGCGCCCATAGTCGGGTAGGTACCTATGTCTGGTACCGTCCACGAGTACAAATCAATAAAAAAAAATATTCCTTGAATTCGCACAATTAACGAAGTACATTATGATGTTCGGTCAGGCTCCGATCTCGTTGGATTCCATAATCAGACCGCATGATCGATCAGACCAATCAACTGCAGCCACCCTCCTAATTTGAGTATTACCATTGATACCGCATGCGATCAATCACGTATCGGATCGGCGAGTTATAACCCGGGAAAAAGCGATAAGGGGAAACCTGACGACTTCGATTGATAAAAAGAATCGGAAGTCTATTCCCATGTGGTACCCGCGATAACCAATCTACCTAACTTGTCTTTGAATACATTTTATTTGACACACCAACTTATACCAAATAATATTCACCGCTTCTCAAAAACTCGATAATTGCGGATTTATGATACCCATGCTTCGTACCATATCATTTAAAAATTCAACCCCTTATCGACGAGTACTATGTAGAATCACCTATACCACCTGACGTATCTATATTAGTTACCTAGGTAGGTATATGATAAGGTACAGGTACCTACATTTATATCAAGCAGCATACTGCTATCCATGTATCTTTATTCCCTTACATTTAAACGGCCAGTCACCTTACTTACCCTGTCCTATTTTAGTCTGAGCCGCTTTCCGACTTCTATTACTAATAAACTAACTCGTGCTGTATTAGACTTCTCTTCCGCCGTCCACGCTCCAGCCTAGCGCATTCTTATTGGGGTTATCGTGCCACCAACCCTTACCACATATAGTTGAGAATAGAGTAGGTTAGGTTAGGTTAGGTTAGGTTAGGTACTTATATGCCTTGATGTAAGTGATTTCCTTTCTTAATAGGTAGTTCCAATGGATACCCAACCTACCTACATAAATGGATCTACTTATATACGTACCTTCAACGTATGTACAATTTCGCATTTGCCGTCAGCCTCTCCTTGTTAGGCTTACCTTTAATCAATCTTACATACATTAGATGGGGTCTGTTCGTATCTCTGATACATAGGTATTTATACGCGTCTGTGTATAAAGTTAAGATAAGAGATTTCGAACGTCATCTATCAACGTAAGGAGGTAGGTTACCTGTTACCCCTCGGGTACTTGGATGTATAAATTTTCTTAGTTCTCTTTTTTTTTCCTTTGTGCGCTCGACTGGTGTTTCATGCTACTTTGCTGCTACTCGTTAGCACGTACATAAGTATGCAAACCTTCGCTCCGGTTAGAGTGGATTAGTCGATTAGTCGATTAGATCAATAACTTGGTGGCAGTTCCCCGGATTTCACAAGAGGCCCCCCAGCACCACCCATACCAGCACCTCATACCAACCCATAACAAACCATACCCTATATGTATCGAAATAGTCCGAGTCTCGTCATACCCTCCATGACCTTTCTAGCCTATCTAAAAACATACTATGCCTTCTTGATATTAGGTATATGCATACATGTAAGGCATGTACGTCTGCATATGTACTTCAACCTTCTCTCTTTTATAACCTATGAACACTCCTCCTTAAGAATACTTTGATCGATCCACCGGGTCTACCATACTTTCACATATACCTACGAATATACGTATACATGCCCTGAGGTATACCGTTTCTAAGTCTTAAATCCATTTAACTATTCTTTACCTAACATACGTATCTAACGTAACTACGCGCAAACCCTATATCGTATATCATATAGGAATACGATACCTTTTTTTTTTCTTTTTCGCTCAAGCTTATCGTAAAGCTACCGTATCCGAGGTATGTTAGAATGACCAGGCAAAAGAAACCGTCTTCTACTTTTAAGCAAGAACAAGCGTTTTGTGCTAGACCCTGGGAAGTCGCTACGCTACGCAACTACGCTTAGGTACTAACCCGCCCGAAGGGTACCTCCGTCAAGGTCCTCAATCGGGACTATGC
This sequence comes from Entonaema liquescens, assembly GCA_902805475.1. Lineage (NCBI taxonomy): Eukaryota > Fungi > Ascomycota > Sordariomycetes > Xylariales > Xylariaceae > Entonaema > Entonaema liquescens. The sequence continues at coordinate 478,643 of CADCSX010000025.1, read as the reverse complement.
AGATGGTTTAAAAAATTCCCATCCGTAGTATATCCACTTTTCAGACTTTCAGATAGTCGACTAAGATATTGCGTGCCTGGTTTCCCAGAACTGGACCTGCCACGGTCAAGACCACCCAACAGCCAACAGCCGGCAAAATTAAACTTGTCCCTACAGTGCCTACTTTGAATTTTTTTGGGTTACTCGACTTTTTATTTTATTTTTTTCTGGTTATTTGTACTTCTCTGCTTTTCCACTTTGGCTTCCACCTATCTTATATAGTCACCTGAGCTTTCTTGGTTCCACGCTATCTTTTTCTTACCTTGCCTTACCTTGTCTACCTTGCCTACCCTGTCTACTTTTCTATCCACCTGAACAAGAACTATCATCAACCCTAGAAATAAGTTCGGCCCCATTGGCCCTCACCTTTACCCTTCGAGTAAACCCACACCACAAGTTCATTCTACGACAGCTTCTCTTTACAGCTTTCTTCGATGGCCGTAACGGTTCCCTTTTCTCTTCCATAGTTGCGGCTTCGGGTTGGTCTCTTCGCTTCTTGCATCATCGGGACGTCACGCGCCCGTCTAGCTGTCCGAGTTCGCCTCTATTCCTTTTTTTTTTTCACGGTATTCATAACCTAGCTCTGTTGTGTTACACAAAAGCTCGAGTGTTAAGACCCCGAGTGGGAACTGGTTCTATTTCGCCATGCCTTCTACAAATCCCATTCCTATTAGGACTGACTTGGTTTTTCGACCAGTCCCTAGCGAGAAGAGCAATGCTTCCTCTCCCAAGTCCTCGGTGACGCACGGCACAAGACACAAACATACACGGTCTTCGTATTCGGAGAGCTCACCTCTCACTGCCATGTCCCGAAACAACTCGCTGACCTATCGTCCTTTAAAACGGTCAACGCCGTCACCGGACAAGACCATTGCCATTATTAATGCAAGTGGCCGTCAAGCCGCCTCATTAATCCGGATAGCTACCGCTGTAGGTTATAGGGTCCGCGCCCAGCTTCGCAATCTTGAAGGTGTTATAGCTACCGAAGTTTCAACGAATCCGAATGTTACGGTTTTCGTAGGAGAGCTTTATATACGAAATAAGCCCGACGATAAAAGGGACGTTACTGTACACGGACACCTTCCCGGAATTCTAGTCAACCGCACTCTAATCTCGCAGCTCTTCAACGGCGCACAGCTGGCTTTCATCAACACGACATTTTACGGCAATGAATTACAAATAGGAGAAGCTATTGCGGATGCAGCAAAAAAGGCAGGCGTCCAGCATTACGTATACTCATCCATGCCCGACCACGCGGCTTATAATCCAGAATGGCCCTCGTTACCCCTTTGGGCGGCTAAGCATGAGGTGGAGAAATACGTTCGCAAAATAGGTTTACCAGCTACATTCGTCTACACTGGAATTTACAATAACAATTTCACGTCACTCCGCTATCCGCTATTTTGTATGGAATTGCAGTCGGATGGTTCGTTTGTATGGCAAGCCCCTTTTCACCCGCACGCCAAGCTTCCCTGGCTAGACGCCGAACATGACGTCGGACCAGCTATTATTCAGCTATTTAAGGACGGCCCGGAGAAGTGGAACGGAAAGCGCATCGCGCTGGCTTACGAGTATTTGACACCCGTGGAAGCCTGCAAAGCGTTCGAGCGAGGGGTAGGCAGGCGCGTTCGTTATAAGCACGGCCCTATAGAAGTAAGAGTAAAGATTCCGGAGGGCTATCGAGAACAGCTGGAAGCATTAGAGAAGCTCTTCTCGCCGAACAATACCGACCCTCAAAAACAGCCGCCATATTTTGGAGACCTGGAACTTGACAGAAGATGCCCCGAAGATGCTTTGGCTTTATGGGAAGGGCCGAGGGGATTAGAAGAATACGCGCGCGAGATTTTCCCATTAGAAGAGGAGGCAAATGGGATGACTTGGATGTACGGCGATGACGTTGTCCCTGAGCCCGAAGGCCCGGGGGAGGAACACGGAGAAGTGGTTGACAACGGGGAAGATGACGGCGGTGAAGGTGATGATGAGTCCTTGGATGAAGGATTAATAATGGTGAGTGGTGCTTACTATTCTAACTCTCTTCGATGCGGGATGTACGGTTTCGGATGCAAGACTATTTTTGTCATTCTTCGGGGGCGGACCACCCCTTTTTTATTGCTTAGGAACTAACAGTAGATATTGCAGAGGGGACTTAAAAGAGACGAAGAGTCATGGCTGGCATAAGTAATAGGTTACTGTGCATGCCATGGCCATTCCGGCGACTAAACACGCGAGGACTACATGGTATAATTCTTTAACGAGATTATTCTCTAGGAGAGTGCAACTTGAAGTTAGAAGTTGTTATTCGCCTCCCATACGCATTAATCTTCTAAAGCATCTGCATGGGCTTGGCTGCTCTAGACAGGCCCCTGGCTCGGCACAAACCGACAAGATAACAACGGCTATACGACAAGAAAGCATATTTGGTTGGCAAGACATCATAAGATATTGCATTTGAAAACTGGCAGGGGCGTCCGGTCATCGCCAGTGCATTGGTTGTCAGGGACAGCATAATGATTAGAGCGTTGCCCGGCCATATTTATCTATCTATTATATATTTATCGGCGTTAGGTTACAAAAGTTTCTACTCATACCCGCCGTATCTTGGAACGCCTGAAGCGACCTAGATAGCTTGGCGAGGTTCCAATATCTTCTTAAACCGGTTATGGGATGGAGGATGGATTCATTAAAAAGACGAATGGGGCCAGTCGCAAAAAAAAAAAAAAAAGAGTTCACCATATCTACGACCTAGGAATCAGGGACGAGGATGACTCGGCGGAGATTTGAAGTAAATTATATATATATCCGGCTGGCTCGTTTACAGAAGTGCCGTTTAAAACTAGGCAGGAGTTTTAGCGGCTCATGCGGTTTGGGACGTTGGGCATTTGAAATACCCAGGCTGGCCGAAAAGGGATAGGGAGGACCCAGGCCAGAATAGCTCTGCTCATCTAATTTACTGCGACAGCATCCAATAAATGAAGTGCGGTTTTCTAAATCTACCCTGTGCTCCTATCAGAGAAATGGGATGTGGTCTTCGTCTTTGTTGGTAACTGATATTTGTGGGATCTTGTCGTGGTTACTATTTAACTTGCTTTTAAGGAACATCACTTTTAAAATAGAAACATCGAACTACAAACTAACCTCAAATGATCACCATACGAAAAAGAACACCCCGTGGCCGATTACTCAAACGCTACTGTACCGGACGACTTCCGGCCCCAACGCCCCCTCCCCACCTCTCCTACATCGCTATGTCGTGTATCCTCGACCGCATGCAGCGTCTATCCGGGCGCATGAGACACGTGAAGAGCTACGAGAACCCTTATGGCTGCTCGGGGGATGGGGACTACAAGGTATTACGGGCAGATTGAGACCTTGTCGGTACTATTAGGAGAGTGGATGGTGAAGGGATATCGGATGTTGCGACGCCGTGTATCGAGTTTCTGGCGTGTGTATACCTTGTGGGATGAGGGAGATGTATCTACCGATCGTATGACCAAAGAGGAGGGATATTCTTGGGTAGGGTTTGCTCGTAAATGAAGTATACAAAATGTGTGGTCGCCTCCTATTAGCTCGTCCACGGTTGCCTAGTAAGACAATCCATTTATAACTATCCTATCTTTATATTCCTAATATAAGCTCAGGCATCTAAACTACACGCTATCGCTACTTTCTATTTCCTCTTACCTCAATGTCGACTCCGACACTCATATGCGGCGCTAAATCTTCCGTCATTGGCGACCGTTACACGTGCGCATAATAACTCGCCAAGACTCTCTTTAGCCTCCTGTTCACTTGCTTTCTTCTTACTCCTTTCCTCCGTCCTCCTTGTACATCTGTAGATACGTCGCTTGTAGCCGCATCTGGAGGTGCTCATCCGCCGTTAGTACCCTCTTGCCATTGCTTAAGCCCTGATTACGGGCAGTATCATTCTCGTTTCGACTCGCTGCCTTGACACGCTCGCTCGGGACGGTCGCCAGTAGCGTATCATTGGCGGGGTGGCAAAAGTAGACGACTGAGTACCGCGGATCAGCAGTGGACTCGCCGGCTGCAAGAGCCTCTGGCGCTGAGGGGAAGGCGACACGGTGAACTAGCAGTCGGTATTAACGGTTGCTTCTTCTGGTAATGGGTTTGGGTATATATCAAGAGCAATAGTAATTCTTCATTTGACCTAACGGGGAGATGACATCTCCCAGTACAGGTCAGGAATGGAAGATATACTCTCAGCACTACATACCTGTACTGCGGAGCAGCCCATTTGTCCAGTATGAAAGCAAGTCGCCGATATTAACGAGAATAGGCGGTGGTGCGTTAGTGTTCTCGTCTTCACTAGTGTTAGGCGGATCGACGGGGACGGGTGCCCAGCGCCCGGTGCGGGGCTCGAGAATCTCAAGGCCGGCTTGGCCGCGTAGCCTGAACAGGAGGGTGATAGAACCGTAGTCCGAGTGCGCACCCGCGCGCACATCATCAGGGTGCGCTTCAGGTGTCCTGCTAGGAGGTGGGTAGTACAGGAAACGCAGGATCGAGCCTGACGGCAGGTTGGGATTATGCGCAGCGGAAAAGAACTCCGGTGGTTCGACCTTTGGGCTGATTAGAAAACGTGGTCCGGATGAACAAAAGGGCTAAAATCTTACTCCCAGCCCGATGCCGAAGAGTAGGAGAAGCTTCTGGCATAATTGGTGACATGCAACCCGGAAGGCGGCGAGCTCTGCTTGATGAGGCTCAACGCTCTGCGGGATGGGCTGTGTAGCCTTGCGGTTGGCAAAGGGGCCGAAGTTAAAACCCCTTGGTAACTTTTATCAGCCCAGGTTTCCCTCCATCATATGTAGAATAGTGACTGGGGCTGTGTATGTATACTAACTCTTTGAAGTCCCCTACCTAGAGAGCAGGTATATTAGCTTCGGTAAGTCAGTCTTGGATAGGTAAGGTAATACAGCTTACTCTCTGAGTCTTGGGGTCCAAGGTCTCGGTATGCATACCAGACCACCCCTGGTTGTTTTTCTCAATCTTACATTGCTGCTTATCCTCAAGAGGCGAATCGAATAAGATGCGCGACTATACATACGAGATGGAATGAGATTAGGGACTGGCTGTTGTCCATAGTGAAAGAATAGAATTTGACCCTTGACTCTTACTGCGATGAAGATAACAACTACTACCTACCACATTGAAAGCGCCATCTATTTGCTCCGCCGAAATATCTCGAGTCTTGATATAGACAAAGCCATAGTCGATCGCAGCATCTACTAACTCCTTAGCGATTCGTGTTTGGTCCGCCCCTTTGGCTGAGATGTCTATAATAGGAAGTGCTGCAGCTCCGGCCATGACTGAGCGCAATGTATTTGGTGTTTGAAGTCGACTATGTCAGTGGTGATTGTCCAATAGATTGAATTGAATGGATATTAGGTATAGAACTTGGTCCCATTGAAGCTCAAAACAAGAGAACTTAGGTAACTACCTAAGTTTTATAAGTCACAATATTGACCACAGAACACCTTCCTACATGTACTTTCTACTTTCTACTTTCTACTTTCTACTTTCTACTTTCTACTTTCTACTTTCTACTTTCTACTTTCTACTTTCTACTTTCTACTTTCTACTTTCTACATAGCTTGTCTCGCCAGCAGAAAGTTTATCTAAGGGTGCATCAATGATGCATACCTAGCGTGTACCTACTAATGTATGTTTTGCAGGCGACATGAGATACCTACCTACCTATGTAGGTAACACTACAAGGCTCTTTGAAACCGCAATAGGTACAATACCTCGGCATATTGGTCTAGGGGCAAGATAAGGTTCTTTAGCGATAAGATGATAGATAAGATAAACTACCTACGTATCTCAGAACCCAGTCCAGCTTTGCACATCCCAAGGTACATACCTACCTACATATATAGAATCGTCACATGGGAATCGAATAGGTTACTTCAACATTCAGGAAATACTAAGCTGGTTGGTTCTTTACGCTCTAACCTAGATATTATGCAAATTCTATGTCAATCATAATCCAATGACACTATACGCATAAATTGATAGGTACAATTACGCTAAGCTACTTAGTGCGTACCTATGTACCTAGGTAAAGTTTCGGTAGCTTACCTAGGTAGGTACCTACATGTACATTTTAGGATATTACGTAACCCGTCTTTTCTTGAGCTCCTACCTAGGTGTGTGCCTTCTCCAACAAAAAATTCACCCAGCCCAGGGGTCCCATACAATAACGTCGCTACTTCCAGAAGGCCAATCACACAACCCTTGTCCTACCGTACCTACCACGAGGCTTTGACATGGTGCCTCACCTTAGAACCTGACTACCGGTTTCCTAACAGCAGCTGCAGCAGTAGGAAAAGGGTGCCTCTTTACTTTGCCATTGCGCTGACTTTCTCTTTCCGCCCCAACATAGTCCTCCTTCTATTTATGTCAAGCTCAGTCACTCCTTTCAATTTAATGCTTGCGAGCCCCACCTATCTTCTTTCCAGCCCAGCGATTTGAGCCGCGAGCTCTGCTTTCCTCACTTCGACATTCGACGTTCGTCATAGTAAAGTGACGATACCCAAGATCCCATACACTAGGAAAGAACACCTGAACTTTCCCGGAGTCTATCTTCAAGATGCCGAGTAAGTCTTCGCCTTTATTCTTTTACTGCATACTTCCTGGAGGAATTTCGTGTTCCCTACACCGGGCATTGCTTTCTGCTGTGTCTTCGCTCGTCTTCGCTCGTCTTCGCGTACACTCGCATACAACCACTCTATGGCCTTGAATATCGCTGTCGCTCATACGACCTACCGCCATTGCTATGCCCAGATCTGCGTATTTACGTATTCTGTCGTTCTTTTACTTCGCGAGCACTATGCTCGACTCGGGCGAGCTAAATTTTCCGGTCCCATTTAGCGAGACTGATCTGAGGCGGGCTATTGACTGGCTTCGTCGAGAAGGGTTGCTTGTGCCTGTTACAAGTCGCTCCTGCGACTTGAAGCTTGTAGTAAAGGAGTGGTGGAATAGATCAGTGAGGAGACATGGGGCTTTATATGGTACTTCGCAAAAAAGGCCACCATGCTTCTCTTCTGCTATAGTGTTGCTATCCTAGTTTTGTATGGTTCTGTTGCTAATCGGTTTTTGTAGGCACCTTTGAGGATCATTGGATCAATGAGCAAGTGGCGTAAGCACTACCCCGCGCTGTTTGAATATAATAGGACTAACAATCTTGTAGAACTGCCGAGGTCTCACAGCTCGAGGACTGCGCTATTGCAGTTGATGCCTCTTACTACTTGCAACTATTTCTCGACAACGTTCCTTACCACGAGCCGCTTCTCCCTGCCCTCGGCGGCTTGACTGGCATTCAATCGCACATCGAACATGATCTTGACTGCTGGAAATCCAACAAAACTATCCCTTTCTTCATCTTCAACGGCCAGTCTATCGAAGGCGAGGATGACGTTTTAGTCCAGAGAGGGAAGAGAGCGATTGCAGGTACTGATGAGGCTTGGGGCCTCTATTTTCAAAGCCAGGCCAATGAGGCTGTGACTGCGTTTGGCTCCCATCGAGGTACGGCCCTCATAACTATTTCATCACTTGGACATATTGCTCAAATAACATAGGAGCTTATCTTGTCCACAACCTGTTTCCACTGCTGCAAGGTATCCTCAAGCGACGTGGACTCCACTTCTTAGTTCCCCCCTTTCACGCCTCCGCGCAAGTGAGTTATCATTCTTGGACATCGAGATTCTCTAACTGATGAATTCTAAGTTGGCATACTTTGACATGATCGACTCAGAGCAGTGTTCAGCTATCATGGGCTCTCAGGAATTACTACTTTATCCGATCAAGGATCATGTTATCCGATTCATTGACTGGGATGCCGGCACATTCACCGCCATCTCCAAGAAGGGTATTATCAGAACTTTAGGTGTGACCGAGGCTCTATTTATCGATGCGCTGCTGATGGCGGGAACAACCTTTCTCCCCACATTCCCCCCACTGAAGGAGCCTCAAATTACTGTTCGCCAGCCTTCATCCGTACAGGACGCTGTTAACATGCTGCGAACCTCGGAAAAGTCAGTCGCTAATGCGTGTAACTCGTTCAACGATATTCTGAGTAAGAGCAGAGACTCAAACTGGTTACAGAAGTACCGCAAGGCTAGAATGAGCATCGATCACTTCATCTACATTGATGAGTCTGGAGAAATCAAGGTCCATAACTTCGATACGTTGACCCGAGACAATTGGGAATATCTTGGCTATCAGTTACCAGCCGAGCTATTTCACTACCTAAACACGGGCCTTATCGGAGCACGCATGCTCAGCTGGATTACTCACGGCCAGATCGTCATTTATCCAACCCTAGATGGAGTCAAGTCGGAAGAGTATAGAACTTTGGTAACAAGCCAGCTGATGCCTTTGAGAGAGGCGGCTCTCAGCCTTCTGCTTCCTCGACTGCACAGAGGTATACAGTATAAACCGATTATCGTGAAGGTTTGGTATGATGAGAAGTATTCCCATAAGATTGAATACAGACCCCAAGAGAATCAGGCGCTGAACAGAGCACATACCTGGAATCTTAGCAGCGCCGTTGCGAAGAAGCACTATCCCGATGCTAAGCATGGTTCTGTCCTCTTTGAAGTAACAGCACTGAAGAATGCTGATTTTGCAAAAAATACTATTTCTAAAGATAAGATCAAGGGCATCGCTTCTGCTGATTTGGTGTCGTCAATCACTCTCTGGCGCTTCCTGCATCTGCGTGGCTACGTAGACGATTCTCACCAACTCACATCCTGGGGCCAAGCCTTAGCAACGTCTCTCGAGGCGTTCGAGCCTACTGTTGAAAAGCACAATCAAGTTCCTGGCTTGTACGAAGCGATTCTCTTAGCTTATGAACTCCTCAGGTTTAACCTACTTAATACCCGAAACCAGCATCCAGAACTAAACGGCTTGCCTATGAACGGAACAGATGATGACAAGGCTAGCCTGCTACTAATCAGCCGTTGCGCAATCCTGTTGAAGCTGCGTCACCAAGCAAACGGTTATACTGGTCCGCTTAGCAAGAATTTCTTGTGCTTCCGATCATTGAGCTCGTCTATTCGAGAGACCGACAGGGATCTCATCGAAGCGATCGTGGCGTCTATGCTACTCTTTGCACAAACGGAACGAGAGCGTGATGATTATTTGGAAATTGGCCAAAGGTCAGTCTTCATAAATCGCGAAATAAAGATAAACCATGTACTAATATCATCTAGGCTACCCTTTTTGAGTGACACAGATGTTGCTCTTGGCATTGCTGTCAAGACACTACTAGATGACATTCATCCCAATGAGACGGCCGAGCAGAAGGCAGTAAAGAAGCAAGAGTTTCCTGGTACATTCGTCCCGTACGCCACTCACTTCTTTGAGGATCTGGAGATAGCTTTCAACTTCTTTGATGCCCTCCACGCAGGCGTCAAGACACTTAAGAGCGAAGTCTCTGCTGCTGACCGTGGCGCGTGGGATAAAGCTGCCGCGTATCTTCAACTCCGACGATAAGTTTATACCAAGTTATCGTATAATTAAGAATTTCGATTATTCCTGTCAACAGCCCTCGTTATTAGTCCTAGAGAAACTCTCGCAAAGGGGGAACTACGGGTGAGGCAGGCATTAACTGGCGAACGAAATTTCGGCGCCACTTGGCTTATTGATTACATATACTACTTGGTCTATTAGCTCCCTTCGCCATAATCCTGTTAGCCCGTTTGATTTGGTAGGGGTTGTTGTCTTCGAGGAGGAAATAGCCCGGCTATATATGAAGTTGACGTGTTCCAATACCCTTCAGGTTCCCGCAAGGCGTTTTGGTCGGAAAAATGGAAGGCCTGCTGCCCTTTCTAGTGTCAAGTCACGAGACGTTACCTAACCTGCGAAGAGGGTCACTAGGAGACTTCTATATGGGTTTTGCAGGCGGATGGTCACGAGCTCATGAGATGAATGATCCCCCATTGCTATGTAGCCGGTTAATAAGCTAGATAAAAATTAAAAAAGACAGTATTACCTATCATATGTAGTCTAAACACTTCGTCACGTTTCCCTAATCGTAGCCTAGTTGAAAACACATATTGCATCCACAAGTTAGCGATAGCTAATCTGTAATATAAAAAAGTCTGGAATGGTAACTTGGTAACTTTAGAAAGGAGAGACTATCATTGAAGCTTTTGATTCCTCATATCAACTTAATACAATCCTTATCCTATAGTAAGCTAGGCTAAAATCTAGCACGGGGTGATCTTTGGTGTAACGAAAACGTTTGTCTAAATATGAATACTGCTTATGTTACACTTATATTCTAATTATGTGTGGTATGGAGTGGTGGACTACTTGGTCAATAGATAAGAGAAGGAAGAATAGGTAGGAGGATAGATGGGGAGTATAACTTAGAGACCTCTATAAATGGTTGATAGAACAGACTTGGAATAGCAGGCTCAAAACTTGTGGATAGGTAGGGGGCGGTAATAGGAAATGTCAAGATAGGACTGGGTGGAGGGATATACGATTATTTTTTCCTTGATATCTTGTCCCTAGTGTTTTTTTCTCCCTTCATCATGTTTCATTTACGACAGACCAACACGTATCGTAGGGAGTGAGGCTATTTTTAGAATGCTAAACACCTATGTTGTGTAGGTAGAGAATGACGTTTTAGGAACCGTAGGACATTTACAAACAGACTGGATCTTTTTGGAAATGAAGTATAACCATACTAAGTTAGGCTATAAGACATTCCTATAGTTTCATTAATGAGTTACACAATATGAAATAGCATCGTCACGAATTGTCTAAGTCATGGACAGCCTATTTCAAAGGGGAAGACTTGGTATTTCTCAAATGAATCTTTATTTTTCGTTGTATTTTTCATTGCGTATCCGTAGCGGTCATTATTAAACTCAGTCGCACTAATATCAATCAACAGTAGCTAGCTAGTGTACAGTAAGACATCGCAGAGTTGGTTTGCAAATGAACCATGTGCAACTGTGTGCATGCGTATGCCAAGCTCGCAGCAAAAAATGATGAACCACGTCCTAGGTATCATAACGCAAAAGACGGGTATAGACAAGATGCCTCTGGGGACAGGTTGTGAAAAAGGAGTACCTCTTAGGCAGATCATTAAAATGTCAACACACCAAGTGCCTCATGGGCTCAGAGATTGTCTCCGGAGAACTGAAAAACACACAAAATGCCTCTTAAGTGAATCATAAGAAACACAAGGCGCCCATCTGGGTGATATAATGCCACTCAGGCCAGTCGTTGAAGACACTGTGTGTCTTCCATCTCATGCTTAGAAGTTGTATCTCAGGCGGGCGAATCATAAGAATCACAAAGTGCTTCTTGGGCAAACTGTGCAAAACGCAGAATGTCTTGCGGGGCTCAGGGACTGCCTCTGAGAAAGAAAGGAAAAATCAAGAAACACGCAAAATGCCTGTCGAGTGAACTGTTTAGAACCAGTGTTGCCTTCAAGGACATATCATTGAGAATTGAAAACGCAAATTTCACCAGCGCCAGACGACCGTTTCGAATGCAAAGGGGTATCATCCGTCCGTGGTGAGTATCATATCAAGCCTTCTGCCATATCCAGGCTTCGATTGCTAGTAGTGAGGAATCTTAAACGTGAAGAAGGAAAAAACAAGAAAAAGAATCATCATGTCGTCGTATTGGTGCAGAAGTGTAAGTTTAATGCAGGGTGTCGCGCTCCTTAGGCTCCGGCACTGCCTCAACATCAAGTTGTGTGTCCTCGCCCAGGATTTGCGTCTCTTGGCCCTGCAGCTGTGTTGTCTGACCTTCAAGGTGCGAGTTCCGAGCCTGAAGCCTTGACTTGCGACGACTCTCACGTTCTTCTTCCAGGGTTTCCTGGTACTGTTCCTTGGCTAGGACCTCGAGATCCGCATTGTATAGGCCTACTCTCTTAAGTAGGAATCTGCGCATATGGTTAGATAACAAAGTCTAATTGAAAGGTAAGGAAAATTAACATACCCAACAGGGCGGCCTGCCGCTAGGGACTCTTCACGAACTATGTTCTGTACTACCGTCTTGCGTGCTGCAAAGAATTGGTGTCGAGCATCCTTATGGTGCAATTCATAATGGTGCATGATAAGGGCATCGGCGTCATCATCGTCCTCAGCCTCGACGACGTAGTCGCAATCACGTTCCTGGCATTTCCATGCTTCGATCACACCATCTCTATTGGGATTCGAAGAATTTGTCGGACGGCCAACTACACCGCTTAATAGAACATCCTCATCTTCTTCGTCGTACTTGTTGCCTGATGAAGAGGCTGCTCCTTGCTCGTCGTCGCGTTCGTCGTCGGTAGCAGAGTAACGCGACTTCTTAGATGCTTTCTTCTGCAGTCCATCTCCATCTAGCTCCATTTCGTCATCGCCAAGGCTGAGATCTTGAAGTAATCGTTTCTTGCCTCCGATAGAAGGGCGCAAGCCTGCTACCTTACCGCCGGTGCTCGCTCTACCAGATCGTCGCGGTCCAAGGACCTTCTCTTCTAACTCCAAATAATCCATGGCGCCTTGAGAATCGTAAGAGGGTTGATGTAAGTAGGGACGATTCGCATGAGAAGGGCCACTTGCGTGCGGAGCAGGGCTCGCGTAGGATGGTTCGCGCGAGAGAGAAGTTTGATTTGCAGAGGATTGGTTTCCTTGAAAAAGTTGGCCCTCTTGAGGCTGGGCTTTTTTCTTGCGCCTGACAAGATTTTTCATCCCCTCTTCAGAGAGGTCTGCAAAGCTAGGCACCGACTCAGCGTTGTCTGCTAGCCACTTGTAAAATTTGCTCTGGTGCCACTCCGGTCCAAGTAAACGCAAAAGATCTTTAGCGTAGTATTTACAAACCTCAGTCAATGCTCGAGGTTTTCTAACACTTAATTCACGATAGAGTCTGGTGCACCAAATACCAGGAGATACGCTGTCCGGGGTTTTTCTTATCACCTGGAGGAAGTGCGAGTAGTGCCTGCCGGTAATCGTGCAAGACCGCAAGGATAACGGATACGGAAGGGTTTATCTCCGAGTGAGTATTTGTACCAGGACTTTCGTTCTTATGTAGGGATGTGCGAGATATATCGGTTTCCGCGGCTGCACTGGCTCCCTCTGATGCGTTTGAATCAAGTTGCTTGTCTGCGTTATGATATTCTCTCGGTCGGTTATATTTGATGCGTACACCAACCACACTCAGATCAGAATTATCATCAATAGGTTCGGGCAGGGTATTCGCCGGTAATCCCTGCTTGGCTACAGTAGGCTGAACTGCTAGACGCTTCGCAGCTTCTATTGTCTCGGCCACTTGACGGTCAATAGCCTCGTTATCCTGCAGAAATCTCGATGCCGAATTTCGTAATGAAGGTCTACCACTTTTCTTACCGTTAGTGCCTTCGAGAGAACTAGACCTCTGTTGATCTCGATACGGAACTGCGACTAATCTGCTAGGTTCTGAGCTTATAGCTGTCTTAGCATCATTCGACTCCTTTGCAGCAAGTCGTTGCACAATATCCTATATGCTGGGTTAGACCATGGTAGTTAGTTGGATATCTGTTTGATTTAGTCTTACAGGATATTCTTCCGCTAAAGTACGATAGAATTCGGTATCCTTAGGAAAATGAGAAAGTAAGAAGACTGCTTGGTCTTTGATACGTTGTTGTGCCTCGGCAGACGTGATACCATCACCAACGCTTACTGCATACTACATATCGGGTCAGACATGAATTTAAGAGCCAGGTTTGCATATACATATATACACTTATATATATATATGCAAAGTTGAAGGGCTAATTCCACACACCTTAATGAGAATGTAGTTCAAGTCCAGCTTGACGTCACTAAGTGTCTTGTTCCTGTTTTTCTTTGTTTTGTGCAGTTTCTCTAACGCGACTTCGTACTGGTCAAGTATCGCATAGTGAAGTGAGATGCCTTGAAACATATTGTCACAAATGTCCTTATACGTGTCAGACGGGACAATCTCATACCAACCTGCTCCGCCACTAGCCCACAGCACCGGCATGGGAGGCCTATCTTCTTTGAGGCCGATCGAGAAGGATACTGTGTCCAGAAGTTGGATATACGGGGAGCGGTCCTTCATATGACGGTTGATGAGAAATCTCTCCTGGTCCTTTTCAACCTCAAGCTTCCCACGAACAATGAACGGACCTTCCAAATCAACATGTAGCAGATTTGCTAAGGTGCCATCCTTATGGAATATTGATGCATTGGTAAGTAGAAAACAAGGCCAATCGTCGGTATGGGTACGGGCAGAGACAGGCTTTAATATTGAGTCTTCTCTATAATATTCCAATGCGGTTTCATCAACGGTTTGGACCGTCGAGTCCGACTGCTTCTCTCTCAAATGACCATTCATGATGACAGATAGGTCGAAAGTTGAGGAATGAATTGATCGAATCAGTTGTGCACGATCGTATGACGGATGGTTAATTTAGGTGATTGGGTTATATCGGTAAACCATTCGGCGAAAGAGAAAAAGTAACGCGATACCGGCGCACATTAATTCATATTGACGAAGCCAACGCCGTTTTCCCACTAAAAGAGAGTTGCGATTGTTGTTCTTGTTTGGTGAAAAAAGAATTAAATGGGTACCTAAACTAAAAAAATATTTATGTCCGTACAAATTAGGCGGTGACTGCTCTTATTCTTGTTCTTTAAGATTTGTTAAGGAAGTTGGACGCGGTTCGTCAGTAGCAACGCGTATCGTACCTGCCGTTAATTGAGAATACTAGGGACACATTAGTGCATCTGCCAGCGGGCGTAGACCCTATGTATCTACTTGGGCTAAGTGAGTCCCAACCAATGACGTCGAAGGTATCAATGGTGGGGTTATCTAAAATAACTTTTTAGTTGCAGTTGCTAATCGATAAGAACCACTATCATTGGACTAGACCATGTCGATTAACTATATCCTCTAACAGCTCTTTGAATTTTTTTTTCTGGCTCAAGTTCCGTCCTCCAGACCCTTGCATTCTCCTTCAATCAAATCCAACAACTTACGTTTTGCGCTTTACCTGATGACAACTCACAGCACATAAAGATTAACAAAAGTCTAGCAACCTGAGTTCTATAGGTACTTAACTACCCAGTCTTACTAAACTAAGATTGAATTCTTTATATTGAATGGTCTTATCTTTTCCCCAACGCGCACTATCTGCGAATGAAAGCTATTAGATTCGCCAGAATGGCAGCTTCTAGCCCTGTTCTCGATGGAGTCTTTGGTATGAACCCTCATCTCGTTCTCACCCTTAATTGTATTTTCTTATACCTATTTTCGCTAACATAGATTTTCTCTTCTCGCATAGGCATCAATAAGCCCATGGGTATGAGTTCTGCTCAGGTTATCAGGGACTGCCAACATCACTTTAACCCCTCTGCTTTTTTCAAGCCAATGTTAGATCAGGAGAGGGCAAATCGGTCGCAAGAGTCCAATACTAAACGGAAGCGACGTGGATTCGGCAAGAATGATATTCGAGTCAAAATGGGCCATGGAGGCACACTTGACCCGCTTGCCACTGGTGTTCTGATTCTAGGTGTTGGCAAAGGCACTAAATCCCTTCAGTCTTTTCTGGATTGTACCAAGACATATGAGACTGTAGTGCTTTTTGGTGCTAGTACCGATACGTATGATAGGGTTGGTAAGATTCTTAAGAAGACAGCATACGACCATATCACTCGGCCTATGGTTGAGGAGGCGCTCAACTCATTCAGGGGAAAATTCCAACAGATGCCGCCTCTTTATTCTGCATTAAAGATGGAGGGCAAGCCTCTGTATGAATACGCGAGAGAGGGCAAACCGATCCCCAGAGAAATCGCGACCAGAGAGGTGGAGGTAGCTGAGCTTGAACTGGTCGAATGGTATGAACCAGGCCAACATTCCCATCGTTGGCCTGCTGAAGAAGCCACTACATTCGAACGTAATTTTGCCGAGCAGGTCTGGAAGGTCGAGAAGCAGCAGATGACTTCTAAGAAACTTACTCCTGAAGAGGAAGAACAAGAGACCAAGGCTCTAAATGAGCATGAGAGATTTAAGAGAAAGTCGGACGAGAGTGTTGATGCGCTCGTATACGACAGAGTCAACAGCAAGCGTAGGAAGACTTCGCAACACACACCATTGATGTCGGGAGCACTCGGCGACCTTCCTCCAGCAACACCAAAACCAGGGAAGGGATCAAATTTGATTCCTGAAACTTCGGATACAGAAACACCGCCACCCTGGGAGGATAAAGGCCCCCCGGCAGCAAGAATCCGAATGACAGTTACTTCAGGCTTTTACGTCAGGAGTTTTTGCCACGACCTGGGTGTGAAGATTGGATCTGCAGCAATGATGGCAGAGCTCTGTAGAAGTCGGCAAGGGGATTTTGTCCTAGGCAGCCCTAATTGTCTAGAATATACAGACCTAGCAAAGGGAGAATCAGTATGGGCTCCTCAAGTGAAGGACATGTTATTTCAGTGGAATAACAAACCTCACAACAAAACCTCTGAGCCAGCTCTTAGGGCTAAGCCGGTCCCACCAAGCACCAACAATGAGAAACGGAACCGTTCTGCCTCTCCAGCCAGGGCTAAGGAGCCGAAAAACACAGCTACACTTGAAGATAACTTATCAAGTAAAAAGTCGACCCTGCCAACTCCAAAATCTTCTTCTCCGGCTCAGGATGCCCAGTCTGAGGAAATAGGAGCCGTGAAATCGCAAGAGACAAAGGGTGATGGTAACTTAGCAGAGGTACAAGCCGCCCCTGCTACAAGCTTGCCCGTGCCTCAAGATACCACCAAATTGGACGTCAAGGGTAAAGATGTCGACGAAGAATCCTGGAATGGGTTTCCCGATACACCTGCTTCCTTGAAGGCGTAGGCACACTCCGTTTGCTGGGAGTTCTACTCGACTGGGTTTGGCATATACTACCTCTTTTCATAGACATGTATAAGGACAGTACTTCACGAGAGACGTATTTGTATTTGTTGCATCAGCTAGGCGTCAGGGAACTTGTATTTAACCAAGCGACTCAAAACTATCATAGCGGTAAAATATGGTTTCAAATTACTACCAAAAAATTTCAACAATTGATTTTATAACCCGATTTTTTTACGCATTATTACGATATAAATGAAGGGTTTCTATAATAAACGGTTGTTATAGAAAGCATCCATTTATCTCTTAGCGACGGTTACTCAAGATTAAGCCATCCCGCTATGATAGACAATATATATATATCTTGCTAGGTTTTAGAATATAACTAGTCCAGCAGTATGAGATGAACAGAATCTAGATTCATAACCCATGCTGACAAGGACACATGCGTATTAGAAGTATATTAGATAAATCTGACAGCATAACGATAATGCATGCTAAGTAATGGACGGAATTATATGGTCGATAACGGGTCCCTGAGACTAGGCATTGTCTACAGATAAGCTGCCTCTACACCCTGAATTGAGAAGATATTGACACGGCTATCTATCAATAGGAACAAGGGATATGAAAGCTCAACGAACCTGGATTTCCCTTCCGACCTGCACTTGAATAACCGGTGCTCATAGTTATATTATAGCCATGTGTCCTAACTATAAGTGCCAGGGTGCGAGACCAATAGATGTGATCTCCTATGCTTAGAATTTTCTACACCTTAAGATGAGCATCACTAGTGTTATAACAAGTCCGATCACTCATATACTTAAATGCATTTAAATATGCTATATATTTAACCGAACCCAAGATCTATTCTCGTAGGAACTAGTCTGGTCCGGAAAAGCTCATATACTGTAAAAGTATGACAATTGACAACGACAACGAGTCTATTTCGTTCTATATCATCGTCTATCATTCATGAGCGGTCGTGATCATTAGATATTACCTATACCATGGCGCGGGGGTTCTTTCTGCCTCCCTCTTCCTTTCCTTATCCTGCCTTGGGGCGCCGCTAGGATTTGATAATATCGTAGCCAAAAATTGATGTATCCATCCCGTATCCCAAAATCTTAACCCAAGAATCGCTGTACTCGATCGACAAATAATCTCGCGCTTGAGAGCCCCGGTCTTCACAATGCTTTGAACGAAATGGTAGGTATCTATAAGAATGTAAACTGGCGTCGAAGTTTCCGTCGGGGATATTTCGTTTATCCTAAATTGTAGGCAGGCATCCGAAATCCGTGTGGTCGTGCGTCTACGCAACGTTTCTTCTGCGCATATCAAGAATTGAAATCGGTGTGTTCGTAACTCGGGTTCCGCGGTGGCCTCGGGGGGTTAACTCAGAAAGAAGTAGATTCCGCAGGCGGGGACAAGCTCTTCTCCCATTCCTTGATGAAGTTCGACGTCGTGTTCTTAATGTTACTGGGAGTCAGTTTGTTGAGGATGGCCTGTGGTAATTCTTCTAGCCTACTTGGAGTCTCTGGGGAAGGCGACCGTAGCTCGCTCCGGGATTGCTTGCGTCTCCTGTTGCTGAGGTTAGATGCCTAGGTACGCTTTGTATTCCAGGTATTGGATGGGCTGAAATGGGTCAATCATGTGCCTTGCACAGTGTGTTTGGTTGTGTTATTAATGGTCGTCTTACAGTGTCCCTTCATTTTCGCCTATTTTCTCAGGAATCGCGGTGATATCCCCGTTTACCGTGCTACCGCTCCAGCGGGATGTCTTGACATTTGGTGTATCCCAGTTCGCCCAGTCCTCATCATCAAAGCTGTCAAATGAGAGCGGCGTCCAGGAGTAATGTTTTCGCGTTTTAGGTTCCACCTTCGATGTCGAGCGTCTGTGCTGTAAACGGTCGCTGAAACTACCAGTGGATTGCCTACTCGGTGTCTCGCACGCCGAATCGGACTCGTCTTGGAACGGTATTCTGCCGCGGCTCGAAGTAGATGCTCGAATCGTATCTTGCTCGCTCTCTGTTCTACCTAACCTTGATACCATATCACTTGTTCTATTTGTTGTTCCAGAAATTGCCTCATCTCCCACAGTTGCTTGCCTTAAGTCTTCGACAAATGTCCAAAGGCCTTGCTTGAAATCATTTGCGATTTGTTTCATACCATTGGCTGGTTGGCTTTGACGAGGAGCCCAGGTTGCGCGCTTATTAATAAGAGGAGTAGAAATGGGAGACGGTTTCGAGTATAGATCAGCTGATCGGAGCGGTTCATCTCCGTTCGGTGACATTGTGGGCGAAAGTAAAGATAAAGCGCGCGTATGCCCACCACGGATAATCGTCCTTTTGGTGTCTCGAGGTGCCGCTTGACTCTGCGCAAGGAGTATGGCTTTCCGACGCTCCAATTCGCTGGTATATCTAACAGTCGTTGGATCATCACCCCACGGTCCATCTAGTACTGATGCGGTCCGAAGGGAGTCAATATTTCTGGCAGCGGCTCGCTTCTTATAACCGTCGGAGGCTGTCCACTGCTTCTTTAATCTTCTGAGGTCATGCTCCGCTCGACCCAATTCTTCACGAAGTTCCAAAACGCGTCGCTCTTGGGCGGCTATAGCAATAATGAAATCGTTCGCGTCAGTCGGCGAGCTTAGTACCGAAGACTGGACCGGTGTTGGCGGGACCGAGGAAGTGGGCGTAGGCCTGGAAGGAATACTATCAGGCGGTGCGATCGGCAATGTTAATGACAATCGATTAGAATTCCGAGATGTCGTCGACGTAGATCGAGTGGACCTCGTTCGAGATGTCTCACTCAAAGACGGTGGAGAAGGCATCGAGCTCGAGTATGTGTCCCCGTCCGCCGCTCCGCTTTCTCCAGTACTCTCTGGATAACCAGCACGTGGCGACGTTGGAGCCGGGCCACTAGTATATTGTGTCCCGGTAGCCATATTAGGGGTTGAAGTTAGGACCGCATCTAGCGAAAGAGCGGATTCCTGTAGGCCCCGAGTCATATTTGCCCCGATAAATGGTTTGATAACTTTGTGTGATGAACGAGAGTATGGAAATTGTGCGGCGAAGTTTTCTACTGACCGCCGGTTTAGAAAAGGAGTGGCTGGGGACGAAAAGGCACGACGGTGCCTGGTCCTCCCACTAAAAGAACGTCTGGAATATAAAATAGAAACTATATTGCTAAGTCTCTTGTCATTGAAGAGAGGGTTGGAACGAGTTGTTATTAAGCAAATTTGTAGAAGTTGAGCGGGTTTCATAGACATAAGAAGACATAATCCACCAGAGGCAGATGGGGATCAAAATTCAGGGCGGAAGACTGGAGCTCGCTTCAGATGCTGGGAAATTGGGGGGTACGCAGCACCACTCAAACTTCGCTGTAATAGGAGGGCCAAGTAACATGTATGCGTCGCCCGGGGGGGTCTGGGGGGGTGTACAGTAGCTGGACCTTGTTAGGCGGCGAATGATAAGAGAATGTGCTGGGGTTGACCAGGGCCTAGGGAGCCCATTATCTTCCAAAAGAGGGATAGGATTCGAAGTTTATGGAAAATATGATTATACGCTATATGTAAGTTATGGTTATGTTATGAAAATAAAGAAGGTGGCGGTTCGAAGGAGTGAACACTTTTAAAGAATAAAAAAGATAGGTCAGCCGGTTGAAAGATGGAAAAACTAGAGAGATATATTAATAAGTATTGTAGTATTGTAGTACGATGAGGAGGATAGCAGCAGGGAATTTGATGGAAAATGGACTCGGGTCTGAGGTTTGCTTTAATTTCATTTCACTGCCTTTATTTTGGGCTGATTGTTTCTCTCAATCCCCGGTCAACAAGACGGAGAGACCCCATAAAATTAATCGTCCGCTCATCTCATGGCCTGCATGGGCTGTTTTGTGCATTCAGGGGCAAAGACGTGGGTGACGAGTGAGGAGAGACGACTCAGACGAGGGCTCGGATGGGCCGTCGACTTACGGAAAATTGAAAAGAGTTTTGATTGGAACGATGTTTTCGACCCGCAAGTCCCGATGCTGCATAGAACTAAATAAATGACGTCCACTTAGAAAGTGGAGATTTCTAGTGCTGCTATGCTTCAAGTACCGTACCTAAGGTAACACACATACACAGACATACACAGACATACACGTGTAACAGAATGGCCAGTTTCACATACTGACAAAGTACCCAAGTATATTCAAACACTAAACAATCTCACGTGAACACCCGTAGGCTATGTCGCGTCGCATACGCGGGCCGCATGCTTAATTCCTACAGGTAGGTAATTAAGCGCGATAAGGTTTGTACCAAAGCAGGTGTCTGCACTTGAATTTAATATTAACGTTAGTCTTTGTGAAACTTTGAACAATTGCAATCGACGGAGCTTAAGACTAAGGACGTCAGGCATCACAAAGGATATCACAAGGACGTTCCTTCTTACAGCTTACACATCAGAGATAATGCACTTTCTATTACCTATGGTTGTGGACGTATGATTATGAAGGTTGATATTTTCCTTTCGTAGTCTTTTTTTTTTCTAGCGTATTTGCGCATCATCTCTTCATATCAAATTTCTACATTACAAATTACAATGCCCTTTTCGTATAGGTACATATGCGACCTATTCCAACAACTTGAAGATGAGTCTCAAAAAGATGAACATAAACGAACCCCTGCAAGAGACATAATCGAAACATGGTTTCGATTGCATCGCTCTCGTCTCGATGCCTCCGAGAATGATCCAAGCGCCATATTATCCACCCTGTTACCAGAGAGAAGGACTGACAGGGTCTACCTTATCCAAGCCGCTAGGCTCGAAAACATATTTGGTAAAGCTTTACTTCTCGGAGCCTCAAGATTACAAGAACTACGCAGATATAGGACTCCTGGTCTTGGTGTAGACCTTGCCGATTGCGTTGAAGGCATTTTAAAGCGGACGGTAGGTACTCTTCCCAAGTAATGATAGCAGCAGGTGTAAACTTGACTTGTATACTGTAAATTATCCTTGATATAAGTAATATCCAAGTTGCTAACACTCCCTAAAGCCCAACGATACACAAGATTGCACCGATCTCACAGTAGAAGAGATTGATAGCACTCTAAATTCTATTGCAGCCGCCTGTCGGTTCAGTTCGCCTTCAGTTAGGGCTCTACGGAGAGTCCAAGACTCTAAAGACCAGGACCAGTCTCTGGTCGCCATTTACAGGCGGCTCAGTCCACGCGATGCAAAATGGTTCACAAGGCTAGTATTAAAGAACTACCAACCGGTGGTCATAGACGAGCGTCTCATTTTTCGTTGCTATAACGTTCTCTTGCCCCAACTGATGAAGGTAAGGGATGATTTTACTACAGCCACTTCATTCTTACGACAAATTAGCCAGTCATCCTACAACCAAACAGTCATTGCTGCTATGCTAAAGCCGTCCCTCGGGATAAAAGTTGGTCGGCAAACATGGCTCAAGGGGAGAAGTATAAAGCACTGTCTGGACATGGGTAGATCCCGGGATATGAGTTGCGAGCAAAAGATCGATGGGGAGTACTGTCAAATACACATTGATCTTCGCAAGCGTTGCTCTCCTATCCAGATATTTTCCAAGAGTGGGAAGGATAGCACTCAGGATCGAATTGGTCTTCATCAGTAAGCCATTTTCTAAGCCTCTTTCTTACCACTCTGTTAACTGAACGTAGGGTCATACGAGATTCGTTGAAACTAGGGACGTCAGACTGCCCCTTAAGAACTGGGTGTATCCTCGAGGGAGAAATGGTGGTGTATAGCGCTAAGGTAACATTGAAAATATCATTCAAGTCCAAGTAATAGACGCTAACTGGAATAATATGAAAATAAGATCTTGCCATTCCATAAAATTCGCAAGCACGTTTCACGCTCTGGTTCTTTTATAGGTACCAGCTGTGACTCTCAGTAAGTATGACAGGACACTCAACAGTTGAGTACGGCTAGCTAAACTTGAAGTAGGCCCCATGATTACGAACATTTGATGATAGTATATTTCGATGTACTGCTCGTTGATGACGAGTCTTTACTCGGAGTCGGACAGTTTGAACGCTTTAGGCGTTTAAGTGATCTCATTACTTGTCGAAAGGGTTGTGCCGAACTAGTACCTCGTGAGACTATATCTTTTGGCCGGCCATCTGCTGCATTAAGGCTACGTGAAGCCTTTGCAAAATGCATAGTCGCCCGAAACGAAGGTCTTGTCCTAAAGCCTGATGAACCGTATTTCAACTTTAGCACAGCGCAAAAGTCATTCAGCTGCTTCAATGTTAAGCTGAAAAAGGAATACGTTCAAGGCTGGGGAGACGTGGGTGACTTCGCTGTCATTGGCGCCTCTTATGATGCGGCAAAGGTAAAGGAGTATAAGCGGGCTAAAATCAAATGGACACATTTCTTCATTGGGTGCCTGGAAAACAAGGAGAAGGCACGAGCAGGAACTGAGAAGCCTCGATTTATAGTTACCAATGTCGTTGAGCTTTCTGAGACCCTTCTATGCACAATTATGACCCAATGTTTTCCATCCCCAGTCCCGTTCGATTCAAACGAGTCTATAATCCTAGACTTTAAACTGGGGAAAGTAGACAAGCGACCAACGGATATATTCTTGGAACCGTTGGTGTTCGACATGCGTTGCTTCTCCTTCGATAAGGCACCAAATACGACTTTCTGGAGCATGAGGTTCCCATCCGTCTCTAAGATTCACCATGATAGGTCATATTTGGATACTATCAGCTTTATGGAACTGCAGGAGTTGGCCTCGAATTTAACAGAAATACCAGAGCTAGAAGATAGTCAGGAGATGCGCAAGTGGATATCGGCGTTGGAAAAGGCGGACCCAGGGGAATAGCCGTGGATGTCATCAGCCAACAGAGCAGTATGACTAGGCCAAGAGTACCACCAAGGCCATCTTCCGGCGAGAATCACCAGGAAATGAAGGACAGAAGCACTTCACTGATAAAGCCTCGCGAAAAATACTCCCCGTGAACGACCCAAACGCTGTTGTCCTGATACAGCAGATACAAACGAACACCCTTTAATACCCCCAAACCCATCAACCACCGAGAGTACAGAGCACCATACCCCTAGCGAGGTTTCTCGGGGACCCTCAATGCACACAAGTCAGAAAAGGCGGCATGCTTCAGATGAGACGACAACTGCGAAAAGACGACGACTATCTACCAATATATCTTCTCATCAATCGGAGCCGATCGATAGTCATGGAGAACTAACAATGAAATCCCCGGATACCCCGAAGAATAGGCAGCCACTCAGCCAAATCGACGGCAACCCATATTCTGGGCATCGTATCACAAGTGACGAAAATGGATCATCAAAAGTGCCTCTATCCAATTCCCCAGAGGCTCAACTAGTAGTATCGCCAGTCGATAATCATAACTCAGCCGTACGTTCTCCTGAGGTATCTACTGCCAATGCTATTTCTACGGTAACTTCCAGTCCTCTACGAGACAAACGCTCGTCTGGGCGGTGCTTGTCCCATAGGCCATGCTCCTTCGTCGGAGAGAAATGTATACTATCCAATCGCTCTATTCTGCTGGCGCCCTGTATCTCACAGTACGCATGGGTGACCGATAACCTACTCGGAGACCACGGCATAGATAATTTCCTAACGGACCCCAAGACATGGTCCCAAGGACCTACGCCCAGCTTCGCGTATAAATGGGATGCCTCGCTAGGAAAGACGAGGAAGTCCCGGGTGCGCAAGATCTGCCTGGTTGAGTCGAGACGTGTAGATGCCACATCATCCTTTGTTGAGAGCATAGGAAAAGCCGGCTTGACGAAAAAGAACGGGGAGCGCGAGTGGGTGGGAGTCTATGATTGGCGAATTCTAGAGGATATCTCGGGGTTGGAGTCTGGGACGACTAAACTGGAGGGGATAGACTTGTGGAGGAAGCACTACGTGGCAATTGCATAAGGATAGAATTTGGTATTGTGGGTGCATTGCATTGTGAAGGCGTTCATTTCAAAGCTACTATGCATTGCACTTTGGTTTCTGAGAAGCTTTAAACTAGAAAGTCGATTTGCGTTAAGAGACACGTCGTCTGGGTAACTATGAGTTAACAATAGAACAAAATACTATCTGACTAGAATATAAGCATGCCCACGGGTTCTTAGAAAGGGTGAAGCCAGTATTTCGGCCGGTATTCATATTAGGCTTAATTTCGCAACAATTGTATATGTTACCTGGCTCGAATTGGTCGTTGTGGAATAGAGTTATATTATCATTATAGGATGCGATATGTTCTTAAGACATCGCTTTCTAGCTCTCTATAGTACTCTAAATAGGCAACTCGTAGGGATAAAGCCTTCTGTACAACTCTAGAACAACTGAAGATGATCCAGGTCAGCCCAAGATACCCCCATTTATATCTTTCCAATCAAAAGATTCCGGATCGTCTCCCGGCCGGTGATGACTACGGTGCGGTACATAGTCTGGATGTCGAGCGTGCTAAACACGCCGTCGGCGAAACCAAAAAACAGCATGGGCGGGATCCAACCGCGGGCGTACTCGAGCGCGAAGCAGCTCTCGGGCATCTTGTATTGCTTGACGTCGCCGCGGCGCATGTGGTGCACGCTGCCGGCGGGGTAGACTTCGCGCTCGAACTTGCCGGGTACGAACGCCCACTGCTCGCCCGTCAGGATATGGAAGTAGTCGTCCGCCGTGTGTCGGCCCGAGTGGCCCTCCGTGCCGGCCGCGGTACCGAAGATAATGAGGTACTCGGTGATGCCTGGGGGAGGTGTGTTAATTGGGAGGCCGAGGACTGTAAACCAAGAGATGCTAGCCGGAAAACTACTTACTGGAGTGGATAAGGTACATAGCACCCATGGCGCCGCCGGCGTTGTTAAACATCCATTCCTCAGTGACGTTCCACTTGGGGTTAACGTGGTCCGGGTGCTTCTCGTAGAGCTCGGTGACGATATAGTTGACGATCTTAGCGGTGTCGTTTCCGTGGGCCTTGATGCCGCGGGAAGCTACATCTTGCAGCTCGTCCAGCTGGAAGATGTAGAAGTTCTCGAGGTTACGTTCGAGCAGGTAGACAATTGGTGTGAATATACCGATTAATACACCGATAATGGTAAGCAGCCTGGCGAGACCGCCGGGTGTAGAGGTATTCGACGCCATTGTGATACAAATCGAAGACGAGGAAGACACCAAGAACGACGAACGAGAAACGAAAAACCAGGCACCTAGGCTCGAATATAAAGAGCGACGATAAGCTCCTACGACATAGAGAACCGGAAATTTAACGAAGCTAGAAAAGTAATTTATAATTTATAATTTATAACAAACATTTTGGTGGGTACGTACCTGTCAAAAATAGGGGTCTAAGCTCCAGAGCTCTTACTTTATAGTGGGTCCCGGGAGACCAGACTACCGGATCGCACCATCTCAGGAAGCACAACGTACCCGGGATTCGTATTCGTATTGCACGTTTTATCGCTTATCTACATAGTAGGACGGGAGTTTTTTTTTTTTTTCATCGGCTCACTTTCGCAGTTTCGGAGGTCGAGCGAGTCCGTCTGCAAGCGGCTTACATCACCAATCGTAACCGACAACTGGAATTTCTTAACCCGCGGCCCGCAAAGCTCCAATTTCCGATTCAACAAAAAAAGAATAATCACCTTTCCTATCACCTTGTTGTGCCGCGAAACATGACGCAGGCGGTCGCGGTCCCCGGACAGCTTCTAGGACCAGCGGATCGGTATGCCGCGGGCGCCGGAACGCATATCCACGAGTCGAACCTATATTCGTCGCTGCTGGGCACGGTCGCGGTAGCCAAGCCCGAGAAGGCGCCTGGGCCAGCGAAGAGGCTGACGAGAATTGCGGCCCTGGCGGCGGCGGGTAATAACAGCGGTAACAACAATAACAACAGTGGAAGCAATTCCAGCCTACCTACGATCTCGGTCTCTCGCTCAGGCGTCTCGGAGAAGCGCGAGGTATTACCAGAAGTCGGCAACGTGGTGCTATGTCGGGTAACGCGCATCACGCCGCGACACGCTTCGGTTGCGATCCTGGTCGTCGGCGATACGGTTCTCGAGGCTGAGTGGCAGGGCTTGGTGCGTGTGCAGGATGTTCGGGCTACGGAGAAAGATAGGGTTAAGATATATGAGAGCTTTCGGCCGGGCGATATCGTGAGGGCACAGGTGGTGAGTAACCCACATACATATTTGTGAACAGGTTTTGGGACAAAATGAGTCTGTTTGTTGGCTAACATCACCGCGCATTGTTAGATCTCGCTCGGCGACCAGGCTAACTATTACCTTTCGACCGCGAGCAACGAGCTCGGCGTCATCATGGCTACGAGCGAAGCTGGAAACCCGATGTTTCCTGTTAGTTGGAAGGAGTATAAAGATCCGGAGACGGGCCTCAGTGAGCCTCGGAAGGTTGCTAAGCCTTTTGAACGCATCTGATTGCTCGACTACGGTCTTAATGCCGAGGACAGCCTTGTATTACGAAAAAGCTTCGAGCTGGCCTACTGTTTAGAGACTGCCGAAATACTTTTTTATATCTTGCATCGGGCCCAAATTCCGAATCGGTATACTCTGGTTAGGTTACTTCAACCAGTGTTAAAAGATACAATCGTAGGATACAACTACAGATATACCCTCATCATTCCTACGGGGGTCACGAGACGAATTATCTCTAGCTCCCAACTCGAGAAAATTCGACATGTGTTCGAGCAAATTAGGCTAGATCAGGCATGGATGTTGGTACGTTGTCTCAATCGTCCATCGTGAGCTTTACATAAGCTCCAGTCCCAGAATATACTACTAGGACTCAGCTATGATATAAGCAAGACGAATACACAAAAACACCTCATCAGCAAGTCAAATAGCCTGAGGAATAAAAGCTGATGAATTGGAAATAAAGATAATGGCATGAAACCTATTGTCTGGATAGGCGATATTTCGTTCTTATGAGATCTCTTGATGCTTGAATATTCGTGCGTATGAACCCTTACTTTGAACCTGAATGATTGGTGCTGTTTGAAGATGTTTCACAAGGCTTGTTGATCCTCCGCAACGTCAGAGACCCGATCCGATGCGCGATGCGCGATGCGCTTTCGCATAATCAGCTGCGCCACTAATGCGCAGGATTTAATAATATTGAATGTTTTCAGCTCTATCAAAATGAAGAAAAATATTTAAATGAGCTTAGAAGAATAACAAAAAATTCGCCAAAAGTTTTCTTTAAAAGTAATTAAAGACATCAGGAGAGGACTTCAAGACAAGTAATTTACACGTAGAAAGTACCCACACTCCAAAAATACACGCGTAGGTACGTGCAGACGTGCAGACGAATATGACGAGGCGCAGCATTGCTGCAGGGTCCCGGCTGTTACGAACCTGGTCCCGCCACCACAAATAACTTGGCGTCTTATAGGTCGCAGCCAGGTTACCGCAACCCAAATCTTGTTCCTGCCCGCAGTATTTCGTAACTCGCATACTTTCATCTTGTAGACTTCAACCCGACGACGAGAGCCATTGCAATACAAATGATTTATGAAAATTAGCGGAAAGATCGCGTCGAGAATACTTTTACTTAATTGGCCAAATAAATATTCACTTTTAAATTCAAGGCATTCAATTCATTTGGTAACTCGCAGCTTTTACCCCTCCGTCACAACATCAATACAGATACGGTTTAGGTACATACACACCTAATAACCAAATAACCATCCATATCATTGGTATTCAAGCCCAAACAAACGACAATTCACTATATCTGTCGCAACTTCAAAGCAAAACACGGGACGGCACCATTACTAGCAACTACATACTACCAACAACCTCGAGCGAAACGAACCGAACCCCTCTCTTACCCGGTTACATCCCACCTATCCAACCGGCCGACATGGCCACAATGACAGTGACACTCCCACCGATATCCATATCCAGCGCTATGACAACTACCAACACCTCCACCAGCACGACGACGACAACAACATCCTGCTGCCCCAACTGCGGCCTTACTTTCCCGCCCGCCTCCGACGCGCAAATAGCACTGCTCCAGGCGCAGAAACAAATCCAAGACCTCGAGGCCCAGGTCCGCCTGCTCAACCAGAAAGCCACGGCGGCCGTGGACCGCTGGGCCGACTACGAGGACGAGCTGTCGCGGCTGCGAGCCGCATCTGTTACTACCACCACTACCGCCAGCGCCAGCAACAACGAGAGTCCGCGAATGTCGTCGTCGTTCCTACCCGCCGGCGCAGCGGCGCGCATAAGCCAGCTCCTAGCGCCGCGCAAGTCGGTGCCGAACCTAGCATCACAACGGGCAGGAGGAGGGGGAGGAGGGGGACCGGATGATTTGTTGGAGGCGCTGTCGCGGGAGCGGGAGCTGCGGGCCCGGGCGGAGGGGAAGCTCCGGGACACGAGCAAGGAGGTGGAGGAGCTGAGCGTGACGCTGTTCGAGCAGGCGAACGAGATGGTGGCGAGCGAGCGGCGGGCGCGCGCGAAGCTGGAGGAGAGGGTCTCGGTGCTGGAGCGCAGGGACGTGGAGAAGAGGGATCGGCTGGATAGGTTGGAGGGCGCGATGGGGAGGTTGGAGAGGGTGAGGGCGTTGTTGGAGGAGCGGTAGGATGGAAGGGGTTTATGATGGAAGAGAGAGAGAGAGAGAGAGAGAGAGAGTGTTCCCCGGAAAGCGGATAAGAGTGGATCGAATCGGCCGAAGTCCCCACAAGTCTGTCCGGGGCAAACTCGTCGAGTTATGTTTTGGAAGTCTTCCCTTGCGGTTAGGGGTTACGGTAAATCGGTTACAAGGTCACAGGGTACGAATTTCCTAGTCACGCGAGGGTACAGCAGGGCGTCCCGGAGGTAACGGGTAGGGATAAGGATAAGCTTGGGGAAGGGAGTTTAATCATGGTCTATTTCCACGCTCCGCTGGACGGGGAAGTTTCTGACTAGCCGTTATCGTTTGATTTATACCTGGGCCGGCTATCTCTTCCATTCTTTGGGCGGTTGTCAGTGGGTTCGCAAACGATATCATAGGATGTACAACAACAAAAAGGGTCGGTCTATTGCATTTAGGGCCTCGGCAGGGGAAAAAGGGAAAAGGGATGGGTTGAGAATGGTTACTAGGTTAGGTTATCTAGTTTGTATAGTTTTTAGTAATGAGGCAGGTGTCTACCTACATAAAGCCGTTACTTCATCAACGATCATTTGTTCCACGTTGCGTGTAGACGTAGTTCTTACCAAAAAAAAAAAGTGAGATCAGCCCAAATGTTGATAGTGTGGCCACGATGCTCAAATATGGCCCATTTAATCTCAGACGCTACGACTATTATAAAGCTATATAAAGCTGGACTTCTACTAGCCAATGGAACTATGTGGGCTGCTCATGTAGTTAAATGCAAGTTCTCTATGCTAACATTAACTATACTACCTATATTACGTGTATCATACTCCCTTCCAAACAAGGCCACTATTCGTTACTCACACCACCACACGGGGGAACTCGTGCTTGCTTCCGGTCTAGCCCTAGCCAGTCTATGTATAATGGTTGCATACGTACGTATGTAGGTATATATACTTGATCACTTGATAAAATACTTAAGAAGTGACTAGCGTACGTAAAACCCCTATACCTAGCCTTCGTTTTACGTATCGCTTCTGTCTTTGAGTTTCCTTACACTCACATGGTCTTACCATAACTGTAGAAAATATACACATGTTAACCCGTCTAATAGTATTAGGTTTGTCATTTTTTATTAGGGGTCTTATATATTGTACATCTATATCATCACAAACCCTAGTCCTTCCTGTCGTCGGCGCAAACTCCAGCGACCAGTTCCCGCTCACGAGAGCGAGATGGAATCTCTATAGACGTCCTTCTGCCTGCCGAAGAGGTCGAATAGCTTGTTAGCTAGCCTGAATGGGATGTCGATCACCTATCAGAGAACGAATTTCAAGTATTAAGCTCTGTGTATGATCGCGGATAAGCCGTATCAACACTAGATACTGTTGCTATTTGGCTTGGACATGCCGTGCTTGTAGGTCGTCGTCCCGTTGGCTTCGTCTTGCGGAATCCAGATGTCCCCAAGGTCTTAACTAAGAAATCCTACAACCTAACCCGATCCTTACTCAATGAGACACAGGACGCCGTTGATAGTCTTTCAGGGGCAAATAAATAGAGTTCTCGTGAGATTTGCTTATATAAATTTATACAAAATATCTCGTACTAGGTGATAAAACGTGTATTTATTGGTAAATCCTTGAGCGGCAATGCCGAATTTCGCAACACAGCTATTGAGTATAAATCAAATGTACCGAGGGCCGCGGTACCCTTACGAATCATATGGAAGCTACTCAGGCCACTTACCGCCTTGATCCTTACCTTACCAGCCCACATCCATATCTAGAGGATTCGTAATATTGTAGGCCCGGAAGTGGAACGACAGTTAAACGCGTCCAAAGCAAGGGACATTGGTCCAGAGCCGGAGATCACGGGGAGAGATTTTCTACAACTGGTCAGCGACGGTATCAGAATATCCGACGACTCACGTCGCTTGAAGTTTAGCGTTTTATTTGGTAGCATCTGGATATTCGACATCACTACAATGACTACGTTAGTGGGCTCGAAATAATGCGATCCTGGACCTTGCGTGCTCTAAGAAAGACTGCCTCAGGGAGTTACACGTTGAAATTACAGTAACAGTGGCAAGACACGACGGCAAACTCGATAAGCGGGCGTTGATGTCCATTGTGAAGCCTGATAGCGTGATGTGAAAATTACCGCGTATTAGCACAGCTGCGGTATTTTCTTTCCCCGGATCGTAGTTAAGAAAACAGGCATCAAGACGCCGTCGGGTGTCCATGTTCCAGAAGGCGCTGCCATGGCCGTCCCGACGTACTCAATTCTGCATGATGCCGCCATATATCCCAGTCTTTATACCTCCAAGCTGTTCCGGCTCATAGGGGAGATAGCGACGTCTGGTCGTATAGGTAATAATAGCAATGCTCGAGGGCCGTCAACGCCGACAAGTCCCCGGCCGGCGCGGCAAATGTGGGTTCAGGCAACCCCCGAATATGCGGCGTCTGGGTACGGCCCCACGCATGCCCTGGACGTTTCATCAAGGCCGTCGGGGCGGAGTTG
Organism: Entonaema liquescens; assembly: GCA_902805475.1. Lineage (NCBI taxonomy): Eukaryota > Fungi > Ascomycota > Sordariomycetes > Xylariales > Xylariaceae > Entonaema > Entonaema liquescens. Next base: position 446,634 of record CADCSX010000025.1, on the reverse strand, counting down.
ACGGTAGCGTATATTATTGTACCATATGACTTCGAAGGACATGGGAAACGGCCGGAGAACTTCACTTCTGAACCCAGCCTGATGCCACCAGACAGAGCGGAGATCGGGATTAGGAGGCGGAAGAGTGAGAACATCGTTTCCCACTAGATAACGGGTTATCAACAGACCTGACTAATACCTATTAGTGCCATATTAGGTATCGAAGATATATAGGCTGGGAAATAATGACCTAGGTAGATAGGGACTTGGTTGTCGACCTCCACTCTGGATTTTTCTCCTGTTTTGTTTTCTTGTTTTTGAGTTTACAATATAAGAGTTTTAACAGTACTGTCATGAGGCAAACCAAAAGGTGAGGACACAACTTCGTTGTTCCGCAAGGAACTCTAACCAAGGTAGCTCTGAAGCCAGAGCTATACATACAAAACAGCTTCTTTGTTCTAAGGGGGTCTCAAGTGAGACCCCTGACAAGTCGTAGCAAATATGAACTAAGTATACTTACGAAGATAAGGTATGCTAAGATAGGTAGGGCGGATTTATAAGAGCCCCTCTATCTATACATTCTGCTATGTTGTTAAATAGAATAATAGTGTTTTTAGGGCTATTAACTAGCCGTCTAAGAATGTCGAATTTAGTGTTATAATTACAACCCATTCAAATTAGCTCCAACCCTGATTTATGAACCAAGATTCCTACCATTTACGATTGTACGATAATAACAGGAAAGTATGAAAGTCGATACATACCTATTACTCCCTACGTTCGTGGGATATCACAAGGAGCTCGCCCTACCTCTGGGCATAGGTATATGTAGAATCACTTTCATGTTTCGCAAGGAACCACTCCCAAAAAGCTCACGTCAGGTCCTGATTCCTCATAAGGGGTATATGTTCGGTTGAGGGTCGCCAGTCAGCACAGCACACTCTAGGTAAATGCCTGAATATACCACTGTAACTATTCTTCGTCCCTGATGAGTGCGGTCACTTTCAAGATAGCTATTATACCCACCTTAGTCTAGCGATGTCCTAGGAAGAAGGGCTAGAAACAATTCCGCCGGGGGTTTTTCGTCGGACTTGGGATTCTCGAACTTTGCAAGGCGACAAGAAAGCAAATTTGTTTCCGTACGAATACGATAGAGCTTTGAAGGGCCCAAGACTTCTCTGTGGTCTTATTATTTAAGATTTTCTTTTGTTGGCGTCCTGTGATTTATATATTTTGACATTTCCTCCGAGCTATTGCGTTTTCCTTTCAGTTCGTTGCGATTTTGGTTATCGAAGTCCGCTCATAGTCGAGTTAATGTACCCTTGTTTTGTCAACTTTGTGACTGGATGCCCGGAATAACTTTAGTAATTGATGCTTGTCGAAGAATAGTAGGTTATTGATATATGGCCGATATAGATGTGTTAATATTATCGCTTAGTAAATTTCCCGAAGACGGGTAGTGCCACTTGGGTAAATGAGTGGTGATAGGGGGTTTTCGTGGCAAATATTCACTTCATTCTATCCATGACAGGTCCATGTGCCAGCGTGGCTCCCCGAGTCGGTTATAACCTCCCTTTTTCCAACGACGTAAATTCACCTACAAGACGAGGGTACTGGATATTCAGGCAGGAGCACGATCAGGATTATTTCCCCTGGTGTTTGTTTACTCGTAGTACATTAAGGCCTCCTATGTTGTACCTGTGTTAGCAAAAAGCAACGTTGTGATGAGATTTTGATATTTTGTCCTGACTCACAAAGTGCTACTATACACAAATCTCCGTCGTCTGGATCTAGTACCTAGGCTAGGTACTTATCATGCATACGTAAGTTATTTGTTTGCTTCCGAACGTAGTGTAACGATACACGACAGGAAAGAAACCGCAGTAGTATAGCAGGAAATGTAAGGCCGAAAAACTGAACAGGGAAACCGTCGGCCAAGACTCGGTTGAATACCTAACTCCGCGGCTTGGGAAAGGGATAGCGGTACGCCGCCATGTACGCGTATACGTATGTTCTTAGAACCGTTCCATGGTTTCTCTCGAAGCAAATTGCTGGGCGTGTACATGAGAAGACGTTAACGATATTTCGAGCGGTGATTAGGCGAAAGGAACCTGTTCCGCTTGAGTTAAGTCTACATTAGTTAGCTGCACTGTTACAGAGCGGAATTACCCTGACGCAGGAACTATATTGCCGCTTCTAGAATATAACCTGTTACAGCAGGGAGAAAACGGGTATTGGGGACGAGGAGATATCCCTTGACACCCTTGATGCAGCAGAACGGTATTAGGTAGGTATTGTAATCGCGTAGTCCTAGTCGAATGCTTCAGATCCTTAAACAATAGATAGAAAGATAAGGCCTGTCGATGAATTCTGGAGAGACACGTTTTAGATTCTCCAGTATTCCAATAGTTTGGCTAGGGCGTATCACTGATCTGTCTTCGACCTTAAGGAAAAGAAGTACGGTACCAAAAGCGGATAACGCTCGATGTTGAGAATAGCCAAGAACACGTCAAGCCACGATATCTTAGCTTGGGCATTAAAGTCTTAGGAAAACAAACTAACTGATTCCGTTCCTAGGATTTTACTAAGACTAGCGAGCGGTTGTCTCCCCCATCAACCGCACTGCCAGCCGCACCCCCAAGGGTCCAACCTATACTCGATTTCTACCGGTGGCTGCAGTGCCATGTCACAAGAACGGACTGTTTCCCCTACCAATGGATGCATATATTCTCCATTAGGGTTTAGGGGGGTTCCTCGGAGCGGAGCCTGTCTGCTTGGATTGACAGGGGCTATTGGCGTATGGGGCTAGCGAATACGAGATTCTGGTCACCACCAAAGATCGCCGGAGGCTGGGGGTTGGACGAGCAGGTAACAAGCGTCAAAATAAGTCTGTAGTACAGAAAACTAGAGTATTTCATCTGCTGTGTAAAAGAAATCAGCGAGATGGGGAAATTTTTGATTAAATTGAGTATAACTTTGACTATAGGATGGGGTTCTCGCCCCCCTATTTTCCTGAGTACCTAACTTACTGTGCCTAGCAGCAAGCCGATGGATTTTATAAGATGCAGTAGAGGCTGTATAGCTTGTCCGCATATGCATTACCCATCTGCAGGCGAGACGCGGCGTCACATTGGCAGTGTGTCCTTATTGTGACAAGGATGGATCATGCAGTATGTACCTTCATATTTGATAACTTGTACCTACCGCCAACTAGAGCGAATGGTACTTTGCCAGTTATTCAGCACTCATCGGGGGTTGGGACAACTAGTTAGTTGATCCGTGGAGGTACCTGCTGCTTTCTACTACTCACCACCCTTAGCTTCTCGTCCTATCTTCTTCCGATATCTTGCGAAGACGGCCCTATATATCCCCATATGGTAGGTATGAACTCGAGTTGACGTACCAGAGAAGCTATACAACTCTAGATTTGAAGATAGGCTATGTAAAAGCTTTAGCCTCGGAGGTCAAAGTCGATCTGACGCGGCATAAAGGGGGAGGAGGAAGGTGCAGGTGTCGATAGCATCATAGATCGGCCCCTGAGTAAACATGGGTTCGCCTCAGCTGGGAGACGGAGGTCATTTTGGGCGCTAATCATTGAACCATAGCAGCCTATAGATCGTTATGATCAGGTTGACGTGAGAGGCGCGCGTAGATATGTGCTCGCAGAAACACTACTGCACGGACGGATTATCGTAACCATTTCAAGGCCTAGTAGGGGCCGCCATGGATGGTGATTGTTCACAGTGTCTGAAGGAAAACCTATGCCGTCCAGTAACCTGGGTATTCTTGCAGCGTTCTAGAGCCATGTACTCGACTGGTTCGGAGGAAAAGTACCGCAGAATTGAGCTGTGTAGCAGCAGTCCTATGAGCCTATGAGGTACATGCTTTATTGATCGGCTAGATCGATCCCACAGTCTCCTATTTCCCATGTCTTAGCGAGTTAGATAAACGACAGTGCACTTCTTCAATGAGTTGGCCACTGCCCAATGGGAATCTTGCCTAAAGTCCAATGTAAGGGCATGTAGTCCATCCAGGTCCTGCAAATCGCTTGAGGCGTGGACCTATGTATCTGTGTAAGTACTCTACATCTCTCACAGTGCCTATAGGCATCGAGTCTTGTTGCTCTCATCTTGGGTGCTTTAAGGACTGAAGATGCAGACAGCGGCTTGCTTCGATGACTAAGAAAAACCTAGCTGCGCCGAGGATAGTATCGGCATAAAAGGATATCGTAGCACGGTTATACCCGATGAGGCGTCCCGCGCCACGGCAATGGGATCGTGGGCGGCTCCGGAAGTCTAGACGCCGAAACGGAGGTATTTTGGAAAAACATGGGGCCCTTTCCGCCGCTTTTTAAACCTCCGTCACCTCACGACCACGGAGAAACACACGATATCACAAGCTCGTGCCCTTCCGGCGACGACGGGAGCCTAGAACGCATTAGAACGCAAGCCATGTGACGCAATAAGCCACCGTCAATAGAAATAACATTCGACGATTGCTATTGCATGCACCCAGTTAGCGGCGTGGCGATTTGTGGCAAAGTCGTTCGAGTGTAACGTCTCATAGGGCTGCATAACCCCTCCTCTTATACCCAACGATCTAATGATATTTTGTCGATGCTGTGACATAATCAGGCGACAACACACCTAGGTAACATGAATGGAATGGTGTTCTGAGCTAGGCTGAATTCTGTTTTCTGTTCTGATCAGCAAGTGGTGAGAGAATAAAATAAAAGGCAATCTAAGAATAGATAGCCTCGTAGCAAAACCTCGTATAACGCGGCTGACCCCCTGTAGCGGCGTTTAATTGGCTGCTCGGTTTAGGATAGCTCTATTATGACAATCTGATAATGCCGGCGTCCAGCCTAATTAGGGTCCGGCCGTTTAGTCCTGCTCAGCCTCCCAAAACCGGTATAATGAAATCTATTAAGATTTGTGAGTAATAGAAATCCGGAAGGAAGACTAGGTAGTGCTGGACTTACCATGGCGTGTGACTTGCAATAATTGACCACTCCGAACACGTTCGGGTCGACTTGTCTAAGCGGTAGGATGTCCGCCCGTTCATGGGTAGGAAGAGTAAGCAAAGTCCCAAGACTGACTGTCTAAGACACGACGCGGCTCGTCCCGACTCGAATGACGAGGTTGTATTTCTAGGGTTAGCTGAATTGTTAAGCGAATTTAGGGGACTGGGGTTAAGGTCGGCTTTCGTGACTTTTTAGTCAGTTGGCTCTGAAGTACACGATGCATAAGCGTGCTGGGTTTCAACATATTTGGTACCCTTGCTGATGATTTACAGCAAAGTGATTAAATCACAAACACCAAATGATAGCAGGAATAGTTATCCAAAAAACAATGATACAAAACGATATTGGTATTAGAAGCACCGCGTTTCCTTGTATTACAATTAATATTAGTTATCCGCGAGTGGGCGAAACAACGTCGCCGCCTGCGAGCATCCAAGCCAGACCCGACGGTCGGCTTTGTTGCTGCGAGTATTAACCCTCATGCCTTCCAAGCCATGGAGCAACAAGCGATAACTATATGCTCCAGTTTCGAACCTTCAGTTCGTACGCCTTCCTTCTCAGATACTGATTTCACATCAAAATCGGTCCAATTATAAGGCAACGCCATTAACTCCTAGTATTCCCTTTTTCGCAACAGCTCCATGGCCTCCGTTGCTACTATGCCGCTCTTGATCTTAGCCTCCACTGTTATCCCCATCGTGATCTTCTCTATTCCAAAATCACATTCCAAAAGATAAAATAAAATAAATAAAAATTAAACAATTAACGCCGTCCCAATGCATATGACGACCGCCCGCGAGGTCGTCGAATTTTTGTTCCCGGATGAAGAGTTGTAAACAGTCGCTATGCAATTTGGTTGAGGGTGATGGGTGGGGGGTATCGTGTTGATTAAAAACAATGCATTTCCAAAAGGAGCGGCTGAGATTCTATTACTGATGTATAGGAATCGTCGTGAGTCGTAAGGAACGTAGATGGTCGGTCTATATAATGCGGTGTCTTGTGAAAGGAGTGTCTATTTTGGGTATCTCGATGGTATCATAAGGAGTGTCGTAAGTTTGTTCATTATGCAATATGTATTATGCGTTTCGTGTAACATAAAGACCGTGGGTATCATTGTGTCGATGTAGACATGTGTGTATATGTATCTTTGAATCCAGTCAAAGGAGTGTGGTGTACAATTGCGTCTGTGGTAAAAGGTCGGAAAAAAGGTATTAAATTTCGATCGGGAAAGAATCGGGCTTCGGGTATTGCAGGTGGTGGTGGTGAATTCGATTACTCTTCGTGCTCTCTCTTGAATGGCACCGGGGCGGATGATACCGAGGAATTTTGCCGATGGTGATGATGAGGGAACATTTGAGGCGTCATGAAGCTGGGTGACGGCGCTGAGAGAGAAAGAGGAGTAGTCGATTCCATGGGAAATCCGTGCCACTGGTCGGGTTTGAGAAATGGTGAAGGTGCATAGTCCTGCTGTTGCATTGGAACCTCAAACGGGAGGTAGTTTGAAGACGAAGATGATGGATGCTGCGCATTGGTGTTCCTGAGCGGTATGGTCAATTATTTTTATCCTCTTCCACGTCAAAACGGAGAGCCAATGTGGGACTTCAGAGCTTAGATCCACACGGTCTGGATTGGAGAGACGAACCCGACACCAAAGTTGCTGGGCCCAACAGAGCCAAGAGGCGGATAGGCCGTCATCCCAGAATCCCACGAGCCGAATTCATCGTGGTCGCTGTATGCAACGGAACCCTCTCCGAACGTGGAGGACACCGGGCTATAGCCTCCGTACGAGGGCGACGGAATGTTGAGGTACTGCTGGCTCGGAAAAGGCGAAGAGATGACCAAAGGACTAACCGCGTTGCCAGACTCCTGATCGGGACCCATCACGGAAAGATCCTCAGTGCTCCAGCTGAATGCCGGATTGTCCCCATACGGAAGATACGAGGTTGTAGGCGGCGGAGTACCCTGCATTACGTTCTCGCTCATGTAGAAGTTGGGCGGGTCGAATTGCGGAAATGATGGCGTACGAACCGGTTGGACCCAACCCATACGAGATCGGAATTCATTGACAGTATCAATAGGGAATTCCATGAGCGTAAGCGGTGTTTGTGAATCTCCGTCGAGGCTTCCGGAAACGTTGATCGAGAGTAGTCGTCGGGCAATTTCCTCTACCGGTCCGATGGCGAGACTACCGAAGTATGCGGCGCCAATCTCGGGAAGAGGCGCTCCATCATGACTGCAGCAGTGTAGTAGTGCGCAACAACGACCAACGCACTTGGGGATGTGCCATTTTGCTTGAAGCACATCACGGGAAGCCAGAATAGCCAGGTGCGGAGAGGCCGAAGTCGATCAAACTGATCCTCGATCGATTGAATTGGGCTGACTTTGCGAGCACCTTTAAGGAAGCATACCAACTGGGTCGCCAGCTGAGGGTCTTCCTTATTTTGCTTGAGATGAGCTTCGACCTTGGTGATCTGATTGATGGTGCGCTGGAACGCGTCAAGATCCTCCTTCCGTGGCTGATGAGGTTTGTGATCTGGAGTCGGGGATGGAGGCGCGGTAGGGAACGTGCTGCTCTCAGCAATGAACTCCCCGAATTGGGACTCGTGCTTCCAGGGTTCCATAGCATCGATGACCTTTAAATCCTGTTGTTAGTACTACTAATATATTTTGAGCGACAAGCTTGTTACTTACGGACGAGGTTCCTTGCATCAACTGGGTCCAGCTTCGCCTATTATTTCTCCGGGTTAGCTTTTGCTTCTCGGATACATGCATTCTATTGCCTACCAATCTGTCGCCTGCCACGAGAGGACGAGGGAGGCAGCTAGGACGGCGTCTGAATTTTCACGTGAGAACGATCCAATAGCTTCCTGCAATCCTTTAAAGGCGACACCACGATGCTCGTAAGCCATGCTGCCCACATGCGGACAGTTTGTCAAGAAAGCGATGTGCTCGGCCGAAAAGGCGAGCAGAGCATGCATAACGTAGCCATGGGTAGCACCGATTTTAATGATTCTTGGCAACACAAGTTAGCGCGGTGATTTTGGAATTTGAGAAAGAGACATACGTAGGAATCTGGCGGGTCCAAAGGGTAAACCCGTTGGCATCCATGGCGCTCATCTCATTGCAGATGGCAGCAACGTGGAAAATCAGCCTAAGATCCTCAACCGAATAGTACTGAGGTGCGGGTGCCGGGTAGATGTTGAGGCTCGGGAACGGGAAAATTCCAGTTCGCTGCCACTGCTCGACGGCGGCCTCGATCTCAGGGGTCCACATCAGATCGGGCTTGTCAGGAGTTGCCGCCCTTTCATCAGGAACAGGAACATCGTTGTACGGGCATCGGACCTTGTGCTTAGTGCAGTTACGACTGCTCAGGGGGTTAGCAAGTTGCATATGTCGCTAGGAAGATTATACTGACCATTGGGGAAAGTTCTCATCACATCGGATATGCCGACGTTTGCTACAAACTAGTTAGTTCCCGTCTGATAGGACCGCCAGAGGTCAAACAAAGCATACCAATTATCGCAGCCCTTGCGCGACTTAGTGTGACTGGAATACAGCAATTAGTACACCGAACATCAAAAACATTGGTTTGCTCAGGGAAACAAACCTGCGTCGCGGAGGACCACCACCTGGGCCAGCCATTGTAAAAGCTGTATTACAAGAATTAAGTAGAACGAAAGAACTAAGACACTAGGTCAGTACCGACACCGAGACATCCGTGTCCGGCAGGCGGCTCCGAAGAGTGTAGTCCAAGCCGGCCAGGAGAATAGTAACATACGTGAATTAAGGGCACGAGATATATCTTCGTGCCTGAAGCGAGCGAATGTGTTGTGGATTGGCGTTAGTCAACTGGACCTTCCTAGACGATAGGTCGGAGGTAGATATAGATATCCCTTCTCTTTGGACGGTTATGATTAAGGCGGGAGTAAGAGTTACGCCTATATCACGACATAGACCGAGTGTGTTGCGTTGTCTTTAAACCTCTTTTGAGGATCTGAGGTTTCTCGGGGTTCGTGGGATCTACACAGGGTGCGCACACACACACAATAAAGATGCGGTACGTTGCTGATAAGCCTGATATTTGATGGTCTTTGCTGGTCGTTTCCTTCCAGGTGTTTTAAGCGATTGAATATATTCTCGAGACTCGGAGTACTAGTCAACCGGAACAAGATAAGCGGTGTCAAGTGATTTTTATCAGCGGCTTTATGGCTTGAGATGATGATGATGACTTGAGACTTGAGATGACACAGCGAGGCGAGTCGAGTTCACGATTTGACGGTGGGATCCTTCGAGTACAAATCTCCAAACACACAAAAAAAGGAAAAAGCGAATGACAGGAGCCAACGAGGACTTCCTAAGGGGAGGTGAGGTAAAGCGAGTGTGTGGTTGAGATTAGAGCAAAGCTCAGATTTAAATTCGGTGATGATATGGGAAACTAGTAGAATGGAGAAAATCAATGGGGGACTGGAGGGTTGTTAAATAACTAAACTACCCGAACGGCGACGTTAGGCGTAGCCTTTGGTGGGCTTGGTGGGCTTAGGCGGATGTACACCGTGCCCGGCGCCAACTTGCGACTGTTCTACTTTCCGGAAGAGGAAAATACAGTACAAGGTGTACATCCATGGCAGACCTGCTATGGCGCTTGTTATGGTGGGGGCGGCGGGAGGTTGGGTGCTAATGGAACACTGTCGTCTAAATCATTCAAGTACCTCCCTACAGTACGGAGAACCGTTACTTAGCTAGGTCACTGTGGGGGAATAAATACACGGATGTAGGTACCTACAAGGGAAACCAATTCGGTACTTCTGCCAGATAGGTTAGGTACCCTTAGGGCATGTAGGCGTATACATGTAAGGCATTTACATAAATGTACCCTTATAAATGTACCCTTAATACTTCCATCTTCACGCATAGGCTACTTGGGGCTTTGAACATCATCATGATTAAAACAATAAAATACCTAATAACCAGTCTAAATGTACAAGTGGGAAACAACCACAATCGAGCTAATTATGCTACTAGAATGCTACTATGTATAACTAAATGACACGCCGTTGGCATCGAGGAGCCCGACATCTTGGGTACTCAAGTGGTTGGATCTGTCCTTACCTGCTGTGTGCACTAACAGAGGGCAGTGCGCAGCACATTTGGCATGCTGAAGCGAAAAAGGGTGGTAGAAAAGTCAAGTCGCAAAGCGACCTTCGCCTACCTTAGCAGCAGCCCCCCCGGCGCTCTCAAAGGATACAACGGCAACACTGTTACAGTGTTCATGTCCACTCTCCTACTGTACCAGTCGCTATTATGTATGTATTTGGCTGCGTTACTGCTATTAGTCCCGGCACTGGCACGGACGTGTGTGATGCGAATCATCGTCAAGAGGGAGTGGGTTGAGGAGTTAACTGGGTGTGAGAGGTGGTATCGACCGCTAAGCTCTCACCGTTCCATGATCTCAGTCGGATCCCTGCCAGTGGGACATCCACATACAAGTGTACATAAGTAGCATGTGTCTCTAAACCTTTCTTGGCTTAGGGAGGACGGAGGCGAAGCTAACTGCTCGGCCCCATCGGACAGGATCCTCCAGCTCACTGGGTAGTGGTCAAAGTCAGCAGCTTGCATCGACCATGTCCTGTCGCGCTATCCCAGGACATATCCAGGGCATATCCAGGGCATTATCCTGCGTGCGCCGAGTTTGGGCTGGCATCGTCCCATCATCCACCCCATCCGCAACCGGTCTCTGACGCCGAAAGACGAGAGATAGGGCCGCGGACGACGGCGATAAACTCTACACACGTGTATTATCTCGAACGGCGTCTTATATCCCAAGGATTTTCTGTCATACCATCGGAGCTTTCTCGTCGATTCTGTGCTGGCCATGCGACATTAGGTAAACTGGACGAATCCCGAAGTCCACGACTGGCTGTTCGACATGTCAGCGTGGCGGGGCTGTCAAGAATCTCCGACTCCACTGGGATCACAGAACGGCCATATTGGATAAGATATTGTTATGCGAAAAATATCCAGTAAGCTTTATTATTGTGTGACCTGTGATCTTGTAGGAAGCAACGGGTCTCACTAAACGTGGCGGCGCGATGAATACTAGTAAGAACGTAGATAGAATCAATAGAGCACCCATGATGCTTTAACCACAAGACAACCTTGACGGTATGCTAGCTTCTATCAGCATGGTGTGGTGGCATGCATCCGCGCCAGCCTATATGGAAGCCTAGCTTGTAGGAATCAACACATAGGCGAATATATTTCCATTGGGCGTATTGAGTATCTATGCCACATACCGGCATGCTTCAGATCCTCTAAAGGACGAACCAAGTCATCTGGTACACTAGCAATGCCCTCATGGTACTAGGACCGCACATGATACATACAGTAGGTCACTGTGTTTGGGAGAAATCAAATTATTTCCTCACATCCAATTCCGTCGCACCATATTAACTAGTGAGGCATGCCCTAAGTAGGTAGTGTTCTACATAAATAGGTAGACAGCTAGGGTACCTAAGGTATCAATGAAGTAACATACTGTCCAGCGACGATACATCCAGTAGTTGACATAAATAATAGGTAATCAAAATCCCCGATCTTTGTGAAATTGCCTTCAGCACTCGGACTAACTAATAAACAAAGCAGATAAATCCAACCTATGACCAAATATTTCCTTTATAAACCAAACCATACGGGATCTTACCCGCACACTAAAGGGGGAGTAAACCCAGAAATTGGCTTTACAAAGAGACAGCGGAACGGGTTTCAGGTGAAAGAATGGATACCTAAGCCTCACTACCTCAGTTGCGGCTTGAGGATTTATTTCTTTGACCAGTGGCTAAAATCTCTGCATCCTCTTCAAATGGAGGCACGGGTATCAGTAAAATCCCGATACCGGGAGATGAAGTTCGCAAAAGCAATTAGCTCCAGTAGTTTTTTTTATTTTTTATTTTTTTTTTTAAAATTTTTTTTTTTTTTTTTTTTTGGTTCTAGTCCAGTTGCTCGTGCCAGAATAACGATAAAATATCCCCCTACGCGATGTGTACCCAGTATCCTATTAAGAGACATGGTCTATCCCTGTGTAGATGAACAGGGAGGAAACTGCCTATACGCTAAGCGTATCTATCATCGAACGGAATTGGTCTTAGCAACGTCATATTGACCTTTTCTTATTTCCTTAAAAGGTTGAAAGTGCCGGCTATAGATCCACAAGGCGACAGCATTTACCTGTGCGCAACTCCGAGTTACATCTATGCTAAACCAATTCCTAAACGGACAAGAACCCCGAGAGCACGTACGTATCAGGTAAACCCAGGTCGAGTTTGGAATTCTTCGATGTCAAAAGTTTAGAAACATAAAAGGAGAAGCTAAGCTCCGTTTATTCGCCCAGCTTGGCCCACAACTTGCAAGCATTATAACAGCCTTGGGCCATAAAGACATAGGTATTAATTAGTTGGACCATCGCGCAAGAGCCCAGATCCCTACTGTCTACGGAGTACATAACCGAACGTTTAGGTCCCGCTCCGGGCGGAGCATCCACATTTCTCGGGGGACGGGGCCAGCAGCTATACTGCATCTTGCCAAGATGGTCCTGTCGAATTTTCATTGCGATTTAGTACTATGTAGTAAGACCTCGGCATGCTAAAACTAAAATAAGGAGAAAGGGTGAGCCATGATGTAATTATACTATTCCATTTTGATATATTCGGGTCTGTCAGTTACATTAGTAGATTAGATACCTACTTACCTACCTAAGGTGGTTTGATGGCATCAGTTAAGCTACTAAATCCTATCTCCACTTGCGGAGTACCACGTTGAAAATATGGTAACCCAGAAAATAAATAAACTTAACTATAGTAGTTAAGCCCTATTTTACCCAGGAATCTCTTTTGGCGCATTGTTGCCCATCGCTCATCGCACATCGCACATCGCATTCCTACAAAATGGCACATTTCATCATCGTGGCTTTCCCATGGGTTTTTCCCATGGTTGACGGGGGGGGAATTAAGCAGGGGTCTTCTGCAAAGTTCGATCTGAGGGAGACAGGCTCAACGTCGGTTGGCTGAAACAGCAGTTTCTCGTGTCCATTTTTGGAGCCAATCTGAAGTGGATTGCATAACCCAGTCAAAACCAGATAGGCTCGTCGCGGAACGTGTGAACCGACAAGGACCCTAGGCTGCCGCCCTTATTAACCCCTGTCTTGCCCCGGAGCCCTGAGCCCTGAGTCCCTGACGTTTTCCCACGTCCTTGACGTAACATAGTATGCATGGTAATAGCCTATTCCGAAGAGGAAAGAGACCTCAATTAGTAAAGCGCCTCGGTCAGCGGTGAGAGGAATCGAACCATATTACTTCCAAGTATCCACCTGCTCCGACGTCTTTCTCACATTAATTGATTGGTGAATTATCGCGTCCTTTTCTTTAGCACAGCCTCATTTTTAAATCCTTGAATGACTATTTCGCGTGCAAAAAAACGTCAACGTCGAAATCGCTGACGCCTCAATGGATTTAAGGGACCAGAGATCTCGTGCCCCTGAGATAATAGGTCGACGGGTCCGGCAGCTGAGGTTTACGTGATCATCGATGCCGAGACCCGACACCAAAGGTGCAGCACCAGACCCATAATCGACGATCTTCAAAACATCCAGGGCTCAGATCATTGAGCTCGACTCCATTGCAACGCAGATACTCAATCTATACATATACTACTATGTAGTTAGCTACATATACTTACATTCATACCCATACAATAAGAGCCGTGTAACGTGCAACCCTTTAAATGCTGCTATTCTGTTGAAGCTCAGCCAACCCTTTGGTGCTACCATGAAAGCTATAGCATATCATAGGCCCCATGAGCAAATGAATATCTGGTTGTGTGACAGCTCAGCCACAGGAGAGGTGCGGTTGGCATTGAGGGCCAAATTGGATAGAAGATACGTACCAAGATACTATCGCCAACACAAAATGTCCGTCAGAACCAACTCCCAGAGTGTCATTCTAATTGGTTTGGTCCATTTCTGCTTTGATTCCCCAAGTTGGACGAGTCATAAACACTAAAGCTATAATAGTGTTCGGTAGACTAATAGCTTCATAGGCTTGTGAACAGGTAAATAAACGTAAAATACCTAATGTATACCTATACATTTTTCGTACGTCGAAAATACAGTATAGAAACACTGTACAAAAGTACAATTGCAATCTTGCACCTGATCTTCAGCTACTTAGGTACTTGATGCCCGTTGAACGTGAGCCTAGCCAGATCCAAGCTAGCGCACTCCTATTCTTAGAATCCTTCTTTTAGCATGAACCCTGTTTCGGCCAAAGATTTCTGCGAGAGTCTTTCGCAAAAAGTATACAAGTATTCAGGCGCTGACCAACTGTATCGGCACAGTATTCCGCGCGATACATACTAGCTTAGGTACCTAGCCTAGGTTCTAGGTGGTAATGTGCTTGGCTGGGCTACTGTAGTATGCTTGCTTAGCAGTCGAACGTTCACTGGAGCGCCTATCCAACAACCTAGCACAGCGCGGTAAATGTACCCTTCCGCCCTCTGAGCCCTGACGTATTAATGTACATCCTTCGGCAAGTCATCTGTGTTTATCTGATATGCGTTCTGAGATCTGATCCTCACCAAATACAACGTTTCATGATCTTCGCGACTTCGCCTTCGCAAGATCCCCTCCATCTCTGCATCAATACAGGCAGTGATATAGGAGAAGCTCTATGTTACTTACCGTCGTTCATTGGCTAGTCAACCTTCATCGCGTCTATACCCTACCTATCTCCATACAATACATACTCTCACTATAAGCCAGGCTGTTCTGCCGCTGGCGACTAGTTAACCCCATTCGGCTGTCGCTGTACAGGTTTATCCAGCGTCTGGGTCGGTTAGGTCCCTTGCCCGGCACCACACCCCGTGATTCCATCTCATCGGGACAGCAGCTCCCGCCGCTTTGGCAGTTCTAGTCTACTAGTCAACTAGTCTATTAGTCGATCTAGCGTGGTGCACCTCCATCCCCCGAAGATCTTGCGGTCATCTCATGAGGATATCGTCGGGAGACACACTCGGTTTTACTCGTCCCTTTAGCTGTCTTGACTCACGATCACTGTCTAACCATTGGGACTATTGACGAGCTGCTTCTTCGCAACGCACATGGCACAACATGAGCCATACGCGTGGTCGAAGTGGCTCATTTTGAGATGCTCTATTTTTGTTCATCTCAATCCCTCGCCTAAAGATTCAGTCCTCGCGCCACGTATCGCGGATTGGTACCATCTTGAGGGGATTGGAAGATGTCGCTGCGCGTCGTCGACCAGTTAGGACGACGAGAAGCGGTGAGTAATTAATTACCTGCAGGACAATTATGAATTGCAGCTTGCTTTGAACGTGTTGGGGTCTAGCCACAGACGCAACACAATCACATATCCCTTATCATGTTTTACAAGTTGTACACTACCCGAGAGAGTTTCTTCTGCCTGCCTTACTTGCTTAGATAGCCCAATGACAGCTACATATTCGGTCTCCATATTTTACGCTGTACGTACATACACATCTATGCATTCCCCAAATCCCTCAGCAGTCTATTTTTTTGGGGGTCAGATAATTCATACTGTGAAAAAGGGAGGGGCGTTTGCTTCGAAGCCCTACTCCTCAAAACACCAATACCAGAAACTGAAGGGGACCCAGAAACAGATAAAGAATGAGCGAAGACAAAAAAAAAATTGGGTTAGAATATTCCCACGTGAGGGGTTACTCTGGAATACATCGATAAACTTACAAGTCCCCAAACTTCATCAGATCATATCCACATGGCCGTAGTGGGACCGAAGTGGAGCGGCGTAGAAGGTTTAGAAGAAAGACTAGAAAGCAAAATAAAATGCTTCGTCGAATTCGCTCTTGCTGCCATGACCTGCCATGACGACACCAGCGCAAGCAGCCGATTCGTCGGTTGACCTCGGCGCAACTATATTTAGAATTCGCCTATATTCGCCTACTTAGTGTGACCAACCTACGGGTAGCTGACTAACCCTTTATTGACCCTCAATTTTCCCTTTTTTTTTCCTTTTTCCTTTTTCCTTTATTTTTCTGCTGCGGTCCTTCTTGTGGTCCCTTACTATTCCCGCCACAGTTTAAACTCCTTTTGGAACCAAAAACGCTTTGGTCCTTACACGGCACCATCCAACGTAGTGGACTCAGCCTGGGACCACTGGGACCACCTGGACCACCAAATAGTTCAACCATCCTCCACTTCACCTGCATTGCTTTTACCACCTTTCATCGCATCTCACAATTCAATGTACTTAGGTAAACTCGATTTTCAATTGGCGGAGAGAACGCCATATTTGCCTCCCATGGAACGGCAATCGTCCCTCCAGATCCGCGGAACCCTTTCAAATCTTAACCTTTAACTCAACGGCTTCTTCAACTTCTTTGTATTCAACTCGTTATTCCACCAGTCAAAGTTGGTCGGCGATGCTAAGTCGAAATCCCCGTCTTACACCGGCTGGACAAGAGATATGACAACAAAACTCAAGCTTACAAGGTAAGGTACTTGGGTAGATTAAGATATGTCATGCATAATAAACCCTGAAGTCGCTATTATACATAATGACCACGCATTAATGCCAAAATGGGTTTAGGCTCCGGTAGGAGTAGTATAGTTAGAGACCAAGTGGGAATATCAAGGTAAAAACCCACTCAAGAGGGCTGACATCTAAATGGGTAAGCAAAAATTACCTGGAGCCGGCATTGGGCACGTACATAAAATATTGACATATTAGTGCCCCGTAGGGCCAAAGTTCCCCATATAGTTAAGGCTGCCCAGCCTCTCGGAGGCTAGCTACAAGGGTATTCTTCGGACGTATTTCGTCAGTAGTCACGATAGCTTCTCAGTGAACCCTTCTAGGAGACAGAATCTGGATACCAGTCCCGCATACCCGGACATATCCGTTACCCTTAGCAATTAGTTTTTGCTTTGAGACGTTTTTTTTCTGGAGATTTCTCAAGACTCTCGAGCCTCGGGTGAATGGTGCTATTAGTCAAGTCATCGTTCAAATACACTATCTCCGGGGAAATAAAGATGTGCCTGACATGATACTTCTAGTCCTACGACGGCAATGTAGTTCCCAGCTGGCCGCGTTGGCGAAGCTAGCATGCTGTACGAGGTGAAACTCCCCAATCCATTACCTCGTTGGGTCCAGAAAACAGGGAAAGGGGGAAACTAGGATGGTCGTCCAGCGTTTCGCGACACCCGGTGGCCGATCTGGCCACGGCTAGTTGCTTCTGAATATTGCCTTCTCGATCACAGCTGGCAATCCTTAAATTTCCTACCATTATCGCATTCATGCAGAAGAGCTGAGTTGGTCGTGAAACCAATAATACTGTCGCCTTGCAGGGCAAGCTGGTCAGGAGATGCGCAATATTATTCCATCCGGGCCCTGGCTAAGTTCCAACGCGTCGAGGCTGTTCATACCGTACATACGACGTGACAATATATTCCATTGGAGCGTTGTAATGCCTTGGTACGATAATCACCGAAATCGAACGGAGGTACTTCGCGAATAGCCTACTTGAAAGCACCAATTTCTAATATTATGTTACTATTCCAAACCACAAAACTCCACGTTTCAATGATACTGTGTCAATCAACGCATGTAAATTTTTTTTCTTAAACCAGGCTTTTGTGATAGACTATGTTGTTCGACCTCTCCAGACCTCACTTTCCGCGCACCTAGCTGAGGTAAGATACCATGATGGTCAGACAAAAGTGTCACGATGGTGAATTTTTTTGTATCACATCTCACCGCTTTATACTTTACCTACAAACCCCGACTTATCTGGACATGATTCGGGAAGGACCCTTCTTTCCCCTAAAACCTGGGGTAGAGCTGGGCACGGCAAGGTCATAAGGTTCTCGCCTCGTCGAATTAGGCGTTCCTACAACATACTCAGCCGCAGGAGTCTCCTCGGCCTTTGTCATCGATCAGACGGAATATGGCCTCACCCAATCTAATTTTTCTTTCCGCTTCCCGTTACAACCTACGACAATAGGAGTAAACTAGTATCGCCAAGGCCTTGATTACCGTCTCTCCTGAGAGCTAATGTTCTTCTAGGAGATTGATTTGGGTCCCTGTCGCTAGGTATTCCCCCTGACCGGCAGTTGAAAGCCCTCCCTTTGTTCTGGATGTGACACGTAGGGCTTCAACGGATAGAATTGGGTGGCTCTTACGGGTGCCGTAGTATCCAATAACGGTTCTTCCTCCTTGGTTATGGAGACCTGCCCTGACCCTGTTTCCCTATCATATGAAGAAACGACAACGAAGTTGGCAAACTGGTGTTAGAATGCAAAAGGGGTAACCTCAAACAGGTTGATGGAATAGGCTATTCGTGGGTACATATTCCGCACTATGGTATAGTCAACCCACAAATCTACAACGTCGGTGTTTTATCTTATGTTAAAACCCGCACTAGGGTTGAAATCACGGTGAGATTAGACTCATGTTTCAATAGGTACATGACTGATCAGACTGGGCTTGTAACTATGGAAGTAGCTAAAGACGAGTTTGCTTGTACTCCGTTGTACTGACATCGATAGGAACGATGGTGACAACGTATTGAGTGGAGTAGTAGTATATTTGTTGTCATTGCAACTTCTATCTTGGGTCCATGTATAATGCTATCAGTAACTGTCACTATTTTAATCTAGTGAAGCGTCTTACAAATTACAAATACAGCAAAGGTCTCTATGGTATGCTCGTAACTTGGACACATAGGGCTACCTCTCGGTGTTCAAAAGAGGGAGCCCATTTCTAAAACGAGTAAAGTTTTCTGTTAAGGCTGTTTTAGCCCTATAGGAGGTAGATAATATCCCGAACTGGACACTATTTAGAGAAACATTTACCATATGTGAATTCGTATTCACAGTGATACCTAGGATCCTATCCAGTTCAGAATACCGTCCCACTAATACCACGGCAGCTCGCGTGCAACTTGGACAGCTCAGGGATAGATACCCGAGCATCTAAGGCATGACGGCTAACACCCCAGTAGAGAATGGCTCCATAGCTTCTAGAGTAAGATCTTTATTTTAGACGAATGCGAAGTAAGCTCATCATCCATGTCTCCGTTTATAGGATGGGCATGTGGTGTGGATATTTCGCCCGCCCGCCCATGGCATGCCCAGCTGTTATGGGCATGCACGACGATGGGTCCGAGCCGCCGTCTGGTAATATAATAGACGCCGGAGATTGCCCCTGCCCCCGAGGCACCGGCATAAAGCACGTTGCGCGATGCTTACATCTCCGGATCCAAAAGCTGACCGGGCCGATGTTCGCTCGTACCGTCCCTCATGGTTAAGCATGACGGAAGCTTACGGGGGAGGGGAGGAAACCCTGAAGTCTAAGCCTCACCGCCTGACGTATCCCTACAGTCGCGTTAAGCGCGCCCATTGGAAAGGATAGCACGGGGGGATAGACGCCAGCTATGCTTCCAACCAGAGCCACACCGATGAAGACCCGATGGGGTAAACCAGAGTGGGACGATGATTGGTGTGGGATACGTCGAATTTGTTGTGGCAGACGGAATGGGGTAGAATAGGGAGTCTGCAAATGATGTTTGCCGTCATATTTTTAATGTCCGCTTACGTGCTAACGCGGTATGTTGCTAGGTTGGTTTGCTCGGCGTTTACTGTCCAAGACCAGGGACCTTGTCAGCAAGAGGAGGATCTGACATTCCGCATTGAAGGCCCGTGTGTACGGCATCATTCTGCACGGCCACAATCAAGTCTACTCTCTTTCACTTAGTTAACTATTAATAATTCAATGCAATAAGTAATACGGGATGTCCACCTACCCTAATCCAACGTTACTTGACTTCGCCTCTGAATACTACAATTACGTAGGGAGGTTATGATGCTTGATTGCAGTCTACTCTTGACACCACTTAGGGCGTGATCATGCGATCGACGATATCTTCCTATCATCCTCGCCATGACTCGGGCTTGGTTGCCGGTCTCGTGAAAGCGCGTCGGCATTGATACGTCCTCGATGACGGAAGACCAGCGCCTAGTTCGTTTCAACCATTATTTTGATAGACATGAAAACCACGATCACGAATCGCGAAACGGACCGAAGGAGGAAGATGTACGACATTTGTTATGGGTTTCGATTTTGAAGGTTAATCTCCCCAGGTCCGCGCATGGTGAGTTGCGCCGTGCCTGAGTCGTTACTACGGTCCGTTGCACCGGCTGCACTATTCCACAGGGACGCCTTTAAACTCATAAAATGGCCGGTTACCCTACGGAGCAATGGACGAAGCGTAGCTAAGCTACCCGCCGCGATCGCCAAACCTTGCTCGACTGCTGACCAGATGGCAAAGTTGGTGGTGGAATCTGGCGTGGGTCAGCAAGGTATCGAGGATCTCGACAACATAAACTTACACAGGAAGTCTTCTTTCTTGAAGTCTTTAACGTAAGGGAGTCGAATAATAACAGCAAGGCTTGCCCTTTGTATCGTTAGCGATGCTACCAAAGTGTAATGTCGTGTATACCACACTCACATGAACGCCAGACCCATGATTGGCCCGAGGATGACCTTAGTCTTCGTGTCCATTTGGAGTTTCCAGATGAGGTATATCGGCAGGAACGTGAAGGTGAAATCGGTCAGGATGGCGAAAGCGCTATAGCAGTACGTGCTGGTAATGATTGCGTCCACGGGTAAACATGATCTAGGCTGATTCCTATTCCAGAACGACGATATCGGTTTGCATTGGAACATGACAATGAAGACTAACGTTAAACCTGCAACGCAGGTAAGGGCTGCAGCGACGTAAATAATTGTTCGATGGACCCGGTCTGGCGTTACACGTAACAGGAACGCAGCGATGGACATCTTTGTAAGTATCATGGTCGTTCCATATGTTATTTCGCTTGCATATGTGAGCTATTTCGTTGTTAGTACCTCAATTGACTAGTATCGTGGATAGCCTTTGAGATAACCTTCAGGGCCATTCTGATTTCATCGTCATGCAACTGCCATATGTGTTGTCCCGAACCATACTTCACACTTAGAAGAGCGATTGTAGTATTTGCTATAAAAACTGCCTGTATTTCTGTTCAGTAATATCTCTCCCAGCGACCGACTTGACGGCTTTTGAGGGAACCCACCATTGCAGCCGTCATCCAATAGTCATCCGGCCCAAACGCTTTTATCACGATAGTGCGTACATAAGCCCTTAATGCAAACGAGATACCCGCTACTATGAAGAAGGCAATGTTTATGCGTGCAAAAAGAGGACCCAAACTATCCGAATCCGACATCGTGACGAGAAAAGTAGAAGCAGATTATAGTTGTCATGTCATCTCATTGGGAGAGGCATCGGCCTTGTACTGAAGCAGAAACAGAGAAGTAAGAAGATATCATGAGAAGCTTGGCATAGCTTTTGAAGAATACGTAGGTATTTACAGACTCTAAGAAGGATTCAACTACCCATAGCGGTGTCACCAGATTCACCGCGTAACCTGATTCGTAGTGTAAACTGGAGTTTATTCCTCTTGGCTTGCATGCTTGGCTACCATACGTGCCTGGCATTTATGTGCAGGGTTATGATTATGGTGCCCGCATTCGGTATATGGTAGGATCGTAAAGGAGGAGAAGGGATTGGATAGATGCCGACTCCATCTCGGCGTTAACCTCGCTACTTGAGATCCGTTCTAAATCCGACATATACTTTACCTACCTTGGGTGGTTAGGTCGCCGTCTAGTTATATTTCCCCCACCTGTATCTTAACAAACAAGCGGCGAAGTCGACGATGGCTCAACAAGAGGAACCTAAGCTTCTGCCCGACGCCATAGATGAGATCGCCGCGACGGAGCCGGAGTCGCTCTATGCGAAATATCCAGTCGATCCGTCGAATTACGATGCCGGGTATAAAGATATCACGTATCGCCAGTTAGCCAATGCTATAAATGGAGTTGCACGATGGCTAGAGAACGAAATTGGACGTGGGGATCCGGGGCTCACGCCTACCATTGCATACATTGGACCTAATGACTTTCGTTATGTTCTCGCCTTCGTAGGCGCTATCAAGGCGGGCTATAAGGTTGGAATTATCACGAGCTTCGTAGTATACTAGGTTGATGCTAACATAGTTGTAGATATTTCTTACAAGCCCTCGCAACACCGTTGCGGCCCACTTGTCTCTGCTGGAAAATCTAGAATGTACCAAGATCATCGTATCGGGGGCAATACCTCCCGCGGTGGATGAAATATTGAAGAGCAGAGAGATGCGACTGTTGCAAATGGAAGAAATGGAGCATTTTCTGAGTCATAATTATGAGCCATATCTCTACCAAACAGTACTAGAGGAAGCCAAACGGGACGGATCGTTCGTCTGTCACACTTCTGGTACGACTGGAATTCCTAAGCCTTGCATATACACCCACGAATTTATTCTACGGGTAGCTAGGACCTTTACGCTCACGCCTCCAAATGGTTATAAACTATTGCAGTCTCATCTGGGCTATAATACGCACATCCTATTACTTCCTCTTTTTCACCCTGGCGGTGTCCAGCTGGGCATCATCAACGCCGTTTATAACCGTTGCGTTGTGGTCCTACCATCATGGTTAGGCCCCCCTTCTATCGAGAGTCTTCTAGCTATTTCACGCAATGTAGAAGCCGACTGGGCTATGTCTGCACCGTTTACCCTGGAAGCGCTTGCTAAAGATGAGGCGCTATTGGATCAAGTTGCTTCTCGGCTCAAGATGATTGTGTTTGCTGGAGGAGCCCTCCCAAAGGCGCTAGGAGACATCATCGCAAAGAGGGTCCGGCTGGTGACTTTCTTGGGATCGGGTGAAACTGCGGGACTTCCAATTATATACCCAGAAGGCCTTGACACTGCGAGGGATTGGGAGTATATGGGATTTCATCCTAAGATTAACGCCGTACTCGAGCCCCGAACTGAGGATAGTTTCGAACTCGTCCTGGAGAAGTCAGTATCGGCCCTACCGTACCAGCCTGTCTTTGACAGGTACCCGGACCTGGACAGATTCAACACCGGTGATTTATTCAAGCAGCACCCTACAATACCTGACATGTGGGCACATGCATCACGGGCAGATGATATTATTGTTTTCCTTAACGGCGAAAAGACAAACCCCGTTTCGTTTGAGAGCCATCTGAGCAAGCACCTGGATATCGAAGGGGCGGTGGTATTCGGGAACCAACGATTTGAGGCTGGAGTCCTTATAGAGCTCAAGAACAAAAGCACGCTCTCACCCGAGGATACGGAAGAGTGGGTTAAGAAGCTATGGCCGACCATAGAACAAGCCAACAAGGAAGCCCCGACACATGCTAGGATAGCAACATCTCACATTCTATTTTCGAAACCTGAGAAGCCATTTTTACGAACGCCTAAAGGCACTATAATGAGAAAAGTTACTCTTGATCTATATGCTGACGAAATCAACAAGTTATATAAAGAAGTAGAATCTTCTAGCTTTGGTTCTACCGACGTGGAAGCTCAAATCGACTTAGACGATTTAGAAGCTGTACTCAATGCGGTGCGAACAGCCTGCGAGGAATCCACAACACTTCACGGAATAGGAATAAATGATGATCTACTGGCTCGTGGAGTTGACTCCCTTCAGATACTGCGCTTGTGCCGAAACCTTAGGTCGAAAACCAACGCCGAGAATCTAAAACCTATCACCATTTATTCCAACCCTACGCCTATTAGACTAGCCAAAGCAATTCAGAACGCAGCTAAAGGGCATATCCATCACTCGGTTGAGAATGGAAAACGTGCGGAAAGCCTTGAAGAAACTCTAGGGCTCTTTACGCGTCGCATCGACCAACTAGCGGAAGCTCAATCCCAAACCACAAGTGAGGGGCTTGGTGGAATTACTCCCCACGTCTGCATTATAACGGGAACAACCGGTTCTATAGGAGCTTATATTCTACGGGCGCTTATGGAGAACGAGCATATCGGTACTATTTACTGTCTAAACCGTGGATCCGACTCCGCTGAGAGGCAGCGCATCAACAACGCAGAAGTTGATCCTCAGCTGCCCACGACGTTTCCGAAGACCGTCCACTTCATCGAAGCGGACTTATCTCACGACACTTTCAATCTTGAGCCTGAGTTGTTCAAGGCCTTATCTTTATCAACTACGCTCATTGTCCACAATGCTTGGTCCGTCGACTTTAATCTCCCCTTACCAGCGTTCGCAAAGCATATAGCCGGCGTTGAAAACTTGTGCAAGTTTTCTCTTCAGAGCGCTCATCGTCCGGCAATATTGTTCCTGTCCTCCGTTAGCGCTGTTATGGATCTGGCTCTCGGCTCCGGAAAACCGGTCCCTGAGGAAGTCTTCGATGACTTGTCAGTCCCGGCTGCGGCTGGCTACGCTGAGGGTAAGTATATAGCTGAGCGCATAGTGAAATATGCTGCTGAAAAGCTACATATCCCTGCCACGGTGGCGCGAATTGGTCAAGTATGCGGTGCGACACGCACTCCGGGACGATGGAATCCCAAAGAGTGGATTCCGCGCCTCATCGTGGGTTCTATGCGACTAGGTGCTATCCCCGACTCTTTAGGTGCGTACGATCCGGAAGTGGAAGATGTAGATTGGATCCCGGTCGACGTGCTTGCAGACGTCATAGTCGAGATTCTACTTAAGGGGGCTACACCAAGTCGCGACCAGACAAGTCGTCCTCAGGTCTACCATCTTATGAATCCAAAACGCACCACTTGGGCGAACCTGCTTCCTGCTATATTGGAAGTATCTAAGGACTATAAGCTAGGATCAGATCAACGGAAGAGCGTCGGCGAAGCCCCCCTTGCCGTTGTATCCCGCGAGGAATGGCTAAAAAGGCTTCGCGAATCTGCTAATGACCTTGAGGACCGCCAAGCCGGACAGGGTCCGGACGATGTTAGCCCGGCATTGAAACTAATCGACTTCTATGAGGAACAGCTTGCGGGAAAGGTATTTCCTCAATTTGGAATGGCAAACGCCATCTCCGCAAGTCCGGCATTAAAACAAGGTGTCAGCATCAGCCGCCAGGACATGGAGAAGTGGGTTCGTCTATGGCATAAGGATTTGTAATTGCGTTATGTACATGACGTAGAATCTCACCAGGTTACTACTATTGGTGCTGTTAGACAACACAAAGAATAATAATAATAAAATAAAAAATGCAAGTACATAAATGCTGAGCTTCAACTGATTGACTAATTGGGCCTGTAATTTCACATAATGAAACCTCTCTGGAGTTATTCCGTTGTCTGGGTAGTATAACTTTATCGCGGTTGGAATTGTCCGGAGGATCGGGGGTTGGTTGGAAAGGTTATGTCGCATATAACATAACATGACCATACGCACCATGTGTTTCCATAGGTACGGAATCCTTCGATACAACACAAACTTCGTCTAAGCCCCGCACTCAAGTATGCACGTTCCGCATTCCGCATTCCCAACTTCCCCCTCCGGAATCCCCATTGGCCAACGTATCTGCGGGGTGATGTTATGGATCCTATGGTAATGGCACATTAACCACTTCTAAATTTTAGCGTCCCATAATTAAAGCTTAAATAAAAATATCTTTATAATATCTTATAATCTTAATTTAATTAATAATTAATAATTATTATATATATTATAATTTATTAAATTTTAATTATTTTATAAGTAATTAATATTTTAAATTATTATATAAATTAATTAAAAAATATAAATAATTATTTACGTAAATAAAACGTTAATTATATAAATAAAAATTTAAAAATTTATTAAAAATAACGTAAATTTTATTATTAATTATTATTAAAATGTTTGGAAATGAAATTAAATAATTAAAATAATATAATAATCCATTTATATTAATTAATATGTTTTAAAAAATAATTAAAAATATTAATAATTATTTAGATTTAATAAATGAAATTATTTCGAAATTATTTGAAAAAAATAAAGTAAATATAAAAGAATTTAAAAATAAATTAAATAATATTTTAATAATAATATAAATGTAAATATTAAAAATATTATTTATTTTTATAAATTAAATTTTAATATTTATTTAAATAAATTAATTAAATTTAATTAATATATTAATGTTATATATATTTAAAATACTAGTAATATTAAATAAATCTAAACCACCATTATTCATGAAATATCTATTTAATTTAATAAATGATAAATGTTTACCAAATGGGATTATTAATATTTATCATTTATATGTTAATACCGAAATTTATATAAAATAAAAAAAAATAGTAAAATTAATATAACCGGAAACGGTATTTACGGTAAAAGTAAAAAAATTACTTAAATATAAAAATAAAAATAAAGTAATTTTACCATTTAATTTTAAATTAATATAAATAAATAAAATAATATTAAATAAATTAAATAAAATCCAATATTATTTTAAAATAACCTTAATTTTATATAAATTATAATTAATAAAAGTTACATTTAAATTATTAAAAAACTTTTAAAAAATAATTAATTATGTAAAAAATTAATAATTTAATTAAATAAAGTTTTTAAAAATAATATTTTAAATATTAATTAAATATTACATTATTTAAAATTTAATAATAACGTTTTTAACGTTATTATTATATTAAAACGAAAACTTATTTAATTTTATAAAACAAATATGTAAATTTTATTTTTACTTATATATATAAACGCGTAATATTTATTAAATTTATAAAATATTAATAAATATTTTTTATATATATATATTTTAAATTTAATTTTTAATATAAAATAAGTAAAAAAATTAAAATATAAATAATATAATAAAAAAAATAATTATTAAAATAAAATTAATTATATAAATTATAATAAAAAATAAAATCTATAATATTTTAATAATAATTATTTAATTATAAAATATTAAAATCCCGTTTTATAATATAAATATTTTAAAAATAATATTTAAAAAATCCGAAATAGTAAAAATATAATAATAAAATATACGAAAAATAATATTAAACATTGTTTAAAAATTAACAATTTTAAATTTAAAAAATAATAATTATAATATTAATATAACGAAAAAATAAAATTATATAATATAAGTAATTAATAATAAATATTTTAATTATAATAAAAAAAGTTATTAAGTTAAAAATTGTAATAAAAAATTATAATTTTTACGAAAAATAACTTTAAACGGCGAGAAAGTTATTATTAAAAAAACGATTTTTAAAGATAATAAATTAGTTAAATTTAATAAATATATTTAAAGAATTTTTAAAAAATAATAAAATAAATTTAAATAATAAATTTAATTTATTATTAATAAAAAAAAAAAAACGAAAAACGTAATTTTAAAAAAAATTTTAAAGATTTAAATATAAATTAAAAGTTAACGGAAATATTTAATAATTTAATTTAAAATAATAATAATTAAAATAACCGCGTTTATTAAATTGAAATAAATAGCGGTAATAAATTATTATTTTATAAAAATAAATTTATTAAAAAAAGTTATGAAAGTGATTATAATGTTTTTAATGTTAAATTATAAAATGGTTGAAATATTATAATATTTTTTAATTATAATTATATATTATATTACGTTTTAAAATTATTTATAAAAATATTAATAATGTATAAAATATAAAAATTATTTAATATAATTAAAATAAAAAAATTAAATTCACGGATAACGTAAAAAATAATAATTTATATAAAATTTAAAATTAAAAATAATTATAATGTAATATTTACCATTTTAATAAAAATAATTTTAAATTATATATTTTTAAAAAAACTTATTTTTAAAAAAAAAATATTTTATAAATAAGGAATTATTTATGAAAATTACGTATATAATAAAATATTACGTTTATAAAAATTTAAAAAAAAAATTTTTATATAATTTTTTAAATAAAAAAACTTATATTAAATAACCAAAATAATAAAATTAATATTTAAAATTATTATTATAATAATATTAAATTTTAAATAATATAAAAATATATTAATAATAAACTTTTAAATTAATATATATTTTTAAAAATATATTAAAAAATTTTTAAAATTATTTAATAACGTTAAATATTGTATAAATATAAAAATGTAAATTTTATATTATATAAATATAAGTAATAATTTTTTGGTAAAATTACCGTTACGAAAATATAATCTTTGTTAAAAATAAACGTTAAAAAAATTTATTAAAATTTATAAAAATAAAATAATTTAAAAATTTATAAGTTTTTAAACGTTATTATTATTATTAATATTTAAAAAAACATTAAGTTAAACAATTAAATTAAATAAAGATAATTTAAACGTTATTTAACACTTTTATTACGATTATAAAAAGTTAAATAAATGTATTAAAAAAAACGTATATTTATTATTTAACATGTAAAACTAAATTTAATGCGTAATAAATTATTATTAATACGTATTTATTAATTTAAAAAATAAATTTTAATATATATTAATTTATTTACCATATCGTAAAAAAATAACATTTATAATATTTTTTAAAATATATAAATAAATGGTTATGTTTTTTAAGTTAATAAACGCATTAATTATTTTTTAAATATTTATTAACGAAATGTTATATAAGTTTTATAAATTTATTATAAGTTTTTTTAATGATATTTGTATTTAAGTAAATATTTTAAAGTAATTTTATAAATAAATAATAATTATATTTTAAAAATTTATTAAATATAAAATAATTATTAATATCGAAAAAAGTTAAATATTTATTAAATAAAAAGTATTTTTAAGATTTATTATTTTAGAATAAAATATTAAAATTGATTTAATAAAAGTAATAGCGATACGAAATAAATTAATATTAAAAACGATTATTAATATTTGAATTTTTATTAATGTAATAAAATATTTTAAAAATTTAATAAAAAATTATTTAAAAATATTAAGTTTTTTTATAACATTAATTAATTAATAAAAGAATATATTAATAAAATTTAATAAAATAATTAAAAAAATATAATTTAAAATATAAAAAATAATTATAATAATATTAATTATAATAAAATTTAATTAAAAATTACCTTTAATATTAGAAATAAATGTAAGTAAAGGATATATTAACATTATTTTATTGTAATTATATATATATAATAATTAATAAATTTTTTATTTAATAATTTATTTTTTAAAAAAATTAATTAATATTTAATAACGTTATTTAACGTAAAAATAAAAATTATTAAAAATTATATTAATATTTTAATATTAGAAATATTAGGTAAAAAAAAGTGATGTTATAATGATAACGGATTATAAATTTTTAAAAATTATTAATATGAAAATTAAATAATTTGCGAAAATTTTTTGATTTTTTAATGTTATAAAATATTATGATATTAAAATTATTTATTATTTAAATAAAATTAATATTTTAATTAATTATTTATTTAAATTATTTAAATTAAAAATAATTAAATTTAATTTCTTATTTATTAAAAAATTTTATAAATAAAACATTATATATTTATATAAATTAAATAAATTTAATTTATAAATTATTTATAAATATCTTATATTTAAAAAAAAATTATTTAATTTAATTAATAAAAATTAAATATATAAAAATTTCGTTATATATAAAAATTATTTATATAAAATAATTACGTATAAAAAAATATTTAAAAACTTTTTATATATAATAAAAATAAAAAATAAAATTGTTAATTTATAAACAATATTTAAATTTAATAATTTAATAATTAAATTACGAAAAATATATTATAATCGAAATTACGTTATAATAAAAATTATATTTAAAAAAATATTAAAATAATATTAATATTTTAAAATTATATTAATAATATAAAAAATAATAATTGAATATTCCGCGTGTTAATTAATAAAAAAACTAAATTTAATATTATTTAATTTATAATTTATATATTTATTAATATTATTAACGTAATAAATAATTAATTATACGTTTATTAATAAATATAATGTTTTTATAACAATTAAATATATTATAAAATAAATTAAAATAATAATAATTGTAATAATATTATTTATAAATTATATATTTTTATTTAATAAAATAAACATTATTTTTAATTATTTAAAAAAATAAATTAATAATAACGTTAAATCGTTTATAAATCATAAAATAAAAGAATAAATAAAATTTAATAAATTTACCGTTAAACCCGTTACATTATTTAAATTAAAAAGTAATAATAAAATTAAAAAAATTAACAAAAACTTAAAAAAAATTATATTACATAAATATTAAACAAATCCCATATATATAAAATTATTATAATTATTACAAAAAATGTTAATAATATATAATTACATTTTTAAACTTAAAAAATATAATAATTATTATTTTATATTTAATACGCAATTACTTTAAAATTAATAACTTACCAAATATAATAAATATACTTACAAATTAACGAAAAAAAAAAAAATACTATTCGCAAAATAATTAATTAAATAATATAAAATATTATTAATTTATAATCGATTTAATAACGTTAAAATATTTAAAAATTAAATACATACATATTTATAAAAAAAAAAAAATTTAATTAAAACGTACGCGTTTAAAAATTAAATATTAAAAATAAAATAATATATTATAAAATATAAACTTTATTATAATAAATTTTAAATTATAATAAATTACTACTTAAATAATATATATAAAATTTAAAATTTTAATAATATATAATTATAAAATAAATATAATAATATTAACTTTTTCCCCGTTTATATTTACAATAATTACTTAATACGTAATATATAATATATTAATAAAATTATATTAAAATAAAATAAATAATATTTATTAAAATAAATAAATTAAATATATAATTATTAAAAAAATTAACAATAATTAAAAATAATTATTTAAAAAAAAAATAATATAAATTTTATAATAATAACGTATTAACCATTTTTAAACTTTAACGTTTTATAATTAAAACTTAAATAAAAATATTTTTATAATATTTTATAATTTTAATTTAATTAATAATTAACAATTATTATATATATTATAATTTATTAGATTCTAATTACCTTATAAATAATTAATATCTCGAACTATTATATAAATTAATTAAGAAGCACAATGTCGCACGGCATATAAGCTATGTAATATCGGGTTAACCGGTATAATACAACCGTGTAGTCGCCGTAATTTTCTAGAACGCCAACTCCACACAAACAAACAGACAAATAAATACAAATACAACTTGATCGCATAGCTTTTCCGTCGTACAAGATCGTGTTCGCCGGGATATTTTGATCAGGGGATGGTTGCACACACACATACACATAACACTAGTCTGTCGCACGAGAAATAGATAATTCCAATTATGGTGAAGCTTAAGAGGGATTGGTCTACGAACGATTAGGATGGAATACGCGTATAAGCATATTCCCAGAAGTCAGATACAACCTCACCCTTTTTTTTTTTTTTTTTTTTCTTCTTCTTTTTTACATTGCTGCTCTAAGAACTATAAGATGTGTCACGGAGTACATAGATAAAGTAGGTCATGCTGTATAACCCCTAATACCGACAAACCCCTTAAACTTCCAGAAAAAACTCGGAAGTAGCCGTTGTTAGAGTTTCATCGCGTTTTTGTTGTGGTGTATGAGGGGATGGTAACCCTCTTTCAGGTGTCATGCAACGCAACGTGGAGTAGCAATGGGATTTTAATATCCGATATCCGATATTCGAAGCAAGTAAGTAAGTAAGTATCGCGCGATTGGTACTTGGTTTCTTAGGTACTTATCTAGGTACCTAAGCGCGTATCTCTCGTATACTAGCCCCTATTAATTAGGTACTACCTAGGCAAGTCCTAGCTCCTGGATGATGAGGTCCGCGGCCTTCTCGCCGATCACCATGGCCATGTTAGCAGCGTGAGCACCGATATTGCGCGGGAGAATGCTGAGGTCAGCGACCTTGAGCGAATCAACGCCGTATACGTCCAGCTTCGAGTCCACCACGCCCAACTCCTCGCGCTTGTTCATCTTGCAGGTGCCGAGCGAGTGCCACGTCGTCTGGACGTTCTCACGTAAGAACTGGTCGATAACTGCGTCGTCCTCCGCCGTGTACTCGATGTTGGAGATGGGCGTGGGCAGTGGCCCCTCCGTCTCGATCACCGCCGCTTTGGAGTCTGCTGCGAACGCCGGGTGGCCCCGCGCTACTTCGCCTCGGTATACGGTCCTGCGGCGCGCGATCTCGCGCTGCACTTTGTATGCCCACCTGCACATTTTGATGTCGATGCTACCGGCGTCTGCGAAGAAGCCGGATTCGAAGTCTATCTTGTCATCTAATTCGGGGCCGGTGATATGTACGTGGCCCCGCGAGAAGGGGTAAGGAGTGAAGATGTTGTGACCGAAGTACTGGGCCACAGGGAGGCCGATAGGCACTCCGGGGAAGCTAGTTATGATTAGAATCGTAGTAATAGCACCGTAGGTAAAAGCTTTCACTTACGCATTGTAGGCTGCCATGACTACCATGGGCTTGTTCGGGTTTTGTTTCCACTCCTTCTCCCATACCTGTTGAAAGTCGGGACCTAAGGCAGCAACATCGCTCTCCGTCGGTCGAAGCTTGCATGTGATATCTGCGGCATTCCAGCCCAGAAGTTTACGGGTTTCGGGGTCTTCAATGTTAAACCGGCCACCGTTGATCGCATCGTGGGATTCATCCGGGTTCAAGCTCGACCGGTACGGGTAACCGATAATGTGATGATCTTCATACCCGTTGCCGACGCCAGGGAGATCTACGACGGGTTGCACACCGGCCTTCTTCAATATCTCAGGGTTACCGATACCAGACCTTTCTAGTATAGCCGGAGTTCCGAAAGCTCCAGCAGAGAGAACGACCTGCTTTTTGGCTTTGATGGTTCGATCCCCGGCGGCAGAAGACGCTGAGTTCGGTCGGTAAACGACGCCAACGGCACGGTTGTTTTCGAGTACAAGTCGTACTACTCTAGACTCGACCAGAACGTGGAGGTTGGGATGCTTTCCATCCCTAAGCCTGGGGTGAAGGTACGAGTGCGCGACATCTTGCCTCAGTCCGTCTGGGGCTACGTAACGCATGGCACGCTGCGCACCGTTACAGCTATCTAGATCGTTCATGTCCTCGATTTCTGGGTAACCCACTGCCTGGAGAGCGTTGAGGAAGTCATCTTCAATTCTTTTAGCACGGTACGAGCCACTGGAAACGACAATTGGACCGTCAGTGCCATGTACGCCTTTTGAGTCTGGGCCTTGGTATGTTTCAATCTGCACCATTTAGTTTTTGGGTTATTTGGATGAGACACTGAGGGTACCTTTTTCATATATGGGAGTAGTTCATTCGCAGACCATCCTGGGATTTGCCAGGAGTCAAGATCTGATCGTTGAGCTCGACTGTATAGTGAGAAGTTTACAGAAGAACCACCACCAAGGATATTGGCTGTAGGGACGACAATTTCTCGATTGGCGAGATGCTCAGACTTATTGCCCACCTTGAAAGCAACTGACTTTGACCCAGGTGCCAAGTTAGCAAAGAAGAAGGCTGGGTGGATGATGAGAGTCTCGTTGTAGTTGTCTGGCCCTCCTTCAATAACCAATATACTCAAATTAGGGTCCTTGTCGGCAAGTCTAGACGCAATTATACAACCGGCAGTGCCACCTATGTTCGTCGTTAATTAAGTTAAGTTCTCATTAAAAATAGCGAATAGCTTTATCTTACCTCCAGCAACGATCACATCCACTTCTTGGATGGCATCAGGAAGCTGAGTGTATAACGGCATATTGAACCCTGGTGTTTAAAGGAAAGTGGTAAGTATCCCTAGATAATAATAGATAAGAGAATCTTCCTAGGTCTTAGTATGAAGGTGGAAAAATGTCCCTAGGTAAATAGAAGCAATGATCGTCTTCAAGCCTAGCCACCGATTCCACAGTGATAGTTGAAGAACAGCTAGGTCAAACTGCAAAAGTTGCCGAGTAGGATGGAGGATTTTATTGATGGAATATAGGACTAAGAAATTTAAAACCTATCTACCTAGTTACACAGTATCTTATACGTGCAAAAGCGAAATCGATCATTTGTCATAAAGAGATAGAGGGGCATGAAACAACATTGGTTGTAAGTGGAAGCTGAGATGTATTGAACTTTACTCTGCATGCCACTTTCATGCCATTTTCCCCATAAGTGTGTGTTACTTTTAGAATCTCTTTACTCGGCCTAATTTTTGCCCACTCTAAAGACTCCAACAGTTCTCACTATGGATGCAGATACATGTATTCCTACATGGTAAGTATGGGTACAGGTATGGGTACGTATGGGTCTACGTCGCAATAATCGTTATATCGTTTATTCATTTAATCGAATAAGCCCTTCTTATCTAACCTAAATAAGCATCTACCATTAATGCCAGGGCACATTTATCTGCAGCGACGGACCTTGGCCGTCTGATGCCATCCTATTGTGTCGTTTGGCTAGTTCCAAGCTGACTTCAGTATGGCTTACTTATTATTCTCTTCGGAGACTCCTTATGTAACATACACTCCCCCCGAGTAGTTCATCATGAGGAATTTATCTCACTTCAAGATCATCGCCCACTAGACTCAAGGCTGCCCAATATATTGTCTTTCCCGTCAAGATGGCGAAACCATTAACGGAAGAAGACGTAGCGTATATGTTGGCGCATAAAGACGATAGTCTTGTCGCTAATGTATATGCATGCAGTATCACAACTGGTGTGGCTTCTGTTTTTGTTCTTCTCATCCGAGTCTGGGCACGGCATGTCGCCCACGGTCGTATAGTATTAAACACCAGCGACTGGTTGATGTTGGTAGCGTGGGTACGTATAAGTCGATATCTTTCATTAACCGGTTCTATCAGACTGACTCTGTATTTCATTAAAGATCTTCTATATCGGTGCCCTTGTTAGCTTTTCGCTATCAGCATATTACGGACTAGGGATACACATCATCTTCGTTACGGACGCGAAACATCTTCGGATTGTAAGTCACGAATACACATCCAACGTTTCGAACCCACTAACTCCGAACCAGTGGGGTATCGTCCTCGAAGTCTTTTACTATGTCTGCATAGGCTTCATAAAGTTTAGCATCCTGAGTTTCTACGGCGCGATATTCTCTTCGAGACGCTTCCAAATTTCCCTATGGATAGTGTCCATGTTTGTCGCCGCTTGGTGCATCTCATCAACTTTTGTGTCGATATTTCAGTGCACGCCGATCGAATTTGCTTGGGATACGTCTATTCCGGATGCATTTTGCATCAACTACGGTTTGCTAGTACTTATTGCTGGCGTAATCAACGTTATCACTGATTTCGTCATCCTCGCGTTGCCGATTCCTATGATCTTGCGACTACAGGTCACCAAGCAAAAAGGACTCAGCTGGTTTTCATATTCGCCACAGGTAGCAGGTAAGATATGCTTGTTTTCTCAATATACCCTTCTTTTGATCTGGTAACCTATGTTAACCTCCTCTCCTATCTACAGCGCTTGTATCGTCAGCATAATCAGGTTGGCATATAGTCTGGTTGTGAGTTCCACACCAGACGTTAGTTGTAAGCCTAACTCCGGTTGATATTCTACTATTGTTGAAATGCTAATGCCTAATCTCTTCTTGAAGGGGACAACGTTCCTCCAGGATTCGTATCTGCTGCTGAGCTCCTGGTCGGGATCCTCGCAGCCTCGATTCCAACATATGGTCCACTTTACCGACGCTATGTGTCGGGCTCTACAATGCAAAGTTCTCAACAATACGGTCAGAGCAAAGCCCAGGTATCGTCTCAACTTCACAGTACCAGTATTTCGATTAACGGAGGCGGTATAATGAATGGGCCCGGAGTCCATGTTACAGACGAAATTGAGCTTACTCGGCATGAGCTTAGAAACGGGAATTGGGTTCGAATAGCGGATTATTAAAGCACTATGGCATCTACGAGATCCGATGACTACGAGAATCTAAATGCCAAGAATTGGGGGCGGCACACTGTTTTGAGTTATACAATTGCGGAGCGCATATGTAAAATATTGGCACACATGTAAATATAGGATACCCAGTGGACAGGCTATTGAACACTATAACAACTACTAACCATGAAATTATAAGCGTGTTTCTATTTTACAGTACAAAATGATTTTGCGGCCCCGGCAGCGGCAAGTTGAGTTGTTGATGTCCTCGGTACGTGGGCCATCCCTTGACTTACACGTGTAGACTAGATGAGGTTGATCGTCGGTTCTCCCGGGAATTCTCAACGAATCTAAGATAAATAAATTAAACAAATACCGAACAAAGCTTCGTTCCCGTTTTCAATGTAGCATATAAGTGCCTGTGCCTTTTTACTATTGGCATTTTAGGGAGGCAGAGAGACGAAAGAGAAAGGTGTGAAGGCTAGATTATGCGGAGCGGACCGGTGGGGGGAGGGGAGGAGGGTGACAATCGGGACCTTAAACAGGTACATACTACGCCAATAATAGCCAAGAACTCATGGATTCTACTACGTGGATACCTCTTAGTCTCTTAGTCCGAATCTCCTTCGGCGTTATCTTACAATTATATATCATATGCACTTATAAGCTGTAAAATCGAGTAGTGTTATATGTATATCAAAACGCCCTATCTTACATGCATGAGAGCGGCGTCGATCCTTCGCGTACCCCTTCCTTACTCAATATGGTAAGAAAGGTTATCGACATTATAGTATGTATTTATCACATTAACAAGTGCAACCATTCCACATGATGCTTGTCTATATCCGATTTAAGTGCCAAGGGACTTTTTCTAACTACGGTACCTGGGATAATACGTAAATAGTTCCCACCTCGCTGCATACCTAAATATACACCTCGTTATCAATAACAGAACTCATTTGATCTTACCATAGCGAATATGACTCAAGATACATCCCAGGTTGATGCCATCCTCTCGCAGCTTCAAGCAGCTGGTGCTTCGTACAAATCGAATACCCCAGGTGCTCGCGAGAAGCTGATGAGCCTTAGTTATGACCTAATTTCGAGCTTAGAGTTGCCTAGCGAGGCTATCATGCGGATGGGATGGGCAGAGGTAAGTTCGGGACAAAGTCCGCCTTTTCCTTTTTCGTCTCATCCTTTGTTTCTTATGTGATGTAGATCAAGGTTCAGTGTTACTAATTCAAGTCACAGCCGGCTAGGGCCGCCAATTGCCGCACTGCAATTGATCTTAAGATATTCGAACACTTGAAACAGAGTGGCGGAGCTGGAATCACATCTAAGGAGCTGGCAGTAAAGACTAATGCAGACGAAACCCTGATTCGTAAAGCAACCCATCCCATCCCATCCCATCCCATCCCATCCCATCCCATCCCATCCCATCCCATCCCATCCCATCCCATCCCATCCCATCCCATCTAACGTAAGCGTAAACTAGCTAACTGGCTATGTCTTATTAGTACGGACTATGAGGCATCTCGCCGCTATGAACGTGATTAATGAGAAAGGCGAGGATACGTACTCTAGTACCACATTATCTGAAGCTCTTTCGGAGTCTAGATATAGGGATGGCATTCTATTCCTGTTAGTAACCTCCGAGTCCCACATAAGTCGTTTTCTCTCCAGTAGGAGTTGCTCCTTTTTGTATCATTTGCAGGTCTCTAAACATTTCCTATAGCTACGATGTTGCTGGCGTATCTTTCCACCACTTACCCGAGTATCTCAAGAAGACCGGTTATGCACTTCCAACAAGTGTAAAAGATGGACCATTTCAGGCAGCACATAAAACGGACTTAACTGCCTTCGCTTGGTTGGACAAGACCCCCCCTTACCTGGACGCCTTCAATAACTATATGTCAGCATATCGGTTTGGAAAGCCATCATGGGTTGACCCCGGATTCTATCCCGTCTCTGATCGTCTCATTGAAGGTTTTAACTCTGAATACAGCGATGTTTTCCTCGTGGATATTGGTGGGGGTAAGGGCCATGACTTGCATGAATTGAAGACGAAGTATCCGCAAGTTCCAGGCAAGCTTATCTTGCAGGATCGACCGGCAGTCATTTCGACCGTTTCCGAGGATGGTTTTGAAGCGGCTTCCCATGATTTCTTCACTGCCCAGCCGATCAAGCACGCCCGTGCATATTATCTCCACTCTATCCTTCATAACTGGGGAGACGACGACTGCATAAAGATCTTACAGCAATTGAAACCGGCTATGAAGCCAGGATACTCCAGATTGCTCCTTAACGAGATCGTGGTGCCCCGCCAGAACGCCACCTGGCCGATCACTTCGATGGACCAACTAATGCTTGTGCTGGCCGCTATACAAGAGCGTACCGAAGCGCACTTGACTGAGTTGCTGAAAAAGGCGGGGTTCAATATTGTCAAGATCTACAGTTACGAGTCTGGGCAGGAGAGTTTAGTTGAAGCAGAGCTAGCCTAGCCATACCTATAAAGTCCAGGTTTCATGAAAAGCCTGCTTATAGTCATGTAGTAATAACCCAATCGAAAGATGAGATATAATACTGGCAGTTCGAATAAGAATCCTGAGAGTTAGTGAAACTACATGTAATTATTATTCATTGATACAGTGCACAGACACATCCCCCACATAGGGCATTCATCGACTCAAGTCGAGTCGCCACGTTCATCTAAACAGGTAAAGTAAAGAAAACCAGGGACTTAACTTTCCAGTCAGTTAAAGTATTTATAATTTGACTATGATATTCCCCTTTGTAATAACAACGAGTTTGGTTAATTCCTTATAACTTTACTAGGCTAATTAACTAAGGCAGCCTAGAAGAACTAGCAACTAGTCAAGACGGATCTCCCCGCGGGCTAGATTTTAGAGCCTACGCCGGGGGTTCACTACCAGGATTATAAACAAAAGAAGTATATACAAGTTTAAGCAGATTCCATATTTTCACAACTCTACTCAAACGATGAAACTTGAGAAGAACAAAAACAAAAAGACCTTCTAATAGTCTGGTTAAGTGAAATACTGTTTAAATTGATAGTCTTCCTTGTGGATACAAGTCTGATTGCGCCAGATAGGTACATACAATATTGATGACCTGCAGATAACAAAATCATATACCCTGCGGCCCGTTCGGAGGCGATTTGTGGTACAAGGAGCGGATACGGCTGCAGGGAATAATAGTACGCGTGCGGTCCGAAGAGCGTATAAGCCAACCTAACAGAGAAACTCGGGAACAATGATAAGCACCAATAGAGAAGTTTCAGCACTGCCAGTCATGTGAAAACGGTAATGTCCCCTAGCCCTAAAAGGTTCTGATTGGCCAAAACGTAAAGGTGCCTTCCTAATAGAGTATATGCCAAGCCCCTGCTGAAGTCTATTGGCTGGAATACTATATACACTTTGGGAAGAGAGCACTTATACGGCATACAAGGAAATATGCCGAGACGCAATATTCAATCACATTAACACGTAATCGGGTAAGTTTTGTTGCATCCGGACCACAAAACATATCCACTCATCAACATATGAACCAAATTATAGCAAAGTTCGGGCTTCACTTTACTTATCCTTAGGCCTTACGTTTGATGGTGGAGATCCCATTCCTATCAACTCTATGTACAACATACCCACGAGTAAACTGTTGCAATGGTAAAAAGATCAACCTTATGGAGGTGCTTTCGGTATACCGTTATTGGTCTGGCTTATGCGCAAAAGCCCTAGCAGCTGCATGGCTGAGGTACAGAACATAAGCTGCTTACAAGGTGGGTAGCATTCCGTTAACTAACCCGGTTGATGTAAGGTTCACACAGCTTGATCCTTCAAGCCACATCCAGAATTGACGACACTTCAACCGTACGCTTTTAGCAAAGGATCATACGGTTAACGTCGTTGGTGCGCAACAAGTATTTGGAATCACGGAAAGATAAGCGCTATATTACCGCCGAGATCACTGGGCGTGTTTGAGCGCTGTTTTGAAGCATTGCAATGCATGAGTTTAAGAGAATCTAGATTTCACAATACTATTACACTGATCTAGCTGATGAGAATATTGAGCTTTGGTTAGAATTTAGAAAATTGCGCCTCATACTTGGACGCTTCTTGCTCAATGAGAGCTGCATGCTCGGCACTGCGAATCGTAGCCTTTACGGGGAATGGCTCTTCGACAGTTTGGTGGTTGAGTTTCCTATCGTCAATGGGACCATTCTATAAGTTTTGCATGTTAGTACACAGACATGTAATTTAACTACAAGGGTTATACGAACTGGAGTTAAATCGAAACAATATATCAAACGGGCAAATGCGAGAAATAGGGCTTGCTGAGCGACTTTCCAACCAACACAAATCCTGCGACCCCCGCCGAATCCCCAGAAGTTAGCTGTAGCGTTTGATTCCGAGCCATCAATCCATCGCTCCGGTCGGAACTCGTCCGGGTTTTCGAACTCGCTCGACAGCGCGATGGAATTAATCAAGAAGCTGGTGCCAGCAGGAATGTGATATCCGTCGAACTCGAGATCCTCCGTCAACTGGTGGGGCGGGATAATCGGAACGGTCGGTCGCCAGCGTAGAACTTCCTTGATCATCGCTGCTATATATGGCATCTCGGGTAGATCTGTCATCTGGGGAAGTCTGAGCGTCTTTCCGTCTGTGCAGACCCGGTCGACTTCTTGGTGCGCATGTTCCTGCGCCTCCGGCCGCGAAATCATAGCCATGACAAACGTGTTGATGCTCATACGAGTGTTGTCTCCACCTGCCGCCATGACCGATGTCGCCAGGTACATGGCCTCTTCGTCATCGCCGGCGTATTTGATGTCTGGATGAAGAAGGACGTCGCGCACAAAAGAAGGTGGCGCCGAGCCATTCTTCACAGCGGTCCGAACGGGTTCCCACCATTCTTGGAAGACGTGACGGTGAAACGCGCCCATGTCAGCCCAGTATTTTCGCCATGGTTGTAAGAAGTGAGGAAGCTTGCTAAAGGAAGGGAAGAAGTCCACGAAGCTTTGATTGATGCTCCTCACGAATTCTATCGTTACCCTCTGGTAATCATCGAGTTGAGCCTTTGGCTTATCCAGAGGATAACCCATGACAATTCTATATAGTACAGACGTCGAATAGCGATAGTTATGAGCGAACCATAAGCTTGGTTGTCGAAGATAGAGGCGCAGAAGGTCGATGCTTTCGAGCTCTTGCATTTCCGCATATACTTTGAGATTCGAGCCACTGAGCAACTGATGCATCACTCGACGTCCCTCCTTCCACTCTGCTTCTTGTCTGATCACGGTGCGTTTTCCACTACTGACGAGATCGCTAGCAATGGGCATGTGGGGTCTCTCGTTTGTGATCTTCCCGCGTTTCGCTATAAGCTCGGAGACAACACGTTCGGAGTTGAGGACAACCCACGTCTGGGAGCCCATATGGAGCGTCGACATTTCGCCGTATGATCTTAAAGACTCAAGCTAGGGCAATTACACATTCAGAAAATTTTCATTATAAGCTCATAGTAGTTATACTCACCCATCCAGTCAAAGCACGAGGATCGCGTCGAGCTTGGAACATTTGTAATAAGTTTCCCACAATTGGTTGGCCTGGCGGCCCCGGTGGCATTCTCCATCGTTTTGAACGGGATAGGAATTTCGAGTCAACAGGCCTAAAGAACTCTATAAGAAGTAAAGAGATAATAGTACACACGAGAGCAAGCCCGTAATAGACGGGGTGGAAGCTTTCAATAGCATTCATAGTAACAGTAAATAGGGCATAGCTAGTATGTTGGCTTCATCTGCAATGATGATTTGCGCGAGGATCGCTATTAATGATAAAAGTATTGGCATCCTTTGGGAAACCCAGAATCACTACTGCCCACCGATCGAACCATTATCCGAGGACCTCTGTTCCCCCACACCAAGCCAACGCGTAGCTCCAAGAGGAAAGTAATAATGGAACCTCGTACATTCTGAGTAGGTACCTCGCCCTCACATGGTGATATTCGGTAAGCTGGTTAGTTGCATTCGCCCAAAAGGAATAGCTATGCTACGCTATACGACCAATGGATTCGGGTGGTCCAAACTGGCGGAAATATGCCGTTATCCAAGGTGGTATTATGCACTACAACCGTAAGCGCGGCGATCCTTCGATGGTCAACATGTTCCAACGGTATTATCAATCCAAGTACCGGCTCCATAGAGTTATGATATTTCCATCGGCCCCAGTGTACTGTATGAGACAAACGTGCGCCGGCTATCTTCTATTGGCTGCTCGATAAGATGCAGATTCCTAGCTCGCCATAGGTATGGAGCCAAGCTACGTCAAAGTCTCGGTGTTAAATTAGAGTCGGTACCGCTATTGTTTGCCTAGCTTCTAGTTGTATCTTCAATTTCGTATTAGGTATAACCTATAGACTATATAACACACCTTAGCTTCGCGAGGTCTTGCAGCGACTCTCGTACTCTCTGCTGCACTTCCCCCCGCTCACTCCCACGATATTAATCTTGGTCGAGACCTGAAATTCGCAGACATGGCTGTCACGTCCTCCAAGACTCCTCTTGTGTCTAAGAAGGCCGAGGAGAAACAACCTAACCTATTTGCCAACCTCCCACCTTACACGGACCCGACAACGGGCTTCTTGTCATGGCTCCCGCGCGCGTGGATCCCCTACGCCCAGCTTATGCGTCTGGACCGGCCCGCCGGCCTGTACGCGTTCTACTTCCCCTATCTAATCGGGCTCATGTACGCCGCCTGCATTGCCCCCACGGCTCCCAAGCCTCTTGACTTACTCCAGCTCGCGGCGATATTCCTGCCCATGAATATCCTCCTGCGCGGCGCCGCCTGCTCCTGGAACGATACCGTCGACCAGGATTTCGACCGGCAAGTCGAGCGGTGCCGCCACCGTCCGGTAGCGCGGGGCGCGGTCTCGACGACCGCCGCGCACATCTTCACGTTCTCGCTGGTCGCGGCCATATACCCGAT
This sequence comes from Entonaema liquescens, assembly GCA_902805475.1. Taxonomy (NCBI): domain Eukaryota; kingdom Fungi; phylum Ascomycota; class Sordariomycetes; order Xylariales; family Xylariaceae; genus Entonaema; species Entonaema liquescens. The sequence continues at coordinate 403,712 of CADCSX010000025.1, read as the reverse complement.
CCTGGCGCTCTTCCCGGCGGGGTGTAAGCTGCACATGGGGATCAGCGTGGTGCTGTTCTTCGTGTACGCGCTGATGAAGCGCGTCACGTACTACCCGCAGGTGTTCCTCGGGTTCCCATTCGCCTGGGCGATACTGTTCTGCGCAGCAGCGCTCAACGTCGACCCGTTCGGCGCGACTGCCGCCCTGCCGACCGCCGCCCTGTTCGCGGCGAATATCCTCTGGACGATTATCTACGATACCATCTACGCGCACCAGGACGTCAAGGACGACGAGAAGGCCGGCGTGAAGAGCATGGCGTTGCGCTTCCGCAACAACACGAAGCTCCTCTCGACGGCCCTCGCTGCCGCTATGGTCGCGCTCCTCGCGCTGTGCGGCGTGGGGACGGGGAGCGGCGCGCCGTATTTTGTTGGGACGGTGGGTGGCGTGGCGGCTGCTATGACGTGGTATATTTACAGCGTAGACCTAGGAAGCCCGCATAGTTGCGGAGCTTGGTTCCACGACCAGTTCTGGATTGTGGGTGGTGCTCTGATGGCTGGGTTTACGGCTGAGTATTTTTGCCGTGTGGCCGCTGAGTAGAGTCGATAGGATTAGTTGTGGGAAGGCATACCCATGGTGAACATGTAGGACTGCTGAGATGAGCGTAGTCAGATACATTATGGCAGACCCCCTGTAATGTATATAGGGATGACGAACAGTTTCTTATATGATAAATGATTCAGCCCTTAGTGTCTGCGCGTTTAGCTATTATCTACCGCACCATTGTTGCCAATAGTAAATACTGCGTAGGTGCCTAGCAAACATCAAGAACTAGAGAGAATATATGCAAATTATATTCCACTCCAAATACCTAACGACCTGCAGCTCACCGGCCTGTATGTCGGTATTGTTATTCGGGGTAGATCGGCTCTGCAGGTAAGTGCATAGGCCTAGAGCAGAATCTGTATGACAATATATAGGTACTAACGATATTAACTCATATGTCAAACTTAGCATTGGGATTAAGTGACTGGATTTTCAAATAGCTGACTAGAAGTTCAAGGGGTAATTCCTGAACTTGTACCAATGTGAATAATCCCCTTAGCTGGACGACTGATAGGCAGTCCTTCTGACAATACTAGTTTTTTTCACGTAAAGTATCTAACTGCATGTTCAGTAATAGGGAAAGAAAGTAATATCTCGATTTTACACATGGTTCTAAAAGTCCGTAGAAAGGGGGCGGGGTTTCTTTAAGCGAATAGCATATAGCTGTAATAACCAACTCGTGAATATACTGTGGAATCCCTCTAGCTTTTCCACTTAACAACATAAAATATATTGTAATGTGATATGTGATGACATACCTACATTAATCTGTTTCTATTGTCCTGAAGCCGCCACCGCGGCCTGTGTCTTCCTGTAGTTGATCTTTTAAGCTGGCAACTTCTTCCTCCATCATCTTCGCGTTCACCTCGACCTTAGCTTTTTCAAAATCGATAATAGTGGCGACCCCGTTTGAACCGATAATGAAATTATAGCGATTACAATCCCCATGGAAAATGCCCAGGCTATGAAGACTCCGTAGGGAGGTTTCACAAGTCTCTAAATCATCCCGGCTAGCAATTCGACCATCTACCTTTTCCAGGAGAAGCCCAATTACCCTGCCCGACTCGTGAATATGGCCAAGGAAGGTTGGTGCGATATTTAAAGGTTGCAGGAGCCGGTAAACCTGGGTCTCTGCCTCGATATACTGGATTTCCCACGGAAACCGAGCCATTTTGGCAATCATGCTTCGCTGTTTGGGATGTCCTAGTTTACCAGGGCTCTCCACTGCGTCTTTTTTCAATATGCACTCTTGAGTTAGCATACTGAGCTGTTGGGTTCTTTCAAGGTCGAGGAAGTTGATCATATCTGAGTGCCAGATTGTCTTTACACCCGGTAGCTGAGTCTGGGATAATGTCGTCTCCAATTCGCCAGATACCGCATTGCGAGAGATATACGCCTGGTTCCAACTATCTTTATGATACAAAGATAAGGGGAGAGTATTTTCAAAATTTAGCGGCATGTCCATTAATGAATCAGCATCGAGAGCCCCAGCTTGGATGGTAATATATTTGACCTTGGTTCCGGTCAGGATGCGGTAGTAGCAATCATCCCTTCCAGCTGTAGAGAAGTCCATAGAAAGCATACGACAAGACTCCATTGTATTAGAACAGGAGTCGACTCGCAAGTATTGGCGGGATAGAAAATAACATACGAAAGACGGTTTGCGAATCAAGGCCTGGATGATATTAACCATAAACAGGTGCCCAACATTTTGAGACATCGAGCTATACGCCGGAATTAGCCGCCATACTATTGGATGGGCGCCCTTGATAACTTTACTATCCCCTTGCTTCAACTGCGTGTGATAATTATTAGTTAGAAATCTCATTGTTGTTAACTGGCCCGACCGTTTGGTTTCCGCTCGGGGTAATCAACTTGGAAAACCAATGTGAGAACTGTAACTAAGCCTCTCAACTTTGAAGCGCTTAGCATATATATATATGCTGGCTAATGAATAAACTCCACCCAGTAGGAGCGAAAATCTTATACAAGGTTGTCACTGTGACTGGCTAGGGATAACCGTGCATACCAATGCCGATATATCACAAGGGCAGATAGATTGATGGTGAAAGTGACTCGCTTCATCCTGGCTACAGATGGGCTACAAACTATTTAGATATTTCCGATAAAGTAGGGGCGGTATGTCTGAGGGTCGCTATAAGAAGTCGCTCTGTTCCATATTTTGAAATTGAGTACAACGTCCAAGTGATCCGTTTATAGCTATATCAGGCAGTATTTAGGTACGAGTTGTTGAATGCACACCAACCTATAGATGGGAGCTAACTTGCAAAGTATATGGATAGTTAGCCAGAAGACGTCGATTACTAAACCGCATACGTTTCAAAACAAAGAGTCTCGTTGACTGAGGTTTGTATAGCTAACAGTTCATTTGCGTATTTCTATTGTACTAATATCAGTATCGATGAGAGTATAGTTCGGCATGTGTACCTGGAAAATGATCGAATACACGTGCGCTTGTGTTAAGCAAATGGAGTTTATACAATGTGAGACCGCAAAGGCCACGGGTCAAAACATCAAGTACAAGCCGATCAGGAAGGAGGTGGTCAGGATGTCAACCAACTATTGCGCCGGCCATCTGGTTTATCCAACTGCTGCAAGAAGGTACTTCTCAGATCCAGAGCCATGAAATCAAACACGCAGACTGTTGTTGATGCTCCTTAGAGGGCATCATAATTGCCTATAAGAATAGTGATAGGTGTGGGACCTATATATCAACCTGATCTATCATAGCTGAGAAGATATAAAAGAATTTATAAGTCACACCCCCGTATAGCTATTAAATGTTTTATGTGACAACTTCATTAATAGGGTGTTTACCAATATGTTGAGTTTCGCGTTTCATTATCTGGGGAGCCCGTCGGGACCGTGTTTATTCACATAGCCGCAGCGGCGTGTGAACTCGGGCTCCTCAACGGGCTTCGTTCCATACTGGCTCTCAGCCCACATATTTTGCGCTTCTACACAATGTGTGAAGTGAGCCAAGAAGCCCGTTGTTGAGAATACTCGATCACGATCATCGCAGCCTCTACGCAGAGCCTCAACACGAATCTGACATCCTTTACAACTGACGCCGCACTAGATCTTCGCACTATCCGGGTCATACCATGGAAGTACTGTAGACGCCATGAAACGTTGGCTTTCCTGTTCACTACGTCTTGCTAAGGCCTCGGTCGAGTCTTGACGGAGGACGCCGAGGGACGTCAATCTTGCGATAGCTTGCTTCTCAGCGACCAAAATGTTTGGCCGTCTGACCTGTTTTTCCCACATTGAATAGAGGCCAGGGACTGGCCGTAGGGTTAGCTTCAAGAGTCGGTATAGCCGGCTTGTGGATATCTTTGCAAGCTTGGCCAAAGTAGATGTACAAATGACACGAAGTTCCGGTGAAGTTTGAATACAGGCAAAACAGCAACGCATGACCGTGAATAGAAAGACAAAACCACCAAACTCCCCACATAGCATACAACCAGAAGTGATAAGGGTGTAATGCAGGTCTATGATGGTGAAATTATGGGCAAGGCGAGTGCGTAGTAGGCTCCGTAGACTTTCCAATCCATGTTTCACAACCAGCTGGTATTCCCGCAGATCAGCTGATAGAACACGGGCACAACGATTGACCTGACGGAATCGGAAGTAGAAAAGAAGATCAAGATGGCGAAGGACCATCAATATCAGCTCTGGGGGGAAACGATCCAAGATGCCTATTCCTGATGCTGGTGGGACTTTAAAGTCTGTTCGGAGTAATTCTTGAACTGCTTGCATTTCATGCGGACGGGACCGGACTAGGACAAGTTCGAAGTCTTCTCGATGATATGAACAAACGCGGAGAATAGCGTCTGAATATGTGACTATGTCTGATTCCATGTTCAGATGCCTTGTCGTAGGCCGAATATTGGTCTTAGCAAACTTTATACCATACCATACCATATAAGTAAGGCAAACCAGATAGATATAGATCTAATGAGGATTCAAGGCTGGGATACGGCTAAACTAGAGTAGAGGTAAGGAACGATAAGGCTGTAAAAGCGGTCAACCGCACTGACTAACATGGCACTTGAACTCGGCAACGCACCGGAATATCCCCCTTACTTCTGGAGAGTATGTCTTATGCAGGGGATATAGGGGGGGAGGGGAATAGAAAAGGGCTCACCGAGCTCAAACATGTGGGGAATTATCCTTTAAAGCTTACCTAAAGGCCAGATTCGCACATTGAGAAGCATAGTACAATATAACCTCCTAAAAGCCAAATATTTCAAGACGGATAGATAATTCGGCATATAGGAGGTAGCAAAAGGGGTAATACAGAGAAGAAATTCAACAAGTTTAGCCAGATTTCAACCATCTTCTCTCCTTCTAGGTCTAAACCTGTCATGGACATGCTTCCATTACACTATAAGGCATTATTGGCCCTTGTGCACCACGCATATTAGGTTCCACTATATACCTTGGATGGAAGCCATAATAGGGGAGTGGTTGGACGGTCATAGAGTTTCAGTTCAGGTTAAGCCCTTAGCCTTGGATTTTAAGCAGTTAGAAGAGTGACTGGACGTATAGACTTAATCAAGCCTCAGTGTACAGTAGTTGGTTTAGATAGCGACGAGACACCGCTCAACGACTCTTTACACCCATGATAATTCCATTATTGCCGGGCAAGCCATACTTTGTTGAAGTCACTTTATTATGTAGCTCGGAATTACACGTTATATCCGGTAATGTGAGGAGTCAGCTTAGTCGGAAGGGGGATGTGGCCTCTATCATGCTGCATTATATACGAATTATACCTCTCAGCTAAAAACAATGGCCGCGTTATAAGTGTAACACAGCCGGTATTGTATATAGAGTCTTAGCAGAGACACTGGCAATCGTGCGCCGATAGGTATATAGTAAATTCTGGTCGTTTGAACTACTTAGTTCTATTCAGAGCAGCGAAACTCATCATATCTAAGAACAAGATGAAAAGCAGTAAGTCACGTCAAGAAGCCTGGTAGTTATTCTTGATAATATCTAGGCTCTCTCTCTTTCTTCATTAGTATCGTTTGGCTGAGGGATGAAGAAGGAAGTTTAGGAGGAACTATAAATTACTATAACTAACGACGTTAACAACGTAGACCATTAGTAGGGTTGGGGATTTAGTCTAGATGACATTGAAGTTAAATTGTGAAATGAGGCTAATATTTACAGCGTCGTATTTGTCGCCAACGGATTTAACGGCGATGCTTAAACAGACCGCGCTCAATAATTACCCCGAACACCAAATAGAGCTATGTAATCGATGTAATATCAATCTATCGGGATGCATATCCATTTGATACATTGTTTTGGTACCGTACCTAGGTACACATGATCGAATTTGAGAGCTCGAAAGAGTGGTGACGCCATGGGTTAAATCTTCCGATATACGGGTTTCCATGCATTGGCTATCAATACGGTTAGAAGATTAGGCTGCGCCAATCTAGACCATTTTCCCGGTTAAAGGGTATGGTCTTTTTTAGTGTTTCGAATGAGGCGCAACGTCGTAGCATCTGATCTACGGACGTTATAATACAGTTTGTCCTAATGAGGAAACATCTTTCGTCGTGAATGTTTGTAGGTGTCGAGCTGTAACCGCGAATGGTCTGTACCCCACCTCTTCGTTCCATCGTAGACGCGAGCTTCGACTTCGTCGTTCGATCTCGTGGCAGCAGACCTGGTCTAAAGAGTCCGAATAGCGTCTGTTCATGGCCTCGCGCGTGACACAAAGATGCGAAGAGCGAACGGTGGAAGAGCCAGGTAGCACTTCATTGGACATTGGATGTTAATCTTATTTCGTACAGATCGCGGCGAACTCCACTTCGGTTTTCGTGCGGATCGCGGTCGTGATTTGTGGGCTGGGATAGAGGAGCCGGATGTAACTCTGATCAGCGGGAGACCCCACGACCACAGGTATGGAAGCAACCAACTACAGAAAGCAATTCAGATAATGGAAATGGCATATGGCGGAGTCGGATGAATATATAACGGGGATATCTTGACGAAATGGACTTTGCTGTTAACTCCGTATAAGACCACAGACAACCACTTGCTCACTCTCTTGACTTATAAGCTGCTTGGGGATTCGATTCTGGAAATTCGTTAGATACCGTGCCTACAATTAAGCTTTTAGACTTTAAAATCAATAGGAAACTTACTTCTACCTAATATAGAAACAATGGCAGGAAACAGCCAACAGGCAGATCTACCAATCCTCATTATTGGCGGTGGTAAGAGAACTCACCTTGTCTCAGCAAAATGATCTCCAGAAAATTGTTCAAATACTGATCTGTGGTCCACTAGGTTGTAATGGACTACTTTTGTCTCATGCCCTTCACACGGTAAATTCTTTTCTTGCTCTAAAATCTGCTTTCCTGACTAATAGATAAGTAGAAAGGTATCCGGAACATAGTCTTCGAGAGAGACGAAGCACTTATTCCACGAAGGGTATGTATAGAAATATATTGTATTAATAGCTCGACCCTACTTAGGTGTCTAATTGCTGTGGTATTCTTTATGGTAACTAATTCTTAATAGTTAGTGTTAATCTCATGCGAGGTTCCCCCTTTGAGGAAGAGTAGAGTTATGAGTGAGCTAACCTGACGTGCCCTGACACAACAGTGGACGAGACTGGGGCATTGGTCTGCACTGGGCCACGGTGCTCCTCGAATCTCTTCTAGGAGAAGAAAAATGGCGTGACGTAAGCCAGGCAATGGTTGACCCCTATGCGAAACCCCCGTCGGTCGAGAATGTACCCATATTCAATGGTAAAACCGGCGAGCTCCTGGCGGAGAAGCCTGTGGAAAATTTACAACGTGTCCTGCGATCGCGCCTACGCGCCTTCGCTGCTGAAGGGCTCTCGGACCTCCGATTGGGCAAGAAACTCGAGCGCATCTCGTATGCGAACGACGGCAAGAGCGTCACAGCGCACTTCGCGGACGGGACCTCGGAGACGGGCCGTCTACTCATCGGCGCTGATGGGAGTCAGAGTCGCGTTCGCAGAGAACTAGTCGGGGCTGAGCGCGCCGCAGTCAAGCGACTGCCTCTGGTAGCAACATTTATTACCGCATCGTTTCCGGCCGACTATGCCGTCGACCTATGGAAGATCGCCGGCACGGCCCTTGTCAGTATCTGGCCTCACCCGGACAACATGTGCGGCGCACTAACGTTAATGGACGGGATCGACAAAGACCACCCCGAGAACTGGCGTTACACTTTCTACGTCGCATGGGTGTGTAGCGTCGAGGAGCAGGCCGCCGAAGTGGCGGCGGGGATGAGCGTTCGCGATCGGCTGCGCCAGGCCAAGGAGAAGAGCAAGGCGTTTTCGAACCCCATACGTAGGTGTTTTGAGTTGCTGCCTGATGACCATGAGGAGGTTTATTGGTTTGGTCTGTCGAATTGGGACCCGAGCTTGCCGGAGCACAAGTGGGATAACCACGGGGGTCTCGTTACGCTGGTGGGTGATGCTGCGCACCCCATGACATATCGTAAGTCGGACTCTTATCCCCTTTCCATGTCATGACCATGTCAACTTCTATAGAGACGTTGTTATGGATATCGTTGAAGACAGTTGCTGAGTACTAACGTAATGTGTTTCACTCAGATCGTGGACAAGGGCTGAGTCACGGTCTCATTGATCTCTCTAACCTCGTCAAGTTATTGGCCAACCCAGAAGGGAGGTCGCAGGCCGAACTGATCGATGCCTATGAGAACGAGATGCGCCCCCGGGCTGGTGAAGAGGTCCAGTTAAGTGAGATGAACTCAATTATGTTGCATGACGGGCCCAGAGCTACCGAAAGCCCAATATTGAAGAGGGGACTAAGCTACGGGAGCGGTAATACGGAGAAACCGCATAGCGCCGTGGAGGTGAGCATGGGTTGATTTTCGATCGCTACCTTAGATACCTGTTGTAATATTGTTAAACGATTTAAATAAAGTGAAAGTTATATAGGAAGGGTTACCCGTCCCTCGTAATTATCATATTCGTTTTGTAGTCCTGGTATAAAACAATGAAATTTGAAATAAGACGGAGGGTTAGACCACTTAAAACTGATTAAACATCGAATTGGCATAAAAGTAGTGAGCTAACTAAGATCTAAATCAGTCCGTCACTAAAATCAAATACCTAGGGCAGTACCTATAGCAGGGGGTATCAATATCCGATTTCCTAAGCCCCTGAACGCCGACCTCTATTACAAAACCCCCTATACATTAGAAGAGCTCTTTTTCTTCCCTTTCTTTCTACCACTTTTACCACCTTCGACGTTCTATGCAGAAGTTGGGGTAGTACCGGCTTTGCTCTTCTTTCGCCTGGATTTGGATGGCATTCCTGTAGGGGTTTTTGGTGTCTTATCGCCTTTCGTATCCTTCTTGTCCGACTGAGTGATTGTAGAGCTCTTGAAAGACGTGTCGAGATTTGGTAAGGCTAATGTCTGAAGTTTATCTTTGCGACCCGTAGATGTGAGATGGAATTCGCCGGGTTTTCCAGTGATAGGGTTCTCATCCATATAGTCCCCGCCGTACTGCATATGTATCATGAATGAATGCTCAGCTAAACGAGAGTCTACAGCTGACTGAGTCACTTTCTTGGATTCTGGGGCCGCCTTGTTCCCTTGCGCCTCGGGCATTGGAGTCGCTCCTTTCGACTCTAGCGCATGTGCTCTATTGTTTGTAGCACTCGGTGCTGTCTTGTATATATGTCCGAGAGCTGGCGACCAGGTGCGTGCGTCGTCTGCAGCTGCGAAACATTTGCTCAACGCGGATGAGATCGTAACCTATAAAATAAAGATTAGAGTTGAATATTCGTGGGCGAGTAAAGGACAAGTACCATCCGGAAACTCAAGATATCCGCGAGTGTGGGCGCCATATAGACATTTTCTCCGATGACATAATACGCGGCATGAACGGTGACCTCGTCCTCGGGATCCCGCTTCCGACGCGTCTGCTTGTGGATGACCCAGACGCCAGTTCCCATGCCGGGACCCGATTCGGCGGGTTCCTGGGCGACTATATACTCCAATCCTGACATTTGTTTGAGGCGGCCCTCGAATTGCTCACGGGTAGAGATTATGAATTTCATGCTCTCATTGAATGTGGCTTGGGTAAAGAGTACGGCATTGTTGGAAGTGCGATCGAAGAAGGGTGACTCGGCGAAGTAGAAGAGTATGTTATTGGAATGTAAACCTCCCAGGCTCTGGGCGTAGTTTGGATGTCGCCATTGGATTTCGTCTAATGGCTCGTTACTTGTTGCCATCTTTTTAGATTTCCTGTTGCGCGGGTGTTAACCAGAATATGGGAAGTAATAGGAAGCTTGAAAGATGAAGGTCGAGTTGCTTTGTAACTTTTAGGTCCGAGGTGTGGAGAGAAAGATAATGGAAATACATAATGGGTTGCGGGAAGCTTTATCGATATTGTGTTAAGGAGAGGTACATACCACCTTAGCAGCTGAAAGTGGGGCTACTAATGTAGGGCGTATTTTAGCGTCTACTTCAGGTACCTTCACCTATCCTTGATTTATAGCTTTCTTCAACTTCTATCTATCTGAACTACCCATCTCTGCCTAAGTTTGTCGCCAATCATACATTCACGCCGCATTATAAAATTCACAGAGAAAACTAGCCTTCAATTAACTAAATTGTATCATTGGCTAATTAATCGTTATGGATCTTGTCTCGAGCATCCGCAAGACAGGCTCACGCGGCGGGGTTAACTTCAATTGGGAGGATGTCGCCACTTCGACTCACCGCGAAAACTACCTCGGCCACAGTCTGAAAGCCCCAGTCGGCCGTTGGGCCAAAGGCAGAGATCTTACTTGGTACGCGAAGGGTGATACGTCGACAAGCACAGAGACAGAACAGGAAAAAGAGGCTCGAGAACGAAAAGAAGAACTCAAACGAATTAAAGAAGCAGAAGAAGACGCTCTAGCTCGTGCGCTAGGATTACCTGTTGCTCCCCGAAATGTTACGGGTGCTAATGCTGTAGATGTGAGTGAAGGAAGAGGTGTTGTGGATACTGGCGACTCTGCTCCGACCCCGCGAGATACCAAACAAATACCCAACGATGCCCAGCAAACGTTCACGAAGCAACGCGACTCAGGACGCCACCACCGGAGAAGACACAGGAGTAGAAGCCGTAGCCGAGATAGACATCGGGATAGATCACCAAGGAGAAGAGACGGTCATCATAGCCATCGACCGAGAGACGAAAAAGACGATAAGCATGGCCACCATCGGAGGCAAAGAAGTTATAGTCCCGAACGGAATGACCACAGACATAGAAGACCACACCGACGAGAACATAGTCGATCACGGAGTCCAGAGAGAAATGAACGGAGGAGGGATGGAAAAGAAAGCTTTAGACCCAGATCGAGAGATAGACGACCAAGGGGAAGTAGAAGCCCCCATCAACGTCGAAGGAGTTCTCCTGACGACCATCGTCGACGACCGTGAAACGAAGCCTACGAGCCATGATTCTACCCTGTATTACCTTACATAGCTGAGTATTTCAAGTTAATGGCTTATAATAGATATTAGTATTAAATATGTATTTTTGTTAAAGATCAATAAGGCTAGATAGATAGAAATATCTACGTAGTGTGTCCACGAGATACCGTGATAAGTTAAGTTAGTGAATATGGTAGCAAGTCTGGGCCTTTGGCATCATGCGCCGAAGCTGCAGGCAAGACCGAAGAGTTTAAGCACTGTAGGGATCTATCTAGGTACGTGCTTCGTACAAGTACATGTACCTTGCGTGTGCATGTACATGAACATGCGGAGTTAGGTGGAGTTTAAGAGATACACATCTGTAGGTACGTATGTACCTACCTTTTGTGAACCTATCAATCCCCTAGGTAATTATGGCTTATTGGGTGAGACGTGCATCATTCCCGGAAAGCTGAGACGAATCAAGAGGCTGTGAGCCCCTCGACTTCACGGTGTACATGAAGCATAAGTCTGCTGCCTTCTTCGTTCTTGCCTTCGCAGTCGCGCATTTGTTAGGTACTTATTCACTGTTATCAATGATTTATGGTCTATGCATTGTTTATTTTAGAACTTGCCTAAGAGCTAACGCCTTATCGCGGTTCCTCGCCGAAGTGGCAGTTATAACCTCAGCAATTGCCACCTACAGATTAGATGAATACTTAGATTCATTCTCTACAAAGAAAAACCACGCGCCTCTTGTTTACAAACACTTTTCTCAAGTCAATTAATAAATACTTTCTCTCCCCCCTCTGCGCCAGAGTACAAATAACAAACGCCTTCTCTACACTTATCATGTTTTACTGAACAACCATCTAACGTTACTCTACTAACTGTAACGATGGATTACGGGAGGCTCCGAGCCGCCGCCTTACAGGATGGCGAGGATGAGGAGGCCGTAACCGTTGATACTCGAGCTTTGATCGACAAAGTTCTAGCCAGATACTCGGGCGAGTGGACGACATTACGAGAACTTATTCAGAATGCCGCCGATGCCCAAGCTACTACCGTGAAGGTTAAATGGGAAACTCTACCCTCGACACAAGTCCCTTTACCACCTACTCCCGATCGCTCCGAGATCCTAAAGCACATAATAGCAAACCATACCCTCAAACGACTCGTCGTCCAAAACAACGGCCAGCCATTTACAAAGACCGACTGGGGAAGGTTGAAGAGGATTGCTGAGGGAAACCCCGACGAGACTAAGATTGGTGCTTTTGGTGTAGGGTTCTATAGCGTGTTCGCGGATTGTGAGGAACCCTTTGTCAGTTCAGGCCATGAGGCTATGGCCTTCTACTGGAAAGGGAACGCTCTCTTCACGAGGAAACTACAGGTGCCTGAGGATCAACGCAGTTCAGATACAGCCTTTGTTCTAGATTACCGAAATGCGACGACAACATTACCAAACTTACTGTCTGTCAGCCAGTTTCTAGCTACAAGCTTAACATTCGTAGCCCTCCAGAACATTGAGTTCTGGATTGATGACTACAAAATTCTCCATCTCCAAAAGAAAACTAGTCCTAGCGTCGAAGTTCCGCTGTCGAGAGATGTCGAAACCACGACCAAGGAACGTCTCATGAAAGTACAGAGTGTTGAACGTGCGAGCGCACAGATAGACGCCTCATTTATGGGTGCTATAGGGTGGAAACCCCAAGTGGCAGCGGCAGCCAAGAACGAGGCGTACGGGTTAGGAAGCTCAGAGATGCCGTCTTTACGAAGTTTCTTTTCTAGGCTAACCGCCAACACTGCTTCAACAAAAGCCAACAAGGCGGCAAAAGAGGAGAAACTCGCCCAAGAGGCTATATCTGAAGACATAACCTCAGTATCATCAAGCAGCATATTTCTTAGAGTGACTACTGCTGCGATCAAGACGTCCGTCACTGCTAGTTTCTCGGCAGAGTTGGAGAGGGCCACCAAAAGCCTCCGCCAAAGTTAGCCAAATTATCGGTATTAACATCCTCATATGACGAGACCCAAGCCTCACAAAGTTCTACAAGTTCCAAGGCTGTTTCTAAGGCCACAGATGTATTTGCGTCCGTGCTACCGAGCAAAAAAGGCGGACGGATCTTCATTGGGTTCCCAACTACCCAGACAACCGGTGCCGGCATCCATATATCAGCACCCTCTGTTATACCTACAGTAGAACGGGAGGCCATTGATTTAAATGCAAGATGGGTCAGGACATGGAACATAGAAATGCTGCGAGCCGCTGGTATCATGACTCGACTTGCCTTTTCGAATGAAATGGCCGAATTACAGACCAAATTAAAGCGGGCTGCGGAGACTTCGAACGCTGGTCTCACGTCTAAAGAGATCGACAAGTATATGCCCGAAGCGTTGCATACACTCAAGGCTTTCACGTTTGGCGACTCCACGCCCAGTGGGCACGTTTCGCAGATAATCGAGGAAGCATTCTGGACGTCATACAAAAATCCCTTTGTAGAAGTCTACAGCAGTCGAGGGGTTCTTCCTACGAATAAAGTTCGACTTGGTTTGGAAGAGCTGGCTAAGTTTGTCGATGGAATCCCGGTAGTTCCGCCTGAACTTGCCACCACCGGCTTCATTCAGAAGTTGATCGAATTCGGTTTGCTTTCTACTATAAATGCAGATGATATCCGGATAGAACTGTCAGGAAAACCACTTAATAAGGACCAACTTATCAGCTTTATAGAGTGGGCCGGTAAGAAAGCTTCTCAAGGCGAACTTGACCTGCCGAGTAGAGACAGACTTCTTGATGTTGCAGTAGGCCTCGTCGCTGAAGGGGCAGATGAGCAAGGCGGTATTATCGCCCTGGGAAATATAAAGAACTATATTAGCCCAAACAAGATACCAGCCGGCCTGCCGATACCACCAACTACACTACCGTACGATTTCACCAAGCACTGCAGTTCAACGCAGCTACAAGCCTTAGGCTGGGAATCCCTTGAGATTGTCCCTTGGCTTCGGTTCCTAATTGAAACTTGTTCAACAAGGCCAGATGAGCAGAATTTGACCAAGTCCCCCAAATTTTCGATACAAATCCTTACGGTTTTGTCTAAAAGCTGGGACAATCTTAGCCAAAGCTCTAAAGCAACTGTCACAACACTGCTACAAAACCATACAGTTATGCCCACTAAACTGGGTATGAAGAAGCCAACGGAGTCTTTCTTCCAGAGCGTGAAACTGTTCGACGATCTCCCGACTATTGAAGGATGTTCCTCACTAAAGGACAAATTTCTCACTGCTATCGGCGTCAGAAAAACTGTTGATCTGGATACGATCTTCACACGGTTGCTCAATCCTTCGGCAGAGACAGAGAATTCTGGACAAGCAAAATGGAGTCACGTCGAACTAATCAAATATTTGGCGTCCGTGCGGCAAGATATTCCGAATGATGATCTGAGGAAACTCAAGGAGTCACGCATATGCCCAGCAGAAGCAGGTCCCTCTGGTCTAGAGTCATCGAAAGCAAGCTCGCAGCTATACAAAGTCTCTGAGCTTTATGAGCCTAAGGGTCCCCTTCGGCCGCTTGGTCTCAAACTCATTCAATGGCCGGGTGGTAGCTTACGGCCTGGAAGCGCCGAAGGGAAGTTTTAACCGATCTTGGCTTGCGTCCATATCCGTCAGCCGCCGTACTTGTCGATATGATGGCCTCGCCTGATTCGAAACTAAGGGCCAATGCTATGAACTATTTTATCTCCTACCATCATAGCAATCATTATGTATCCTCCAATATTGGGGCATTGTCTAAAGCTTTCCTCCCGCTACAGGGTACTAAGCAGCTTGCGAGCCCGTCTCGATGCTTTACAAATGAGGCTGCTGCTATGTTAGGTTTTCACATCTTACGTAGTGATCTCCATCCTCACGCCCCTGTAAGTCCACATTATTTGCTCGTTTTTTTTTCTTCGTTTTTATAGGAGCATCTTACTAATTACATGCTAGAAATTCGGTGTAGTTACAGATCCACCCATTCACGAATGTGTCGAAAAACTACTAGCTAAACCTCCCCAAAGTCATCAGGATGCTGTCTCATTGTTTGGATATTTTGCTACTCGCCTAAATGAGCTCAGCAGTGCTGCAATCGTAAAACTCCGGGAAGCTCCGATTGTGCCTGTAGTGCGTAAGAAGGATTTAGTAGCCTCACCGATGACGACAGAGAAAAACGGCAAAGCAGCCAGCATTATCCACTTGAGTCCCCGTCAATGCTATCTGGGTAGCTCAGCGATGTATGGAGATATTTTCGACTTCGTCGACTTTGGCAGTTCCGCGAATGCGTTTCTATCCGCGTGTGGTTCGAAGACGGAGCCAACCAAGCTAGAAATTGCTCAGCTAGCAGCAGGTGAACCCGCCAGACTGCTTAGTGTCCTTCAAAGCTCGGAAAAGTACCTGAGCGTTTTGAGACTCTTAGCTGAAGACATGGGGACTCTCAAGAGAGACAAGGAACTTTGGAGGAAAATGAGGTCTTCTCCATTCCTCCTCGCATTTAAGGAGATTAGCGCACCCGCCAAAGAAAAAGCATCAGAAACTGAGGAAGACGAAGCTCCAATCAGGCAGTATCAACTTGCGATCCCAGCCAGCATTGTTATCTTGGACGATTACATCAGCTATCGTTTGTTCAAAGACCACTTAATCTGCGCGCCAGAGGAAGATGTGCTGGAAGCTTTCTACATTGCTCTTGGTTCTCAAACTCTCTCCACTATTGTTCAAGAGGATCTCAGAGTTGGACCGCAGAGTGAGAAACAAGAGGGTGCGCTATGGCTCAGAAAGCACGTACTCGAGCGTTCAAAAATCTTCATTCATGAATACGCCAGATACACGCGGGATGCAATTAAACATGACGCGAGATGGCTCGAGAAGAATTTGACTGTAGAGGCTGTACGGTCCGTCTCGCTTCGCCGAACACTTCGTGGCCAAAGTCAGTCGCATACTGAAAAGAGGTCAGCAGCAAGTTTGAAAGCTGCCCATGGCTGGATCCTTTATGTTGCGTCCGAATCTGCCCGCCCTGATATGTACCAAGTAGGGCAAGCAGTATGTCAGCTCATCCTAAATAGGCCAAGTCAACAAGCGTACTTTTTCTTCGAGCCGTTCCTGAAGCTCGATTTACTAGATCTGAGAGGTCGTGGATACAACGTTGACCGTATTCTCAGGGCTAAGGCTGCTGAAGCTAGGATTGCCGAAGAAGAAAGGCGTAAGGCCTTAGATGCTGAGCAGGCCAATATCAGGGAACGAGAAGAACAATTTAGGAGACAAAACCAAGCTGCTACTACAGCAGCCGCTGCAAGGGGCGGAAATAGGACGCCGCCGCCACGCATGCCTGGTGGATTTGGGTCTCCCGATGACAATGACGTACTCTCACCACCACCAGCGAATACACCCCAGCCACAAACTAGGAAAAGCAAAGGCTTCTTCTCGAACTTCTCCAAACGACTCGGGTTCGATACTTCCAGTGAGGCGGAGGATAACCTAAGAAACTTTTTAGACTCGGACCCCGAGCCAACCAAATTGCCGCCAGCTGAGCCTTCATCAGGTTCGAAGTCTGGCAAGAAAGACGATGGCAAAGTCACAAATCCTGCCATAGTCCAGCAGAATCTTCTTAACGCCATCAGGTCTACGAGAGCCCATGACTCCTCTCAAGTTTATTCACCACCGACAACTCGAGAGGTCAAGGAGCAAGCCACTTATTGCGATGACACTATAGGAAAGGATCTCAGCTTTGTGGCGGAAGCATCAAACGGAATGCGCGTATTTGTATCTCGCACGATACCGAATCTTGACCCTGCTCAGTTCCTCTCGACCAATCACGGGTCCATCAACTCGTTTGCGGCAATACTATCCGAAGTGGGCGACGTTTACTCGATCAACCGTTCCTCGCTGCACATTTTCTACGACCAGGAAGGAGGTACGATTGCTTTTAACCGTGATGGTAGTATCTTCTGCAATCTACGCTTCTTTATACAACTACACGCCGAAAATGTTACAGGGGAAGGCAAAGCTGCAGCCGCCGTTTGGTGGTGGGTTGTCCTCGCTCATGAATTGGCCCACAACCTTGTTCAGTTGCATAACGCAGACCACAGTTACTACACGTAAGTAGATCTCATCTATATAAACAGTATTGAGTATATGCTAACAGCAAATAGTGAGTCCTTCATCCAACAATATTTCCCCAAGATGATGTACAAGACAACTCAAATAGCGAGAGCTGCATCAGCACCCGCCCCCACCCAGCGGCCGCTTCCCACCATTCCCGGGCCTTCAACGGCGCCGCCCCCATACCGAGAGCACTAAGAAATAGAACTTCTAGACACAGGATAGACGCTGTTTCCCGCATGATCAGAAGATATTATGTTCTATCCCAGAAAAACGAAAATCTGCATATCGGAAGCATAAACCAAGTTAGATAGCATGACGGTTCTGGCTGGCATTTTCCCAAGGCGTTAGGGAGCAAACCTGTTTCTCGCAACATAGACGAACCATGAGTATCACGCCTGAGATGAGACCTTTGCATTCACTGTATAGTAGATGAGCCCCGTCACGATTGATTACTTTGCTATAGATCGCCGCTGTGCGAAATTAATGCGTGTGCGTTACGAATGATTGTACTGGCTTGATGTATGCCGTTTGTGAATTAGTGATAGATGATCCTGTTGCCGTCTGGCTATTTGCTACCCCGAGTGCTATCTTGCATTTGGCATGATGAAGTAATTATTACCGTGTTTAGTAAATTAGAGTAATACGCATATCAATCCAGTTGACTGATCACTCAAAGCTCACGGAATGCAAAAAAAAAAATTTTCAAAAGCATACCTAATATGCCCAACACAAAATTCATAGAAATTATATTTTATTCCCATATACATCATGAACCAAGATGCTTGTCTTCTATCCACGGATATAACTACTCACAACCTTCATCTATTCTAATTTTCACACCGTAATCCGACCTCACTCCGTAATCCACCCCTTCCCAAGAACCTTCCTCTGCGCAATTTTCCTAACCGGCAACGGCCAGCCCATACCACCACCCCCTTCAGCCCTTAAATACGGCACGACCCAACACTCCCTCGTATTATCCGTCTTGGGGACCTCCTTAATCGGCTTCCCGTACGACAGCAACGGAGTGCCCTTCGCCAACGCGGCCAGCTGCGCGCCCGTGACATCCGTCAGCGCGAGCATCCTCGTCTTGGGGATCTTATGGCCGGATGGGTCGGTTGCGGCGGCGCGCTGGAGGTTCGAGTACACGATGTACTCGGGACACTCCTGGGGGCTGCGGTGCGCGAGCGAGGACGACGGGTGGATGTACACGAGGCTGGCTAGCGGGTCGCGGGGGTCCGCGTCGATGGGCTTAAGGGGTACGTATGGCACGTCGATAGCGCGGCGGGGCTTGCGGAAGACTTCGGGCGGGGAGGGGGCGAGGTCTGCACGGATGGCCACCTGGTCGATGAACCCAGCAGCCACCATCTGCTTCAGGGCCGTGATTTGCTTGGGGCTAGGCCGGTCCAACTTTTCCTTGAAGGTTAGGTTAGTAAATGCCGGGATGTCTTTCTGCAATAAGCTTGTAATTTGCCGGCGGAGCTTCTGAGCTTCCTGGAGCGCTTTGAACCGCACAAAGTGGTTCTCGCACCAGTATTCCGTCGGGTCGTGTGCGAATTCCCCGACAACTTGGAGGAGCTTGATGGCGTCCGAGCTATCGTCTAGCGAGCAGAAGTTTCGATGAACTTCGTTATACTTACGTCGCGCTTGGGTTTGCTGGTTCTCTGCGGCTACGTCTTGGTTGGTGCGGAAGTCGTGCTCGTGGTCTGCTGCTAGAGCCGGTATTGCTTGGCTCTCTGGGATAAATATCTCTGCGACAGATAACCCTGCGACAAGTGCCACAGTATACGATAAGCAGTCGTGAAGGTGTCCAATGAGAAGAATTCGGGCAAACCGAGGTGGCAGAGGGAATTTCGCCATGGTTTGGCCAATTTGAGTTGCCTGACCAGATTCGGTGATTGCTGATAGGTACTGAAGTAACTTTTCTGCTTTGGCGAGACTTTGCCGTTCTGGTGGTGTAGGAAAGGGAAGTTGACTACGTGTTGTAGCCGCATTGCTTTGAGCTGCAACACTACACCCTCAATAGGCATCCTCAGCAATTCGGGGTCTGCGAACTTGGGGAAGTCTCGCTCATACACGGCAGAAGAATATAGTCGATAGCAGTGACCTGGTCCAGTTCGTCCAGCACGTCCAGCTCGCTGGTTTGCGCTGGCCTTGCTGATCCAACCGATCTCGTAACTTTGTACTCCAGTTTCTTTATTATATTTTCGCTCTTTGGACCGCCCCGAATCAAACACATAGCGGACGCCGGGTATCGTCAAACTTGTCTCAGCGACATTAGTCGCGAGAATAATTGCACGCGAGCCCTCGGGCGGATCGTCAAACACCCGCATTTGTTCCCTCGTGGGTAAAAGTGAATATAAGGGCAAAACATGCATCTTCAGAGGTCCTGAGCCAACTTCGTCTGAAATATTAAACTCAGCATCATCCTCGGCATCCTCTTCTTCCTCGCCAATGAATGGCAAATCATAATCATCATTCGCAACTTCATTGGTCTCCCCGAAATCAATATCCTCAACTTCTAAGGGGGCATCGTTGGCGGATATTCGAACCTTCGGATATACAGTAGGATTCATGGCACCGGTCGCAAGCTTAAGCTTCTTGCTCAGCCTTTGTATTTCGTCGTGCCCGGTAAGAAAGACAAGAAAGCTACCTGGTGGAAGCTTGCGGTGTCCTCTCATAATCTTCTTGAAAGCTTCGTCAACGTAATCATGACGGGTCTGCCTAGCAAAGTGCATAGTAACCGCGTGTTGCCGACCCTCGACATCAAGAACTGGAGGTGGTGTTGGGAATAACGTTTTGTTCTTGATAAAGTCATCGACCCGTAAGGTAGCAGACATGATAATTAACTTCAGAGGAGCTAACTTTGGGTTTTCGCTGGACATTTCCTCTCGTAATTTGACAACTCGGCTAAGCATCCCAACGAGAATATCCGTGTTTACGCTCCTCTCGTGAGCTTCATCAATAACAATGGCCGAGTATTTCCGAAGAGAAATATCGTTGGCGACCTCACGAAGAAGCACACCATCCGTCATAAATTTAACGGACGTCTTATCGTCAACTGTGCCCTCGAATCGAATCTGGTATGCAACAGCGTCTGATCGATCGCCAAGTTCTTGCCCAACCCTCTTCGACATACTAACCGCAGCAACCTTTCGCGGCTGTGTTACTCCAATCATACCTGGGGTAGGTGAATTAGGCGAGCCATACCCAGCTTCGAACAGAAACTGTGGCACTTGTGTTGTCTTTCCTGATCCAGTTGCGCCACAAATCACTACCACGTTATTATTGTGAATGGCTTCCATAATCTTCTGCTCCTCGGCTACAACCGGTAGCTTAAGTCGTGCTTCTTGTATTTCAGGTGTTCTCTGGACTGAAACACTATACGCTTTCCTCCCGCTATCCTTTGTCGGAAGTAATTCCAAGGGTAATGGGTCCTGCTCCAGTGGCCGTGGCTTGAAGTCTTTGGGAACCGTAATATTTAAAACTGCGTTATTATTGTCAATAGGCTCATACCCAAGCGCTGCATTACGTTGTTCATGAGCCCAGGATTTGAAAGCTGAAGATCTCTCCTTCTTCGTGGCATCATCTTCCTCCCCTCAGACGATTCGTTATCGGAACTCGACTCTTGATCCATGGATTCTCCTTCATCTGACTCATCCTCTGAGGGATCCTGGGACTCAGCTGATTCGTGAGCAGATGCGTCGGAGCTAAAGCCATTCCATTCATCGTCACTAGTTTCATCCTCGTCCATGTTTTCTTCCTTAGTCTCGGGTGATATTTCAGGCAGTATAATTTGCGGTTTCGTATTCACTTTCGACCTTACGCCACCACGCTTCTGTCTCTTTTGTATGACTGGTCGCCCCTCATCATCTAATTCCAGAGGGCGTTTCAGTCCAGACCCCACAGCCACCACTGGCTTTTGTGGTGATGTAATTCCAGCATCGCTGGTAGTGGTAGTAGTACCATTAGCTGTCGGCGTAGTATTTTGAAAAAACTCGTTTCTTTGGCCTTGAGAACGACTAGTTTTCAAATGCTCTTCGAAATCGTCATCCGATTCCCCAACTGTAGAAGCATCCTTAGTTTCGAAGAGGATATCATCATCGTCCTGACCAACACCTGCTCTTCGTTCTCTTAAAGCGCGACTAAGTGCCTGGCGCTTCGTTTCTTTCCCCTGACCAAGACTCCGACTACTTGAGAATAAACTTGTATCAATCTTATTCTTAGCTAATTCAGCTAGAAGAACTCGATTCTCGTCCTTTTTGAGTTTATTATCGATATATTTCTCAAGGCGCTTGGCCTTTTTACCGCTGACCTTAACTTCACCCTTCAGCTCATCTCTCAGCTTAGCTCTCTTGGCTTCACGGTCTGCTTTCTGAGCGTCTGGAAGAATCTCTAACGCATTGCTATCCGTCTGTGAAGGTACGTCCCCACCATCTTGGATGCCATTCTGTTGCGCTTTCTCACGAGCAAGGACTTTGTGTTTCCTCTGGCGTGGTACAAATTTTGGCATTTTTACTGTTGTCGATTGATGAAAAACGAGTAATGGTCTTGGGAGAGAAACAAGATGGAAATTTTGACCGCCTTGGCAGAATTTGTTCTCGGGATTAAATCAGGTTAGCGCAGGGATCTCCCGGGTCCACTTTATAAGGTGTAGCATAGTACAGTAAAACCTTGCCATAACGAATCGCAAAAAACAAAGGGTCTAATTCGTTATCGAGTGAATTCGCTACATAGTAGAAAAGTGACATATAGATGTACTTCCCAAAAGGGTAAAGCGCCTACCCAAACTCGTACGTCTTAACCAAATTTACGAATTTTTTCCCGAAAATCCCGAAAATAGTAACTTACTAAGCCAAAAAGGGTATAGCACCTCTTTTTACATAACGAAATTAATAGTGACTAATCTAAAAACTTAACGAATTCGTTATACAAAAAAATTCGTTAATTTACATATAAAATTTGGTAAAACGGGGATTCAATTCGTTATATAGTGAATTCGCTATATACCTGATTCGCTATGGCAAGGTTTTACTGTATATACTATAGGCCCCCGTTCTAGCGCAAGGACACCGTCAGTGTGCTACTGTAGAGGTAAGAGGTAAGCTACAATTATAATAGTCCCTAACGTTACCATTTAAATAATAAACCCTCGTTTGACCTCTACTATCAAAGTCACTTATTTTAATCTTACATCTCACAACCAAGTGCTCTTCAATTTCCGTATTCTGAACTTATGGATACCTCTCAAGTAGTCGAATCGCCATTCCCGGCTCATTCAAAGGTTGTTACTGGACCCATTGACGGAATTGCGACCGAAGCTTCTGTTTTGCACTTCTCAGACAAGATTCTTATTACTCTATCCCAGGAAGGCAGATTATCGCAATGGGTAAATTACTACTATACTGAGTCGATACCATATCTTATAATGCTTACTAAATTGATAGATTCAAGTACCCTTGTCGGCGCCATCATCAGCTAGCGTAGATATGGCTCTAGCAAGTTCTAACTTGCTGCCGTTGTCTCACTTAACCCCAAAAACACTCCTTGGTGGAGGTGGCGAAGAACGTGAATCCTTAGCACAGCTCTATGCCGTTCAAATCGCTAGTCACATTGCAAGGAAAAACTTAGATGAGCGCCGTACTCTCGTTGTTGGGCTCGGTCTAAAAACTCTTAAGCCTGAACGCGAGGCATTTTTTGATGTCATTGAGCTCATCCAAAGGGTCTTGTAAACAGCCAATAAATCGAATCACCAAGGGCTATCCAACCCCGAAAGGAACCTGGTAGAGCAGAGCGAAATATCCTATCCAGCTACCACGGTAGCACTTGGGGCTACTGCCTTCTTCGCTTCTTGATTCTTGAGGAACTCATCCCTCTCAATCTTGAACCTCATCTGACACCCTAGAACTAATCAGTTTGGGGCTTTCATGGGTTATATGTGGAAACTTACAGTCACCGCAAGAGATGGGCTCGTATTTCGCTGGATTCTTTTCCGACGCACACGAGGGCACAACGCCCTCAATGCAGTTGAAATTGAGACCTAGTAAGGTGAGCGAATATGTCAAGAAAAGCAATGGACTGATAACATACCAAAGAAGAATGGCATGGAGACACGTTCTTCGTTAGACTCATTTGTGACTCTATGGACAGTGGATTTATAAATGTCATTGCAAAGCCGCATCATGAAGTCGCCGATATTGACGACAAGAGTCCCTTCAATAGGAGGTGCCTTGAGAAGTTGTTAGTATGGGTAGGTTCTGTATATAACTCGAGTCTTACTCTCAGCCACTGTCCCTCTTTGGACAGTATCTGCAGACCACCCACGCTGTCCTGCCATAAAAGTGTGAACAACTGCAAGTCTGTGTGACTTCCCAAGCCAACAAATTTACTTTCGATTTCTTCTGCTGTCCTTGGCGGGTAGTAATTAAAAACGCCATCCGCTCCTGGATGTGTGACTTTATCATCCCAATAATTTTCATCTAAGTCTAACGAAAGAGCGAACAATCTCACTAGCCTCCTAGCTAGAGTTAAGCAGCTCCCCCAATACGCGAGACAGTCGTCTTTAAATCTTGGCAGATGTTTTGTCCCCTCCCACTGTAAAGCCGAGGTCAGCTAATTATCGCTCAAAAATAAGAGCTAAGTATCCAAAATACATAACAATAAAAAGAAAGAGATATAATAAATTGCGAATAGACGAACCACGAAGTCTTCGGCACGAATCCATGATCTCACCTCCTCGGGGAGCTCAGAGATATTCATTGGGTGGTCCGGATCGAGCTCCGGGCTGTACCGGAATGAAAAGGATTCTCGAATGTCAGCACTCTCGGTTCGAGATATCTGGGCCTTCCGGTTTCCAAGATATCCGTTATAATACTTGCTGTGTGTCCTGGAGTCCACTAGCATTTTCTTCTCCAACGGTTGCCTCATAAAGTTGATTACTTGCTTCTTGCATTGAGCAATGACCCCTTCCGGTATACCATGATTCCTGATATAGAAGAAGCCATTATTAGTTGCGGCCGACCTGATATTAGCGGCGACACTTTTACGGTCGGAGAGTTTCTCGGAAAACATCAATGCCAAGTCGATAATTGGAATTTCATCAGCCGTACAATCACGAGGAGGATTTGATAGTACATCCCGATAAACCGGGCCAAGGGCCGTCCGGAGTTCAAGTTTCGTAATTCCAGCCATCATGTTTCCTACGAGTCCTGCGAATCTCAAATTGAATCTCAGGGAATAAAACACATATTACGTCGGAGATAACCCAACGACCCGCGAGCTTCTTATATCTTTATATCCCAAAGCTAATTACCTTAGCAAAGAGCAGTGAGATAATTGAGTGGGGTTTCTTATGCAGAAGCTTACCAAATTATCCAATAACAAGACACAAGCCCTTGTAGTTCATCAACATGCGCAACATTTACAGTCAATGGCGTCCAATAGGTACCTAGCCAATATGTTTTCTAGTTCTTCATGCTCCCTTCATACGCCTCATCTCTATAGCATGTTTGGTCAAACCCAAAGACTAGGATAAGTACTCGAGACGATCTCCTCCGGCCACCGGCGGGCCAAGTCTACCTAGGTAACTTAGAATAACAAAAGCCACTAAATTCCGGCGGGAGTAGCCGGTTCCCAATCTCGTATCATTACCTTCTGATCTACCTATCGCCGAATGCAAACCACAAATCATCGAAAATCCATAGCCGACTATATGTAACTTAAAACCCCTGAACCATTGCTACTCTATCTTATTTCAATTATGGTGGTTACGGATCAAAATGACGGTCCGGGACCGATCTCCGGGGTTGCTCCCCAGACTCTTCCCCCGATTCGGGCTTGTCTATTTGACATGGATGGCCTCCTCATTAACACCGAGGACTTATATACTCTCTGTGCCGATATAGTCCTAACCAAATACGGGCGACCTCGTCTTCCTTGGTCTATCAAAGCTCAGCTCATGGGTGTTCCTGGTTCTTCCCACGGTGAGACCTTCCACAAATGGGCTCAACTACCAATCTCAAGAGAGCAGTTCAAAGAGGAGCAATCCGAACAACATCGGATCCACTTCCCCGAGTGCAAACCCCTTCCAGGGGTGGAAAAGCTTCTCAAAGACCTCAGGAGCGCGAGGACTACGCAAGGGCTATCGGTTGAAATTGCTCTGGCTACCAGCAGCCATAGAGCGAACTACGAACTGAAGACCTCGCGGCCAGAAACGAAAGCTGTGTTAGATCTTATCCCAGAGGAACACCGAGTCCTAGGTGACGACCCAAGAGTCCAGCGTGGCAAACCGGCTCCTGATATCTACCTACTTGCCCTCCAAGCAATTAACTCGTCCTTACCAGAGGGGTTCCCCAAGATCACGCCAAAGGAGTGCTTAGTCTTTGAAGACAGCGTACTGGGCGTCGAAGCAGGGCGAAGAGCGGGTATGAGGGCCGTATGGGTCCCTCACCCCGGCCTCGCTGCCGAATACAAGGGCAAGGAGAAGGAAGTGCTTGCTGGACGAACGGCATTGTACCCGATTGGTAATGACGAGCTGCTCGGGGCTATCGATGACGGCTGGGCTGAACAGCTTGTCAGTCTGGAAAACTTCCCCTATGAAAAGTTTGGTATCGTCGTGACCTAGTACGGGGAATCTTTCGATTGCGGGAACCAGATAATTCTATACCCTACTTACGACTAGATGTTTAGATTGGCCTTTCAATAATACGTCGAGGTGTTCCACCAATGTCTGTTGGGGAGCTGCTAGATTATAGACTAGACATGATACGATTTCCGGTTCATTACGCATTTCTATGTAAAAATCCTTTAGTGAGCCTACCAATGAATCGTGTAGCATGGTGATATTACTTTTAAGTGATTGCATACCCTACCGTGACTAATAAGTAACTTATAAATGAACACAAATAGGTGAGATCCCAGATAAGAAGGGTTCGCTATACATTAACCCGCCAAGCGAGTCTACCACTCCCCAGCTTGCATTGTGGGGAAGCACAATGGTCATCGAAATAGCACTAGACTCCAAGACAAAGGCGTAAAGATTTGGGTTAATCTCAACTTGCGTCTCAACCGTGGAACCTATCCGAGAGCGGGGAGAGCAATGGCCTGCGATCGGCATCATGTCTTCTTCCGACGCGACGCGATATTGGAAAATGCTAAGATAAAAGGAGGGGATGACATTATTTCGTCATGATACACTTACTGGTGTCATACTACCACGAATAGAACTAATATTTACACCTGTGTAAAACATATCATACCGAGGCTGAACTCTTCTCAGAATAATATTATAAGGTTAACTAACCTCTTCACTAATTTATTTACTATACGAAATATATTGCCCGTAATAAATACCACTAGTTAGATTTTGGAATACTCACTTGTCTTATACCCTATAGCCATGGCACCTCCGATCTCCGGATTCAGACTCAACTCCAACGGGATCCCGAACTTCGAGGACCTACCCCTACGGAAGACGGACCCGCACTTCTCGGCATGGGGCCTCTACGGCGACAAAGACGAGCTGGGAACGCTCAACCGGCTCACAGACGAGCGGGTCGCCGCAGCGGCCAAGAACGAAGTGAAAACAGGCCGGAGGTACGCATAGCCCATAATCCGCAACCCTTCCTTTCATCCTTTTTCTATTCTAACAACCCCTCCTAGGATCTCTAAACTGGCCTCTCAACGCGCAGCCCGAGAAATCCTTCTTCCAGCGGCACGTGTTCACGCAGTCCCTCATCCGCAAGGCCCCGCGCGTCGTCAACGACGACGTCTGGACCTTCAACTCCCAGGTGTCGACGCAGTGGGACGGGCTGCGGCACTACGCGTACCAGCGCGAGGCGCGGTTCTACAACGGCGTTACGATGGAGGACATCCATGGCGGCGACGGCGGGGGGAAGACAACAACTGTAAATGGGATACACGGTAAGTCTATTTCCCGGGGAGGGGGGAGGTAGGAGGAAAGGGGATTTTTCATCATGTAGGGTAGGTATGTATGGCAAGCTTATAAAGACAATAAATAGCGTGGGCGGAGCAGGGCATCGTAGGTCGTGGCGTGCTAGTCGATTACCATAGCTGGCGGCTCGCGCAACCCGCCGCCAATCGCAAGCCCTACGACCCCTTTCAGAGCGATGCGATCCCGCTCGAGGACTTGCAGGCGTGTCTCGCCGCGCAGGGAACGGAGATCAAGTTTGGGGACATCCTGTTCATCCGCTCAGGTAATCCATCCTTTCCACCCTTTTAACTCAACTCGATGTATGTAAGATAGGTAAGCCAGAGTCAACCTGCTAAACAACCACCACAGGCTTCGGAGCCACGTACCCGCAAAACCCCGCCGAGCTCGCCGCCTACCAAGCCGTAGTGCCGCACCACTTCGGCGGCGTCGAGCGGTCGGAAGCCCTGCTGCGGTGGATATGGGAGAACTTCTCCGCCGTAGCGGGGGACCAGCCGTCCTGTACGTAGCCCCCAATCTCCCTCCCCCCCTCTCTCTCTCTGTCTCTAATCGCCTCCCACTCCATCCTCGTTACCGCTTACTAACCTCCACCCCATAGTCGAAAGCTGGCCTGCGCCCCCCTCCTCCCCGCACATCCTGCACGAGATCCTGCTCTCGGGCTGGGGCTGTCCGATCGGCGAGCTGTTCGACCTGGAGAAGCTCGCCGCGTACTGCGCGGCGCAGAAGCGCTGGTCCTTCTTCGTCGTCAGCGAGCCGTGTAACGTCCCCGGCGGCGTCGCTAGCCCGCCCAACATACTTGCTATCTTCTAGGCGGAGTATATATGGGTGGGTAGGTAGGTACCTAGGTAGGTTTGGAGGTTTGGAGATTTGGAGGTAGGGAAGAGGGGGAAGGGGGTTATATGTTCCGTATGCGGACTTGGGTATATACGGGATAAGGGACGAAAGATGCTATCTAAGATGGATGGATGGACGACTCTTTTTTAGGCATGTCATGCGTTAAGTTAGGATGGATAATCAAGTCGTTGGCATGGGCGCTCAGAGGAGACTAATTCGCGTTGGGAAGTCAAAGAGCCTAGAGGTTAGGAGTTAAAATTCGTCGACATTATGAGTCAACAGTTTTCTTATCTTATGTATTAGTCCATGTTAGCAATCTCACGTCCACGTGTTTTCACATGTGATGTCGAATCAGTCTCACTAACGGAAGAGCGGTATGACCAAGAGGCAAAACATGGAAGCAGAACATCAAGGGTAGATATATAGAGGGCTAGTACCATCCTAGGGTTCTAGCACAGTTCCAAGATTTTCATTAACTCGCCAACTATCACGATAAGACATCCCTTTTCCCTAACACCCATGTTCGTCTCGATTCTGCGTCGTCACATGAAACTGCATCTTCCGGTCTATCTCATTAGAGTCCCTTGGATCCTTGGTCTTATGCTGCTATGAACAATAACCCAGGCACGGCTTCACTAGCATCGTTCGAATAATTACCAGAGTACGGGCCTCGATAGGATGTTCTATTCTGCTAAGCCAAGACATGCCATCACGCACTACCGCCGTAAATGGGGACATCAAATTGACATTTACCCGCTACCTCAATGATCAGCTGATATATACGTGCACTAGATCATCGCTTGCGATCACTGTGTGACTGTAAGTAGACGCTATTGGGACGACAATAGTCGGTACTTACGTGCTTAGTCTCCTAGACAGAGTTTGTAGTTTCTTGTCGTTTTCAGCCTCCCGGGAAGCCCTCTCCAACGCCTGCTGCCGCTCCTCTTCTTGGTGCTTTTGGACTTCGTCATGACTGGGTGGCAACCTCTCGTTCTGGAGATCGACCTTCCTGGCATCCTCGAAAGTATTGATGGCGTTCTTGATTCCTTCTGCGCCGAGCATGAGCGTACCAGCAGGTAGTCGTCCGCCGGATACAGTCTTGAGCTCGGTGACCTTCTCAGATTCCTCTCGAAGTACTTGGAATACTCGTGATAGTCGGCCAATGGCCAAGATCTTATTCTTGATAGCCCGTCTCTTGTATTCGATTGAGTCCGGATCCGCAAGAGGACCCCCAAGTGGGGGCGACTGCGGGCCAGGAGACGACGATAACGGCGTTTCCTCCTTGAGCTCTTCCTCAGAGCAGGTATGTAAGATAGCAATCAACATATCAGTAATCTTCTCACCAACGAATGGCAATGACCAAGTGAACACATCCATAAAATTGGGAAGCCAATATGGATGAGGCGTGCAGTTAAACTGCCGAATGTTCATAACATTATTCTCGTACTTCAACACCGCTGCCTTGTTGTTATAAACGTCGAGGTAGTTGGGCGCGGAGAATATGGTCATAACGCTGGGGAATCCGGTAGTTCTAGTCTTCCGGTACATTCGGTAACCAGCGTCTTGGGCTTCGTGCGCCCGAATTATGGAGAGTAGGTTGTTCTTTTCCAAGAATGCGCATGCGGCAGGATAGGAGAAGAAATACGAGCAACCGCGGACATGGTTGTGCATGAAGTATTCGCTAGTCTTCTCTTGGCCAAAATCTTCTAGGGGATCGGCCCACAAGATATCGCACATCAATCCTTGGGTGGGCGGTTCGCGGAAGCGGTCAATCTATCACGGGTCAGTATTAAGCTTTATCTTAGACTAGCAACAAGGCTGAAAGGGATGCTTAACGACCTACATTTCTCAGATCGTCCAAAGTGTGAAGCTCA
Organism: Entonaema liquescens; assembly: GCA_902805475.1. NCBI lineage: Eukaryota > Fungi > Ascomycota > Sordariomycetes > Xylariales > Xylariaceae > Entonaema > Entonaema liquescens. The sequence goes on along the minus strand of CADCSX010000025.1, from coordinate 373,898 downwards.
GGGCTAAGACCTCCGTGAATGCAGAGGAATTGTTTGTTCATGACAGCAGCAAGTGGGAGGGAGCAGAAGGACTCCATACACGCCTCGTAGATAGCCTCGGAGTACTTGTGCTTACACTCAAGCTTGAAAGTGAAATAGTCGGTCAAATGGCGACACTCGTGATTTCCACGTAGCAACCACAGAGTCTTTGGGTAATGTATCTTCAAGGACCATAGATATAGAACACATTCGATACTGAAGTAACCTCGGTCGACGTAATCGCCAAGGAAAAGATATCGAGTCTCGGCCGGGTCGCCACCGACTTCGAAAAGCTTCATAAGGTCGTAGTATTGACCATGGACATCACCGCAAACTGTTATAGGAGCATCCATCTCCAATAAGTTAGGCTCGCTACGTAGAAGCTCGGTTCCGGTCTTGATAATCCATAAGGCTTGCTCATCGGTCAATCGACCCTCACGATAGAAATGTTGCTTCAAGAAAGTGATGTCAGGTTTCGAATGGGTATCGTCCTCGAAAAACTGCTCGTCGGTAGGCTTCGATGTGGCGGGCGCCTGAACATCTAAAATACCCAGTCGGTCAGTCAGTCAAATCATCATTTTGTCTGAGTGTGGCGGGGTAGTTCCTAAGAATTTGGTTTTGAGCAACCTTACCTTTGCAAACCCGTTCCATGGTGCTAACTTGTGTGCCATCTTCCATAGTATGGATACTAAAGTCAATCTCGGGAAGAGGCTTCTTCTCCTTAATAGCGCGAATGGCATTGTCGACCTGAACGTTGCGTTGCTCCGGTGCTGAACCCGCAGTGGGGGAGAAAGGCACCTGGCCTTCTCCAGCGTCCATAGTGAAATGTAGAAGTTGTTAAAGACGATTGCGCCTTTGTCTGCTCAGGTCGGATGGTAGCAGCGCTTCACGCAGCAAAGGTTTATAGTGAAATGGGGAATAAAATTAAGTCAACTTGGACATCTATTGGGGGTTTGGAGGTAGTGGGTATGTTGAATGCTGAAGAAGAAACGGAAAGGAGCACGAGGGCTGAAACTGGAGAATAATAATGAAAATGATGGTTAACAGGTTAGGCGGCGGAAAGGCAGGCAGGATTGGCAAGGCACGAAAACCGATCTAAGGTGGGAAGGGAGGTGTGTGTTACTTCCTCGTTACGTGCTGTGTGTGCTACGCTAAAGATTATGTACTTACTCTTACACCTCCTGAAAGCTGGAGCTTGTCGTATTGGCTACTTACATGTAGGTCTTACCTTAGTACCGATTGTAGATGTATTGTACAATGCGATACATATGTATAATGCGGTGCAAATGCGGTGCGATACGCAGTGAGTGGGGCACAGAGTACGAGATAAGTACTTGGATTCTAGGCCTCTAAGCCACCTAGACCTAGCTTATTAGTACCCTTATTAGTATTATTAGGTAGTACCCTTAGTTACGTGACTTCAAATAAGCCTTCCCGAGAAAGTGATATGACATAGGAGCCATATTCAGTTGGTTTATGCGATTTCCGGTATGAATTATGTACGATGCTTTAAATGACCTATATTCATGAGGGTTTAATAACACGTATTCCGAGAATTTGCATTTTAGAAGTCCAATTACAGTTGCCCGTGCCCAGGGGTAAAAAAGCTTCGATATTCTTATCTGTATCGCAATACAGATTACAGATACGATAAGAGCTTAGCTACCTTATCCAAACGCCACGCTTATTATTAGGTACCTCTTATTTCAATATATGTATTGTACATGGAAGCATTTACTCTGTCGGCTACGGATGACACTGAATTTATTACACAATTACTATCAAATATCAGCATTCACCGAGAATGCGTCAATAATGGTGGTACTTTGATATAACAGGCTCACCGGTCGGTACATCTTTTAACTTGCTTCTTAAAGTATTGTTACACTAGAAGGAGCCATCCCGTACCCCTACCGAATCACGAATGCGTAATGCTTCCCAGCGCTGGGGATGACTTCATCCGCAATAAACTCATGCACTGTTCTACACTTTGCTAACACTTCCACGTGATGCTTATCTAATGCGAATTGTATTGAAACACAACTAGGTATGTAAGACAACTTATCAGGATGACTTAATACATATCAGACAATTTAAACCCAAAATCAAACGTAAAATCATTGTCTTCATAAAGGTATCCTGATAAACTTCAAGAGTCTAGACGCTTGTCTTCTTTATGGAATAACGGAAGGGAAATGTTCCACCCATCTAGATTTTAGCTCTATAACAATTCCAGTCAAGAAAAGCAACCTGCGATCTCAATGGTTTGTCTACGGCGCACAGTAGCCTCCGTCAACTAAGATATCGATACCCGTCGTATACGAGGAAGCATCCGAGGCCAGGTACAGATACGTACCCTTCAATTCCTCAGGCTCACCCTCACGTCTATAGCCACGGTTAGATGATGGATTTCGGATAGCAGCAAAAGAAGAACTTACCCCATGGGAGTCAAGCTCTTGAAGACACCCTTAGTCGCAGGAGGAATGAAGGCTGAGATGTCCGTCTTGATGTATCCAGGGGATACCGAGTTGGCGCGCGCAAATCCAACCCACTCAACTGCCAATGACTTGCCTGTGACTAGTGTAAGCACGGACCTCATTTGCATATGACAAATAAGCTAGACCTACAAGCTTGGTTAATCGCAGCTTTGGATGCGTTATACACCGTCTGCTGCTGTGGAATATTGGCGATGTGAGCGCTGATACTAGAAGTAGCGATGAAGCTACCGTAACTGAAGTTTTCTAGCGGCTTTCCGTCGATAGTAGTTCCTTCTTTCTTCTGCCGCCTCCAGTGCGGAGCGGCAGCTCGTGCAGAATATAAGGTACCGTCGATATTTGTCTTGAATAATTTATGCATCGACTCGAATGGGCTATCGATGAAGGGTCCGTCTTCCCACGCGATACCCGAATTTGCAACGAAGATGTCGAGTCTACCGTTGAACTCCTTAACAATCTCGTCAACCGCGGCCTTAACTGGTTCCCATGTCGTCACGTTGACCTGGTAGGCCTTGCCTGTTCATCGAAGCTTAGTTTATGTACATTGAAGCTTTAAAAGCTGAGGTGAGTTACTTACATTTAACGCCATATGTTTTCTCGATATTGGAAGCTTCTTCAATAGCCTTCTTATTAGAGTTGTACCAAATCGCAACGTTGGCTCCTGCTTCAGCCTACCAGGAGTCAGTTCACCGTAAAAGATCGAAATGTGATCACCGCTAGAACCCCTTCGACTTTAACGGGTATACGTCTTACTCTCTATTACGGAGCCGACTCGTGAAGGTCGGAGCGGTTGGGGGGCACCAATATAATATTTCTTCATCCACTTACTGTTCTTGGTTAGTATAAGATCAATTTATAGGTGAGATAGCAAACTAGGTATATAGACTTGGGCAGCGAGAAAAGAGATGTTCTTCATACCAAATCCTTGAGCTACAGCAAGACCAATACCAGCGCCAGCGCCGGAAACGATTGCTGTTTTTCCCTTGAGGGAAAATAGCGGTAACACTTGTTTAGATTTAGGAGGTTCTGTAATGTCATGCGTGAAGTAACCAGTGTCCATATCAGCCATCTTGACGGTTGAGTCTGTATAAGACGTGGTAGAGTATCCAAAAATGTGAAAATGTAGTAAAATGAGAATGAGTAGATCCCGAGGGTTGGTATTCCTCGTTCTAAAAAATAAAGGAGAAGCGAGAAGGATTTAAATACCAAGCAGTGCGTGCTAGGAGAAGGAAAAGATTGGAACTAATTAGGTATATACAAAGACAGTAGAGTAGCATCCAGTAAACTGTAGTCCTAATACGGTATTACTGAATTGCGCCGATGCGACGGACCCGGGCCGAAGATGACGTTCAGGTCCAGGAAAGTTTCCCCTGCTAAGCTCTATACCCTGCAAACTCTCTTCGTAGAGTAGCAATGCCTAAGGCAAGTTCCGGAAGCTGGATTGCTGGGACGCTTGGCTACTGCAGCTCTTGTTCAAGTGGCTATCCAAGACAGCATGGGATGGATGCGCCAAGTGTAGGTTCATGGGCTCATCTTACATTAACGTAGGCTAGTTTGGAGATAGGCTCGAGCCGAATTCCCAGCTTTAGGACTACCATGGTATGTTTAATGCGTTTGCCGCTTTGTAGGGCGTAGGCCGCTTTGACCTCTTTCCCCCAAGCATCAGACATTAGATTAGGTGATGGCGTAATGAGGGGGGTCACTTGATACTCGCCGCGCATCTTGGACATGTTGAAGAATAATAACGTTGCTATACAAATAGAAGGTAAGAACAAGGTAAATCAAACTAACGGGTTACCAGGACATGGTAAATGGCAGATAAGAGTACCTAGCTGGGTCTAGGTACCCCAGTGTTCCTTAGATTCGGCTCTTAACCTCCAAGGTCTGAACCCGGTAGCCAATAGTTATTTCTAACCGAGCAGATTACGCTGGGTATGGCCGGTAGCGCCGGGGATAAAAGTTAGCCTATAACTCGTTTCAGGATCTCGTCCCGCGGATAATTAGTATTTCTCCATCTTGAGATAAAATCATCCCGGTTAACTAGGGGAAAGTTAAGTTAGTAGGTATGATAAAACTATCACGATACGAATGTAAGGGACATCGAACTCACTGTATCCACCGCATATCCTTCGTACCCCAGTAAATGCGCTCCTACCATGTAAAACCCGCCAATTGTCGAAGACTACAGGTTGAAATAAGCACTTAAACCCAGGTATTCTCATTAAGGTTAGGTGGACTCACCCAGAAGATTGCCTGGCTTAAGCTGAAACCAATATTCGATAGAGTTTCTTCTTAGAATGTCGTGCCACTTTCTTGCAGCTCCATACCACTCGGCAGGCGAGTATTCGCTATCGAAAGGGACAATCCCACGATCGTCGTTGTTCCACCTGACTCGATGCATCTGGCCAGTGCTCTCGTCTACTTCGAGAACAGGGTACAGCCTATCAGGTGATATCGTAATCCCCTTGTTACCACTTGCATGCCAGGGGAGTTTGACCCGGCTGAGGATGTCGAACGACTTTGGGTCCTCTTTCTTGAGAATATCTGCGGCGTAGAACCCATCGACAAGCAGAGATTGGCCGCCAAGGGCTGTTCCCGGGCTATTTTCGCTACCAGGGCCCGTATGGGAAAGGAGGTGAAATGCCTGCAGTCCAGCAGGGTCGGTGAAGTAAGTGGTATCAGTATGAGCCCCTAGTGCTATATTGGTGTAGGCTGTGTCGGCGAGTGCCAGATCAGGAATGAAGTCGTAGAAGCCACCGTAATGCGTCTGCCTTATGAAGGCGATCTTCTCCAATAGCTTTTCGGTTGGTTCCGCCGAATCAACTGGCACTCCGGTGACGAATGCAAAGCCATTGCGCCTCTGTGATCATCGTAAGAATAGGCCTTTTAAATTAAGCCAAGCAAGACTCACAATAAAATTCGTCAGACGGCCGACGGCCTCAGTTTCATTTGCCGAGAAATCTCCATATTTCAAAGATGGAGGCCAAGTTCGTGAATCCTGGGGCCCTTGAGCTCCGAAATACTCTAAACTACAACATGTCAATCATCTTTTAGCAATCTTATGTCCGAGAAGAGACATACTCAATAGGTTCTGGGGTTCTTTTATCGGAGTTTAGGTAGAATTCAAGAAATTCCCACGGATAGAAACTTTCGTGTTCATCTCCCGACCCTGCACGGATGAGCATGACATTCTTTAGAGGACACTGCAGGGTAGCCCTTACATTGTATCTTGACCCCATCATGATCTGATTCGATGCTATAGGGCTCAATATCTTCCGGTAACTAAGTACACATCAGTATGCTCGCATATTATAACAGCGAAGATCATCATACATCGAATGTATTGAAGTTCCTCTGCATGGTGTCTTGGTGGACACAGCTGGTACATCGACAATTGTCCCTGAGAGAGTGAGCTATATAGTTATATGATATCTCACAAGAAGGGTCCACTCACCTTAACCAAATATTGGGGCTTTCCAATTGTTATTATTGTTACCTCAATAAACCGGTCAATGTTTGTAGCCGGGTAAAGCTATTTACTTACAGTGTGGACCGTCTCAAGTTACGGACAGCGTTGGGGTAGGAAAATGTGATATAACCACTCGAACTTGACACAGATGGCTTCTCAGTAGTTGTTGCTAGTGTTCTGACTTGCAGGTGAGACAGAGACAATAGATTACGGCGGTTTCCGGCCATCCGACTATAAAATATTGTCAGTTCCAGCTATCTTAAGACTTAAAGCCTAAGCTAGAAATCTAAACTACGAACCTCGCCATATGCCAACCGCATCTTGTCGTTTTGAATCCAATCATCTTGAAACTTTGACACAATATGCATAAATGTTACTCGGTAATGCGTCTTTATTATGCGTCGAGTTATAGGGCAAGGTGCAACAATTATTAAGCGGCTCCTTCAAAGAGTGGAGGCTATGATGTTTGGAATCAACCTTATTGTAACCAACACCAACCGTTAACTAACCATTAATAGATGTGGCTAAACTAAACTTTAAATCTTGCTGCGCCACATAAGTAAGCTACCTATACTACCTATACTTCTATTCTATAGGCGCATCTATTTGAATGGAAGTAAACACCAAACTACATAAGTAGTATACAATATCATATCTTAGTTGGATTCACCACAATGACTTCAATTATTATTAATATTTACTACAACAGACGCGAAACACTAAAATCATATCGATAAAATATAGAGTTAAGTATGTTTCACTTACCCACGCATATTATATCAACTAATACTTTTACTATCCTAGTCCTAGTCCTAGTGTATTCTATACAACACCGGGATACTCGAGAACAAACCCGATATAGTAATATCAATACTCCCCCAACCTAATTATACCATCTTTATCATATACTCATTATTAATCGGCCTATATTTATAGGTATAGATATATTACACTTGTTATTTTGGAAGATAATGGTTCTCTAGCATGAAAAAGGGTATGAATATGATTTCAAGTACCTAGTTATACAACTATTAATACTATAACAACTACTATTCTAACCAAAGCTTAAGGCTATATGTTCTATTGTTTTCTCAAGTCTTTAGCAGGCGACCTTTGTAACTAATCAAAATAACGTTTCAATCCGGAACCTTCTCCTAGAATTTGCACAGTTGTTCGAGATGTATCTACCATTTATCCTATTGCCTATTCAAATATGGCATAGTTGACTCGATGTTGTCAAATTACAACATACCCTCCAACATCAACCACCATGGCCGCGGTTGTAACACCAAACGAACCCCTAAGTGACTTAGAAAGGGGTCAAGGGGAGCTTAGAAGCACTCGCAAATACAGCTGCGTGCGAGATATCACTTACAAAGTTATACCATGCTGCATTGTGAGCCTTATCTTGGTCTCTGCTGGCGGTGTCCTAGTCGCAACCCTCGCCTATAACAAACCCGTGCCTCAGAATCCAGTAATCGTAATATCTAGTATGCTTGCAGGATTGTTCATCTTCTTCAGTATAGGAGGATGTTATCTCCACCTTCTAAAGCGGTACCCCCCTCTAACAGAAGGTCCTAGTGATCCGGATCGCCCCTCTCCAGCAAAGAAAACTTGGAAAGACACAGTTAAAAGGTGTTGTGAGTTAATAATAGAAAAGCTTAGCGACAACATCGCCAATGAACCTCAGGAAAATCCTGTGTCTTCCTCTCCTCCCCCGCCGGGGACTTCAAATAACCCGGCCGAACTGCCCAGGTTTAATGACCAAGGGCTACCGAGGCAGGAGGGCATCGAGCAACTGGTTAGTGCACATCTATCCAATGTAGCTGGGAGCCGGAATCCTGTGAATTACGGCCAGAGAAGCGAGAGTGCCCGGACACAACGGGCTAATTGGGCGCCTCAGCGCCGTCCAGTGCCTCCTAATTCTCATCACAATTCTCCGCAACCACAGCCTACGATACCCAGCAGGCCGGAAAGTTACAACACTCAAAGTCTTAATCCTCGTACAAGTGGGATGAATACTCAAACCCCGCAGAAGCAACAATTCAATGTAGGGACATGGATATACGAATCCTGGGTGCGAATGACTGGTAGCTGACAACCTACAGGACGCACGGTACGCTCAGAGAGGGCGGAATTACTACTCCCAGCCCTCGGCCTATTCCCCAGACTCTCGAATGGATGACTCCTCTATGAACGGACCACTTCCTAGTCATGGCTATTCCGATATCAGGACCACAGCTCGCGTAAAACCGAACGGGCCAAGAGATCCCAAGCCCCAACCACAACCAGATACGCCAAGATCTCTGCGGACAGGGTACCAGGGCGCGCCGCACAAAGACCCCGGACGCATCTCGCGTACATCCCAAGCGGTATCAACCACCGTGCATTTGCGGGTATCCTCCCGGGGGTCTCAGCGCGGTCTTTGTATTCTTGACAACCTACAGGCTGCAATAGCTTATGACCCCAAAGCAGACGATGTCGTGAAATTAAGTAGATACTACAGGAAGAAGCCAGCTGAGCGGAAGATAAATACCAATGTACCAAAAAGCTCTGCTACCAGGGTGGATGGTTGGAGAGATGCAGTCTTGCCAACCAGCATTCCTTCTTCACCATCGCTTAAGCTTGAACACAAGAGTACCAAAGGCGAGAAGGCTCCAGATAAGTACACCACCTTACCAAAACCCGAGCGGCGCAAACAGCACAAGGCGGTAGTAGAAAAGGGATTGGGGGGGTATCAACCCACCAGAACCATAGAAAACACGAAAAGGGATATTGCGGAATTAAGCGAGAAACTGTTGCAGCTACTTGACGAAGCGTACCCGGTAGAAGAGCCACCAAGAGGACGCAGGGTAAAGCGCTTAAGACGAGCATCATTGGATCAACCAACCGAATATTTCTACTCATCGGATCAGAGACACTCTAGAACGTCGACGGAGGACGGGAGCAGAAGATCCAGCAGTGCCCCGCCCACGACGGATTCCGAGGGTAGCAGCACCATCTACCAGGTAAAACGACTGTTAGTAACGTAATTGAGGTGGGCAACCCATCGGGGAACAAAATACTACGACCGAAAATAAGAAATGGAAGGATAGACTATGAAAATATAGCTGGAATAAACAAGCATGCCACATTCATTTCTACTAACTTGCACCCTATTACTGCGGTGTATTCTGGATTAAAAACTATATTCTATTCATCTGTCCAGCAAATTCCATGCTCAACCCAGCGTATGTAGGGATATAGCTAATGGTTTATGTATTATATGTGAGATCGCGTATATCGGGATCAAAGTCCCCGAAGTCTGTCCCAGAAAGAACCTCCTGTCTTCACGGGATGTAATGATTCCGGCGATAAGATCACCGTGTTCCACTTATCTTCGCCGTCAATGTAGACGGTGTACTTCAGGCTGCTCTGCTCGCCCTCTGCGAACTTCTCGATAGTGATCGCGCCAAATTTAGAGTTGCCCGCATTTATGTACCTGCTAATGTTAGTATCCTGTTGATATAAGAAGATTATTGCATAACTTACTTGAGCTCAACATCTTCATCATCCGTCTGTTTGTAAGTAGGGATAGGCGAATAGAATTGGTTTAGAGGGCTGGCCGAAAACTCATGGACTGTAGCGCTTTCGGACCATGTGCTGTTCTTTGGTGGTGGGAAGGCTGTTGCACCGAATTCATGGCGATCACCAGATAGGATCACAAACCCAACTCCATGGCTGCTAGCGTCCCACATTGCCTCAAGGATCTTTTGACGCTCGGCGAGGAAGCCACCCCAAGTATCCTTGGTGTTTACCCTCCAGTTCTTCGTGAACGGGACAGAGCTGGCAACAATCTTCCATTTGACTCCCTTAGGTTCCGGGCGGCGGATCCAATCAAGGAAATCTCCGAGTTGCGTGTCACCAAGCATCGTCTTGTTTTCGCTGTTAAACGGCTCCGAGTTCTTCAACCGATAACTTCTGGTGTCAAGCATGAAGAAACTGGCAGGCCCCTGAATGAAGGAGAAGTAGGTGGCTCCTTTGCGCGATGCAATACCCTGACCTCCAGCCTTCTTAGCTTCTGGAGGGTTTACAGCGGTCTGATAATGGTGCCAAGGGTCTACGGCCGTTTCATATACACCAGTGGACTTCGAGTCCCAGTCGTTGGAGATTTCATGGTCATCAAGAACGTGAATCCAGCTGAGATTCTGGCCCACAGCTGGCCAGTCAGGCGAAGCATAGACTTGACGGTATTTCTGTCGATAATTCTCAACGGAGTCGCCGAATCGCTTAGGTACTTCGATATAGATGAAATCGCCAAGGAACAACATAAACTGTGCGCCCAAGTCCGGTAATACCTTCGCTAAATGCTTCATGCCCGGGAAAGCCAAGGGGTGGTCTAACGGAGAATAAGGAAGACGCGGAACAATGCATGATGTAGATAGGAAGGTAAATTTGCCATCAAAAAGCTCCGGTAGGGAACCCGGTTTAGGAGCAGACGTGAATTGGCCCGAATGGTTGTTTGAGGTGGCCCATTCGTACACCCGCTGCTTAGAATGGCTTAAGGGAATATTGACCACTGCGGTGAAATCGGTCTCGTTGGTTGTCGACAGAACACTGCCCGCTGTTTGCCACAACGGATTGTCAAACGGCGCTTGTGCATCCTTGATATGAACTTGGACAGTGATGGGCATTTTCGTCTGATCAGGCTCTCGGATCAGTAGCTTCGCCTCACTATCTGAGACGTATCCAACGCGAGCAAACGAAAGGTCATGACTGGGATGGAACCACCGGGGCGTATATACCATGTCAGTAACCATTGCGACGCAGGCAACGTTGAGCAAGAACGTTAACGCTGTCAAGAGAAAACTATTCGGGTTCGGAGTTCCTTTTAAGAGGGTGCTAAAGGGACGTAGGGGCTTCTTCACGACTGCCGCTGTCTCTTCAACATCTACCTCCTCGACTACAACAGCTTCATCAGTTGTCCCATTAGCAACCTCATCTTTATTCAAGATATCTTCCTTGAGGACTATGTCGACTTCATCAATAAGCTCGTATTTAGATTCGGTCGCGTAAGTCGATATGAAAGATGGGATATAGATTGCAAATAGCGTGTAAATTATTGGAATGAAAGGCTGTTGTCGTCAGTAAGTTTCAAGTAAGCGGACACATCGCGTAGACGGCGCATTAATCATGGTGACTTACGGGTAAGGCGACCTGCTGTCGTTAGTAGAGTGTATATTAGGGGTTAAGGGGGAAAACTCTTACCCATCGTAAAAATATAATTGAGGCGATCCGAATTCCTGCGGACGCGATCGCCGCTGTTCTCTTGGTAGGTTCCCCCATTATTAACAGCGTAATAAATTCGGGGGCCGAAAATGAAGACGAGTCAAGCTCGACCTATATAGCGAATGGTTCGCCGGAGTGGTTTAGAACTTAGATGAGCAGGTTGTAATTTAATATATATAAAGGAGAGGAAGAAATAGGATAGATTTGGGATATCTAAAATAACTCGACAGTATGAGGCCTATGATGGCGTCACGAAGAAATGGTAAGAAAAGGCCATCTAAAGTTGTTAGATGCAAGTTGGGAAGTAGGGCGAAGAGGTAGGGTTTCCGTCGCAAGTTACCGAACCTCCTGTCGCAATGTTATGTTAATGTTAGCTGCTAACTGTGACGACAGTGGAGTGATAGTTACATCTATGCCTGTATGTGTGGCTAGAGCTCTCCACTATCCCCGCCAGTATGCTTTATCTGGGACCAATTAAGTTTAAATGATTAAACTCTGTACGACGAGCTACCTAGGCAGAACTAGAGATGTTATTTTTACTATGCGCATAACGCATTATACCGTATAATGACACATAATGGCGCATAATAGATCTATTATGCGCATAACGGAATGGGGACCCCCGATTATCCGGCGCGCTAGTACAAAGATGGGGCTAGTCTACTGTTGAAGTATCGTGTTTGAAGCTTTTCAAGGTTACTTACATATGTACGAATTTAATAAGATTAAAATTACAATTACGGGTCTTACACGTAAAATGACGCGTTGAGCTTGTGGACATACGGGTTAATAGACTTGTTATCTGGGGTAATAGACGAGGTAATAGACGGCGATTCGGATCTTTGTCGATTTAAATATGTTTAATATAAGGTATAGTTGATTAGATGGCGGCGTAGGTTGGATGAACCTGACCCAGCACATAACTCCTTTTTACAATGTTTATAAGCAGCCCGTTTTTGTACTAAAGAGCCTTAATCGATAAGGGTAAATTGACTGAACGTAATATCGTTTCTGGGAGGCATTTCGATTGAATTTGAGGGTGTTTTAGGTCAAAATAGGTATTGTTATTGTTGTTGTACGATATACGAAGAAATTTTCGCTAAGTCATACGCATTATACGCAAATTGTATGGCATTATACGCATAATAGCGTATAATGACATTATATCGCATAATAGATCTATTATGCGCATAATGAGCATACCTAAGTAGAACAGCGTCAAAAAAGATGCCCCACTTTACCTTTTCAACTTTAATACCTTATTCTGATTTAAATAACTTTATCAAGTCTTATAATAATTTAATAAAACTTATATATAATAATATTTAATCAATTTAGTTTAGTATAGATTTTTGAATAATTTTTTCCCTCTTATTTTGGCTGAGAAATAGGAGTGCAAAATGTGTAGGTACGCTTTTTGCTTGAATGAGGATGGGGCATCTTTTTTGACGCTGTTCTGCTAGGTACATACCTAGGTATCTATTTACCAACACGAAAAAAACGAACGGGCCAAGTAATAACCCGACCCCTGACGCTTGGCCATTGAATTCAATGTTCAGGCGTGGCATTGAAGCTAATCAATTATCGCTTGCGACAAGTTGTCCAGAAGGTCCCGATCTTTCGACTAACTTCATACTTCTCCGACTGCGCACAACAACGCAAGATGAAGTTAACACTATTTTCGACCGGCATATTCGCCTGCCTTTTCTCTTTAGTTTCAGCAACCGCTTTAACTTATAAAATTGGGGCTAACGAACAAGCTTGCTTCTACGCGGCGGCTGAAAAGAAAGGCTCCAAGATTGCCTTCTACTTCGCTGTACGTTTTATGCGCATTTCCTTGCTGACTGTTTCACTGACTGGCCATTGCCGCAGGTCCAATCGGGAGGTTCATTCGACATTAACTATTCGGTAACTGGTCCTGGAGGCAAGGTCATCTTGGATGGAGAGAAGGAGCGTCAGGGCGATTTCGTCTTTACAGCCAATGAAGTTGGCGAGTATAAATTCTGCTTCGACAATGATATGAGCACATACTCGGAGAAGTTTGTCGACTTCGAGATATCTGTGAGTAGAAAGCTCGCTGTTGGATAACATGTACAAGTTCTAACCTAGTTCTCTCTAGGTTGAAGACGAAGTACGGGCTCAACTCCCCTCTAAGCAAGGATCGACCCCAGAACAGACAACAGCACTCGAAGAATCTATCTACAAGGTGTCAGGTCAACTATCCACGATCGCACGAAACCAGAAGTACTTCCGCACACGAGAAAACCGAAACTTTAGCACCGTCCGAAGCACGGAGTCGCGAATCGTCAACTTCAGCTTAATTCAGTGTCTAATGGTGATCTGCATGGGCGCTTTGCAGGTCTTTGTTGTCCGATTCTTCTTCCAGGTATGTAGTTTGTTTCTAAGTTACTATGATTTCACTAAGAATATCACAGGGTGCACGCAAGGGTTACGTGTAAACGAAGAATTTCAAGTATTTAAGCATAAGACTGGTTTTGCGGCGTATTGGAACACCGGTTGGCATTGGCACCTCATGCGTTATGTATCATAGGAGTCAAAATGGAGTGAGAATTGTCGGCATAATCGGACGAGAAGTCTTTCGGTTAAGATGGGGGAATGTCAACTATTCCAGAGTTTAGAAGTACGTGTTACGATGATCTACATACATACATGATACATGCGTATTTCGTGAACGTTATTATTTCACTGTGATACTCTATAAGCAGCCTTCGAGCTTCCTTCGAGCTTCCTTCGTAGTACACCGAGAATACAGCACTAACCTAGGTAGGTACCTAGGTATGTTAGGTGCCTTGTAATTGGAACCTCTCATAGCTTGTATAAATCGTTAAATGCATACACTCATGGAAAGCAACCTGAACATGTAGCCGCAAGGATACCCAGGTACATCATACATGTACAGACTTCCAGCCACAATCGATTCTCCACTTTAATTAGTAGGTCGCCTTGCATAACCGCGACGCATCTACGGCTTTAAACTTGCTGGTTGCTGCAAACTTGGCCAGCCATTTTTTCAATAACATATTCAAAACACTATAATCTTCTTCAGCCCTCACCATGGCGGCATCACTTACAGCTGCCTTACCGAAGCCGAAATATACTGGCGAGGATGAAGATATTCCAGCGCATGCGCAACAACGCGGTCCTCGAATTGTCGGTGCCGGTCAAATAGATGAATCGCAAATCGTCCTCCGAAGAACTGGTCCACCACCATACGGTCAGCGTGCAGGATGGCGGCCAAGAGGTCAGGAGGACTTCGGTGACGGAGGTGCTTTCCCAGAGATTCCCATCGCGCAATATCCATTATCAATGGGTAAAGAGTCGGGTACAAGCAATGCTCTAGCAATCCAAGTCGATGCCTCTGGGAAGGTCAAATACGATGCTATCGCGAGGCAAGGTCACGGTGAAGGGAGGATAGTACATTCATCGTTTAAGGATCTTATCCCACTTCGACAGCGTGCAGATGCAGGCGAGATTAATCTAGAGAGGCCCAGCGAGCAAGAAGTGGAGGATACGAAAGAACGAACGGCAAAGGCCCTTGCTGCCCTCGTCAGCGGTGCCGTCGCAGCCCAGAAACCGAAGAATGTCAATATTGGATCGCGGAAGGATCCTACTTTCGTACGCTACACACCAGCAAATCAGATGGGAGACAACTCAAAGAAGCAAGACAGAATTATGAAGATCGTTGAGAGGCAAAAGGATCCCAGTGCGTATATCCCTTCTCCTCCCATTGTGGAATTCCTTTCACGCCCATATATCATAATTACTAACCTTACATATCACAGTGGAACCACCCAAGTTCAAGCATAAGAAGATTCCCCGTGGACCTCCTAGTCCCCGCCGCCCATCATGCACTCACCACCGCGAAAGTTGACCGCCGAAGACCAAGAAATGTGGAAAATTCCGCCCCCAGTGTCGAATTGGAAGAATCCAAAGGGTTTTACAGTTCCTCTCGACAAGCGATTAGCAGCAGATGGCAGAGGTTTACAAGATGTTACGATCAACGACAAGTTTGCACAATTCTCAGAGGCGCTCTTCATGGCAGACCGACATGCTCGAGAGGATGTCCGCCAGCGAGCACTCATGCAGCAAAGACTGGCTGAAAAGGAGAAGGCACAGAAGGAAGAGAACCTACGTATGCTTGCGCAAAAAGCCCGAGAAGAGCGTGCTGGCGCGTCAAAACGCCGCGACTCGAGAACCTCCCGCGATTCGCGATCTAGGTCGCGGTCACGCAGCTACAGTTACTCAGATTCCGGCTCAGAAAGCGACGATTCGGACGTCCGCGAAAGAGAAAAGGCCCGCGAAGAGAGACGGCGGGAAGAGGAACGCAAACTTCGCCAGTCTCGCATGGGCGCGGAGAGGCGGATCCAGGTTATGGCAAGAGAGCAGGGCCGTGACATCTCTGAAAAGATTGCGCTGGGTCTGGCAAAACCTACGCAACAAGCAGAGTCTATGTATGACTCACGTCTATTCAACCAGTCGAGTGGTTTCGACAGTGGTATCAACGAAGATAATCCATATGATAAACCGCTCTTCGCAGCACAAGATGCCATTAGTAGCATCTATCGACCGAGTCAGAACATGGAGGAGTATGAGGATGAAGGAGCCGGTGACCGGGAAATGGCTAAGATTCAGAAAACGAGTCGTTTCGGTGAGGTATTGGGTAAGGGAACCTTTAAAGGAGCTGGAGATGCTGAGGTCAGTATTATACCACAAGATACCCACCTATTTTTAACTCTTGCTAATGATTTGGAAACTAGGCACGAGAAGGACCAGTTCAATTTGAGAAGGATACAGCTGGTAACGATCCATTTCAAATGGATAAGTTCATGGCTGAGGTGGATCAGAGTTCTTCCTCCAAGAGGGGCTATGGATTACAGGAAGGAGAGTCGAGGCAACTGAAACGTGCTCGGGTGGATGAGGACGATTGAAGGAGCAGTATACATTAATATTTATTACACATTGTCTTTACATGCATACCTGCCTAGGGGCATATGGTTGGAAAAGCAGGAGAATTGCCAGAGAGCGTGTCTATATAGTCCAACAGTTTCCCTCCCCCGTTGGGACCATAGATTTCCCGCCGGTTCGTTGGTAGTGATACGACATCCTACCAACTTCAATACTTATATGGCCAAGCTGGTCAGTCCTAAAATTGACGACGTTACAATAAGCACGTATACCTATGTATGATATGGAGTATTACGCAAGATTATATATAATTTCATTCGAAGAGCAAGGGGCCTATGTATCAGACCACATTCTCTAAGTATCCTCCTCAGATATCTAAGCTAATTTTCCCTAACTTAAGAATGTCTTCGCGTTGCCGTAGTTATTATTATATTCATAAATCGTGATGTCGTTCTATGCTTCACTGGATTCGTTAACTGAGGAATGAGCGCAACATCTACTCCTATGAGGTCTCGATATCGCCATCGGAGTCTTTACATACAGATAGATAACTACGATTGCACAGAGCTTCAATTAGTAGTTTAACGTAAAGTAACTTTCTAGGTGCCCTTAATGAGACACCTAGAAGTATAAACCCATCCCCCAAGAGCCATATTTCACCGCAATTCACGACATCCTACTACTTACTGCCAAATAACCCAACCCACATCGCTCCCGATCCCTTAGCCAGATGCAAGAGGCACCCTCGTCTTTTTCTCTCCCATCTTCAAGGCCCATTTGCCCACGCTCTGCTACCTAGGCTTCACGGGCATTTCTACATCCTCAGCCAGGTTGAATACCGAAACTAGCTCGTTATACTTCAAAGCAGGCTTTGCTTCCCACCGACCTTTACTTATCAACGGTGTTAGATCGACTTTCATAGCCATTGGCGCTACTATAGTCAGGATTTCCGTGGCCACGAACTGTCTCGCCGGGCAAAGATATGGCGGTGCTCCCCAGGAGAGAAAGGCGCTAGGAGGGGCTAGGCCGTTTGAGCCGTCTTTGCTTTTCTTCTCGCTGTTGGGTACAAAGCGGTAGGGGTCAAATGTACTCGCTGACTCACCCCATACATTCACGTCGGCATGGATGGGAGATCCAGGCATCAGCACGTAGTTCCCCTTGCGCAGAAGATACCTCCCGTCATCGAAAGGTGTGTCGGCCAGGACTTTTCTGATGTTGGCGTGGACATGGTGCGTGCGCTGCGTCTCCTGGAAGACGGAGAGGAGCAGAGGACATCGGGTCTTGAGAGCAGCCACATCGAGTATAAATTCGGCTTCATTAGCATTGACCGTCTTTTCCTTTCCAAACTCCCGAATGACAGCTTGTGTTTCTATTTGCTCTCTAACTTCCGCTAACACCTCCGGTCGCGAGAAGAGCTCCCAGATAATCTAGTACAGCGTCGGAGTGGTACTGGCAAACGTAGCAACGCATAGCATGGATTCTTGCCTAACGGCCTCTTCAAAGTTCATTCCCGCTTCCTTTAACACGCGCTGCCGCTCGAGGATTGTGTACGAGGCATCAGGTGGTGGCGCCGCGCAGTACTTCAAGAGAGCTTTGTGAATGATTTCGCGTGCTTTGGCAGCTTTTCCGAAGAAATCTAGTCTTGCCATATGTAAGGGGATGTGGTTTTGGTATACCCTAGTAGCAAGATGTTAGCTTCGAGTGAGGTAATTGGATAGGTATCACAAGTACGCGGGTTTACTAAACAGTATATCGAAAGCCTACTCACCAATATGCATCTTCAACTTTCGGATCTAGAAAGGGGTGGTCTTGACCGAAAACACCACAGCTACTGGCCTGCACAATGGTGTGTCTCACCCATTCCAGTAGCCAGATCTTCTTTCCTTCTTCACTATTCGCTATAGCGTCTACCAGACCAGCACCGGTCTGTCCCATACGTAGGTTCTGCTCATCTAGCCATGGCCCAGGTGCAAGTGTCTGTTTGAGGATATGCTCAAAATCATCGGCAAGGCGCTCGCCAAATAAGTCGAAACCCGGTTTCGAGTTCCCAGCTATTAGATGTGCAGTTACTTTGAGAAACGGCCGCAACGAGACCGTCCGAGAAGCCTTCTGAATGAGAGGCATCAGGCGGAACGAATTGCTCACGTAGAGCTTGGTGTTGAATAGGGCGAGTGTATACATCTCGTCGTCAGTCTCTATGCTATGAAACATGTCAAAAGTCTTAACCCCAAAGAAAACCCCAAATCTTCAAGCCCTATATATATGTGCTCACTTCTCATCGCTATGAAGCCCGTTGAACATACCTCGTGTGTGTAAAGTACGACCCTCCATACTTGACTAACCCCAGGAGATGGCCGATCAAGGGGATCTTTGGGTTCACGCGCCTGGGTTCCCGCACATCGTCCGAGAAACTGAACGCATAATCCAGGGCATAGGCGAGAAGCACCAGCCCAACAGAGCCGTAGATAAATTCGCGTAGCATCGTGGGTTTTTCGATGATTGAACTCGTGAAAGTCAAGCTGGAGTAAGCCAACGGCCTATACGTATAAGAAGTGTAGTGTATAAAGGTATTGGAACACAACGCCAGCCCACGAAGGAGCAGATTGCTCTTCGACTCGCGGAATATTGTCAAAGACATGATTTAATATATAAGTATCCTATAGACTACTCCAAAGCTCAGAGTTACACTTGGTGAACCTTTATACCCCCGACACGAGCACAACCAGCCGTTGCCCGATGCTGCTTACCTATCAATTAATGAATGTGCTATTACGTGTAGGCATTCCGAATCGTCGGATCGTATATACTATATCATCTTGGCGAATTAACTACTGAAGCTATCAGATAGTTCTCTTGGCGCATAGAAACCGTACAATATCGTACGCCTCGAAGCTTACCTCCGCACACATATTGTGTAATTTCCGGCCCTGCTGACCTCCAACTATTGCAAGATGACCGATCATGACCGGGCATGTCTATAGCCTCCCTAACTTCATGGATATACTAGGATGAGAACAGCCCGTGGTGGCAATGGCCGTCTTTCGCCGACAAGGAAATGTTCACTGACTATAGAAGAGGGCAAGATGGGATTGGGCCTCAGCCCCTTTTCCTACAATATTGGCTTCCATGAAGACCTCGTCAGCTATTCTAACAAGAACCACTAGTATAAATTGTCCCAAGTTTAGGAGCCCAGTCTCAAGATGCTAGTGTTTTCTATAAAGTTAGGCAACCTCAATATCAATCATCTTACCACCCCAACATAAGATTAATTTGATATTTGTCATGTTGATAACCCCTTTGATTCGTCTATACCAACTCATTTTGCCAGGATGATTCTTACTTACTTGAAGAGTCCGAGGACATAATTTGTCATCTATCCTCTAAGGTGGTATAGCATATAGGTAGACAACTCTATAACTACGTGGTGGTGTGGTGTCTATGATGAAACCCTCGGTAATCTTGCTCACCTCCTGATCAGGATATATGCAAAAGGGGAATGATCGGGATAGAATAAGGCACCTAAAATAAGACGAGGCTCTCACTCAAACAAGGAACAAATACTGGGCATTATGCCGTGTTACCAAGATATCCCAGACTGGACACACAAAATATTTGCTCGAGCAAGTTAGGATACATCATCGTTGCACATGTCGCCTCGGAGTATCTTTACAGTGATCACATTATCTCAAACTTATGCTCTTAGATGACCGCATAGATAAGGCTTATAAATAGTCGTTCTTCTATGTCATTAAGTGCTAAATAGACAAGGCATACTATTGGGAGAATAGGTGAGAAGAGCTTAACCAATCAAATTCGAACTAGCAATGTATTATGTCTAGTCGGCACTTGAAGATATATAGCATGAATCTGTTGGATCAAGGGTTCAGTGTGCATCTATTGCATGTTAGCCTTTCGGAAGAACATGCTATGACCTTAATATATATAAGGCTGGGCTCCATGTTTGATGCCCTCAAGGAAAACTAGCTTTTCGCAAACAAGCTCATCGTTACTATCTTATGTATTTATTGGGTTAGAAAGTTGCGTGAAAGATGGACATTCTAGAACGTGGGTCTTATCTTGGCAATTGTACCGAGATGGTCTATCGATTAGGCTATCCGCACGTCATCGGGGCTGTGCTCGATCGTAGCGCGGATCAGATTGCAGTGAAACAAGTGTACAAGGACCCGCAACTCCAGGTACGTCGTGTACTAATTGGGAAGTACATTACCATGTTAGCGAGGGGCGGAATAAGGCACCAGGCAACCGGATTCTTTGGCGTGGAAAAAATAGTCAAAGTAGTAAAAAGTAGCGTGATATGTCGTATTGAACCTTGGCACAACCTACGTAGCAGTATGTAGTAGTATGTAGTAGGTAGTATGTAGTAGTATGTAGCAGTACGTAGCAACCATTACCAACCATTAGACCGGAAGATAAACCGGCATCACCAGCGCCAAAACGTGGAACTTACAACGCGTCAGCTCTTTTTCTCCAGTCTTTCTATTGTGGCAGTGTGGTACGACATATGCAACCTCTTCATTGGGTGGTGTTAGGTTGTTGTTGCAATACTTTAGGGCTAGCCATCCGAAGGAAACGAAAGAGTTGGAGGTGTTCTTATCTCGTATTGTAAACCAAGTCAACTGCTTTCTGGGCAAGTGGATGACAATTTTGTCTTTCGCTACATAGAATAAACTTCTTAAGCTTAGAGTCAAATTCATTGAAACAATTTTGAATATCTATCCATCATCAACAACTTACACATCTTAAACATCTTCCATGCGCCACATCAAGCAACGCTACTAAACTTCCATGCCAACCACCCCCTAACCGGTATAAGTCCAACAGCCGCAAAGCTTTCACAATCGCTTATACGCACACTCATTTCACAAAAGAGTCACCCGTTTCCACAGCGCTACCATTCAAATAGCATTTCAGGCTATTGGTGACATTGCGGCGCAGCAGGCAACAGCTTTCGGCCTCGGACGGTTTTTAAGCGAAGTTCGCCGCAACCTTCTTCACGAGCTTATCTTGCAGGCCAAGTAAATCCGAATACAAATATGGGTTGGGAGAATACGCCCGCCCAGCCTAAGGCTGGACCTACTTCATTTCACGTCAGAGATTCCGACGGTCCTGTTGAATTGGTAACTGGACCACCACCATATTATTCAACTGAACGACAGGATTATCCGCGACGGAACATGTACAACCAATCAGCTGCACCTTGGTGGAATCCAAGATCTTGGAGGAAAAGAACTTGGGCTATCGTCGTGGCAGCTCTTGTTATCATTATCATTATCGCCGTAGTCACTCCCGTCGAGGTCTCCAAGGCAAACCGATACCCCGACTATACCAAGCTCAATTACGCCTTGGCAGACGAATGTAAGCTATTTAGTATACTCCCTCGTCATAATATGAATGGACTGATTAATCATACCAATAGACTCTGGGACGACCTTCTTCGACAAGTTCAATTATTTCACAGGATACGACCCAGCACAGGGATTTGTTCATTATGTCCCAAAGGAGCAAGCCGCACAATTGGTAAGTGCTTACTCTTCGTTCGTGCCCTAATACTACGCTAATAATCACCTGTTTAAGAACCTCACATATGCTTCTGAGGATTCAGCTATCTTAAAGGTCGATACCAGCGTTGGTCCCGACTCTGAACCTAATGCATCAACCGGCCGCTTTTCTGTGCGACTAGAATCTCAGACGCAGTATGACAGCGGCCTTTTATCTTCGATGTGAAGCACACGCCGTTCGGATGTGGAACTTGGCCCGCCCTGTGGCTTGTCGACCCCGCCAACTGGCCCGACAATGGCGAGATTGATATAATGGAGGCTGCGAACAAAGCCACTGATGGCAACCAAATGACGCTGCACACGACAGATGGTTGTTCGATGGATGTCAAGCGTATAATGAGCGACTCTAGTTTATCCAACGACTGCCATAACGCCACTAATAGCAACGAGGGTTGTGGAGTTAGAGGTTCTGCTTCTACTTACGGCAGTGCGTACAACGACGCACAGGGCGGCGTTATCGCGATGGAGTGGCGTAATGAGGGTATTCGGGTGTGGCAGTTCGGCAGGAGTAACATCCCTACCGATATCGCGGCCAAGAACCCGGATCCGAGCAGCTGGGGCTCAGCCTCCGCTGACTTCCCGAACACGAACTGTGACATCGGCTCGCACTTCAGAAACCAGAGCATCATTGCTAACATCGATCTCTGCGGGCAATATGCCAGCGCACTGTACGATACGAGTGGCTGTAAGCTATTGTCAAGTCGTGTTTTATTAGGGATTCAATTGCTAATCATTTACAGGCCCGAGCAACTGCACCGACTACGTCGCTAACAATCCCGATGCTTTTACTAATGCATTCTGGGAGTTTGGCAAATTCGAGGTCTATAGGGCCACCTGATCAGTGATACGCCATTGTACGCAGTATTTAATGGGATAGTCGGTCTTTCTTGGAGTTTGCGGCAATTCGATATTTCTTTTGGACGGGAAGCAATATTAGGGTCGATAAGTAAAGTGAGGAAAGACTAGTGGGATATAGAGGGTTATGAGGTTTATTGACGGGCTGTACCATGGAGGGAAAAAGGACCATGGGAGGAGGTGTTCTGCTTAAGGGAGAAAAGAACACTATAAGACATCATCATCATGATATATTAAATAGGTTGTGGCCATATTTATTGGGTTGGGACAAAAATTAGTAATGATATAATTTGACATAACCTGTTTATCACATCTCGCTTGCTTTCACTGTTAGGCACGCCTCGTATATGAGGTGAATTTGGCATGAACATTTGAATGATATTTGTGGGTAGTTGAAGAACAATAGCAGCTTGTATGATTATAAGATTTCCGTCAAGCCTGGAACTGGCTCGAAATGGATGGGATGAACACACAATTGGGATAGATTTAAACGACCGCGAAGAGAAGTTGACCATCGTTATTGGCATTACTCTATCGTAGATGACTCTATCACCAAGCGGCCTTGATAGACGCTCCGTCATATCTTTTGTACATTTTAAGATCCTAAGTGGAGAATGTGATGATGCCCCCTTCTATATATGTATGTATGTATGTATGTATAGAGCCGCAGCCGCAGTCGCAGAAACCCTCAACGCCGTGATCCTTAGTATGCAACCCCGACCAAACGCCATATCAACCAACCAGTCCGCCAACGAACTTAATTCCTCATTAATACCACATCCTTCCTTCCTTCCTTCATTCATCATCCTTCGGCTGTCTCAACCACGCATCAATCGCAGCGCTAAATGCGGCAAACGCAGCACACCCGCCCGCTACGGCCGTGGGGCCGCCGCCGCGCGCGAGAATGCCGCCCGTCAAGCACCCGGCGGCGGTGCCGTTGTACATGTCGTTCTTGGCGCGGTACCCCTCGATGCCGCACTCGATGCCCGCGAACATGAGCCCCACCAGCCCGAAGTTCTTCGCCGTGCTGTACGACCGCGACCCCATGTCCTTGAACCCGACCTTGAGCTGCTGTCGCCAGGGGAGACTCGATATCGATGTCGGCGCGGCGCCGACGGCGCCGGGGGTGTGGTACGGCGTGTCGTAGGCCATCTGGATGGGGGAAAAGACGGGTTTGTTAGTTGGGGTTTACGTTGCTAAGGTAAGATAAGGTAGGGTGGGTAAGGTAGGTGTAAGAGTCGCAGACGTACAGAAGCCATAAACATTCCAAACAGACCACCCATGCCAAAACCCATGACGCCCGAAACGGCAGCCTTGCCGAAACACGACTCCATCATGGCGTTTAACTAGCCCGGCGCACGAGTTAGCTCTCCGTCCCACGCGCAAGTCAACCGGACCAAGGAGCAAAGCAAAAGCAGACGAACCATTTTGATATTGGGATCATTCGGATTATACGCCGCGGGGCCACCGGCAGCGCCCGCTCCGGCGCCGGTGCCGACGCCAGCTCCAGGGAGGCCGTTCATAATGTGTGCGGAATAAGCGGGGGGTAGAGGTGACGGAACTGACTACCTGAAGAAGAAAGGGAATAGATAATACCGATCGGCTTTGCGACTGGCTTCGTATTTCGCTTGTGATGACGATTGGAGAGAACGAACAATAATTATTTTTCTGCCAGGTACGACCGCCTCCCGATCAGATGGGATTATCCCCCCCATCCCCCCCATATGGAAATCCTGAGTTTTGCCCCCCCACCTTCTGCAATGGTCTAGCCTTGCCTGGGACCTGCATTTTTTTTTTCTTTTCCTTGCTTCAAGATCCAACTTTTATTTAAATCCATAAGTACTTAAGGTTACTTGCCGGAATGCTAGTCTTATTTCTTTCAAAAGTTAGTTAAACTATATCTCACACATGTTCTGACAGTAATATATTTAAGTGTAGGTATTTTGCATTGGGTTAATCATATTTTTTTTCACCATGTTTCACTTAATTTATTGAGAGATGTATGAAGCCTTAGGCGTACCACCTGTAAGGATAAATAACGTGCTAAAATAGTCTTTTCCTTATTGGGAAGGATGGATGTGAGTTTTTACGGTTTTTAGTGGCAAGCAGACCCTTGCCAAGACTTCTGCGGAGAGATAAACCCCACTTGATCACTGCCCTGACTGTGACAACCGCCCGTCCGCTAGTAACTGTTGACCAATAACGAATTTAATTGATCGACGAGAATTTTTTTCTCATAACACACGTAGTTTTTTTTTTTCTCATATAAAAGATCTCAGTGGGAGCCTGATTTGTGTTTTTCTTCGAGTCATATTCCTTTTCTAAGCTTCTCTCTATTACCTTTTAAATATCACAAACCTGAAACATTTTAGCCATGTCGATGTCGTCCGACGAGGTTGATCAGGCTATTGCCACCTACGAGGAGTTGATGGACCTCGATAGAGATTTTGAGGATGTCGAGACGGAAATAAGTAAGTGTTTCGCATATTCGAGCCCTACCTTACAGTCCAATATGCAAAGCGACTACACGCATAAGGACAGGGCCCTTAAATATAGGAGAATTCCATACTTACATGTTCATTAGTCCGCCAACAAGTTGCCCTTACCAAGTCTCTGTATGAGCGAAGAGCAAAGCTTGTTGAGAAGATCCCCAACTTCTGGGCGCTCGTCTTTGAGCAGGCTCCTCCGGATCTAGACCAATATATTCAGCCCAGCGACTCTGCCGTGCTCTTGTCTGCGCTGACTTCAGTCTCTGTCTCCCACTTTGAGATTGAGAACGGTGGAAAGGGAGATCCCCGCAGCGTATCTATCAAACTAGAGTTTGGTGAGAATGAATGGTTCGAGGACAAAGTTCTCGAGAAGAAGCTCTACTACCGTCTTTCTAAGGACGGCGATGAGGGTCTCGTCAGCGACCCCGTCCCCATCAAGTGGAAGTCGCCCGACAAGGATCTCACCCAGGGAATGCTGGACCTGGTCGTGAAGGTTTGGGAGAATGACAAGAAGCAACCCAACACCGATAGCACTAAAGCAAAGAAGGAGAAGGACTACACTCCCGACGAGAAGGCTTTGAAGGAGAAGATCGAAGCTACGGGCTTAGGCGCAGTTTCCTTCTTCGGTTGGTTCGGATACCGGGGTCTAAACATCTCTGCTGAAGAGAGCCGTCTCGCCGTGGAGGAAGAGAAGAAGAAGAGGGCCGACAGGGCCGCAGGCAAGGTCCCTGAACTGAAGGCGGTTGAGGAAGAAGATGACGATGAGGATGATGACGAGGAAGACCCCCTGTCACTCGAAATCTTCCCGGATGGTGAAGAAGTAGCGCTTGCCATCAGCGACGACCTTTGGGTGAACGCCATCAAGTACTTCAGTAAGTTGTATCCTAATAATAAGCTGAGAAGGAATGGTTCGCTGACGTGTTTCGAAGGCCAAGCCCAGGAAGCCGATATTAGCGAAATCGACTTCGAGGATGACGAGGACGAAGAGATGGCGGACGATGATGAAAAACCCAAGGCTAACGGTGCCCAACCCCCATCTAAGAAGCGGAAAGCTTGAACACGCTTTGAACGAAGTGACGTTTTCTAATATGATTATCTTTGCAGGGCGAAAGTGATTAAAACAAAAAGGGGTTAGGGTTCTCACAGTGAGCGGTAAGCGGTTATGATAAATGGATGGTTTGCGAGTTGCAGTCGACTGCACTCGGGATTTCGATACCAAAAAAGTATTTCTCCTTAGACTACTACCTATCAATAGATCTCAAGGCCAGATAGAGTGCCAGATGTGCCTCTCAAGCTACTTGATTTGCTTAGAACTTTTCGTCTGGACCCTCGAGTATGAGAAGTTTACTTGTAGTTGTTAAATAAACCATCTTCCGCGTCTATATATGTAATAGTTGTTACATGTAAAAATTGCTGATGAGTTGTAACAGATTGATAAAATATACGAGAAAGGTCATCTTTTAATTGAACATGGAATGGAAGGTACTACATGTAAGCACATACAGGACTGAAATGTAAGAAGCTACGAACGGGTATTGTGATGCCGGGACAGCAGCGTTTAATACCCCTGCTCAGGTGCCTACATAAGTCTAGCCAGGTCCTTGATACAGGGGGTAAGCTTCCCCACAACTTTGTTCGTTTACTTCAACTTTCCACTTCTAAACTTCTTCAACATTATTATCTTGGGGTTATGGTTTTTGTCCCTACGAGGATGATGATGGAAATCAATAAACTCCCTTCATTTTTGAGCCACCGCACGTACTTTCTTATTAATGAAGTGATCTACGAAATAGTAAGATTTGCAATTATTATTGAAGAAACTGTCTCATCTCATCTCATATGCATTCTTTATACCCTGGTCTCTTCTCCTTTGAGACGTGCTCCGCACAGATCCAACCCGAACGGTTTCAGCACGCCGGTTCATCTGGCATAGCCTCCCGGGTCGAGATGGAACTGCACACACACACACACACACACACGAAATAATTAGGTAGGGACTAAGCTTTGGACGATCGGAGGTGATTGACGTATTATTTTCCTTCTAAGTTCGTGAATCCCCTCCGACAGGGGGAGGCATTGTACTATAGACTGCAACTATGGACTGGCCCACCTTGTCTTGCTAAACTTACCTACTCTTGGGAAGCTCGTGTCTTTTCTCATCTTTCTTACTATTCACTTCTTTTCATATTGGCTTCTAGATCGGAGTCTCTCGTTTTGTTTCGTTTCGCCGTGCGATTCCTTCTTTACTATTCCTTTTCATACCTTCTCTTCGTGCTCGCTACCGGCCGAGTCTTTTTTTTAACATTGCTTTCGTTTCGTCCTAGCGAGTTATTTCCACCGTGTAGATTTTGGGTAGCTGTCCGGAGATTTAGTTCATCGAGAACAGTGACAACAATTTGGATTCCGATATTCGAGTTCACAGTCGAAACCTTTCACTCTTCTGAGGACATGAGGTCATACTGAGCAGACACGGTTCCTTTTCAACTCGAAAGCTAGGCCTTTCGTGGGCAAGACCCATCCCATTCTTTTCTTCGACTATATTTATATTTATTTCATAATGCAATTGTCACTTCGTATAGCAGGCGTCGTAAGCCTGCTGGCAGGTGCAACTGGAGCCCTACAAGTCGACTGGAATAGCGATGGTATGTGATTCGTGGCAGCCCCTTTATATACGACTAACACCTGTTAGATTCCGTTAAAGATGCAGCAAGTACTGTTGCTTTCGGGCTGTTAAAATACTACACGGGAAATTACACAGGCGATACTCCTGGTAACTTGCCTGATCCGTATTTCTGTACGTGACCTCTTCTCTTCTGGCGTAGCCATTACTTATAAAATACTAGGGTGGGAAGCGGGCGCTATGTTTGGTACGCTAGTTGACTATTGGTATTATACTGGCGACAAGACGTACAACGACGTGACAATGCAAGGGCTACTACATCAAGCAGGCGAAGATAGAGACTATATGCCCCAGAACCAGACGAGGTCACTAGGAAACGACGACCAAGGATTTTGGGCCATGGCTGCGATGACTGCCGCCGAGAATAACTTCCCAAACCCGCCCGAAGACCAGCCCCAGTGGTTAGCGTTGGTCCAGGCTGTCTTTAATGAGTATGTCACTCGATGGGACACAGATACCTGCGGTGGTGGTTTGCATTGGCAAGTGTTCACCTTTAATAAAGGATTCGACTACAAGAACTCCATCTCCAACGGCTGTTTTTTCAACATTGCCTCCCGGTTGGCTAGGTATACAGGGAATCAAACATACGCCGACTGGGCCGACAAAGTCTGGGATTGGATGGAAGACGTTAAATATATCGACGCCGACTACAATGTTTTCGATGGAGCTGGCATAAGGAGCGGTTGTAAAGACATCAACAAAGCACAGTGGACCTACAACGCGGGTATTTTCCTACAGGGAGCAGCCATGATGTACAACTTCACGGAGGGTCAGGATATCTGGAAGCAGCGGGTGGAAGGTCTGGTGAAAAGGACAAACGAGTATTTCTTCGAAGATGGAATCGTGATCGAGCGACCGTGCGAGGGCTTCAATTCTTGCGACTACGACCAGCAGAGTTTTAAGGGCTACCTTATGCGATGGATGGCTTCTACGTCACAGATGGCCCCGTTTACCTTTGATACGCTCATGCCATTGATCAAGTCCTGCGCAGGGGCGGCAGCGCAACAGTGCTCTGGCTCGCCGGCAGCCGACCTATACAAAGGCCCGCCTGGTACAGCGTGCGGCTTCAAGTGGACGGAAAAGGAAAAATTCGACGGCCTCGCTGGTGTCGGAGAACAAATGAGCGCACTGTCTGCCATTCAATATACGTTACTCAAGAAGCAATCGGCTGCACCGGTAACTGCAGACACGGGCGGGACGTCGAAAGGCGATCCTAACGCCGGGCGGCCGATGGAAGCGTATATGCCAAGTTTGCCGCCAATCTCAACGGGTGAGAAGGTGGCAGCCGGCTTCGTGACGAGTGCAATTGCGTTCAGTGTCCTTGGCGCGTGCTTCTTCGTGATGAGAGATTAAGAAGCCTGTCTCACCCGCTGACGATGAAATGAGGATATTTATTAGGCCTTAACTACCTAAGCGCTATGTATATTCGGATATGAGGGTACATAGGAAAGAAGGCCGGCAAGATCTTGGCATCGGCGGCGTTCTGGAGAAATGTTTAGTATATACCTGCTTCGAAAGCATTTCTTTGTAATAAGTCAATAGTAAAATACATTCAGCGATTCTATGTCTTCGGGGCACCGATATTGGAGCATGTGACTTTGTTTGATTTTACTATACACAATCGCTTCTAACCTAGATGGTAATTTTATACTAATCTACATCCACGCGGGTATAAGAATTGCTCTTTGATTCATATCTCCACTGGCGTGGTAGATGGTTCCTAGACATCTTCGCCAAGCTATATAAAGTAGCTTATTCCGACGTCGAATACAGGCCAGGATATTGCGACAGAACTCGACAATTCTTTCGTATCTCATCCGTATGCTATTAGCCATAGTAACTGGGACTCTCCACCAAGTTCATATAACCCTCCTTCAACCCCCCTATTCGCTGTCCTCATCCTCTTTCTGCTCCTTATCCTTCTTCTTACGCCTCTTCTTCTCACTCGGCCCCTCAAAATACAGCCTCACTATACCACCCACCTTCCCATCCATCTTGCGAGTCTCCTTCGCCCCCTCGACCTCCGCGAGCGCCCCCCTTACCGTCTCCAGCACGGTCTCGGCCGTCTCGACGGAAACCGGCTTCCCGCCCCTCTTCTTGGCCAGGATCACCTCCACGCTCAGCCCCTGCTCGAGGAACTGCCGGAACCGCCGCAGCTTGTGGCCCAGGTCGTGCGGCGAGATGCCCCACGAGAACTCCATCTCCTTGGTGTCGATGGCTTTCCGGCGCGCGCGCTTCTCCGCCTCCACGGCGGCCGCCCGAGCTGCTTCCCGGTCGATCACACGGCAGACGGCCGCGCGGGACTCCAGCGAGTACGGGTCCGCGGTCGCGGGCGGCGGCGCGACCATGACCAGCGCGTGCGTCTTCAGGTCGAGGGTGCGCAGGACGGCGGACAGGGGCTCGGGCGGGTTCAGCGCGTTGTCGGGCGGGGGGCCGACGACCCGCACGTACTCGTAGGGGATCTTGTCGTTGGTGGGGTGTTTTAGCTGGGGGTCGATGCGCCGGAGGGGGATAGTCGTGGTGAAAGTGCGGGATTGCCGCGGTATAGGCGGAGACAGTACTGGTTTTGCGAATTTGGGTTTGGGGCTTGTGAGAAGTCGGCTTGAGGAAAAGAATAGCCGTGGAGGTAGGAGGTAGGAGGATGTTGTGCGTGGTGGAAGGGGGAGAGAGCTACGGCTGCTGCTGAGGAGGACTCGGTTCAGAGCTACTCGTGCTGGCGAGGAGCAGTGTGGTTGTGCCATTTTGACTGGTGCGCTCTGCGTGTTATTGCTCTCGGGAATGCGATTGGGATAGTGGGCTCAGCATCTATTAAGCGGTGATGTCGTGCTGTAGAACGACAAGCTTGTAGAAGTAGAAAGTTTGTGTTGCAGCAACGAATTGAGTTTGGAAACTTTAGTGACGCTAGAAGACTTCATCCCACTTCCCAGGTACTCATGTATCGCCTAGGGCTGGAATCCAACAGCCAATGAGGTCATGCGATAACTTCCCGCCGGTAGCTCGGGTATAGAGTTACCTACGTAGCTCCGCGCCAAGACTGAGCTTAAGCTCCGGCTCAATACTACGACCAATTCGAGGTCATCCAATTTATTGAAATGGTATAAACTTTATGTCGAATACAGAAGCATACCTATACATGTACTCAGCTCTCCATGCAAAGTTAACTATAAACCTGACCCAACCAATAGAGGTTCACTCTGGAGTCTAGACCCTTATACCCCTTCGACATCTAAAAGACCATGCGCCACAGCATCATCCCTAATACCTAAACATAAATACTATAACCCACAGCTATACTCTCCCCAAGAACTTAAAAAACAACACCATGTCCTCCCTCCTAGGCCACCCCTTCCGCGTACTCATATACACGACCAAAGCCCTGGCCCTAGGCCACCTCCTCGTGACGTACGGGTACAGCACGGGCTATGGCTGGGGGCCCTCGATGCTGCCCACCTTCCTGACCATGAACGAGTGGTTCGTCACCGACCGGTCCCACCGCCGCGGCCGCGCCCTCCGCGTCGGCGACTGCGTCGTCTATAGCATCCCCGTCGAGCCCGGCGAGGAGGGCATCAAGCGCGTCCTCGGCCTCCCCGGCGACTACGTCCTGCTCAACTCCCCCGGCATCGGCTCCGATACCATGATACAGGTATGTCTTTTCTCTTGTTCCCCTTGTTTGTATCCTCCCTCTGTTGGCCTATTTGCCGTGTTCATTGTCCCCGAGCCTTGAAACCCTAGGGGGAGAGGGGTGAGACGAGAAGAGAAGAAATTAAATAGGTACTAAGTTCTGCCTCAGGTACCCAAAGGCCATTGCTACATAGTTGGAGACAATTTGCCCTGGTCTAGGGATAGTCGCGACTTTGGCCCTCTTCCTATGGGTCTTATCAAGGGCAAAGTGGTCGCCAAAGTAGTCGTTAACGGTTGGTGGCCGTTTAATTGGTTTACGAGGGTAGAAAGCGGCCTTCATCCTGTAACGGGTTCTCCAAAGACATGACCACTCTCCTTTCTTCTCAGTACCTAATAGATATGGTACGGAAAGATCATGACGATATTATATTTTACTACAATTCGCATTGCATGGAGGTGTTCAGGAAACATTATTTACCGGATATCATTTTTGATGAGAAGGGCAATCTAATTACAAGAGTTTAACTCCGCGCATGAGGCTCACATGAGTAACTCATGACTGACCAGGAGTGATTGGTCAAGTAGTCATCTTTTCAACCAGCTACGCTGTCGCCGTGTACAAATGAGATCGAATGTCTTCCACTAGGCTAGCTTCTGGGCAAATGCAACCTGCAATACACCCACCCGCAACTCAAACACCCAATGAGAATATGCGTTCCTTATAAAATATCGAAGCAGCCTTATCGTCGACGAAATACACATGCATGCTTATATAACATACGCCTCGAACACCGGGAACCAACCACATCCGTGTGAATGCCCGCTTGAACAGGGAGTCTGACAGTATCGATAATTAAAACAAAAAAAGGGGCAATAATCGGTTTACTTTATCCCTCTATGTGCGCTTTCGACATGCTCTGGCCGAGTAGCTCTAAACAGCGTTGCGCTAGGTTGATTACCTCACCCTCGTCATCTTCTTCGTATTCGTTATCTGATTCGACTTGTCGGTTCGCGATTTGCTTGATCATCTCCACAATCGTATCCGATTTTCCAATGTGCGAAATCAAGGTCTTATCTTCAGATTCCAACAATTGGAGGAGCGTCCAAATGGCGATGTGCTGAAACGTGGCATCGCCGCTGGCGAGGAACCTACTCAAGTAGCCGTGAATGCCGCCGTTTGGTTCTGTCCAGTCCTGGATGAAGATGGAATAGTCGCCAACTACGTCATATTAATAACTGAAGGATCAATAAAATTAGAATGGAGACTTACCTTTCGAGGATAGGTTGCCGAGAGCTGCCGCACTGTTGCCTTGAACTTCAATGCTTGGCGAATGTGTTAGAGGGATGAGCACATCGAACACACCAAGGTTTAGCAGGTGTGTTTTGAGATCATCAGATAGCGCAAGTACTGCAATTGCAGCTGTCATTTCCGACTGGACGGTAACAGGGACGTCCAGGACGAGCTGCTTGCATTTCTGAACGGCACCGGCTTCAAGGACCAGCGCTTTGTTGCGATCAGAGCTTGCGGCAAGATTTCGAAGTGTCGATATGGCGTGGCACTGAATTTCCTCGTTATCGGTGGAACCTAGAAGGTCGACAAGGGGCTTTAAGAACCCGGCTTCGATGATAGGAGATTCGTTCAAGGGATGGATGGATATGTTACGTATGCAAGCAACCGCCGAGAGGATTAGAGGTAGGTATGAGGACTGAAGCAAGCGTAGCAGAGGATTGAGGCCTTGCGCTCGGACAATATCGAGCTGATATTTCTCGTCGGAGGCGAGATTCCGAAGTGCCAATGCGGCTTGGCATTGCACCTTGGGAGAGGATGAGTCCATGAGGTTAACAAGGGACTGAACAAGTTTGGTCTCCGACGCAGCTAACTTCCGGCGGTTGTTGGCGTCGACGGCAATGTTGCTAAGCGCTGTCGTGCAATAATATTGAACATCGACATCAGGAGACGATAGGAGTTGAACGAGCACGGGAATAGCACCTGCATTCACGAGCTGTTGCCGGTTCTCGTCTATGTGAAATATTATTAGAAAACATGCGATGAGTAGTAACTAAGAACTGAATGCATACCTGAATGTGTCATGTTGAGAAGGGCACCAGTTGCGTTCCGTTGAACCCTCATATCTCTCGACTTAGCTAGTCGAGTAAGTGGACCTAATGCTCCTGATCGTGCGATCTTTGCCTTATTTTCCTCATGAGTAGCTAAATTAGTGATGCATCCTACGGCATTGCACTGTACTTCGACGTTGGGCGAAAGCATCTGGCGTATGAGTGGAGTTAAGCCCCCTAGTTGGACGATCAAGACTTTGTTCTCGGCTGCGTAGCTTGGTAAGACAAGAGCTAAGAGGCAGCGCAGAGTCATTACTTACTATTAACGGCAAGGTTCCCTAGCGCGGCACTGGCTGCTCTTTGCACTTCGATATCGGGACTCTGAAGTAGGAATAGGATGGGTTCTAGCGTATCGCGGTCGACCTCGCGAACATCTAGAAGGCGGTCAGTCATAGCTCGCAATAGAGAACCAAAGCAGGAAAGCCATATTTATCGACAGCTCCATAATACAACAGTTTTTTTTTTTTTGTTTTTGTTTTTTTTTTATCAGGGCGCTGAGTATATCATATTACGTACCTCGTTCCGTGATCTCGGCAAACGTTAAGCTTGCACTCCTTTGAAGATCAATATTATCGGAAAAGACGAGTGTGCTCAGAGCTCGAAGAGGCTCGCCCGAAAAGAAATCCGTCTCGCCGCGCTGGTTTAAAAGATTAGCTTAAAAGAACAGATGAAATCGGTCGGTTCGTAACACACATTCTCGAGGTATTGGAGTAAATCGGCGACAGCTTCTCGTTCGCTATCGGCCAATACTGGTTCGTAGAGACCATCGCGAGATTTGCCTGTATAATATTCAGTACTTGAAAGAGTCTTCTTGATAGGATAATGGGTTGGTGGTACCTCCGCAACATGATTGGCAGGCCCCCATTGCTATGGGTAGAGCTAGAAATCGGGATGGGGGATTGATTTAGACGCGGTCGATGATGCGAAGAACAAAAAGTGATGGTTTTGCGAAGATGGTGCTGTCGGTTTCAGGTTGCTTGTGGTTGTTGAGACCTGGTAGGTAAAGTACGATCAGTACTGGTGTCAGGTCCAAATAATAAGCCTGCTCTCTGGAGATGGTCCTGTGATGTATCCTCGTGAGAGGCTAGGGCAGGCGGGTAATCTCGTCCAGGTCGACGCGGCGAAAGTAATGCCAGATTGCATGCATCGACGGAACGGGACGATGAGAAGGTCGATCTTGACCGGTGTGTGTGTGTGTGTGTGTATGTGTATGTGTATGTTGTGTGTGTTGTGGTAGAAGAAGAGGTGAGGTTAATGAACCTTATTGCTGGGGTTTGAAATGTTTACGAAGTTGCAGCTTAGTCGAGTTGCACCAGAAGGCTCAAAAAGGTTGTTGCGTAGTAGAGGTTTTGACAAGTCCCGACATTGGACAACCCTTGTTCCTTCTCCCACCCCCAGTCGCTCCAGTTGCTGACTTCCTTAACCTTTTTTTTTATTTTACCTTTACGTCGAAAGCGATTGCTGCGCTATTGCCGCCTCTGCTGCAGGTGGGCCGGGTCGCGCTGTGTGGTTGCGTACAGAGTAAGGGCGCAGGCGCAGTTGGTGGGTTTAGATGGGGGGGAGGTTAATCCTTTTCTGCTTCATTCTTATTCTCATAGGGGTGCTCATGGCTTGTCATGGAGCTGGGACCGGAAGGTTTCGGCTGGTAAGCTCGCCTGAGCTTTCCTATGTGGGTACCTCTCTTAGTAGGTACCGGAAAGGTACTCGGTCTGCTTCAAGGCTTATCTAGGTACTTCCGATAGCAACTAGCTGTACTTGTATTATACGTCAAATTACACATCTTCATGCGCTTTAACCTATCTCATTTTTGTACATTAAAACGTACACAGATACTTAGGTACTAATGGCATAAATGGGAGCTTAATAATAAACATTGAACCGTTATATTATATATATATATATATATAGAATATTTTACAAAGCTTAACTTTATGCAACTTTATTACATTAAATAGATGAACTATTAAAAATGAACCCTTAGATATAAACTGTATGAAAGTCACTGCTAATGATATGAATGATAACAGTACTTACTTAATGCAAGTATAATTGGTACAAAGCTTACCTATATACGGTGGCAGATGATAGGCCGTCTTTTCTTAAAGGCTAAAGCTATTAATCGATGGAACAAAGTGCAAGTTGACGTATTAGTGCTGTCTACACAAGTTCGACGTAGCACCCCTAAGGGGGTGCTGCGCATTGATTAAAGAAACGGGCAAGATTCGGGATTTAACCGAAATACTTCCGAATAAGCGTGTTTCCCACGTATTTTGATGTATCTTATAATATTTTATAAAATTTCATTATTCTTTTTCCTTTTCCAGAATTAGCAAGGGTCGGAATAACTTCTTATTGGTATTCAAAGTTTGGTACGCTATCCCTAATTACTGCCCGTTTCCTTAATCAATGCGCAGCACCCCCTTAGGGGTGCTACGTCGAACTTGTGTAGACAGCACTAATACGCGAAGCCGCTACCCATGAAAAAAATGAAAAAGAATAGGACCCCGATTATCACCCTGTTTCCTTTTTGGGACAGCTTTTCTGCATCACAGCAGCCACAAAGCCCAACCCACTTTAAGCTAATAAGCTTAGCACAAGCAGCACGAGTAGTATAAGATATTGCCGCTGTAGGTCGCTAGTTTAGCTTGTGAAAGCCAGTATCCACCCTCTGTCTCAAAGATATGACGTTCCATCCATCCACTATGCAACTTTCCGTCTGATAGTAACCAAGATCAGGCGAATCTTTGTCATAATACTGCAATATCTCTTCGAATTGAAGCTATTCCCAATCCTGAGCAGTGAGCCATCCCTTGGATCTGCAGGATAGTGGGATACTTCTGCATAATGGTCACCAGCATTGCTCCGTTTGAGTCACAAGATCCTACCGTCCTAAGAAGCCAAGGCCAGAAGCACAGAGGTTTAAGCACTTGTACGGGGCTTGGATAATTGTATTTCATTAATCCAACACCTCTTTACCTGCCTTCTCTACTACATTTATATGTCCTCCTTGTCAGCAGTCGTAATACTGGATGACGACAACTTTCGCCTCCTATGTTTTACTGCCTATATGAAGTTATTATCCCACACCATTATTGAGAGAATTCAAAAGTCTAGACAAGAATGAGACATTATGTCCTTCAGTGAATTCGTCTTTGTGGTATTACGTCCCAGACTAATAGTTGAGATCAAACAAGTAGCGATATACCTTTGCCTCCTTTTATCTAGCCCAATGAGTGACTGGTATTTCCCAATCCTCAGTCAAGCAGAAACCGATTATTTTCTAACATGATACCCTTTATGTCTTCTTGGTGTTGCATCACATCTTTAATACGATATGATAGGTCACTTGATTGTTTATCTTACTCCTTCGCTTCGATTTAAAGTTGCCGAGTATGTTTTCTTCTGGCGATCTGGAGGCTAGCATCATCTAAGTACATATAGGAGGGGAAGGTCTCGGCTTTATACAAGCATGTGCATACGACCTGTTACACTACTAGTTCGTGAGTGGGCGATCTTGTCTTATTATTACCCCGTTGAAGTCGAAAGAGAAGTAAAGATGGCTGACAGTAGAACTACTGTGCTACTCTTAAAGACCAATTACCTAGGTATCCAGTTGCCTGTTCAGATTCCCTGCAAGTCTAAATCAATAAGCCGACCTAGATCTAACAATGTCAGTAACCACTTACATACATAACAACTACATATATATGTAGAATAATCTACACACATAATATGATGCTCCAACTTTACCTAACATTGGATAAATGTAAGCAATTCAATATAGCAGCCGATCTAATTATACAAGTAGATATGGTGGACAGCTTAAGTTACCCAAGGTAATATCCATGTTAACCAACACGAGACAGGGGTCCTCAATTGATCTCTCCGACTTTTCAGACTAAAATAAAAAGCTAGGTTAAGCATTCCCCATAGGTATAGTCCCCCATACGTAGCCGCGCTTATCGGCAGCATTAGCACTACCCGAAGCTGCAATTGCCCTTCAACCCTCCAACATCGACTGCACCAGCCCCCATGAGATCTCCGAGTATCGATGTACCTATCATTTGAACCCCCATTTAGGTATGTACATAGGTATGTACCTGGAATCAAATCCCAATCCACATATTCATTCTTAAAATTATCTAGATTACCTAAGGAGGTACGTATCTGTTTAGTTATCAATCGGTGATAGCCAGTACCAATTGCCCTTTCGGCTTGTAGCCCGGTCTGGACCATTAAATTCAATAGGTAGAGAAATTACTTAGGTACTGTCTATACTGAGGCTTATTTTTATGTGGTCCAATTAGTCTGACCTCATTACTATCATTATCCATTATCATCAACCTTTGTTCTTATCGCCATTAGGCCTCATCATCACCGATTTAATTGCCAATACCTATTCATCTCCATATTCTATGTCCCATGTCTCTGTCCCTTGTCTTAGTTAGCAACTTTCAAGCTGCTTTCAGTTTAGAACTAGTAGTTCTCCAATCTCCTACCCGATAACAAAAACCCTTTTTTTTACTCTCCCCACCCCCTCCCCCTCTTTCTTCCCCAAGCTCACCCTAGCAAAGCGCCTCCTACACCGAACGCTTTTTCCCAAGCTCACACCTGGCTGCAAACTTTCCGTTGCACGCCTCCCGGGAAAGACGGCTGTTCCACCAATAGCTTCCGTTTGACCTAGCTTAAACCCCAACGACCCCAAGAGGAAGCATAAGGGCATAAGGGAAAAAAAAAAAAAAAAAAGGTGATAATGGATGACCCTTCGAGCCGTGAGTCTAACAATCCACCGGTCGACGAGCCACAGCTCGCGCCAAACGCTCCAGCCCCGCCTTGTCCTCGGACTTGCCCTCTTACATACCACCGCTACCTCGAGGTCACGAGCTTCCTTTTGTGCAGCCATCTTCGTATCTCAGACCTAAATTTCGGAGTCGTACAACACCTGTTCCCACGACGCCAATGAGTCCCATTGATGAAGAACAATTGCAAGGCCTAGTAAGTCATCAGCATAGGCGTTTCTACGTTCTGGAGTATTGGCTCCTCCTCGGACGTATTGTCGCCTTGTCTCTACCCGAATCCGACTCTCGGGCCTTATGTCTTGATGATTGGCGACTAACTTTTTATTCTTATAGAAAGGCTTGCGCAACTTTCTTCGAGTTAGAACTAGCTACGATGTCCTCCCGCTATCTTTCCGCCTTATCGTACTCGACAATGATCTACTAATCAAAAAGAGCTTGGATATTTTGATCCAGAATGGTACTTCCAATACACGCATGTATGTCCCGCGTCGGCCTGAACAGCCCCTAACGTGAGCTACTAGGAATCGTGTCCGCGCCCCTCTGGGATTCGCAGCAGTCTAGGTTCGCCGGTCTACTTACCGCGACTGATTATATAAATCTGATACAATATTACTGCCAATTCCCTGAACATATCGACGATGTAGAGAAATTTAGATTGAGCAGCCTCCGCGGTACGTCGCACCTGAGTTGCAAATGTGCGGGGATTTGTTGATTGAATTGGTGTGTGGCTGACGCTTCAGCCGCTTCAAAGATATTGAAAAAGCAATCGGCGTACTTCCGCTAGAGACGGTGTCCGTCCACCCGTCAAGACCGCTCTATGAAGCATGCAGCCGCATGCTTAAGAGTCGCGCCCGTCGTATTCCTCTCGTCGATATCGATCACGAAACAGAAAGAGAGACGGTCGTGAGCGTCATTACGCAGTACCGAATACTCAAGTTCATCGCTGTCAACACGGAACAACACACTATGCTCCTCAAGCAGACAGTTCGGGAGATTGGACTGGGAACGTACAGCAATCTCGCAACGGCTAAGATGACAGACTCGGTCTTAGAAGTGATCAATTTGATGGTGGTGCATAACATTTCTGCTGTGCCTATTATTGATAAGAACAATGTCGTGCTCAACGTGTTTGAGGCCGTTGATGTTATACCTTGTATCAAAGGAGGCGCATATGATGAGTTAAAATCATCAGTAGGAGAAGCTCTGACGAAGAGACCGGAAGATTTCCAAGGTATCTACACTTGCCAGGAAGATGACAGACTTGATTCGATATTCGTCACGCTACGCCAGTCTCGGGTCCATAGACTGGTAGTCATTGATGACAATTGGCATTTGAAAGGCATTATTTCTCTGTCGGACATCCTCAAGTACGTCTTGTTCACGGGCGTTACTAGCGACGAGGGCGAATATTTCGCACCGCCGTAACGAGTCTATGATGAGTCGACGGTTTTTTGTAATGACGCTACGATACCTTGGAAACTGGAAACGGCGGGATACGAGGGTCACGGAGTCATAGTGTGTTATTAGTAGGCATTCAAGGGGAGTTTGGCGTTCGAAAGACTAAAGTGGTTGATGAGGATCAGTCCTTTTGAGCCTGCATAGGTTTCATTCTCTCCATATCCCCACGCTGATCTAATTGAGTACGACAACCTTGGGTTAAGGGGGGGGGGGGGGGGGTTTATAAGTTCTAGATTGGGGGCCATGGTTTGGTAGAAGACGAAAAATGACGGGATCTATTATCTACCATAAGGCACGTTATCAAGAGCACAATAGATTTTCAGCATTCAGAGGCTAGGTTCATGATACAACCATTTTGCCTACCTAATCGTTAACCTAGCTATTTGTAGGTATCTACATATAGAAGTTGTATATGTTCGTTATTCTACACGCACCCGCCTCCCTATACCTCATTTGGTGTATACCTAGGTATGTTGTGTAGTCGTACTTAGGTACCTATAACATTTCATCACTGGGGGTTACGATCCTGCAGATAACGTTAGTATAAAGTATAGGAGGTACTATCACCCCTTGCTGTCTGTCGTTTCCTCTAAGTTTCTAATCAAAACAAGGAAGGATAGATACACTTCAAACTTGCGAAGTTTCTTAGTACTATATACATGGGTTACATCAATTCATTGACGGCTTTTTTATTACGTACTTTTCATTCCCTCATCCAATATCTTCGTTGTCTTCTATAAGCTAGAATTTACCCCCTACCCAATGGATCATATGCAGTCTTACCATTATGATACAGCTCCAGTTTCCGTTAAAGAAAAGGGGTCTACACCACCTGCTGGCTATTCCACATCTTCGCACCCTTTTCATTACCAACGAAGATGCCCGCCCTCGCAATCAACATTTACCCAACCACATGCAACACTAACTACCTCGCGGTCACTTGGTACCCTAGACCACCCTCTCGGTCGTAAGAGTAACACTTGGACGTCTTCCAGTGGCGAGTTGGGGCACCTCTCAGAGAATGAGGAAGCAGATGGCAGAGAGGAATTCGTTGACGAATAT
Source organism: Entonaema liquescens (assembly GCA_902805475.1). Taxonomy (NCBI): domain Eukaryota; kingdom Fungi; phylum Ascomycota; class Sordariomycetes; order Xylariales; family Xylariaceae; genus Entonaema; species Entonaema liquescens. Next base: position 333,061 of record CADCSX010000025.1, on the reverse strand, counting down.
AATCGACTTGCGAAGAGGGTGGTGCATTCCGTTCAGCTATTGTTGATTGATGGGTGAACTGACTGAGATATTCTAGTACGGTATTCGGCTACTTGTAACTAGGGATTTCCCAGTAGACGATGTAAGTGAGATCAAACATTTTGGGATGCAGTCATATATATTAACAACATTAAGTCCGCCCCAACCCGGAGAGCAAGTTGGCTTCATAAAGCCCTTCGGCGAACATCATCTGGACAATCAACTCAGACCATCATCGTCCGATCAGAGTCACGCCAGCTAAGGCGGCGGCGAAGCGTCAGTGATGTCGCTTTGAATCTCGTACATCACGCAAAAAAGGACGAGCTTAAGGGCGAAACTCTCAGGGACCTAGTACGACTGTGTGGGAAGAGTATATTCTACTTACCTACCGAGTACGCACCGTGCTCCTTGGTGTTGCCTACTTGCTTCCGTGCGCTCGCACAAGCTCTTGTACAACAGGGTAAGAGGATCTCCAACAATCACTTAGTAATATACAAGTCTCTTGACTGATGCGTGCTCATTGTAGCTGGCACAAGAGGGATTTTTCGGATACCCGGCTCGGCTCGAGTTGTGGGCATACTCTATGACTACTACTGCCCTAATAGGGATGCAAGAGGCGCAGATGCTATCTCAATTACAACTCGATGTCCTAACCTTCCTACGCATATTAAATGCAGTGCTCACGATATCGCTTCTGCTTTCAAGAAATTTATAGCAGGGCTACCTGGAGGCATATTAGGCTCATTATCCCTTTTCGACGCCTTAGTTGCAATCCACAGCCAACTACATGCTGATCCCGAGCTTACTAAGACCAGGGAAAGTAAGCTTCGCGCACGGTTGATTGCGCTCGCTATTGGGACCGTGAGATCACAGTACCAAAGGGAGTTGATATGTGCAGTCTTTGGCTTATTATGTTTCGTCGGCCGGGCTGCTGAAAATGCCCCCCGAGAAGATGAAAACGGCAGGCCGCTCCCTACAGCTGATTTAATGGGATACAATGCTTTGAGTATAGTATTTGGTCCTCTCTTGGTCAATGATCTGATCGACTCCTACAGCATGAAGTTGGCAGACCCCGCAGCTGGACTAGTACTGCTTCCTGTATCGGCTCCGAAATCTCGAAAAGAGAGACGCAAGCATAGGAAATCTAAATCTCGTGGTGAAGAAGCGACCTCTGTCTACACTGTTGATAAGATACTTGTCGCCAATAACATCACAGAGATGCTAATAGTACATTGGAGGGAGGTGGTTCAGCAAATGCGGAGCCTGGGCACCCTGAAGATCAGCAGACAGGAACGCGCCGCCCAGAATAGGACGAACAGGGCCAAGTTAGGTTCTTCAGCTTCAGATTCACTCCCGTTAAGAAAGCCACCTAAATGGAATGGTATTTTACTGTCGCATAAACGGAAAGGTAGAAGCGTCTCTCCCCTAGCTAGAATTCCAACTCCGATGCCTAGTAAGTCAATACGACAAAGTTTCGCGATGTCGCGTACTAATTATCAAAACCAGGGACTAGCTTGTTCAACCGCCGGGATACTACAGGACGTGAAGTTGGATCTATATCCATAAAGCGACAGAGATCACGACAGCCTAGTTCTTGTACTTCACATAAAACTCCGAGTAGGATTTCAGAAATTTGTCTCTCGCCTACAGCCGAGGAAAGTCCATCGGCCAGTCAATATGCAGTAAGTGTAGGTCAAATGTCTCATTCAGCAGTGCCGTCTGCTGCACGAACTTTGCTCAGGGACAGCCTTGAGAGCAGATCGGAAAACCAAAGCCGAGACAGACTGTCGGGTGGCGGTGAGAGCGAGTCTGGAGGCCGGACCAGAGAGCGGCCATTTCGTATTGATGTGCACGAGGATCCCTCTGTTCTCCACAATCGAAGCTCATTGAGTCATATCCTGTCTGGAAGTGAGTTAACTTTTCACAGCATCAAGTCATCCATCATCGAAATTGGTAGCAATGAGGGATATTCCTCACAACATGACTATGCTACACCGATAGGCAAAGACATTGGCGTACTCAAAAGGTCGCCATCAAAGAAAACCCTAACCCCAGTTAGGTCATCCCTTCCAACTGAAGAATATCATAGCAGCCAAACTGGTGACTATCGCCGTGTCCCGACACAGGATGTTGACTATGCTGAGAGATGGAAAGCTTTAAGTCTAGCCAGTAAGACTAGCACGGAGTCTCTATCAAGGGCTGCAAAGGAAAGACGCTTAAGACGTAGCCCAGGCAATAATAGCTTTCGACGAAGCGAGGAATCGTTGGTTAGGCGAGACAGGGAACCATCCACCCCAAAGTGGAAACAGCAAGTTATAGACAAGCGAAGTGAAGGGAGACAAACACCAGTTAAACTTTCACCCGAGAGAAAGAACGTATTCGAAAATTCTCCCCGACCTAAATCCTCAAGAGAACCAGTTTCCTCACACAAATCAAGTTCATCACCAGACAAGAGCGCTTTCGAGGGAATAAGCAGACCGATCCTATATCGTTCAAGCTCTAAACCGACTCCAGGGGCAGTGAAGGCCATAGCTGCGCTGTTTGACAATACTATCTATGACTCTCCTTGTAGCTCTGGAACTATGCTTCCTGGAAGAATTGGGCGCGACTCTGGTAGCGTGCAATCTCCGTACACTTTGAGCAACTCCCCGTCAAAGTACCCCAGGTCTAAGATTACGCCGAGGACTAGTACGCCGTCAAACACTTTTGATGGCTCTAGAGGAGGATTTCGACCACCGGAGACACCAACACGAAGCATGGGGCGGGGTTATCAATAGATGAGAGCATTTCAGGCCCAAGTTTTTCAGGTGAAAATATTGGAGACACACCAACTAAACATTCTTACGTTTCACTACGTCCTATAGGTGATATGTTTGCTGCTTCAAGAAAAGTACCGCAAATATCAACGACACCTTTAGTTCCTGCCCGCGATCGAGAGCTTAACCAGCCGCCGAGCTTAGGAACTATGGTCCCTCCCCTTGAGGAGCCCCCGATTGCACAACACATCACTTTCACACGACCATATCCATCCTCTCCTCGATCGTGCGATAAGAACGACGATGATAGGATTTCGGCCTCGAGCCCTCGTCCTGGAAGTGGCAATTCGATGCTTTATACACAAATTCGTCATCTACAGAAGCAACTCGAACACCGAACGGAGGACAACGTCCAACTACGACGACAGCTGGAAGCCCGCGAGAACATGGATATTGGCAAGCTGTGCGAGCAGCTCAGGGCAGCGAAACGCGAATCCAAAATGTGGCAAGAAAGAGCTGAAGCAGCAGAGAAGCGAGTCGCTGTCTTTAAGCAATTTACAGCGCGGGTCCGAGGGCTTCGGGACGGTAGTACTTTCGAAGATGTTGAGCGGGACATAACTGATAAGGGACAAGTTGATGGGCCTAGCCACCGTTGTGCCGAACAGAAGGGAGAGTGCAGCTTATGGTCTGCGGATATAACTGAGGACTGTGGGGGAATCGAAGAAAGGATACGCCGGTATATGAAAAAGCAAGTGGCACCGGGGATTAAGGATAAGTCCTGTGTTGAGAAAGGTGGGCTTTGGAGTGGTAGGGCACGAAATCAGGGCGCCCGGACGAATGCCCGTGCCAACAGGACAGCACAACTGTGGGATATTACCGATGAACTATTAATGTTTGATGGTACTACGAAAGCTAAGGACCATGAGGTCCTGAGGAAAAGTTAGATAGTATTGGCCACGATAGGGTTATAGTAGGATTACGGAGTAGGTGGACATGGGCGAGAGAGGTGAGCTGGATTCGTTGCTGCGTCTCTTAATAAGATGCTGCCGTCTGAATAGATAGCACTTAGTAAATAGAATATGGAGAATTATGGTTGGTACCCTTTTCGTCAGCTTTCCACGTACTCGGTCTTAATATCGACAAGGCTTGTCTAAGCCCGCCGTATTCGTTTCCGTGTATAATTTCTTTGGCCCGGACTGGAGACTCCTATAAACGCGGATTATACTTGGTAAGATGTACAGTTCCTCAGCAACCTTTATGGATTTGGGTATAATTTATAGTTAAGCGCAATATTTCTCAGGAATGATTCCGATTGGTTATATTGGAAAGCATATATACTCGCAGCTTACTCAATCATCTTTATTGGTCTAAGTCTAATATAGCAACTGCGGAAGCGAGTGGCTATGGATTTTCACCTATGAGCTTTGCTACTTACTGCTTACTCTGCCTTTGTCTATTCCCTTACCTACCAATCGCGTCAAGGTGCATGTGGACTTGTACAACACAAGAGGCAGATATTCATTGGCAAACTCAAAAGTCTAGATTATTCCATCTGATATATTGAGTCTTGTCATTAAAGCAGTAAATGGTCTTTGATTCGGGGAAAAGATGGTGAGCTGTCATATGAATGGGCTTAGCTCCAACGCTCGCTAAAAACATGTGTGTAGGGAGGCGCATGTGTTTGTTCGGTACCTCGGCGTCAAGTATATAGAGGTTGTATTTGACGCATGGTAATACATAGAACGGATGTACTGAAGCTAGATCTGGGAAGGAATAGACGTGTCTTGGCATGAATTGGTCGCGATTCCCCAGATTATCGGGAATACTTGGACCGGGGTCTTGAATTTCTCTCCTTCCAAGTTGTTGTAGTTAGCTTTTTTAGCTTTTTTAGCTTTACAGAACTGGAAGTTGCTTTAACAATTTACCTTGAACAACTCAAACTCAAACTTATTCTTCAATAAACCCACATTTTAATACAAGCCTCATGAAATCGTATTCGATATTATACTATTCATAGTATTCTTCAATCTTTCTACCGACGACTTTATAAAGTTGAAGGTCTGAACAAGATTATTTAGATGCGCACGGCTGAAGATGATTGGCCCCTGGCGTTCATCCCTACGACATCGCTACTGTGTTAACACACCGTATCTACCTGAGTCTAACCGATCTTATTCATATCAAACATCATGACGCGGCGAATAGTAAGTTGCCTATAATGATATAAATGCTCACCACATTTCTAGCTAGCGACTTAGGTACTCGGGTCGAGACTAATAATACCGTCTTTTGCTAGGTGCGCACCATATCCCAGCTCGCTGCTGCTGCCGTCTTCGCATTCTTCGTCATCTTTCTCTTAGATCGAAATTTTCGACTCCTCCCTAATTCCGTGCATGAGTATATGCCTCAGCACCACCATGGCCAAGTCGTCACCGATATAACAATTACTCAGTGCTCGAAAGTCAACCTATTTTCGTCTTGCAAGCTCGACCCTGAAAAATGGCATCGGGTCGAGAAGAATCTATACCTGGATAAATCATGGGTCTCCAAGGCCTATATTCATGTCCAGAGGAAGAAAGAGGAGGAGCTGAAGGCAGAAGACAAGGTAGTCGTGGGTGTCACGGTGGGCCGATTGGATCCTTCGACAGGAACTAAAGGGCAGACGGGTGAAAAGTGGGAGTCTCGTCCAGCAGGTTTATGGGTACTACGATCGTCCAAGCCGACGGCGAGTGACTCGAAACAGGCTGTTATGGAAATTGATGTTCTCTTCGGCGATGATGCCGTCGAAGTTCGAGACGGTTGGCAATTCCAAAATACGCCATTGTTACTCGACGTCGGCCCAGATATACCGAGTGCCCATATCACGGTCCGTCAGGGAAGCCTTGTTGAGCCTATAAAACCCCAACCACGAGTGAGGGATAATGGAAAATTCAAGATAATGCAGCTGGCAGATCTTCATTTGAGCACGGGCGTTGGTCATTGCAGAGATGCGGTTCCGGACGAGTATGAAGGTGGACCCTGTCTGGCAGATCTGCGGACTCTAGATTTTGTGTCCAAGTTATTGGACGAAGAGAAGCCGGATCTGGTTGTCCTTAGTGGTGACCAGGTGAATGGCGACACAGCCCCCGATGCGCAGTCAGCCATTTTCAAATACGCGCAACTACTCATTAAGCGCAAGATCCCCTATGTATCCATATTTGGCAATCATGATGATGAAGGATCATTACCCCGGGCTGGACAAATGGCACTGATTGAACAATTACCATATTCGTTGTCTGTAGCTGGACCAGATGATATCGACGGAGTCGGTAATTACTTTATCGAGGTCCTTGCCCAGGGGAGCTCGAAGCATTCCGCTCTTACGGTATACCTACTCGATTCTCACTCATATTCTCCGGATGAGCGACAGTGGAGCGGCTATGACTGGATTAAAAAGAACCAAATCGATTGGTTCAGACAGACTTCTGAGAGTCTAAAGAAGAAGCATAAGGAATACACTCATATCCACATGGATATCGCCTTTATTCATATTCCTCTACCGGAATACAGGGATCAGGAGTCGAAGTACGTAGGTGAACTGCGGGAAGGTGTCACGGCCCCCAAGTTCAACTCCGGATTCCGCGATGCCTTGGTCGAGCAAGGTGTCGTTATGGTTAGCTGTGGACAGTACGTATTCCTTGAATCTCCTTTTCTACAACTAGCTAACATTACATTCTCTAGCGATCACGCCAATGAGTATTGCATGCTTTCGTCCAATGAGCAGACGAAAAAGCCCGAGCTATGGATGTGCTACGGTGGCGGTGCCGGATTTGGAGGGTACGGCGGTTATGGTGGCTTTGTTCGTCGGGTTCGCATATTCGACATTGACATGAACGAAGCCCGGATTACAACCTACAAACGGGTCGAACACGGTGATACGTCAGCTCGTGTCGACGAACAAATCATCGTCGACGGGGGTAGTGTAATAGCTCCTAAAGAACAGAGCTGAATACGTAAAATTATCGGAGAATTTCGAAATTTGAAGTTTAACTCTTTACGACGTGATGCCATCTCACTCTACCTGCTCTTCGCGTGGCGGAGAGCTTGGATGACTGTTCATCCACGATTTTGGGCTACTTTGGATCGGAATGGTGTTTTCTACGACATAGTATCGGCAATGATTATGCTGGTACATGAACAGAAAAGGGATGTACAGGGCGTTTTGGAGCGACTATAGAGATGATCGGTAGGGAGGTTGTAGTGTCCTAATTGTTATGTATCATACGAGATGGGCGGATGGACAGCGTATATATCAAACGGACATTAAAATCAACGGTTTCGAATTTCTCTTCCCTCCCTTCAATATCTTGGCGGATTATTCTCTCAGTTGCATGTACACTCTCCTATTTACGAAATTTTAGGGTCTAGTTGACCTAAATACAGTAATGCAGGAAAGAAACCACGGCGCTATCATCGGGTGGATTAGGTACATTAACACATGGGTATTCCCAGAAGGGCGCAAGATGAACCAAGTAGCACAAATGGGCTGAGTAAAAGGGGCTTATCTATGAAAAAGAAAGAAATGTTCATTCGCAGTTCCTAGGTACCTAGGTAGCTATCTAGCTACTAGCAAAAAACATATCGCGTCCACCTCCGCGATGTAAGTAGACTGGCTGCCCTTGGTGTAAGCAAGTGAAGAAATGAGCCGCTGATTATGCTGCTGGATGGGTGAAAGTCATCTTAAGGCTTTGGACTGCGCCGGTTGAGTGCGAAGTGGGAATGAGACTGCTAATTTTGCTTGCTTGGTCGAGGGTAATAGCTAAATAGTACCCCTTCCCCCTTTTTTTCTGTTTTTTTTCTGTAGCATTCAACTAAAACCTCAGAGTTAGTATCGCATGGTAATAAGTGAGTGGGAATAAGGAGGTGTTTTACTAACCGCTTCCATTCATCGTCTCCTCTCCTCTCTTCTCATCTCTCATCAAACTCCCTTTTCTTTTTTTTCTTTTTTTTTTCTGTTCTTTTCCTTCCTGCTTTTCCACTCCTCCACATTCGATTCCATTCGATTTCCATTCCTGCTTTCCCCCCACCACCATAGCTTACGAAGTCCAATACTCGTGCTCCCCGACGGGCACGCCGTCCCCACCATCCCTCAAGCGCACGAACCCCACGGCGAACCGGCCGCTCGGCAGGTCGACCATGTGGTTCTCGACGCCGGCGGCCGTCGCGGCGGCCATCTCGTCCCAGGCGGCGTCGTCGGAGGCGAACAGCAGGGTCTCGGCGAGCGCGTACGCGCGCATGTACAGCACCACGTGGAACCCGGGGCGGCGGCCGCAGGGATCGCGTACAGGGGCGACGGGTGCAGGAGCGTGATGTAGATGAATTGGTGCGGGGAGAGGGAGAGCGCGGTGCGGAAGGATAGGATGAGGGATTCGCAGTCGTGCATTTGGACGCGGGTCCGGCGGCGCAGGGGGATGCCCTGGGGGGACAGGGCCAGCGGGGTGCTGCTGCTGCTGCTCGAGGTCGAGGTCGAGAGGTTGTCGGATTCGGAACTGGAGCTGGAGCCGGAGCCGGAGTTGGGGCCGGAGTCGGAGGGGTCGGGGTTGGAGTTGGGTGCCTCGGATAGGAGGCCTGGCATCTTGTCGGTTGGAGGGGGCTAGCTGGCTAGCTAGCCTGAATGACTGAGGGAGAGAGAGAGAGAGGGAGAGAGGGTCAAAAGAAGTGAAAAGAATAAGTAAGTTGTGATATATGTTCTTTAAGACAAGTCTTGAGAAAGATGATTGTCCTGATTTTCTGTTCTCTGTTTAATCTCAAGGAGGGAAGACACTGAGACTTCTTCTTGTCTTGGGATGAATAAGACCGGAAGAGAAAGAAACATTCATCCAATCCCAGGGAACAAGGCCATGCTTATATACTTTTCCCCCCAGGGAGAATCAGTCTGCTCCCGCGACTCACATCACTTCCATTCACAACGGGGCACGACTCATAGTTCACAAGTGTGACCCGGACCCTGGCTAGCTCCGGGCCGGGCCGGATTTCAGACCACATGCCGGCATGGTTGCACCTATGACCGGCCGGGGTGCCGGGATCGGTTTCGGGGGTTAGTGGGATGCCATTGGTTGGACATGAGTTTAGACCGGTCCCTGTACCACGGTACCCGAACAAACAGGTCGTTTTCGAGGGGGATTTCCCCCCTCAAGGTAGGAATAGTCTGGTTACCACCCAAGTTTGATGCTTAGGCAACAACGACTCACACAATTTTCGAGGGAAACCCCCTTTTTTTTGAGGAAAGAGATGAGTCGAGGAGAAACATATGACTACAAAGTATCATTGTACCATCAGAAGCACCCCCCTCCTCCCTCAGGGGTAGCTCCTCATACCCCCTAAGGCACCCAAGCTCATTGAGTCCAGCCATTCTTGAACCCTCAATACCTACCTAGGTAGATACCTAGGTAGCTAGTCTAACCTAACCCGTACGGGTAACACTCCGTACCCAAGCTTCTCATTTTGTAAAGGTGTAATTCAAGCATTGGCTGCCTAGTATACTCGTACACCAAGATGCGTTTCGTGCAGGTGGTTACATAATAGTAACCTGGGTTTCTTGTTCCCTCGCGTCTTCGCGCTTAAGGGGCTTCCCCTCGCTTGGGAGTTGAGGCTGATGACGGCGATTTAAAAACGACTAGTAATCCCTCATGCAGCTAATTTAATTTTAACGTCAACTTCTACCAACGTCTTTATTGAATTGTTGCTCATCATATGTGGACATGGATAACTATATATATATATAAAGTGCTTATGGAGAGACTATGTTCTATTTGACTCAACTCCTATTCCACTACGTACTAACCTACCTACCAAGGCAGGTATATACTCTTATGCCTACAACTATCCTCTTTTCATATTTCCCTACGAATCACTCGACAGAACAAGTCGATCACGGATATCTTTACTTTGGTTGATTTCACGAATTTATTTAAATCTAATTGGTGCTGAACGCTTCCAAGGTAGTCTAAGGAACTCTGAAGCGGCGGAGAGTCGAACGAACTGCCGCTCCCTCTGTCTATCCACAATAGCTGGTGTCTATGAGTTCTTTCTTTCCAAAGAGCTATTTCCCTACGAACTCGTCATACATAACAACAACAATAGCAGCACCGTTATAGGTTGGTTGGGGATATATATAGGTAGGTAGGTATGGTTTAAGGAGTTCGCACTTAAGCACCGAAGACCTTGAGGCGCCCCTCGATGGGGAGCTGGCTCTTGGGGCCGGGCTCGCGGCGCGGCCGCCGAAGACGAGCTGGGCGTTTAGCTGCCAGTGGTCGGGGATGCCCCATTCGCTGGCGACCTTGGTGTCGATCAGAGGGTTGTAGTGCTGGAGGTTAGCACCGAGACCCTCGGCGGTGAAGGCGGTCCAGATGGCGAATTGGATCATGGCGTCAGACTGGAGCGCCCAGATGGGGAATTTGTCGCTGTATAGCTTGTAGTCGTTCTGCATCTTGTGGACGACCTCTTGGTCCTCGAAGAAGAGAACCTATTGGAGTTGTTAGCGAATCTTCCCATGCTAACTTATAGGCAATATCGAGAGGGAAGAGACTTACGGTTCCAGCACCAGCCTTGAATCCGCTCATACGTTGGGCGGTGTGCTCCCAAGCGTCAGCGGGGACGATAGCCTTAAGGATCTCGGAGGTGAGGTCCCATAGCTTGTCGTGGTCGGCGCCGAAGAGGATAACGACACGGTTGGACTGGGAGTTGAAAGACGAAGGGACCTCGAAGATGCTCTGCTTGACGATCTCCTCGATACGCTCCTTGGAGATAGGTAGATCCTTCTTGAGAGCGTAGTAGGTGCGGCGGTTCTTAAGGTGGTCCAGGAAGGACTCGGCCTTGATAGGAGCAGACATTTTAGGAGTGGTGGTGCTGAAGTGGGCTGAAGGCGTATAGGTGGCGGTCTTGGCCTGGACCTTGGGACGTTGGCACTGAGAAGTGAATAAAGATCTCTGAGGACAAGTCGCTGCGAGAGTCTTAAGGGCTAGACTGGATACTTTAGGAGTGGTTGCGGAAGTGGTGCTGAATCTGGAGAAGGATAAAACAGCTGAGGTGACAATATGCGGGCGCATCTTGGTCTATTTATTATAGGAAGGCAAGTCTCTCCCCCCCCTCTTACTTATACCTTTATGTATCTTTTTTATCTTAAATGAGATATGTTAATGGTTAATGATCCGAAACAGAAAGTGCGAGGCGTGCTAATGTGCTCTAATGTGCTAATGCTGGCTAACAAGATGTACTAACGGATGTACTAAAGGACGAAAGGCTGCATGAACAATGAGGGAAGGAAGTGTCCAGAAGCAACGCTATGCGTCCGCGACTCCCCAATATGTATCCCTACCTCCTTAGCATGTGTTTGGAAGCCCCGCCGACGCAGTCGCAATCCTATCGCATAGTAAAAAAACCCCACCGAGGGGTACATAGGTAATGTTACTTGAGAAAATGTATAACTACCTAATGTTATTACACACAGCATGTCAGATTGACCCATCAGGGTTTGGTTATTTCCACTTCTATATGGGTAATTGCTTCTTTGGTGAACTATTAGCTCTCGAGGAAAGTGGCTAGTATCAGATTGATGAGGTATTTTGGTATAAGTGATGGGTAGTACGAAGTATCTATCCGATATATCTTGGTATGTAACTCGGAGTAACTGAGGTAACTGAGGTAACTAACCTATACTGACTATCTTATTTTAACAAGTATACCTGTTAACTCCGAAAAAGAAAACCCCCCTTAACTATGGGAATACGTAAGTCGTTGTTGGTGTTGGTACATAGTTACGTTACCTATTCCCTTTCGTCTATCTTACTAATAAATCTACCAACAACGTACCCCCACTGAATATTCCCGTTACGATCTTTGTACCTGTCTGTAGGTACTATATGCGCATAATTGATGTAGTACACCGCAGCGTATGTAAGTAAGTGAGCGTTTAGGCAGGTAAAGCAAGTAAGCTACAGGTCAGGTTTCGGTAGGCGCTGCGGTGTGGGGCTTATCCGCTGATGATACAACGCCGGACCCGAACTATATCTGCTTACACATCTATTCATAATCCTCTGCCACTGGTCTTGGTCTGATTTCCAAATCATTTGAAATCCATTTCAAACAAAGCCTTTTCCGAGTCAAGCACTGCCCATTTTTTCAACCCCATGTTATTCCACTGTTCTCGTGATCCTCGGCTTGCTGAATTCGAAAATACCGGTGCCACGCAATCCAAATTTTTCTTTTCTTTTCTTTTTCACTTTACTCCTTTTCGTTATTATTCGCTTCCGTTCTCTTCTTAGTATAGGGACTATAAACACTATAGAGTATGTATGAGGCTCTTTTCTATAACTTATTGCAACAAAAAGCGACGTTTCACGCGATTTTACCCCGCGCTTCATCTAAAGTCGACTATTATCGCCTTATTAGCCGCCTTTGCGCGTTCGGCAATCGCTTGACGTCGCAACTTGTGTGAGGTATTGGCCTATTGGCGCTTAGTTCGATACTACCCATCTTATTTGTCTGTGGTACTATATCTTGGTCACGTCGCTAAAGCAATATATTCTTAATTTCTGCTGGATCCGTCGGCGTCTCGGCGGCGAGTGTGGCCGCAAATATCGCGGCTTAGACAATATCCACGCGGCAGTATCGCTAACACATAGGTATACTGTTCGGCATCCTACTGCTAAAAGAAATGTGTTTTCTGTAATACGGCCCGTATCTTTGCATGGTATATTTGGTACCTGGTTAATATACACTTTGTAGACCGTCGCCTACTTTCGCGGCAGAATCAACGTCCTTAGAAGACATCGTGGGCAAACTCCCCGAATATTAATTAGCCGACCAAACACTTTATAGGTCCATCTAAGATGCTTATAGTATACCACGAGGCTTTTCTATAGACGCCTAATCGCGGCATGGTCAAGAACAATAGTGACTCTACAGTGACCCTACCTAACGGCACGGCACGAGGCGGTATCAATTTCCAAATCAGGTAATTTTTCTTGGCTCTGACCTATCCCGCGTCGAGTTGGCCCTCGTTCCCGGTATCACAAGCACTGGCGAATACCAAGTACCTTACTAATACGCGCCGTGCATTGGAGCCCTACGAAGGCTACACATTTAATTGTGACAGATGTTAATACTATTGGCTATTTGTTACTTGATATGATAATTTATATATATACATATATATCCCAGAGTGACTCTATGTACAGTTTTGCTCTTCATGAGCAAAAAACGCATCGTGTAAAGCATCGCATTATTTTGCAGCTTTTACTTTAGGTACGTATGGAGGCCCTGGCATGCTCTCACGTAGACTTCCAAGCCGCCAACTTAAAAGAAATATCCTCCCTGTAAATCGAACCAGACCAGCCCAGTCTTGCCCAGCTTGCGCAAACGCCTAGCCTCTAGGCATTTTGTAACACCTCATGCTATGAATAAAAACAGACTTTTGTAGTCCCCGAGATTTTACGGGACCCGCCGAGTAGCCGTATATCTATCCCCATTATAGGCCCACTCCTCCCAGTCTACCGATAAAAGCCAATGAAGCATCGTCATTACCATGTCTCAGTAATGTACTGCCCGACGTCTCTCTTCAACTCCCAGAATTTCTTAGCCTCGTCATACTTCAGGTTGCCCTTCTTCACGGCTACTTTAATAAGCGCCTCTTCGACGCCTTCTCCCATTCCCTTGGAGCTACCGCAAACGAAGACGCGCCCGTCAACCGAGTTGATGATGGACCATACAAGGTCTGCTTGATGGCTAACCTCGTCTTGCACATAACGGCTCTCACCGCGTCGGCTCTGTACGACCTTCTTTACTCTCTCTTCGTGAACACCCCACTCTCCACCGTATAGCTCATCCACGAGGGAGTCTCGGACACCCTGAAGAACCCATACCTTATTGGCACAGTTAGCATTCTTCAGCCGGTGCTGGACAAAGCCACGGAACGGTGCGATGCCGACGCCAGCCCCAATAAGAAGCATCGGACCATCTGACACAAATTCTTTGGCTAACGGATTGGCCATAAGGCCCTTGAACATCGGGACATATAATTGAGGAGCGCTCTCCCCCGCGCGCTGGAGCTCTAGATATTTCCGACTCTGGCGTTCGAAAAAGCCAGACCCAACACCTGTTCGACAGCCCGCTCGCCAGTCAGGAGTCTCTTGAACTGTGACAGCTATCTCAATAATGCGGTGCTGCTTCCCATCGCGGATCCCATAGGACTCATGCGGGTCGTTAGAAAGGGAGTAGAATCGGGGCATCAGCTGTTGGAGTACCGAGAATAGCAAATCTAGAGGTGGCTTAGAGGAAGGGAACGCGCTCAAAATTTGGGCAAGGGAGATGTGAGGGCCAGTGCGGAAGTCGCAAAAAGCACCCTGTCCCTGGCTAGAGCAAAGGAACATGAGTATCTTCTTCTCGTTAGGGTCCAGGGCGTGTTCAGCCAGAATTCGCAGTAGCGACTTGGTGGGTGGGTAGGACTGGATATCGGAGCACCATGTAAGCAAGTCCCGTCGGGTGGTAACTAACTCGCGGGCCTTGTCCTCGCCCCAGACGGTGGGCCATCGGCCACGGGTAGTGCGCAGCAGGACAGGCTTGTTTCGCAAGTAGCGCGGAACCAACAGCAAATCGAAGACCTGATCTACGGCAGCGGTATCGTTTGGAGCGGAGACACCAATGGCACCTCCGACCTTGAAGTCTACGCCTTCTCCGTGGGGATAGTCGGTAATATCAAGATCGAAGTGATATGTGCGCTTCTCGGCCCCGGGCCGCGTTAGTTCGCGGGTATTATGGATCTTGGCAGGGAAGACATTAAAAGGATGATGCGGCTGGACGAAGGAAGGAGGCTGAATTGAAGTATCGAGGTTCTCGAGGGTAAGGCTTTCGAGTTTAGCCTCAATGGTAGGAGAGCTGGCTTGACTTCCGAAAGACACGGCCGAGTCGGTTGGCGATGGGGTGTTTGAGACACGTCGAATGGACTGAAGGAAAGTGACCTGCTCGGGCATGTCTGCAACCTTAGTTAAGACAGTAGGTATCTCGTCAATCTTTAACTTTAGAGAGCGGAAGGCATCGTTGTCAGGTAGTGGGACTCGTTCGTACTCGACTCCCTGCTCTTTCTTCTGCGCATTCATACAACATCCACCACCACAACATCGATTAAGCAATTGCTGTGTAGATTCGCCTGTGATCCTTTGCACGTCTGCCGGGCTCTGTGCAATTAATCTTGTCGAAGCACGTCGCCTTCGAGGAGTTTCCTCTGGTGGCTGGAGCTCATCTTGATCTTCAGAGTCCTCAGAATATGTTAGGGATGGTGCAATAGAAGGAGTACGGATCTCCTCCTCAGACACGTAATCGGGCGCCATGTCGACTAACTGCTCGACTCCAACCGACATCGTTGCCGAATTATATTAATTCCGTACCGCTTTTATAAGAGAACTAATCGTCGATCAAATTGGCCGCAACCGAGGGAGAGCGAAATTATGACGGGCGAAATCAACAACCTTGATGCCGTTCGTCGGAGAATTGGTTGGTGGGGAGGAGGACCAAGGAATTGGAGATAACCGTTTCTTTCTTTTTCCTCTTTACGTGTCGTGTTGCCGAGGAATTGTCAATGTCCCGTTTTTGGGGAATATTTCCTGGGGGTCTGCTTCAGAAGTATGTGGGAAATGTGGGGGTTCCCAGAGGTGTGGTGATATTTAAATGCACCACAAAGAAGAAAGTGGCCTCGATTTATATAATTATGTCAAGGTTGGTGATCAACTAAATTAACAATATGAACATTGAACAGTAGGGATAAGGACAAACCCGCAATTCAACTGTGAAAAGGGGTAAAAAAAAAAAAAGGAGAGGTGCACGATAATATCGTGACACTGATGAGGTTGTTTGTGGAATCGAACCAGTTAGTAAGGAAATTTCTTCAGAAGGTGTCGATCTGTTGTATTTCAATCTTTTTTGTTGAAGTGATGATGACAGGGAATGCGAAGGGGTCAAGAAGGGGCAAAAGCAAAATGCCCTATCAGATGGTCAGATTAGCACCTGCAGCAATTAAAAGGTGGGACGGTAGAATTCTATAAATGCTAGGAATATGCTTGGATCATAGGTCTTGCCGATTGCTGTTGATAGAGTTGCCAAGACGGCTGGGTCTATGGATACTGTGTACTTTGGTACTTTGCGAAGGTCGCACAGGTTGACAGGCAAGACAAGCCGACAGGATAAAACCTGGGTATTCGTAATCTTGATGCCAGTTTCCCGATCTTTGCCGACCCGAACCGTTTTACTCTTATGGAATACTCTCTCAATTTTTAATTTACGGCATGCTTACCCCCTACCTACCTATGAGTTAGTAATTCAATAATGTATTGATAATACTTTTTAAGACTTATTATTCCTCATATCACTTTTACATTCGATCAAGTTATACTTGCGTGTAGTTAGTTATTTTTACTTTTACTTTTACTTATTATTTGTCTATTATCGCTAATCTATTCTCCCTCGGGGATCACTTACCAATCGTGCCTAAACCCTCCCCCCTTTTTTGGGTCGACATGCTTAGCGCCACAATAGCGACGACGGACGATGATAGGGGAGGGGGAATGATATGGCGGCAAGTCCATCGGCTTGGTTTTTTTTTTCACGGCATCGCAATGTTTTGCTCTCTTTCTGAAATATGGAAGAAAGACTTCTCTGGTTGGCTCATTAAGAATTGCACAATATTTCATCACTTGACCATTTGGCTGATTGGTATTGGTCTGAATCTGCTGCTGCCCGTTACCCCGGATCGCCTCCTCCACAAAATTGGAGCCTTCTCACACCGGATTATGCGAATACGGTGTCATCATTCGACATGATCGAGTCCAGTTTTCTTCCTCGGTTGCAATCCGAGCCGAATAGGTACTACGCCGGCTGAGAGGCTTGGTAGAGTTGACATTTAGACCCGACGGGGGCCCTGCGCGCACTCTGCCGACTAAAAAACTGTCCTTCCGAACCGAGTACATGCAATACTAATCCTGTTATGGTGTAGTCACGCAATTCCAGACAACCTTTTTTTATTCTCTCGTCTCACGATCGATGCTTCGAATCTAGATAACTAACGTAAATTAGTATCAATTGATGTAGCTAACTAGTTAATTACTATGTATACAAAACGACTAACGCCTCTTTTGCGATCGGTGCAACGACACAATCACAAACAAGCAGCGATGAAAGTTTTTCTATTTCTGTACAGCTGAGACATTTTGATCTATTAAAGTAATGAGGCTTGTTGTACGGTCGCGTGTTTATTCGGTTCTGGAAGCACAGTATCAGTTTACTGTGAGATAACCGATACGGAAGCACAACATGGCTTAAAGGATGGGGGGATCGGGGGATCGAGCGGGCAGTAATCTAATCAATCAGCAAAGCGTAACTGAGTAAAACAGCACAGACAGCACCGACAACACAGAACACAGAAAAATTGTTATCAATCTGATCGGCGCACCAACATTTTCCACCGATATCGGATCTTACGACATAATCCATCTTTTTTTTTTTTTTTTATAAATAAAGGTTGCATTGTGTGGCTTACCTAATATAATATCTCACAAAGAAAACGGGTAATTTGACCTGAGCTCTTTTCTATCAATTACCTCATATCCAATTCCCCGGAAATGAAGCCAAGTACCGAGAAAATTAAAACACTCCGCTCCGTAATCGTACTTAGGGATCCGGGATTCGACCTGGGTTTTGCATTGAGGCTCGATATAGATTCACACTACGACGAATTTAGTACGATACAATCAATCGATAGCGTCGTTTTTTAAGTGAGACGATATAAACTTTGCTCGTTTTGAAACGTACCATCTATCGTACCATACCCCTGGATTCACCCACTGTTTTTTTCACCGCGAGTTGAGGTCGAGGCTTACATAGGAACCGTGCTTTCATATTTTTCATTTGCCTTTCTCGCTTAAACATAATTTCCCCGGTCTCAACAATTCCGGATGCATTGGCTGCCGGTCACGCCACGATCAATTACTGCAGTACATGCATAAATACCGTAAAGCCTGACGAGAAATCCGCATTTCAGCCCTGTACCAATCACGGCAGAGCCTTTGATCTGATAAGATTACTGCGGATCAATGGCAAGCGTATTTCTTGGTTTTGGGAAACGCTTCATCGCCGACCATGTGGCATTGCTCCATATACACGACAACTGTAGTAGCTAAACTGGGGAACTTATTTTTGTTTGAGAAATTCCCAGGCCAGCGGTTCCATTCGTATGACACACTAAAGTCATGACGAAGCTTACGTTCGCATTTCCCCAACGAGGCCTTTTCACATGCCTTGAAGTCGTACAAGTCAACCCAAGATACCGTTTCACTGCCGGCGGAACGGAGCATATTTTCATGTGCACTAAGGCACAATATTGGGAGACACGGTTGCGGATGGCCGGATAAACCCGAAGATTCCCACGTACCAGATGGCCTATGCCTGACGGAGAAAAAGGGGCTTATCTCTGCGTCCTCGAACTATCCGAATATCTTTGAAGTACTACCATTTATGGTCTTTCTTTTTGGATTTCTCCATTTCTATGAGTCCAAGTAATGACGGCCGATATACTTAAAGGAAATCAGACCGTCTATGAAGTATCACTTCATCTGTCTACTATAGGTAGGTATCCTATAGATATTATGCCACCCGCGTTCGTGAGTAACAAGGCACAATTATTGTCGCGAGCATGAGCACACGCTTAAGTATGACTTCATTATGTCCAACCCTCGCAGGTTATCGCTATGTTTGGGTATGAGAGTAGAGTCCTAGTGACGTTGTTGCTTGCGCGTTCGAGTCATCGTACAAAGTTTAAATACCATTTATATGTCAGCAGTCTTCAATATTCCTATGCAATGGCTGGATTCCATGATTTAAATCGCATTGGAGACGATGGCGGAGAATAAAATTCAAGTTGCAATCGTGGGAGGTGGTATCGCTGGGCTTGCTCTTGCGGCAGGCCTGGTTAAAAACCACATATTGACGTTCACGTATACGAGTCAGTCCCGGCCTACAAAGATGTTGGTGCTGGCTTGGCCCTTCATCTCAATGCTATCAAGGCCATGGCACTTATCGGCCCTGAAGTCAGACAAGCATACTTTGATAAGGCTCTAACCATGGGCGACGAGAATCAAGAAATGGCAACGAAAGTAATTTTAGGTCAGGGGCTACATAAAGGCCAGCTGGTAGCAGAACTTGGTAGGGCAAAAGGACGAAAGACAGTCAGCCGAGCCGATCTTCTAGATGGATTTCTAGCACTACTTCCAAAGGACAAGGTTAGTTTCGGGAAGAAACTCGTCGACATTAAAGAGCAAGTCTCTACCAAGCCTAACGTCCACCTCACATTCCAAGATGGAACCGAGGCCGAAGCCGACTGCCTCTTGGGGGCAGATGGAGTGCATAGTGTAACCCGTAATTACCTCCTCGGAACAGACCACCCAGCCGCGCCGCCCCAAAACCACGACGGGTGGCGCATCTACCGGACCATGATACCAACCGCCGAAGCGAGGAAACAAATCAACCCCAAATGGACGACCAACGTACCCATTCTTCTCGGCCCAAGAGGCCACATCAACTGCATCCCACTAAACAAGAACACGCGCCTGAGCGCCGGCGTCGCCGTCCGCGGCGCCGTCTTCTCGGCGACGAAGGATAAACGTGCCCCACCGCTCGACCCGGCTCTCTACGCCGACTACACCGAGGAAGCCCAGCAGATCGTGCGGATGGTCGCCCGCGACACCAGCGCGTCGTGGACGGCCGCCGACCACGACCACGCGCCGTACTACGCGCGGGGCCGCGTCGCGATGCTCGGCGACGCCGCGCACACCGCGCTGCCCTTCGCCGGCAACGGCGCCGCCCAGGCCCTCGAGGACGCAGCCGTGCTCGACTGCCTGCTCGCACACACCTGCCGCCCGGAGCAGCTCGCGCACGCGCTGCGGGCCTTCGACCACGTTCGCAGGCCCCGGAGCCAGGCGGTGGTGGACCTCGCGCGCAGGTTCGGGCGGGTGTATGCGTATGCGGAGGACGGCATGCACGAGGATCCGGGGCGGATGAAGCGGTTCTTTGGGGAGATGGCGGCGTTTACGAATGAGTTCGACGTCGAGGCGCAGAATGAGGCCGCGCTGAAGGCTTTTGTGAAGTTGGAAATGGCTGATGGGGAGATTAACGGGAAGACTGATGATGCAGTCGTGGAGGATTAGGTGCTGTTAGTGGATGGGATGGTGATGTTGGATATTCTTCTAGTATCTATTTAGTTCAAAGGAACGTATATATCCATGTTAATATATTCGAATATATAAGAGCTTGCAGCCATAGGTATTCCCCTTTCTCCCTGTATAGTTGCAATGTTGTGTATAATAATACACGGAATCCTTACCTCGAGATCTATTCGCCCGAGGCTAGATACGTAAACAAATCAAGCACAATAGTGTACGAAGATGTCCAAGCAACGTAAAATAAACTGGATATAATAGTAGTCGGCCATACCTCAGTATAGCATTACACTTCTACTGGAGTAATCCTAGAATGCATGTACGAACCGTTTAAACAACCCAATTTCTGATAAAATGTGCATAGTACTTGAGTAATGACCAGCATATTATTCATTTTCCATCTCATGGATCATATATGTACCTAAGTACCTAACCTAATTATCCCTCAAGTCGTACATGTTTTCGATTTCAATATGATACCAAATTAAATCCAAGGTACTCATCTATCCCATATCATCTAATCCCCTAAGCCGCTGGCGCAAACCTCTCCCCCACATCCGCCAACCCCCTAAGCTTGAATGCACGCAGCGACGTTATAGACTGCATAGCGGCATGGCCGTGTCCGTGGTCATGACCTGAAATACTTCTCGCGCTAGATCTTGAGACGGACCGGGCACGCGTGTTTGTAGACATAAATGCAGGTACGTCGCTACGCGGACGCCGTGTATTTAATTGCCCCATCACGGAGCTCAGCGCCGTATACGCATTAGTTTTGGGTTGCCCTACCACCGGCGGTGTTGGATGACCGCCGATTACGGGGTAATAGGGCATGTGTTGCGGCTGCTCGTGGTGCGGTGGCAGATGTGTTGCGTGGTGGGTCATAGCGGAGCTCTGTCGGCTATGGAGAGAACGGGATCGATTGAGTTTGCTGAGGAGCATCTCAGCGGACGGTGACATACTGCTGGAGGGGTGGCGGACACGGGAGGTAGAACGGCTGGATCCGCGGCTGGACGGGGGTGTAGGGAGTCTGGCTGCGTGACCGGCTGGTTCTTGGCCTTTGACATTGAGACCTGCCATCATGGCATTCATTTCGGGCGTATCTGCTGGTGGGGTGTGAAGACCACTTTGTCCCAGTGCGGCTCTTTGTAGCTCCTCGAAGCTCATAGGCATTGGAGGCATCTTGCTGAGCCTTCGAATCGCTTTACTGTTCTTTTCCACGAAGCTGTTCATAGCTAGCAGGGAGCCTGCATTATCGCGCATTGCAACTGCGCTCGCGTCCCCTGAGCTCCTCCCTCGAGCCTGGTGTACGGCGTTAAGGGTGACCGGCTGCTGAGGTATACTTGGGTGGACATCGATTTGTGCCGAGCCTAGAGTTGCTCGTACTTGAGACATAACACGATCAAAATCGACATTTTGATTGGGATTGGCGGGGGATACATAGTAAGTAGACTGTTGTCCCGCTGTAAGGACATCAGTAGCGGCCTTATGCGCCATAATGAACAAGCTTCCGTCTCGAATACATCGTCGGACGAGGGCCCACCTGGTTCTGGCAGGGTTTCGTTCAAGCTCCGGCCTATATACTGAGCACTGAGCCAATTGGGCGTAGAAAATCCCTAGGCGGCGTGAGACTCGCTCAAGGATCTGCAAGAGGAAAGTCGAAAGGGCTGTGAGGCGATTGGCATCGAAGTCCGGATCTTGCATTTTGTCGGATGAACTATATGCGCTGGCAAGGCTATCAAAAGCGTCCATGCCGTTACCGATTTCCTGGCGAAGGTCCTCGAGCAATTCTATATCTAGCTCGACGCTCTTAGCGGCGTAAGCAAATACACCACGCTCATGGAAACGAAGGGCATCTGAGGTACCGCAGATGAACTGGCCGACGAGGGCTACTTCGTTCGTACATTGCACAGCATCCGAACTAGTATTTGCACGTGCGACCGCTCCTAGTACATCTGGTAGCTGGATATTTGATCCGGAACCACCCGCATTGGCGAGACTGAATGAGAGCTTAAGCACGAGCTCCTGCAGCTTAGCTCCGAATAAGGCAGTAAACCCCCCCTGAAGTAATCTGCTCTGGTAGCCATAAAACGTGCGAATGGCAATGATGTTGGGTAAGTCTTCCCGGAGCCAGATATTGGTAGACCCAGTCGGGTCGTAGGCCGAGGATGTCTTCAGCGAAGCCCCTTGGATCTCGTGCATTTCAATCTGATGTGCCACTAGCGTCTCAACAGTGGTGCGTAAGTACCCTGCCCAAAGATCATATAGAGCGGAAATTTCTCCCTCATCACCTTGGTAATCAGGCTTGGCTGTGAGGTGTCCGACGAAGTATTTAGTCAGAAGACTGGCAACTTCAGGGTTGTTTGTATGGGCTAAGTTATCAAAGGACTTGGAACAGTCCACACCAGCATTGGACTTGACGATCTGCGTACCTCCGGGGTGCATAGGGCAGAAGTCCGTGACGTCGTATACGCTCCCATGAACTCCAATCCACATCCGTGATCCCGGCCTGTGACCTGTATGCTGAGCGAGCTGAGATAATGGAATTGTTGGTAAGTTACAAGGGAGGGGCTTAGGGGTCATGAAGACGTCGAGCATGAATCGTCGTTCTGCAAAGGCCTTGTTGATAATTAGGTCGACATTTTCCATGGTTGCTGTGCAATGGGTATAGATTGCTTTGCGGATACCGTTCATTACGGAATCAAACACAGCAACAGAACCGCACACATAGAGATACCCGCCTAGACCTCCTTGTTTCTTCGACATGACGAGGTCTGATATAGTGGCACCTTGCTCAACTATCAGAGTATCGATATAGCGAGGAGGGATATGTTTCTCGACCAGGTCATGCGTATGCGGATCATATGCCAGGCCACGAGAGTCCCTTGAGAAGGCTACGTGGACTTCCATAAAATCCGCATTCACATACTCCCTCAGCTCGTCCTCAAAGCAAAACTTTTCGCGTGACTGAACACCTAAGTACAAGTGGTTCTTGCCTCCAGACAAGCCACTAGTATTTAAACGATATTGCCAGAAGCTCCGGAATGGGGCAATTCCGCTACCACCGGCGAAGAATGCGCAGGGAGCCATGTTATCCAAAGGCAGGTGGAAGGCTAGAGGTCGAGATACACCGACAAGGATCTCATCATCTGATACCATATCCTCTGATGGTGGGTGCGGGTTAAAGAAGCCACTCGCAACGCCGGCTCGATTTATGTCATCCTGTTTGGAAAACGTGGAACAAAGTTTGTACTCGGCCCGTGAGATAGCGAGATCAACAGTACTTGGGAGAAGTTCATCTGTATAGCTGGCGATGGAGTATGTGCGAGGTACCTCAACTGGGATGAGATCAGCTAGCCATGAAAGGTTGTCGAGGTTGAACGCCTTATCCCATATGTGCGCTGGGGTATCCATAAGCGCGCCCTGCAGCAAGTCTCCGAGTGAACCTCGTACAGGCCATTCATCGGTGGCTAGGACTTGAAGAACCGTATTAGAAGAGGCAGCAAGGAGACTATGGACTTTCAGGGCAAAATCCTTAGTTATAGGTGCTAGATGACCTCGACGAAGGATATCAGCCACGGTCAACTTCTTTACCGCGGTTCTTCTCACAGAGCCTAGATGCTGCTCAAATCGAGACCATGTCCCGTTGACATCGATAGGATCGTCAATACGGTTCTCTAGCCCCAAAGCAGCAGCAACCTTCGCACATTCCTCCCAGCTGTTAAGAGGCATAACCGCGAGACGGTCACCGGGCATGAAAGTGATTCCTGTATCTTGGATATCTAAAGTCACTAGAGCAATGGATCGCGTGGAGTCGGAGTCCACATGAGATCGGTTTAAGACTCTGGTAACATAGCGGCATTCTTCGAAGGTACCTCTCATCTGATGCGGCTCAACCGGTAGACTCCCACCTGTATAACACACACGAATTAGTTTCCTGGACGGGGAATTGTAAATATAGGTGAGCTGAGCTAAATATTGGGCAAGGATGAAGCCTTCTTATGGTACTAATGACTTACGGTATGGTTCAAGACGTTCTTTCATAGCGTCAGAAAACTGCCTGTGGGTCTCTTCCCATGGACGGGACGCATCTGCAGCACCGGACAGACCGTTCGTTTCTGTACGTCCTGTCTTCGCAGCAATCTCCAGAATGCCGAAGACTTTATAGCGATGGGTACCCATGAAGCCTCGTTCGCCTGTGTACGCTTCGATAATGCCATCCAATACACCCATCAGGCGCGGATCGCCAGATTGCTGGACGAATTCGGGGATGCGGTAGTGATATTCGATGGCAGCAATAAAAGCTCGAAGATTAGAAGGAAGCCAGGCCCTTAAATGCACACCTTCTACACCAAGGAAAGAAGTATATCTATCGATAGTTAGCTTTCATATCTTAAGAATCACCCTTTTAGGCTAACTTACTTCTTTCGTCCTAGAAATGCATCCATAACCAAGTAGGGCGGGAATTGTAGACCCGAAGAAGCCGGGCACCTTCTAGATAAAGGTGCGGAAAACTTAGCCCAACGAACCCACTGGTGAACAGGGACATAATTCTCTCCTGAGTTAGGATTCACATTGATGGAATGGAATGCGTTCGGCATACGTTCCAGAATCTCTTTCAGTCGAATCATCTCACGAAGAAGCCCTTCTACGTTCCTGTTCATGACATGCTCTTGGCACGCGGCAATCGCGTCTGGGCCATGCTGGAAGGATGCTTGCGAAAATCAGTATTTGTATGGGCAGTGGATAGCGTGCTATGCCTACCTGATGTATCGGCACATCCTTTAAGGAAAGCTACCTCAGCCTTCTCGCCGAACATGGGCCAACGGAGATCTATGTTTTCAGAGCGTGCAACATAGGGGTAAGTCGAGGTAGGATCTCGGATCTTAATGTTGTAAGAGGACTGGTCGGGGAAGGTGAGATGTGGAAGAGTCCGGCCCATGCGTCTTGAGATCTGGTAATACGGCAAAGCTATACACCGAGGGATGCCAAACAACTCTTCACCGAGATCATCGCCCATGGGGACATTAGGTCTCTTCTTCTTGGTGCGCGTAGAAGTGATACCATCGCTGCCGTCATATTTCTCTTCGAAACGATATATTGAGCACAACACTATTGCGTTCAGCATTAGTACTTATACTTAGAGTACGGCCGACATAGGGGTATGTGTGATGTATGACTTATCATCATACAACACTACGATGGCCTAAAGCAAAAAGGGTAAGTAGAATCAAGCTACTATAGTGGTATACTCACTTCCTAAGGCTACCAAGGCTGCCCATAGTGCTTGATTCGGAATAACTTCTTTGGTGCCTTCGACGAGGGGGAGTGCTGCAATCGATTCCTGGACACGTCCTCTCGCGACGCACCCAGGCATACGCTCACAAAGATCAGCCCATATCCGGCCGGGTGTCCTTGATAGCGCACCGACGGCCTCTTCGTAGTCCGGTGGGCAAAAACCGTGCTCCGCGCTGAGATATCCGTCTAACCAACCGGTTTTCGGACCAATCTCTTCCGCTCTTAGCATGACCTGTCTTGCTGGCGCTCCTAGAGCTACGGCTAGCAGGTCCTGCTCACGAACGTTGAAGGCATCGAGCTCTGCTTGAGTCTTTGCCGCATCGATTTCCTGAACTGATGGGATGTCCGTATATAGCAGTTGGTTTATCGATTTACGTTCTCTATTTAAAACATTTTAGTTGGTGCATGTTAGTACATTTATCATCAAATCCATACCTCATCCGAAGCCATTCCTCAGCATCAACACCCCGTGGGATCTATTGTCATTAGTTTAATTTTCGAGTAGTTTACTCTTGCAACTCCACGTACATCAAATGCTGCATGGAGGTCTCCGGATTGACCATACCCCGAAAAGGCACAACCTCGAGGGCCCATTCGACTGTTACTCCTGCTTCTGTTTGAACCCGTATGTCCAACAGGACACCTTCCTCCAACAGAGCCAGAAACTGGACACGAATATTCGGACATGGCTATTATCTTGGTAGTATGGGTATAACTAGTAAGTATCTCGATCCGGGTTGAAATTGAACGGTTAGAAGGCCTCCAGGGCAGAAACAAAAACACCACCAGGGTAGGCTGATTAGAAGACGATTATTCTATCTCGTGGAAGAGAATTTCAAAGCCAAGAGCATAGTCGAAGAAAGACACAAGGAAGGTTGGTGGAATATCCGTAGACTTGACAAGCCGTAGACTTAACAAGCCGTAGGCTTTGACTTAGGTGGAGACATTTTGCCGACTAAAACAACCACTAATACGTTGATATCTTGACGATACCTAGCAAAGCGTAATGCATCCCAAGTATATTAGCGGCGGTGATGCCGATGTCACATAATAAGATAGACGAAGATCATCTCGGGGTGACGCGTAATCTCCTAGACTCTAAGGGGACGATGCCATCAGTTAAGGACCAGTCGAAGCGAAACATGCCAAGATAGGAGTAGCTTTTATGGTATTGGGGACTGGGATAAAACTTGGCGTCCCATAGCTTAAAAGGGCCCAGTCTTTACTGGAGAACGATGCAAGATGTCGGATCTGAAAGAGCTTCGACGATAATTTTTACTTGGAGTTGATGGTATTGATGTCCTAATTTTCTGCCGCATAATGGGACTCGCAACCAAGATTACCCAGTTCATCTCCATCGCGGATTTATTTTCACTCTCTCTTTCCCAGATCTAGATTTGAATGTGGTTTTTATATGTTTTAAGATTAGTAGAGCCGAGAGTGTATGTACGATGCTTTACCTAGCTATTAGAGCGTAGATATTTTATCGCAATTGAAGGAGACAGGGATATCGTCTGGGGCACTTCAATTGGCGATTATATAACCTGGGTTCTCCTATTTTCCTAGGAGAAGCTACTCGCGACATTGGCTAGCTCCCTGGAAAACTGTAAAGGTTTGAAGTTGACCTGTTTGAGGACGCGCAGTACGTGTAATTGTAATTCTAGAATTGAATACCAAGACGCGGATCGTTTCCTTTAAAAAGAACTAAGGCAATTTACAAGGTTAACGTACGCCATGTGCTCGGGCGGCTCTGGTGTAGCTGTCGTAAATGAAACAGTGCTAGCCTCATTAAAAAGCCCCATTACCTAAGAATTATTAGCATTTCCACGACTGTCATTGGCCACTACTGAAGCTAATACTGTACTTGGTTATTACGGCACACGGTACCTGAAATGTTTCGTGTTATTCTTGTCCTGTGTTACTATCAAAACACGAAATGCGAGATAATACATATCATCTCGTCTATTGTGAATATACAATAGTCAGCTTGTCGATAGTTGGTTGAGTTATGGGGATAGGTAGCATGTCAAACTTACCTAAACTTATCATAATAATTGTATTAATGCGAGGTATTAATACGGTAGCGTCCAGGATTTAATAAGACTTCTTATGTGTCTGGATCTTAATTAGTACCGCCCTGCCCCCTTTAGAGGAATTTCCTTTGAAATATTGCTTCGCGACCTGGTAGAGATTTTGTACAAAACGAGTCCATGTTGTCGATCAGGCCGCCTAGTGAAACGATATCGCCCTTTTTTTCTTAAGACCTTAAAAGCATTGATTGCCAAGCCAACATAACCTGTTAGTTATAATTGTTTCGAATGTAGGTATTTATAGGTAATTAGGTAATTCGTCTGTAGCTTCCCATAATATGTTCAGGATATCGCTATAACCCGGTAGAGCTTCAAGAATATTGAAATATCGAGACAGAAAACAATTCTTATCTGATTGATTAGATGGCCATATAGGTCGGGGTATCATATGCTTTATCTATCTTGAGTAAACGTTTCCACCTATGGGGTCTTGCTCTTCTTTGGCAAAGGGCGTTCAGCTTCGGACCTGCTATCGGTATCCTTCTTCCGTTTCTTCCCCTGGAGCATTTCTCGCTTCTCCTGTTTCCGTGCTTCCTTGTCTAATTTGCCAATGACTTTACTCTCCTTGCCGCATGGCCAATTTTCGAAAGCTGCCGCTTCCTGTGCTTCTGTCCATTCTTGCGGTAGCAATGCGAAGACGAGATATGAAGTATGTGTCTTGATCTCTGGTTCTGTCCGATGGATGACCCTTCCAACCATCCAAGGCTTGACAGATTGAGCGCTCTCGGCATCTTCGTTAAGCGACGATATCCTGTTGCCATTAGTATGACTATTGTCAATTGCTGCCTCGTCATTTTCGCCCATCTCAACGTCAACATCATGGGATTGACCGCGCGAATTCTTATATCGACCCTCGACTTCTTCTAACTTGGCGATAGCCTCTGCAACATTTGCTGCTGTCTGGCTCGCACCTCGCTCCCCTGCGGGTAAGTTTAAACCAACCCTCTCTCTCATAACATTTATCCTCCTGTGTGCAACTTCAACCATTTCAATTTCCATCCAACCCAGGCGACGCATAACATCAATAGTCCTAGTAACCTGTTCAATGCACGGGGAGAAAGTGCAAAGATAGGCGGTTCGATCTGGACGAAGTGGGGATTGCCATTCAGACCCAGTGTCTTCAAGACTATCTAGCCCGCTATCCGACAGCTGAGACGGCGTTGGTCTACTTCTCGCTAGATGGGGAAGGGCTTTCCATGGTGCTGGTAGGTCTAAGAAGACACATTCGGCTCCGGGACTTTCGTCGTTGACAAGAAAGCCTTTATTATAAACGTCTCTATGAGTGATATGAACGATCCCGTCTAAGCGATGATCCTCGATTTCTTTTTGCATTTTCTGGTACCGGTCATGATTAAACTCAAAGCTGAACACTTTGCCCTTCACATTGTATGCGTCTTTAGGGTAGCCATTGTAAACAGCCCTAGCAGCAGCGTGTGTAAAACTACCACTTCCTGCTCCAGCTTCTATTATCTTCATACCGGGACGTGCACGAATCCGGTGAAGAATGTAGCTGTAATCAGGCGTATATACTACTTGGGTTCGATGCGGTAAACTTGTTGTCCATAACTCTGGAGTAGGTGGTAGTATATGAATGAAACCACTCGGTGCCGTCTTGAGGTCTTTGGGAGTGGAGGTGCTTGGTATGGATTCCCCTTTCCATTCTCTGACTTCTCGCTATCTGCGTTACGTTCGAGCTTCAATTTTCTGCCTCTGGAACCAGTGTCCACAATTGAGGCGCGTATCTGGGAACCCCAGGGCTTATCGAGTAAAGTTGAATGTGGAAATGAGCCGAATCGTGTATTTAAAACTGGCCCTTCAATGTATCCGTCAATTGTCCCAGAAGTCTCCCTCAAGTAAAGGGGCTCTATGCTATCTCTCGAAAGATGCGCCAAAACTAATGTATTTGGTGTTGTCCGAGGACCAGGATCGAGAAACGGAGAGACAGTCGGCATTTTAGTATATTTTGTTCTGGGTATCCTGTATGACCTAGCTCAGATCTATGAAAATAAGATATTGGGTATGCGTGTGATCATCATGAGTCAATTGAAAATATCATTTATTTTGAGTTTAAAGGAAGCTAAAAAATAAAAAGACCCCTGATAAGGCTGAGAGAAACAAAGAATGGAGGGGCACTTCTAGTAATCGATAACGTTATCTATGTATGTACCTAAGGTACCACTTAAGGTACCTATGTAAGCACTTATCTGTGTAACAGGAAGGGTCTCCTGTGGGATGCGATAGAGGGGTAGCGGAACCAGGGATCCCGATAGTCTGCGAGGCTGCATGTACTGCGTATCAATGCTTCGATGAATATCAGTTTTGAGAATTGATTTTTGTTTCCCAGAAAATGTGTACTAATAAATTGAATTTAACTTTAAGGTTAGGTATTCAGATTTAAATCACGTGTAATTACCTTATAAAATGAATTTGTAAGATGCTTATTTCCCAAAAGGAAGGCGTTCCATGGCACGATTATAGAGTAAAAATACAAGGCTTAATTTAGTTGATGCATTGTGCATTGTGGCATGTATTTTTCTGCAGTGCCAACCCAAATTGCGACATTGTCTGCTGTGACTCAAAATAGTAGCTGACTCCAAATTATATACGACGAAACCCCCCCTTTCTTTACTTTTACTCCCATTCGTATGTTTGTTCGTCTTGATGAACTTTCTCTTCTTTAGAGTATCTAGGCGGCATTTATTTCATATTCCTGCAACTAGATACCTATCACTACCATCACTACCATCACTACCGCGTAGAGGTTTTGCGACACACCCCACCATGACCTCCAAGATACGAGTTCATAACTCCCTAAAACCGGGAGGACCAGTTCCTTTTGTTCCAATTGAAAAGGGAAAAGTCTCGTGGTATGCCTGCGGTCCGACTGTCTATGATCAGAGCCATCTAGGTCATGCGCGCAATTATGTCTCGACCGATATTATACGACGTATCCTCCTGCACTACTTTGGATTCGACGTCAAGTTCGTTATGAACTTCACAGATGTAGACGATAAGGTGCGCGTGTTACCTACCTAGCTACTCATGATGGATTGCCATGGCTAACTACGTACAAGATTATAATAAAAGCCCGAAGACAACGCTTGCTTGACCTCGAGAAACAAAAGAACTACACAGATGCCGAGACCGTAGAATTAGCGAAAGCCGCATTTCGAGCATATGCGAAAAGCAATCTCCCCAAGCTTCTCGAGGGTGAGGGCGAGCTAGATATCAGCAACTATATTCCACGAAGGGATGCGGCCTACGGAAATGTACTAGCAGGCGGCACTCTAACAGGAGAAGGCAAGCCAGGAGACGCCGAGGCAAAGCTGAAGATGCACATAAGTAATATGACCACCGCAGTCATTGCTATCAATGGTAACCAGGTATTCGGGGGTGCAGACGAGATTTTGCTGCCATATCTGGATTCATTGTATAAGGAGACCATTGATACGAGTGACCAGTCAATCTTCACCGATCTAACAAGGTTTATGGAGGGCGAATTTACCGACGATATGGATGCTCTAAACGTACTTCGGCCTGATGTAGTCACGCGAGTTACCGAATATGTACCCCAGATCGCAAAATTCGTTGAGAAAATTGTCGAAAAGGGCTTCGCGTACGAGGCTGAGGGTTCCGTCTATTTCGATATTGGGGCATTTGAGAAGGCAG
This sequence comes from Entonaema liquescens, assembly GCA_902805475.1. Classification (NCBI taxonomy): domain Eukaryota; kingdom Fungi; phylum Ascomycota; class Sordariomycetes; order Xylariales; family Xylariaceae; genus Entonaema; species Entonaema liquescens. Next base: position 301,993 of record CADCSX010000025.1, on the reverse strand, counting down.
GCAACACGTATGCGAGATTGCGACCGGACAGCCGCAACGACAAGGCACTGCAAGAAGAAGGGGAGGGTTCCTTATCCAAGAGCCTCGGTGGGAAGAGGGGCGCCGGTGATTTTGCACTGTGGAAGAAGTCCAAACCTGGCGAGCCGTACTGGCCGAGCAAATGGGGTAATGGACGACCGGGATGGCATATTGAGTGCTCAGTGATGGCGTCTGATGTTTTGGGTTCACGTATGGACCTTCACAGTGGCGGTATCGATTTGGCATTCCCACATCATGACAATGAATTGGCCCAAAGCGAGGCCTTCTTCTGCGAGCATGGCCATGAGCATACCTGGGTTAACTACTTCTTGCATATGGGCCATCTGTCGATTTCCGGATCGAAAATGTCCAAGTCCCTCAAGAATTTCCAAACGATCAAAGATGCGCTAGCATCAACATATACAGCGCGGTCAATGCGCATAGTATTCTTACTGGGCAGATGGAATGACGGCGTTGAAATATCGCCAGACATGAGAACTCAGGCTGATAGCTGGGAAAGTCTGGTGAATGTAAGTTGCTAATCGCTCCTTTTACTGCGAGTTCCTACTAATACTACTAGAATTTCTTCACGAACACAAAATCACTTCTAGCTGAGGCGGCAGGCACACCGGCAGTGGATGGCGGTGTGAAGGCACTTTCGATTAGCGACGATAAACCACGAGAAGGCTTGCGAGCCGATTTAGAGCAAGCCAAGCAGGATGTTGAAGAGGCATTCGCCAATTCCTTCGATACGCCACAAGTCCTACGAGCGATAGCAGAAGTCATTAGAAAAGCCAACGTCCATATTAACTCCCAGAAGGCTGATGTAGACCTCCCGGCAGTTGAAGCAATTGCAAGATGGGTTACCAAGATAGTTGGTATTCTTGGTCTCGATGCGAATGCGAGCCCTCCTTACGAAGGTCTTGGCTGGGTTCCTGCCGCCGCGGTAACCAGCCAAGATCCTGCGACGGCGGTGAAACCATACAAGGCTGTATACGAGACTGTCTATTCTGACGCCCGGGCTCTCGAACTTCCTTCCTCTGAAACTATCACCAATCTTTTTTCTCAATCGCCCGATCCAGAGTTTGACTCATTGGCCAGCGCTGGAACTAGAGACCCGGAACAATTGGCGCTACCATATCTACGGGCGGTAGCGAAGCTACGTGACGAGCTCCGACGTTTGGCTCCAACAGCGGTGCCGGAAGTGAAGAAGTCGATCCTGAACCTGAGCGATCGGGTGCGAGATTTTGACCTTACTAACCTAGGAGTTTACCTAGACGATCGACCAGACCAGCCGTCGCTGATCAAATTCATTCCCGCAGCTGAGTTGATTGCAGCAAGGGAAGAAAAGGCAGCTAAAGAAGCAGAGAAAGCGCGTGCCAAGGAAGAAGCAAGACTAGCTAGAGAAAAGGCTGAAGAAGAGAAGTGGGAAAAGGCAAAGGTGGCTCCAGAAGAAATGTTTAAGAGTGATGACCGATATAACGAATGGGACGCGGAAGGGCTACCTACGAAGATGAAGGACGGTAGTGAAGTTACCAAAAGCCAATTGAAAAAGTTGAAGAAGGATTGGGACAGGCAAAAGAAGGCGCACGGCGAATACAAGGCTAAATTTGGGGAGGCGTAAATCAGAAACGATTCGTATAGAGAAGATGGCGTAAAAAAGATACCGTTTTTTAGTTGTGTTGTTACCAATGAGTTATCATCTAGTCCTCCTACAATGGAAAAACAAAACAAAACAAAACAAAACAAAAACTTAGGTGACTTAGGTGTTATGTGTTCCAAACCTGCTTGGCTCGTGATGGCTACCAGCTTCTGCAGCTTGATGATCTCAGAATAGGCCAATAGACAAGTTAGCTTCCCCACGTCCAACCCCCTGGCTACCTTCAACCCAGCTCGACCCAGCAATTATGAACAAGCATTTGCCAAGCCGGGTATCGGCTTGGCATCCTAGCTTGACACCCTGTCGCTTTCAACCACACATATGCTTCCAAGTTACATCGTACGTCCTAGTTGCAAATAACTTGAGCATCTTTTGATCCGGCGCTAGCCTATCTCGAGCCCACCTCTTACGGCATGATGGCTGTGCGTGGGTTTAGCAGGTACGAGCTTCACGACGAAATCAACATGATGTCAATAGTGGTTGGATTACGAATCCTCTTTCAGGCACGCAGAGTAAGGATATCCAGCGATTCAAAGCCCTCGCAATTTGAATACTAACTCGGCCCACTGCTAACCCTGAAGGTTGCTTGGGATAGTGACCTTGTTGGATAGCAACTGTTGCATTGGTTACGATGGTTAATTAGTTTCAGGCTTCATCCCTGCGTCCAATGGGTTTAGGTGAAGTGAGCATGTGCTACCAAAGTAAGCCCGAGGTCGATTCCGGTAACTCTACAATAATCCATTGGCAGAAGAGGGGTTAATAAAAATACTCGCTGCTGTTGGAAACATACATGGAGGCTTTAAGTACAACTACCTAAATATACAATGCTTTACTCCGCAATATGCGTTCGTCTTGGAGTTCCAGGCCTGTTGCTTGTCACACAGCATTCAATAGCTATTACACTCCGAGGTAAACTAGGAGCTTTGCGAGGTGTTACTACCCTTGGTGGCTTGCAGATATAAGGTCTGACATATTATATGCTCATGAAGGAATACGTGCAAATCACATCGCAGGAACGGTAACAGACAACCTACTCCGCCTTTCCATCATACCGGCATACCCCCGTATCCGTTGTATTTGCTGTACTTAATTTGACCGATTCTGCTCATTACGTGGTCTGGCCCCTAATGCGTGTGCCGGTCGAGCCGACCAAGTTTCAGCACCGCCCCAGGTCCACATGAAGATGTCATCACTAGCTGAACTAGGAACGAGGTAGTCTATGATGAACCGACTCCGATGAATAGATTGGTCGTATATAAACTCGTCTCATCCAGATTTCCTTATGATTATTTCTTTAGCTAGATATATCTACAATCCCAAGACGAAACGGACGAATAAACAAGACGATAACATCGCTTTTACCAAATACTCTATTATAGTTGCCTATTAGAAACCATGTTCGGATTCGGTATGTTGAGCGTTAAGACTTGCCCTACTGTGCTAGAGCTAATTGCAATAAGACGACGCTAAGAACGCCCGTGACGAGCTCTACGATGGACAGCCTCACGAGTCGAAGCTGTCCCACGAGTTCATCGGCGGTGCCGCTTCCTTCGAAGCCATGAAGCTCTTCGAGGACCGTCAACGCAGAGAAGGCACGTAATAACATTATCCCACAAGATACTCCCACAGCTAGGTTACTTAGCTTTTTGGCCGTTTACACTAGCACTTGTAATAGAAGTACCAGTAACGATTAGCTAACATCTAACTCACTGGCAGGCAAGACAGTCGACCACGCCTTCGCGAAGGAGCTCCTCGCCGGCATTGCGGGCGCCGAGGTCGACAAGCTCGTCGAGACCAAGGGCCTGGACTTCGTAGACCGCGAGAAGGCCAAGCACCACGCCAAGAGGCAAGCCGAGGAGCTGTATGACCGCCAGTACGGTGGCCAGGACCAGTATGACCCGTAAGTAATTGCCCCTTAAGTTGATTCATCAACCATAACCAGAGGGCGTAAATGTTGACAGAACTATATAGGAACAACACCCGCCGCCACCCTACTATGGACTATTAGACTTGAGAATCTATCCTCGTTTCGTGTGCGGGCACCGGGGAATCGAAAGCTAGATGCAATAGTAACTAGGTAGTTATGAATGAATGGAATGAAATAAAGTCAATATGAATAAGGCCTAACTGAGTAGTCACGATGAAGCAAACGTGTTCATTTTATAAGGGTGATTTGACGTGAGAAAGTTGACGTATGCAGTCTAGCGTTACGCGCTTAAGTTCTAGTATTCGCTCATGGTGATCTCTTAATTGTGGAAAATACCTGATATTTGAAAGGAAACTCATCGATGGCATTTCTTCTCTGGCGGCCATGCTTCGGGTGGTGGAGGGAAAGATATTGTAACTGTATAAGTGACTCGGCTAATCAAGTCTGAGCGAAGGCGAAACGAGATTTCTATATACGACCTGTTTAAGTCTCCAATCCCCTATTGCGACATCAAGCACTTAGAATCATGCTCCCAAGATACATGATGGCCCTAATTTGAACTTATCACGAGTCCGTATCCTGGATCAATATCAGAACCTATTCATTAGCAGTTGAGTAATGCCACCTGAATTCATTATTTCTGAAAAGTTATGTACGCCAAATGCTGGCGGTAATTATCTCGTCTCCCGCTCATATTCGTCACCTCAAACTATCTCCACGGTACTTCTCAAGACGGTGACACTGGCTATGTAGTGTTCAGCAGAGAGTTGGAAAACGAGCAAGCGTCAGGTTGCCTACTTGAAAGTGGAAGAGGACAAGCCCCCAGCTGGATATAGCCCTTTATTTCCCAGCCAATCCCTTCGCCAGCAGTATAATAAATAACGCCATCATCCACCCGGTATCCAGTAGCTTCCGATAACTGGCTGGTACATCTGGTGTCTTAAAATTTTTCCCCTAATCTATTTCTTCTTCTTCTTCTTTTAAAACGCCGGTAGATATCGAAGCACGGCCCTCTTTCTAATTCGCACCTGCTCATCGTCCTCCGCGCCCGCTCGCTCTCGCTCTGCTGACGGTTGCTCGTCCTCTGGCTAGACCGACACCACGACCTCTCGCGTTGCGACTTCGGAACATGGGGGCATTCCTACGGTATAAGTTAGTCTCGAAGTCTACTTCTCTCCAAAACGCGTGATGCATACTTCAACATGTCGGGTACGATAAAGAATCGCACGTGGCTGCCGCGGATATATACCTGATCCAAATGGCTTACTCGTCCGTCGCGTGCTGTGACCGTAATGTCCTTGAGTTGTACGTTCATGTTATCCTCGGCTACGCGTAGAGATATTAGCTTCAATAGGCCCTGTAGGAATGGTATGCACATATATGACGATACGACGCGAGTTTACCTTCGAGGAGCTTGCCGCGGTATGTCTGGCCCGAGGTGATCTCCAAGGTCACGATATGGCCTTGCGCCTCATTGAGAAGCTTGATGGGAATGCCGATTGTGGACGTCATCGTATTTTAGTTGGAGTAGAAATGGCTATAGGTGTTTTTCTACGATTGAGGATGGCGATAACGCGTGGTTGGGGATCGTTAAGTATCTGCGGTTCGTCGACGTTTTAAAAGTATTGCGTGTATGTATGAAGGTATTGATGCTTGAACAATAAACTGAAGCAACTGAATTACTGAGGCTGGAGCTCAAGGTGGGAGATTGGTTTTTCCGTTCCGTCCTGTGGCTTGGCTATCTTACTTAAAGACCACTTTTCTTTTTGATGGGTCTGCGAAGCTCTCTCTCTTGGCATTGAAGTTGGAGATTGGGAACCCTGCATGCATCGGTACTTACCTAGGTACCTGCCCCGCCAAAAAAAGATACGGAAAGTGCCCCTCCATTTATTAAATGGATTCCATTTGACTCACTTTCTATTGCGACGCCGGAATCCTTCAGCTATCCTTTGACTAGAGAAAGATAAATACTCTTGTCATATTTTCCAATTGAAAAATTCCAAGCAGGCTTAGGGTTCCCATTGACGTCTGTGACTAACTAAATCACTTTTTAACTAGTAAACATGGCTTCAGAGCTCGAGGCGCCGGCCAAGGAGGTCCCACCCGCTGCGGCTCCCGATGTTCCAGCTCCTCATCCATCTAAGCAGACAGTCGACCCGTGGAACGTAGCCGGTGAGGTTGGCGAAGATGGAAAGGTCAAAGCGATAGATTACAAGAAATTGGTGGAGGAATTTGGCACCAAGTTGATCGACAATGAAATATTAGAAAGATTCGAAAGGGTTACCGGTCACAAGCCTCATCGCTTTATGCGACGCCAGATCGTCTTCAGCGAGCGCGATCTTGGTATAATACTAGATCGATACGAGAAGGTATATTTTAAACACGGATAGTTGCGTATTGGTTATATCTAAGTAGTTCTCTTTAGGGTGAACCCTTCTTCTTATACACTGGTCGTGGCCCCAGTAGCGATAGTATGCACATCGGACATACACAAATCTTCGAATTTTGCAAGTTAGTATATGTCTTTATCTTTATTTATTCATATTATATTCAAACGTCATGAGGCTGATGATGTTATTCTAGGTGGTTACAAGATGTGTTTGACGTCCCCCTGGTCATCATGCTTACGGATGGTTCGTATTCTTATATCATTTCGATGGATTATAATGGCTGATAGCAGTGATTGAACAGACGAAAAGTTTCTCTTCTCCGAAAAGAGAACAGTTGAGGAAGTCATTGGCTACTCGAGAGATAACTGTCAAGATATCATCGCCATAGGTTTTGATCCTAACAAGACCTTCATTTTCTCCGACTACGAATTCATGGGGGGAGCTTTCTACAGAAACGTTACACGATTCGCCAAAATGGTCACTTACAACCAAGCAAAGGCCACCTTCGGTTTCGATGAAAGGTAAACCTTCTATCCCTCTGCTATCTCATAGAGCCATCCTACCATGCGCCTGTGACGATTTCAACTAATACTAGCATAGTTCAAATATTGGAAAGATTCATTTCACCAGTATACAGGGTGCTACTGCGTTCGCAACTACTTTCCCGCACATATTTGGTGACGATGAAAAGAAGACTGCAAGCATTCCATGCCTAATTCCTTGCGCTATCGACCAGGACCCCTATTTCCGTTTGACTAGAGATTGCGCCGCCAGGCTAAAATACGCCAAACCTTCTCTGATTCATTCCCGCTTCCTTGACGCACTTCAGGGCCCAGGTTCAAAGATGTCCGCCAGTGTTGATTCATCTGCAATTTTCATGAAGGATACCCCTAAACAGATCAAGGACAAGGTCAACAAGTATGCTTTCTCTGGTGGTCAGGTTAGCGCGGAAGAGCAGAGGGAAAAGGGCGGAAATCCTGATATAGACGTTTCCTACCAGTACCTCCAGTTTTTTATGGAAGACGACGAAGTAAGCTATTGGCTACTGCCCCTTCCTGTTTCTAATACTAAAAATTTTATAGGAATTGGCGAAGATCGGACAAGACTATAGGGAAGGCAAGCTCCTAACCGGAGAAGTATGTATTCTCGTCCCTATGAGAAGTATCGTGTTATTAACTTCCATTCTAGCTGAAAGCAATTTGCATCAAGTATCTCCAGGAATATGTTGCTGCGTTCCAAGAACGAAGAGCCAAGGCGACGGAGGAGACCGTCAAACTCTTCATGTCTGTGCGACCGTTGAAGTGGGGAGGTAATCCTAGAGCACAGAGAACAGTCCCCGTTGTAGAGGCAGCATCGTCTAAGCCCGAAGGTCAAGAGGGAGAGGGCAAGCTCACAAAGAATCAACTGAAGAAGATAGAAAAGGAGAAACAGATAGCTGCTAAGAAGGCCGCAAAGGCCGCAGAGAAAGAGGCTGCGAAGGCTGCATCATGACTCCTTAATCAGTATAAATTAGCATTAAAAATTGTACGGCATATACCCCTTTCTTCGTGACTTCAAATGGGAAATCAGAATTATGTTTCGGGACCTTGGGTATGTTAGGTATCTATCTAACGAAATGTATTGGATAAAATGCGCGGTTTCACTGCCCAGCTGGATTTATACGGCTGTAGCACTTATTTAAACGTAGCTGGCTCTCTTCGCGTCCGGTCGACTTTCAATTCGAACACATCTAGCCTTTGATATCCACCTGCAAGATCGTGATACTGCTTCCCCTCAATACAGTCTTCCAAATCAATATCTGCGTACAAAATGCCCTCTTCCTTCTGAAGGAAATCCCTTTGCACCTTTTCAGAAGTCTTGGAGTCGAAAGTAAAACCGGGAAGCAAGGTCCCCGTCGTATCGAGGAACATAGTAGCACCTCTCGGTAAGCGTTGGAGTCCCTGCGCTACAACCTCCTCGTTGGGGCCAAACGACGCCAGGCCGATGGCGTCTTCCCCGAGGACGCCGGCACAGAGAACCCCGAAGCATTTCGCCTCGAAACAATGCGCCGCGGCTCGCGTCCTGTTCGCGCCGACATTGTCGTAGTCTGCGCCGCGGGCCACACTTGAGCGGGAGGCCTTGGCGTCGCTTTTATTGCTCTCCACGACGTGGGCGTCTGGTGGGGTTCCGTGAGGTAGCCGCGTAGGCCAGACTGCGGGCCAGGTGCTAATATGGATCTGCTCGCCCTGTGCCGTCATGGTGTACAGGGCCAGGGGATTCGTATTTTCCCCGCAGATTAGCGCTCCGACTTTGCCAAAAGGTGTCTCGGCGACTTGGAGGCCATGGCCGTCCCCCGGGGCCCAGGTCAGCTTCTCGTAGAACGTGGGCATGAGCTTGCGATGGTGGACTAGGATCTCGCCGTCTGTCCCGATGAGCACGTTCGAGTTGAATAGGGTGGCGCTGCTGTAGCGGACTTTCTCTGAGAATCCCAGGCTGACGAGTACCCCGGACTGCTTGGCTGCTAAGCGGATTGCGTTCATCTCCTCGCCGTCGATGTAGATGGACTCTGTCGCCATCCGCTTGAAGAAGTCGTGGTTTTCGGTTGGAGCTCGCAACGCGCTCCAGATGGGGAACGCGGGAATGTATGACTCGGGGAATACTACGAGGTTCGCATGATGCCCTGCGGCTTCTTGGATCAGCGATACCGCCTTCGAAGTCGTACCCTTCGCGTCCAGGAAGACAGGCGAGGCATGGCATGCTGCGATTCGAGTTAGGCTGGTATTGTTGCCCATTGCTACCGATGAGCATTTAGTTTCCGTAAGCGAATTGTCGGACATTTGGGCTGAAATCTTTCAAAAAGGCGCATTATTCTCGCCTCATAGTGATGGTACGAGAGTCCTAATAACTACCTTTTTCGGGCTCTGAACTCGGCTCCCGGGATTTGCTCCTTGGTGAACTTACACGATACGGCGCGGAGGCATGAGGGGGAATCGCATGATTCTGACCTATAGCCGCACCCTTTGGAGTAAATACCGAGGGTTTATATTTATGTGTGTCCTGTTGTTATTACCGGACATATAGCGAAGATATAATATATCATCGTGGTTGTTTGAGCAAGTGGTGTAAGAAATGTCGCCGTCCCGCGTAAGACCTAAAAAGTACCTAAACTACCAACGTCATGTACTAGGTATGCGAAATCAAGACGAAATAATTAGGTATCAAAGGTCAAATAGAACTTAACATTTGTTTCCAACTTGATACTATGATACATAATCTTTACCCCTATTTCTTAACGGTTTCCGAGAGGACGATGCTCCAAGGGTACGCGTATACCTCAAGTTCGTTTAATTAAAATCGCTGGGCCCTTTTCAAAAACGGCCTCGCCATTGATACTGATGACTTTATTAAATAATTAGTTCATCTGATCAAGTATTGCTATATCTCTATATCTTTATTGTTCTATGTAATCCCTAAAACAAGCAAACCCCCATATTTTCCGAGTCCTCCTAGCTACCTAAGTAAAGTCGAGAATAGGATAGACCGAAAGTAGCCATCCCATCATGTGGCGCATGCCTGTTATTCCTAAAAGATGCTTAAAAAAACGGACAGTGGCGGAAATTGTAGAAAACTCGTATTCATGAGGCGTCACAGTTCGGCGGCGAACCGCGTTCTCAGGTATTCCCCGTAATGGTAGAACAGCCACGGCACTGGAGTGAAAGCCAGACAAATGAAACCCAAAACACTATTACCCCAACCCAGCCCCAGATTTGAGTACAGCGGCGGAGCAATGAAACTTAGGAAGGCTCCGAAGGGAGCACGGATGATGACGTTGGCAGCCATGGCTGAAGCGGCGGCCTGGGGCCCGAAAGCATCGACTAGATAGGCTTGGGAAGGGAGCATGACGAAGAGGCCGCCGACGCCGATAATAAAGGTGCCAATCTCAGGAACGATCCAATGCGTTTTGTAATAGACGGTCCATCCATATATGAAGCAGCCGATGGGTGTAATGGGTGCAAACCATTTCATCAGGATGAGTCGTTTCTCTGGTTTGGCGTGTACGTTGGACCCCTTTTGGCCAAGTAACTTGTCGCTCAGAACTGTGAATAACAGTAATCCGCATAACATCCCAATACCAAGACCTAGATATGCTAAACCAGCAGTGCTGGGACTAAATCCGTATTGCTCTTTGAATATTGTTGGGAACGTAGTAAAGAGAATGAATACAAACCCAAACATCACGCCCCCGTAAAGGGATAACAGTAGGGTGACAGGTGAGAACATAGCCATCTTTACCGGGCGTACTATGGATCGCGTAAGGAGCTCTCGAGGGGATAATTTTAAATCTAACTTGGAGGTGAGCTCCATATTTCCTGTTTCCCTACGCAGACGGTTGGTCTTTCGCTGGAGCAAGACGGTGGCATTGGACTCTCTTAAGAATGTAAGAGACGCAAGACCGAGAGCACCGCACTACGACCAACTATTAGCCTTCTCAGACCACATATACAGGATTATAGGGCCAGAAACTTACCGCAATGAGAATGATCCAAAATGTCCAACGCCAGCCGATATCCTGCGCTACAAAGCCACCGATAATGGGCCCAATTGACTGCGTGATGTCAGTGAAAGAACCGTTCAAGTCTCAGTATCAAGGTTAGGTATACGTACGGGCCCTAGAAGTGGTCCAACAACGAACATCGCCATAGCTTTACCTCGGTTCTCCTGCAGCGTCACATCTGCTATAGTACCGCCTCCTATCGTCATAGGTCCCGAGGACGCGCAACCTGCAAGGAACCGAAAGACGAGGAACATTGCAGTATTCTTGCTAAGAGCGCAGCCGAGCGTAAAAGCGAGATATGTTACGTTACCAATGTGGTAGATAATGAGGCGGCCGTATAGCTCGGACAGTGGTGCTAGGAATAGGGGTCCTATCATAAAGCCTAGGACGTAGATGCTGACCGTGAAGGCCCCAAGCACGGAGCTAGTGATGTGAAATTCCTGGGCCAATTCCGCTGCGCCGGGAGCAAACATTGTAGAAGCTAAGTTTCTTGGAACCAGTAAGCCACTATAAACTACCTAACGCCGATTTCTCGCCTATATGCGCTAAGGTAAAAAGGGGCCAGAGAAATTACTTACGCGAAGAGGACGAACAGACTGACGTACGCGACATGGAGGCCCTTCTTCCATGTCGGCCAATTAAGGGGGTTCGCTGGATCGTCAGGGCCATCCCAATCGACAATATTAAGATCCTGAGCGAGCTTTTCCGATACGGCTCTGCCTTGTTCGGGGTCACCCCCTCGACTGTCGTCAGAGTGCCTAGTCAGAGTCTCTTCACGCTCAGACTGCTGACCTTCCTGATGGACCGCCATAACCACAACTGAACAAGTCGAGAAAGGGGGAATTCTATTATAAGGTGAAGAATCTACATATAAAAACGTGAGATGCAAGTATGCAGGAACATGAAAACCGTTCGAGATTAGAGACGGATATACGTTGAACACTTATATAAAAGTCACGAAATGGAAGAAAATACACAGACGTCAATCGAATCATCAGTTTGAATAAGGTCGCTGCCATGGAACGACGGGCAAGGCCGATCCCCCGCCCGCCAACATCTCGTGAGGCTGTCTATACGAACGGAGCATTAGCTCGGATGGTCGGAGGGTCAGCACATCAGCGCACCGCGACGACCAGTTTCGGCACCGCTTCTGAGCTGAGTCTATCCCGAACAAAAAAAATCTTGAAATCTTTTCACAGTCCGCATTTATTGGAATTTGGCAGATGATTCATGACGTTATCCGAGTAGCATACAATGACAAATGAATCCTTTCCCAAAATTGACATTTTGGGATGATAGATTTGATTTTACAACTAAACTCGAGGCGTCTTTATACCTTAGGAAAGCCTCTTGGTAAGGTGAAAATAGACTAATAGTAACTATAGTTGTTGAATGAATTGGCTACTTCTATACCTATATATAAACTGAGTTAAATGAAGAGATATCCAAAGACAGTTAGATACCACCATAACAGGTACCAAACTTTTCAAAATTCTTAAACTTCTGAGGCTATCAATATGTTACAGCCAAATGTCTATATCGAAAATGTTGGAAAGATTATACTCTTATCTCCTTTACTTAGTATCAGGTATTCATGAATAGTAATTAAGTCGACTTCCCTTTTTTCTCCTTTTTCATTGGTTTTGAATGTTCTAATTATTGGCTTTAATTAATGATTTCCCTCCCCAAAAGAGGGCTAACTACATCAATATCTAAGATAGCTTCACATCCAGTTGATATTATTTGATGATAAAATTTTTTTTTCAAAGAATCCCTTTCAAGAATATTGTGTAGGTAACCCTTGGTGAAGGCAAGTTGCTGATATCGTAGCCTCATACTTGTCAATTCAGTGAGGGCTTAGACAATCGAAATATTCGCTGCCGTAAAAGCGCATTCTCATGCTTTGCCATAATCTTGGCAATATTCAAGCTGACCAGGTAGTTTTGAGGCGCTTCTTTTCTATTTGAAAATTGAATTTGATATAACCAACTTTGAAATCAATAAGAAGACTTGGTTTCCTCCTTCAACATACGAGTTGCTTCCTCCTGACTTGGCGGATAGGAAGTGAAACAGTGAAGCACAATTTGGAATGGTTTGTTGTTAAATTTATTTACGGCACAGCGACCCTCTGACGCCCCAGAGGTCTAGACTGCGCGCGACCGATAATCTGCGATTTTCGTAGTTCTTTTACGGCATTGATATAATGTTCTTTTTCTTTTTACTTTGCTGTGTAACTCATGAAAATGTTGCTTGTACCTGGCTTACTATAGATTGGGACTTTCGTGGCATTAGTATTCGTCAATTGACTGCAGGACAGTAATATTTCAACATGTTGGGCAAGGGATGCATGAAAATAGAAACAAGACCCAGGAACCAGGTTCTATAATGGAGCTATTTGATTCTAGAAGCTATTGATGTTACCAATGATACGTTAATTAGAAAAAGAGACATACGCTAGTTACTTGATGGAAGGTTGCGGCTAACGTTGCAATAGAAGATCAAAAAGAGACATCCATTTGACATCTCGGGAGACAGCCAATCGCATACATTACGCTCCGAAACACATACGAATATCGGTCTATCCGTTTCAGGCGATGGTGGCGCAGTTGCTATATGTAAAGTGTGGCCCCTAGCAAAGGATTGCGGCATGGCTGAAAAGGTAAGGGTGACGCCGTCACTCCTTACGCATTCGGTAAAGTGACAGAATGTGAATTTCCCAAAGTGTATGTTTGCTACTTTGTTTTTATTTCAAGGAGGAAATCAGGATGGAAGTATTTGTTGGCAGTTTTATCGATGGCGTACTTATATAAGAGCCTATTGCTGTCGAGATACTGAAGTAGAATCATCCAGTCCACTAATAATCTAGTACACATTCCAATAATCATTATGCCGTCTCTAACTTTAAGTGGCTTATTAGCCCAATCTCTTTTGTTGCTAAGCGCAAACGCCCTCCCGAGCGCGACCCGTGTTAATGAGGATGTTCGGGATCTCAGCCAGCGCGGCCTGGACTTCGATACCGATACGCCGGCTATCCTAAGATTCAGCGAGTTATATGGTGCGCCCGAAAACAACTTCGACTGTAAGAGTGACCGGAATCCCGTTGTCTTACTCCACGGTCTCTCGGCAAACCGCCAGGTCGACTTAAATATGCTTCAATGGGAGCTCAACAGGCGCGGCTACTGCACATTCTCCCAGACCTACGGCGCTTGGGATTTGGTCCCTTGGATTGGTGGTCTCAGGCCGATGGCCGAGTCGGCGAAGGACATTGCCAGTTTTGTCAAGGAAGTAAAGGACAAGACCGGAGCGGCAAAGGTTGATATTGTCGGCCATTCTGAAGGTGGTGTCCAAGCTATCTACGTCCCAATGACACAAGATGGTATCTCGGAGATTGTGGAGCATGTGGTCGCATTGGGACCTGCTATTCATGGTGCGAAGTATTTCGGCTTCACCGACCTATGGTATATCGGCGGACAGGTCACCCGCGCTCTCGCTAAGAAGGTCGTGGACGCACTAGGGTGCCCGGCCTGCGAGGACATGGCAACGGACGGCGCGATTTACAACGACTTCAAGAACGCCAAGAATATTGTCCAGCCCGGGAACAAAGTGACAGTTATTATGTCCACCTCGGATACTCTAGTATCACCGGACGTCAGCAGAGTAGACGAAGAGGGAGCAACCAACGTCATCGTTCAGGACACTTGCCCTGACGACAAGGTTGGACATGCGGGACTTATGTGGGATAAGAGCGTCTGGCGCTTGGTTGTGAATGCGTTAGAAGAAAGCAGCGACGCTGTATTTGAATGCGAACAGGGGCTCGGTATCTAATAACTAGGTGTTTTATTCTGTAACTGTATATAATTTAGAGCAAAAGTTGATAAAAATTGAGTAAAAATTAGAAGCATAAACTAGACATCCATTGCCCTCGTATAAATCCGTCTCAATTAAAATACCCCAATACCCCCGGGCCACCATAAGTTGAATCGGCAATAACAGAGGGATCGTACTAATCGGGTTTTATGTTGTGAAAGTATCAAGGAAATAATGGGCAGATAGCAGAACAAAGTGAATGTTATTAGTGAACGTACTTGCTTCCCTGGTGTTCAACTCAGCCACCCAAGTAAACTCTGACCGCGTTAGGCTTCCATATCGAGCCAAGGCGTATATTCTAATAAGAGGTTAGCGGAAGGTCAATGTCTTAATAATGGATTTTACTTACACTCTTTTTAGGTAAGTACCTATGTAAGGAGTCTTCATCGTGGGAACCGGCATCATACGCACGGATCGCAACCGAATTTGACGGTGACAAGTCCCTTCATTTTTTCGTTGATATTGGTCTGCACTTTGTGAGCTTGTCCTCGGAAGCCTCCGAATCCCCAGGTGATCTCGTTGTGCCACCGGTACTCTCGGAACTCGTGAAAGTCGGTATCGAAACGAATATTCCATTCCTCTCTAAAAATGCGACTAAGATTTGCTGGCGTCACGATCTCTCTACAACCCCTAATGATAAGAACTCGAGAAACATTCTCGACAGAACAAGCTGCAGCTCGGTTCCGGTCTCGGACCATCTTTGTTTGCCATCCATTGACTTTGAATGGGTTCTCACGGTGTGCGAGAAGGAACTTGTTACATGCCTCTGAGGAAAAGAATTGTAACGTGGCTGCCGACATAGGCAAATATTTGCCACTTTTTTGGTCAATTTTAGGCCGATCGATGAATAGCGAGTAGACGCGTCCAATGCCACGGATTTCGCCTAGGATATCAGAAGCAGTGCAGATTGGTGGTAATCCCGTGATCCAAAGCCGGCAATTCTTTTCTTCGGGAATATCCGGGCTAGCAACATGAAGTCGGGGGTTGTTTCCAACATAATTTGGTGCCGAATAAGGTCGCTTTGGCTTTGCTGGAGCATTTGCTTCTCCTGACTCCCCTGACTCCCCTGACTCCCCTGACGGTAAATCGTGGCTTGACCTATCCGGTAAAGTACCAGGGGATGTCAAGACAGGGCTATCCGAATTCTGGATTGCTCTATTATGAGCAATAGCATTTTGCTGAGGATCTACCGGCGGAACTTGAGGTGCTCGGCTACGGAATAAGCTCCTGGAAGAACCCAGAGCTAGTCGCCGGCGGTGGGCATGTAGGAATTTAACTGATTGAGGGGGGATAGCTCCGTAGATGGCTATTTCGATTCAATAATAATTAGTCGGATGACAATAAAGAGATATGGTTCAATATTTTCTGATATGCATCTCAGAAGATTATTATAACGTACCCATTTCATCATTGCGCGGATACTCTATTCTCGCGGACATTTCTGGGTCCATTTTCTAAGTGATATAGGGGGTAGGTATTTGTTGTTTCGGTTGGCCCAGGGATAACTTCAAATGTCGTTAGTGGAGATGGAGTTAAAGCCTATTAATGGAGGACTTACTATTTATATAGAGACAAAAGTTGATATCAAACTATCATTCATAGAGATAACATGAGCGATAGTTTGAAGATGAAGATACTCTGGTTGGATTCAGAGAAAGGGCTCATCAAGGTCATCAGATAAGGCCGGCATTTATGTATCAACAGTATGTCCGTCTGATAAAACTTGCTCCTGGATGTACTAGATCTCGAAGGGCTAGGACACAGTGAATGTTCCTGTAATATTCATGGCACTGAAAAGATGGAATTGGGCCTGGATTATGTGGCATACGTATCACTCGGCTGTGGGCTTTTATATGTCTGGCATACACCCATAATCACAGGAGAGGGGCGCAATATGTTGAGTTCCGCTCGGAGGCTATGAGCAACCCTTAAAGTTTGACTCCTAGCAACGCTCGTCCACGCATCCAAAACTAAAGTCAGCCTTAAGTCATCTAACGGTATTGTAAAGTTCCTAGACGGCTGTCAGGGGTCTCACTTGAGACCCCTTTAGAACAAAGAAGCTGTTTTGTATGTATAGCTCTGACTTCAGAGCTTCCTTAGTTAGAGTTCCTTGCGGAACAACGAAGTTGTGTCCTCACCTTTTGGTTGCCTCGTGACAACGGCCAACGCGGAAAGGTCATAGTATATGTTCGTCTTAGCGTTCGTATTCTTCATGCAATACGACTTCATGCCCACCATTCCTAGCAAAGAACACAATCTAGTTAGGCACATAGTTAGCCTCCCACCTTCAGAATTAGCTAATGTATAAAATGTTGGGTTGAAGGTTCATAGCCAAAACCACGCAAAGAAAATTTGTAGTGCGGGCCCATGTGTGAAGATCCCGTGTTTTGGACATGTTGACTAGACGGAACGTAGGAATATGACATAATTCCAATGATTGTAGACACTTCGTCTGATAGATATTACTTTATGTAACTTGTTCATCGTGTACCGCCTATCAACTCTATAATGAATGGGTGGGATTTCTGGAAGAAATCCCATATCTTCCATTGCAGTCACCCACAAGTTACGCGAATATGCTGTCTAAATACAAGTTACATTAAGTTATATTGTAAACAGACACCTTACCTAGTAACTACCTAGTGAACCCTCCTGCCTTGCCTCCTATGGTAATTACTTACTATTTCCTTGTACGATAATAGTATTATATGGCAAAACCCTAAGAGTTTCACTTACATTAGATTTCTTTACGTACCTTAGATAGCGTAGTAGCTAGGTCAATCTATTTAACTTCTCTAGTTTAACCTTCGTACAATTTCATATGTTCTTAACCAGAAGCAGTTATACGCCATCTTATTCCAGGCCTTCTGATAACATTTGAAGATTAAGCTTAAATACTCACGAAGTAGGTTTGATAATAAACTATAAATTGGATGATAGATGCCTTGTTATTTTGTTCAGCTCCCTCCACACTAAAAACTCATAGATAAACTTCAATAGTTGCTTAAATTGCTTTTCTTGATTCAACCACTTTGAATTGGTAGATCTAGCATTAATTGCTTGTCCATTGCAATAATACTTAGGCACATAAATTACTACCCATCTTATTTACTGACTTTGAATTGAGCGTAGAGTCTTTGCGTCTACTTAAGACTTGTTGTAAATACCCGAAGCTTCTCCTGGGCTGGATCGATAAAGTATTCGGGCGTCATGCGCTGCGAGGACCTCAATAGAATACCTTTCGACTTCTATTCCTCCCGCCTGCTAGGGCACGGCCCCAGAGGACCTGCCCTAGACCGAGGCAGCTAAACAACAGCGCACTTTACGGTGGTATAGCAAAGGTATCTATAGCGCCAATAGGACATTCTAAGTAAACTTCTTGAAAAAGATATAATCATAACTAACGCGACCGTGCGCGGCTTTGCGTTCTCAATCACGAAGTTCCTGGAACCCTTCGTCGAGAATCTTTCCCTGATCAAATGGTACGAAACCTACTTCGACTAGCTCGTGTTGAAACTATACCACCAAGAGAACTATATAGGATATGGCGTCCATGCACAAGTGAAGAGCGCAAACTAATGTACGCATAGACGACATTGTTGAAGGTAAAGGGAAGGGGCTTGTATTGGTCCCTTACGGCTCTCCAGGAGTTGGAAAGACTCCGATGCCTACGCCAATCGAACTGATGAAACTACCACGCCATTCTCTTCCTCATAACCAATCGCTTCTCTACCTTCAACCATCCCTTCACAAGTCGTATTCACGTAACCCCTCCCCCTTATACAAGCCTGAGCGAAGCGTCTCGTCTAACTATCTGGCGTGGCTTCTATAACGACATTCCGGTGGGCTGGTTGAAGTTTGTTAATGTTGTCGAGAAAATAGGGTAGATATTTGTACTAGTCCTCTAAGGGGTAGAGGTAGTTACACTACGGCGCGACTTCTCCCCTAATTATAGGCTCTTCTTTAGAATAATGTTATATGTGGTGAATAACTTCCCGGAGCATATGGTCCAGAGAAGCGAAACCATTTGACATACATAGCGCAGAGTTAGCTCAGCGAATCCTAGAGTCGTATTGTAACTTGGACCGTATATTATTTTGGAACACGCATCAAAATCTCGGTAAAGGGAACCTCAAACCATTGATCTATCATAAGAGCAAAAGATAATAGTCTATCCATATTATTGCAACTAGCAATACCAGTATCTGTATTGGTTCAAGCTACCATTGCCCAGAACTTGGGTTTATGTGTGGCCTACTCACGGTCTCTCACTTATATAAATCATGACGATGCAGCCGTATACCACACCCATGCTAGAATTCGGACGATCTGAGCGGCTCGGATCTAGACTAACAATTAATTGCATTATGGAGAACTGATTGAAACACTAGTTGGAGTCAATTCCGTCAAATCAACGTGGTGGTAATAATGCTGAATCATCGTTGGCCATGGAGCCGTCACGATGACGTAACAATAAGGGGTCCATCTCACGATAGTACAGCAAGGATAAGAACAGCTGCTGTTGCCAGCGCCAAATGAGTTATGGATGGTATTATCGAGCAGTATAAGCCATCTGACATGCCGACGTTTCGTCTTGCGTGAGGATGACGTCTATGAAGCGAGTGGTGACCGCATTTTCCCAGCGCTCGCGGCCCCTTAGCAATATTATCTACTCCTCCTCACGTACAGGCGTTAGTTACGGTGTGAGAAGCCTTTGGATAACTACATCTGCTGAAAGACGGAATCCGGTTAAGAATTCGCAGCAACAATTCTCTACTTCTCAAAGACGAAACATGGGTAACCTAGGGGCTAATGACCTCGAGCAATTCCAGCGCACATCGGGATTCACGAATCCCGTCTGGATACATGGGGATCCTTTTTCTAAACGACCTCAATTCAGCCCTCTATCCGAGGACATTGAAGCAGATGTATGCATCATTGGCGCCGGTATAGCCGGTATCTCCCTTGCGTACGAGCTCATTACTCGTGGCAGAGAAGTTGTTCTCGTGGAAGCTCGAGATGTTCTTGCCGGAGAAACTGGCAGGACAAGCGGGCACTTGTCTAACGCGTTGGACGATATGTACCCGGAGATCGCGAAGAAGCACGGCGAAGACGGCGCGAAAGCTGCCGCAGAGAGTCACACTTGGGCGCTGAACCGAGTTGGGGAAATCGCCAAGGAATTAGGCATTGAATGCGAATACCGCCACCTCCCTGGGTATCGTGTATCGCAGTATCAACGCGGTACGGAGGAGTACAAAAAGGACCTTGAGGAGATCAAGGAGGACGCGGACATGGCGAAGAAACTTGGCATTGACGCCACGTTTGACGAAAAATTGACAGTTAAGGGCTGGGACGGCAAGCCCGACCAACGGGGAGGCTCTATTTTCGCCAAGCAGGCTGCTTTCCATCCGACAAAGTACTTAAACGGGATACTCAAGTGGCTTAAAGAGCAGCCTAGGTTCCGATGCTACACGTCGACACGGGTCCTCTCTGTAAAGGAGAAAGGCATTGAGGTACTAGGCCTAGGGCACAAGTACGTTCAAGTAGAGACAGCAGCCGGTAACACGATAAGCTGCGAACACGCCGTTGAAACGACAAACGTGCCGCTTCAGAAGCTCAGCGTTATTGTGCAGATGGAATGGAACCGAACATATTGTATCGCGTTGCGAGTGCCAAAAGGCAGCGTCGATGACATCTTACTCTACGACACAGATGATCCGTATAAGTATATCCGGCTTACCCATTGCGACGAAAATGACGACTACATGGTCATCGGAGGCGAGGATCACAAGGTCGGCCAGGAGGACTCCAGAGGACACTTTGAGGCACTGGAGAAATGGGCACGGGAGCGTTTTCCGCAAGCCAAGTCCGTGGATTACGAGTGGAGCGGGCAGATTTTTGAGCCGGTGGATTATATGGCATATATCGGGAAGAATCAGGGCAATAACCGCATCTATGTAGTAACAGGAGACTCCGGGAACGGATTGACACATGGCGTAGTAGCCGGCAAGCTAATCGCGGACGAGATTGAGGAGAAGCCCAATACCTGGAGCAGTCTTTATTCGCCGAAACGGGTCGGCGGCGTTATCAAGTCGGCTCCAACCATGATCCAGAATGACCTTCAGGTCAACATGCAATACAAGCGGCTTCTACAGTCAGACATACAAGATATCGAAGACCTGAAGCCCGGCTGTGGTGGAGTTCTGAATTCCAAAGCGTCAAAGCCAATAGCTGTATATAAGGACGAGAACGGAAATGTAACTAAGATGAGCGCGCTCTGTCCGCACATGGGAGGTGTTGTGTGCTGGAATAGCGTTGAGAAATCGTGGGATTGCCCGATTCATGGCAGTCGGTTTGGCGAGAAAGGGTTGGCAATCCAAGGCCCTGCCAAAGCGAATCTCGGCAGAGCGTAAGAATCAGGCCGTACGAGATACTTAGGTATACAATGTAAATATCACTTTCATCAGTTTTACTAGCCACGGGAGGGCTGATGGGAATAGTAATAGAAACGATTAATACTGACTGAATATTTCTATGTACACTTTTATGTCTTCCCGCTACGCACTAAACCGTGATGCTGCGGTGTGAATATTTCGACGCAAGAGAATATCTCGTTGATATTACCGGGCCTTAGAAGTTATAAGTCCTAAGGAGGGTTGGTGACTCGTATCTCGTACTCTGAATTTGCGTTATATCCCGCACATCACCTGCCGAGAATTTAACGACAATGCGCCTAGCCATAAGTATTACCAGGAAAGGAAACGTGGTGGGTCTAATCATCCTCCTCAGAATCATACGAGCCTTCCGAACCCTCAGGGCCGTCTTCCATATCGTCGTCGTCGTCTTCCTCAGCTTCATTTCCCTCGCCCTCTGGATCTTCCAGACCATAATCACCTTGGAAGTCCGATAACTGTTTTACCTGTGTCTTATATCCCATGGCCTGGAAATCTTTTCGAGTTGCTACAGAGTGTTAATTAGCGGGACGATCTCGGTGTGTTATGTAGAAAACGAAGCAACTTACCTCCGTCATTGCATGTGCGCAGCAGACCACCACGTTACTCTTACTAGGTTCAAATAGGGGCAGTAGCCATGTTTTCATAGCCTGTTTGATATCTTCGACAGATACCTTTCTAACTTTCGCGAGCATTTTGATGTTATAGTCGGGTTCAAGCCCCCTTATGGCACTCACAATGAATTTCTGCACCGCTGCGGTAGCCAAAGTAGCCTGTTCCTCCGCCATAGCCATCACCAGCTGGCTAATTGCGCCCTCGATCATGGGCTCTTCAAACTCGACAACGCCTTCCACCAACGCCTTAATAGCATCGCGCGCGGCAGATATTGCCTTTGATGCTAGAGGAGACCGGTACACCTTAAAATGTAGATATCCTCCGTCTAGCTCTTTTGCAAAGTAGGCACCGTACGCTAGGCCGTTTCCACGGACAGCATTCCACAGAGTACCCTCCACAGTTTCCAGATATTGCAAGGCGACAAGAAGTGCAGGAACTGCAGGGTCAGAGAATGATGCCAAACCCTTGCCAGAGGAGATAGAGAAGGAACTATCAATTGCCCTCATAGGTACAATTGTCGCCCCAACAGAGCCAGGATTACGGCCCTCATCATTGAGAAGAGAGTGGGGTTTGATGATGGGGTTTATAGACTCGGCATGAGCATTGAGCGAGTTAGCGAGTATGTCCCAAGCTTTGACGGGGTTGGATAGCTTTGAGTTTGATATATCAGCTACGACCAGGACCCGAAGGTTATCGAAAGTGAAAAGAGATTTCCTAAGTTCCTCAAATTTTGCTATCACTGCCTCAGGATCCTTGTCATAGAGCTTCTTAAGTCGACGAAGATATACCGTCTTGACAAGAGTACGTTTTGCCACCAGGAGGGACGAAACCTCGTTATGAATAGCTATTTCCACTTCGCTAGTCATAACTCTACCATCGCGTTTCGCCTCCGGAATGTCGGCGAGCTGCTTGGCAATACAGGCCTTCAAGCGAGTGAGATCAAAAATGCTATCAAACATCATCGTACGAATCCACTCGATAGTTGTAGCGTACTTTTCCGGTTCGACCTGAAATCGGATGAGGAAGCTTTCTGAATCGCTAAATTTACTGCCCGAATCCAAGCAATAACTAACTGTATCCCTCTCTAATTCCATCACCACCTTCTCGAATGGGACTCGCTGACCATCACGGCGAATAGGGGTGTTGAAGAAGTTATCGCTAAAGAGAGACAACAGGGGCTTATATGCGGGGGGCAGGTTGGAAGTGCCGACATGGACCGAGATATGCACAAAGTTGGTCGGAACATCTTCAAATTGCACGAATAGGGGTAACTTGGATGAATCCTGGTCGATGATCTTTTGCGCGGAATTTTTGTAAACACCAAGTTTCCTAGCCATGCCGGATCGTGCAGTCTGAGATTCAATGAAATGAATCGATTCTATCGGAGGTACCGGCCACTTCTCAAGTAATGAAGCTGGAATTTCGACTTCATTTTGCTTTTTAGCATCTTCTAGCTTCTGAGCTAGCCTTTTCAATCCCTCTTCGCCTAGTTCTTCTTTTCTCTTACTAATCCTTGCCTCTTCGTCATCTTTCTGCTTCGTAGATAACGCCAAAGAAGGTTTTCCGAGTACAGAGACATGGTGAGCGTCGGCAAGCCATTTTCTGAGCAAATCTCGCCACTGCTCGTCTGTCCACTTTTCTAGAACGTCATATTCATCAAGGCTGGCCATTTTCTTGAGAGTTGACCCACCTCTGTCACCGAAGAGGTAGTCTGTGATAATATTTGTTGAATAGAACGATTCGGATTCCTCCGCTTGAGCCTTTACCTGTCGCCGTTCTCTCTGAATGCACTCTCTCATATAATTCATATTCAGCGGCTGAGATGCGACCTCCTTTAGCAAGGAGATAAGCCGCTGTTCAACAAACGCTAGCTTTTCCGTAGCTACACCGGTGGGCTGAAGCCAAATAACACTATTTGGACGAGCATCCCACATGTAGGCGATAGAGCTAGCAAGCTCTTCCTTCTCAACCATAATATTTTCTAGAACTGCAACGGAGGATCCGCACAAGTAAGTCAATAGGATATTTACGGCAGTTGATGCAACGATGTCGATGCAACTTGGCCCAAAGAAGCCCACAATCATATCACCTATTGATTCATCCTCTTCAGGGAAATCAACAGTTTCAACTATTGTTCCCTTAAGAGGAGGTGGCTGTGCAGAGTCTACCCATGGCCTTTTGAAGGGGGCGTTGAGAGGGGGGAGATCGTCTTTGACGCTCTCTTCGAATTGATCCAAGATGGTAAGAAGATTATCATGGTCCACCTCACCAACAATGATAATGCACATGTTTCGCGGCTGATACATCTCTCTGTGGAAATCACGTATTCTCTCTGGCGTCAAAATCCGTAGGTTTTCCATCATACCTCCTGTCTCATATCGGAAACCCACATTCTCAGGATAAAGGAGACGTCGTGCTTTGATATCCATAATCTCCGTGCTTGTATATTGCACACCCTGCATTTCTGAGTAAACGACACCAGCATCGTTGCCTTCGCCATTAATATGATGGACTTCAGTCAGACATGCTGCGTCTGTTAGAGTAGGTACGATAAGATGCTCAAGATAGACCGGTAGAATCTGGGCAAACCCTTCCCAGCCAGCTGTCTCAAGAGTGTACGCCGTATTATCCGTCATCGTCCAGGCGTTGGTATTACCGTAAGCTCTAGAAGCTAGCTTATCCAAAAGGCCCTTGTAGTGGTAACTTTTCGAACCCATAAATACCAGATGTTCAAGGGTATGAGGAGCTCCTGAATCATCGAAGATCTCAGTGGCCAAGGTGAAGTAGCCATTGACCTTTGGGCCCTTTCGGTCGGTTACAATAACCTGCATACCACTTCGTTCAGATTCATACTGGGTGATAGTTGCATGGGCGTAATCCGTTTGAAAACTTTGAACCTTGCGGAATCGCACGCCGGGGTCTTGTGACCCCATCTTAGCATCGAATGATTTAAACGAGGCGACTTGTAAGTGACTGCTCGACTAGTAAGTATGCGTCCGTAATAGTAGGTATAACAAGAAGACAAGAACAGAAAGAGTGAAACGACTATGACTTGGTAGATATAAACGCGGTAAAAAGACTTCTATAGATAGACAAATATAGGCATGCTTGTACAGAGGACAATAAAACCCGTGGTGAGGAGACAAGGTGCGGTCAGGGTACACCGTTACTAGGGCCGGGCGTCCAGTAAGATGCTACTTTTTCCAAGAAGTGAGACGCATGTAGTAGAAGAAATTTCCACTACTGCATCAGATTTCTCCGAAAACACACCATTCACCCACCCACTTTGGAGATTGGGATCGATCACATTAAGGCAGGCTTTCATACCCAATATCACCAACCCTTTGGCGGCTGAAGATAATAACGGCACCAATGATGGCGACTAGAGCGACCGAAACTGATGCCTTGAGTTGCGCCTGACTGATCATAGTACTATGAAAAGTATGTGTATCCTTACACCCATCCTCTGGGAGGAGGAGGCTACCAGATAAAGACAACAGGTGCTAATGATAATGATAACTACCCGGAAGGATTTGTGTACGCGTTCGAATGTAGTATTTTGTGCTCAACAAGGTCGATCCGGGGAACGTAAATCTCAGATGATAAGAGGGTGAATGTCTCTGACATACCTATGATTACCTTGTAGGCGGGAGGGTGTATATGGTGACACCAAGTGAAGCCACCAATAAGATCGAGGTAAAAACTGGAGTGGCTTCGATCTAAACCAGCTGCAGGTGAAAGTGACCAAATTTCGGGTACCAAATCCTGGAATAAATCCTGGTGTCAGCTTAAGGGATGGTGTGATGGTGCGGTGCGTCAGGCACGCAGTACTCCTGTACGAATTATTCAGGCATAGGATTGCCGAGTTGTAGGTCATACAAAAGAGGGGAAAGGTAAAAAATAATAGAAGTTGTACAAGACACGAAGTAAAAAAGTAAATCTAAGATTAAGAGGTAGAAGAATACCCGCGATTCTATTGAAAGAGGTTGAAAGACGTTAAAAGTATGAATCTTCTGGATAGAGTGAAAGAAAGATGCTAGGTTCAAGGACTTTTAAAGCCTTAAAGAACGGAGGTACAATTAGGTATTTTGCGACTGCCCTTTTTTTTAAGCTTCCCGATATTTCTCCTTGTTATTGATGAAATCAAATCCCTTTGCTCCTCCTTTTTTTTGGTTTTGTTGACCCCGCGGCGGGGCTGCAATCGACAGCAATCGACATAAGCTGCATGATAAGCGCTAAGCGCTAGGCGCCAGATAAGCGGCCGCCGTTGGGTGGAACTTAAAAGTTGTGACCTATCATAAATCATTATTTGGTCCAAGCTTCGCCGCAGCTTTGGAATGATTTGTCCATACCAAAAACTTGACGTAGCCTTTTCTTTTGAAGCTATCACGACACGATTACAAGCTTCATCTTCATCTTTGTTTTACAGCCATGCTTCATAATTACATACCTAATCTAATTTTCAATAATACCAAGTGTTATATACAACTACGCGACTACATCTTTTCGAAGTCTGATGATGCCTAGTATATTTGCTAGCCAACTCATAATTCGTCATTCATGCTGCATAATTTACTTTGTCGTTTAAACCTCGAGCTAGAGTCATTTCGTTATATCAATCCCGAACAGGCCACGTCTAGTACAGAACCATGTCTGGTAACGAGGGAGGCCAAATTGGCCATGCGATAGTCGAATTCTCTCTACACGGCATCTTTCCGGATGAAGACATATCGGCGCGACAGGTTTCATCACAAGACCTTACACCAGCTTTAGCATCCTTAGAAGCAGCCAAAGTAAAACTAGAGGTAGTCCATAGCTACCATAAATACCACTTTAATATAGTCGCTAATTGAATTGACATAGTCTGACATCCATGAAATCAACGAAGAGACTGCTCCCGACGTAAACCAATGGATCGCCAATGCGAAATCACTCGAAGATGACGTAAATCGATCGCGAAATTGGGCGAACGATATTGTGCGACGGTCGCAAGCACCTGACGTATCGGGTAAAACGATAGAAGAAGCCGAGGCTAAGGTCAAGTTCTTGCAACAGGAGGTTGAATATAGTCAACAAGTTCACCTTGCATTGGGGAGTATTAAACACGTGAACGAGCTCTTGGACCAAGTTGAACAAGCACGCGATGAGCGAAGGATACTGGATTCTCTTCACCTCTTAGAAAGTAAGATATACAGTTACTTACTATTGTCTATTACTAACTAATTGTAGAATCTTGGTCTGGGTTGGACGCAATTTCTGTCGGGAAGTCCTGCCGTGTTACGAAGCTTCTTAACATGAGGGCTTTTGAGTTAAAATCTACGATTCATGATGTATTTGACCGGGTTTGGGATTCCTTAGTACGAGTAGATCGGGATAAGGGAAAGATTGCTGTGTTCCAAAATCACGAAGGTATTTTATCTCTGCCAAATACCTTACGGACTATCTAACCACTTACAGATGAACAGATGAGTCTATCCGATGCTGTCGTCGGACTTAAAGCGTATAAAGAACTTGACCAAAGGATGACTGCGTTATGGCATGGTATCGATCAAGCTGTTGTCGGTCCACGCACCAATATCGAAGCTCCGGAGCTACCTAAGATCCAATTAGAGGGTGTATGAACCCCATCACACCATCCCATTCACGAGATGCTAACAGAATACTAGCCATATTTGACTCTAGATGGGGGCGCGGATAGATCTATACCTGCTTTATTTTCCGATCTAGACCAGGTGATGACATATCTCTCTGAGCGCCTACCAGAAGAGTTGGTATTTTCTCTGTCCAATGTGATGATGCCAGATCTTATCCCCCGACTCATAACTACGTGGTTAGATACAGCAGTTCCAGCATCTCTGAAAGAAATGGACGAGTTTCGGGCCGTTAGAGAAACTGTAAAAGCATTCTGTAGCCGCTTGCAGAGTCTCAAACTCACCGGATTCCAAGAGCTACAAGACTGGGTTGACGATGCTCCGAGGGTGTGGCTATCTAAATGTAAAGAAACTGCATTGGACATCGTTCGCACAAAGCTTTCTCAAGGACTGGGCCAACCAAAAGAAGTAGAACGTGTCGAAACCCAAACCGTCACACGGTCTGAAGGCAAGGAATTGGCTGCCAACGGCGTTGGCCCTTCGAATGACGATGATGACTGGGGCGCAGCGTGGGATGATGGAGAGGCGGTTATTCAATCAGACGCCAATTCAAAACCAGAGGCAACTGAAGACGATGGAACTGATGCTTGGGGCTGGGGAGAAGATGACACTGCTGGTGAACAACCTCAACCGGATCCAACAGCTGAAGAAGACCCTGCGGCAGCATGGGGATGGGGTGAAGAGGATACGACAGAAGCGACCATGGAAGAACCGATAATGAAAGCTCAACCTTCAAACACACAAACTCGCGAGTTGACGTTAAAAGAAACATACAATATTTCTTCTATGCCAGAACCCGTCCTAGCACTTGTCTCAGCGATTCTTGAAGATGCAGCGTCACTTGTTGGGTAAGCTCATGTCCTATAAAATTATGGAGTCCCGGTAATCTGACTGAAGAATTTAGGAGCGATGGTAACCCAATGGCGGCAACGGCCGGGGGACTCTTTTCGCTACCAACGCTTGTCCTTGCTATGTTCCGCGCCGTATCCCCGTATTACTATACTCTTAATACAGGCGGCAACATGTAAGTATGCCCTCGCTATTCGTGCTTCGGAAACTAATTTTTGCTCAGGTTCTTATATAATGATGCGAACTATCTTTCTGAGAGGCTTGCGGACCTCGCCAAGGATTGGAAAGCCCGTGAAGATCTAACGCCACGCGCGATCGCGATGCTCCGGCTTGACAACGATATTAAGGCACTCCAGACCTTCGCAAAGCGCGCTTACTCGTCCGAGATGTCTACACAGAGGACCATCTTGCGAGATTTACTCGGTGGTTCTCAAAATCTTCTCCAGCAAGACGGGCTCGCTACTTCCGACTTGGAAGCACAGGTTGATAGTGCGACTGGGCACGTGCGCGCTCTCGCCGCGACATGGTCCACGATCTTATCTAAATCGGCCTGGAGCCAAGCCGTAGGGTCATTAGTCGACACCCTTGCCGCAAAACTCGTCTCCGACGTTATGGATCTGGCGGGAATCGGCCAGGATGAGGCGTACAATATCGCGAGCTTAATTGCACGTATCACGGAGCTCGACGACCTATTCCTTCCGCCGGGAGCGCCAAAGGACGCTATCCCCACTACGGCCGAATATGCCAGTAGTTGGCTACGGCTCAAGTACCTCAGTGAGGTGCTACAGAGCAACCTTCAGGACGTGCGGTACCTGTGGATGGAGAGTGAACTTAGTCTATATTTCTCAGTTGAAGAAGTGGTCGAGTTGATCGGCCTGAGTTTTGTGGATAATGCACGGACGAGAGAGATCGTCAGAGAGATCGAGGCACATCCGCAACCGCTTGAAGGGAGGTAACACAGACCTGCTATAGGGCTGTAACTGAAGTAGACCACTAGGTAGAAACGTACATATTCACCACATTATCGTTATTCCCGTACTTCACATGTTATTCCCTCCTAGTTGTTACTCGGCGGATAACCACATTTCCGAATCCAATACTGCCAGCCTGCTACATCGGAGTAAAACATGCCATCTAGTAACGTTTGGTTTCCATGATCGCCGGCTAGGTTTCTACCAAACCCGATCGCATCCATAGATCCACAGGTTGTCTATCAACAAAATTAGCTGGCACCGCTAATACTGGGCATTGGCAATAGTCACCGCTACTTTGGCCGCGCGTCCCACGATGTGTGTGCATAGGCTATCAAAAGGAAACGTCAATCCCAGCCGCTTTTGCGGTTTAAAGTGCTTACTCGATATATATCCGTCCAGCCCGACGGGCCCGTCAACAATTCCTGATTCCCGAAATTAAAAAGCAAAAACTGAAAGAAAAAAAATAACAGCCTCCTTGTAGGGCCCGCTATACGAAGAAAACGCAATACTCATGAGACGATATAGTGATCGGATAAGTACCTAACCTAACATGCGCGGATGGAGAACGATTTCCGGGGTTTCCAACTCGACGGGCTTGGAACCCAGGGAATCGGCGAGCCCGAAATGGTACCACATGGAAAAGCCGTGAACACGCAAGCACAAGGTACCTCAGACATACAAAGTGGTCCCCGAGGCCCGAAAACCCACGTGGAGAGTCGAAAATCGGTCGAGCTGTTTTTCTTCAGATGAGGAGGAGGGGGGGGATTACACAATTAGCTAGCTAGCTAGCTACCTAACGTATCGTACACATGCACCATTTTGCTTCATGCAAGTTTCAAATCGGATCGTTCCATATCGGTAACGGCGGAGTGAAGTATCCATCCCACTTCCGTGTTCCCAATAGTTAGTTAGTTAGTTAGTTAGTTAGTTGGTTAGCTTTCCGCCCTTAACTACACGCCAAACCGGAACTCCCGGACCTTCTTCTGGTAGTAGAAGGTGGCGAGCGCGCCGGCGAGCAGCAGGCCGATGGGCACCGGGGCGCGGGCCTTGGTCTTGATGACGCGCGGCACGGCCGAGCCCAGGAGCAGGATGCTGTTGCCCAGCGCGAGCTCCGTGCCGTAGTCCTTGTTGCCTTTTATCAGGTAGCCTGTCGAGAGCCCGTTAGCACCTATATCCCGGTTTTTCCTAGTTTATAGGTATATATATATACGGATGTATGGGTATAGTATAGTATAGATAATAGGCCCGCCGATATAAGACGATGACAAATACTGCGTGGTGAGAAAATGGGGAAAGGGTCGAGTAAGGGGTAGATAGATAGATAGATAGATAGACTTAGAAAGAGCCCATAGTACATACCGGAAAACGCGTAAGAAGCTCCCAGTCCAAGACCCGCAATGAGCGACGGCCTCGACTTCGTCCTAACGAAGCCCGCTGTTCCTCCCGCGGCAACTAATCGTTACAATTCGTCAGCCAAGTTCTCAAATGCCCTCATTATCTTTCCATCCTCCCCTCTGCCCCATCTCAGAGACATCGCACGTGACACTTACGCAAAGCCGCCAGTGTAAACGAAGGATGTTCCGCCATTGTCGGGACTCGAGAATCCGGTTAGGCTTTTGGATGGGTAATATCTCAAGATACCTAGGTAGTTACACCAGGTTTATGGAATATGATAAGTGGTACGTTGTACAAAGTGTATGATATATGATATATATGATATACAAACACAGTAGTTGAAGTTGAAAGTTTCCCCCCTCAAAGTTGAGATTACGAGAACCCCCGAACTTATTCCGTTCGCGACTTGGAGATCTTCCGAAGCAGCGAAGTATTATCAACCAACTTTCACGCAATTCAAGCTACAAATAATAAAATTAAAGATTCTCCATAATAGAAGAGCCAAGACCTTTACCATGGGGCCCAGATGTCTAGTAACAATATCTGAAAGATTGCAAAAACTAGCCACTATTTACAGTGCTATATGACTTTCATAGGCCCCTTTAGAGTATTAAGAATAAAAGCTAGAATGATATTATAGGTCATTTATCAGTCAACTGCAAAGCAACGAAACGTCCATATCATAATGTAGGGGTATAAGAATAGCGTTCACTAGAATTCCAGACGATTCACGTAAAGCACGCTTGAAACTAGATTCGACTTGAATACCTAGAGCCGCATGCGGTCTCTGAGATTTATATTTGTCTTTCCAACTTATACTTTCTCTTCCCCTTATCACTCATGGTGGGTAGTATGCATAATAATTCCTGTGATGACGATACATCTGCCTGATGATGGTATTGACATCCGTCTCGGTCTCATTCCTCCTCGCTTAAACCACCAATTACGCTATGGCTCGAAAGGCCGTGATACACAATTTCGTAACCGCTGGCTTCCACCGACTTTTGGTCCCCGCCGTCTCGCTCAGCGAGTTCGGCATGTAAAAAAAAAAACGACGAAAAAGCAAACTCCGAAGCGGTAGCGAGGGTATATGCTCCGAAGATGAAAAAAAAATCAAAACTTAACCGACAAAACCATGAACGACCGTATGAAGGGCTGTCCCCTATCCCGAAAGGTTTCAATATGCCCTGAGGATAACCTCTTCCGTTTCAAAACCTAGTAAACGCCGTTGCAATGCAAGATATCCTTCGATATGGCCGTTATACACCGTAGTGTTTTTTTGACCGTCCAAATGAAATGCTAAGATAGTGAAAAGAACACAACTTAAAAAAGTCAGCCCTATTAGTCGGGGTTGGCGATAAACAATCGCCCGCTTGTAAGAGTCATCGTCCGCTCGTCCACACTACCCCGGCGTCGAAGATCCTCTGGGTTCTTGACGCTCTTCTCCCTCGTAAGCGCGGCGTTCATTAAACTATTGCTCGCGAGTTTGGCGGTGCTAACGGTACCAAGCTCAGGTAGAGCATCAGCCTTCTCTGCGCTGCTTCCGCTACGAGTGCTTTGCGGTCGTCCCAACTTATCATCGCCGGGAGTGTATTCGAGATCTTCGATAACCATACTGCCCGATCGTTCTGGGGTGTCGCCAGGACTCCATCTCTTGCTATTCTGGGAAGCGCCGGAAGTGCGATACGCGAGGCCCCTTCTGCTGCTGGCGGTACTACTACGCCCACTGCTACCCGTCCTACGGTGATGCAGGCGGCGCATCGACAAGTCATCCTCGTCCCCGTCTTCGCCTTCAACTTCGGTAGCGCTCAATCGCATCGGTACTCCACTGACTCCCATGTAATTGCTGTCGGGTGTGTATCCTACCACGCCAGGCTTGCCGTGATGGCGGATTTTAGCGGCAACCTTGCCGCCAGTGCTTCCTATGCCGGTCGAGGTACGGCTCTGCATTGTGCCACCGGTAACTTCTTGATTGGCTCTTAGCTTCGCTACCCGCTGTTGAGCTAGGATGCGCGGGTCCTCTGATTGTGAGCGATCGCACCATACGGTAGCTTTTTGCTTTCGAAGCAAGGCGACATAACTTGTCGGAGCGCCGCCGCCTGATCTCGAAGACGTGCTACGTCGAATATCGTTGGTGGGCGACGTTCGGTATGCGGTAGGCGGGGTGTTACTTGAAGTTGTGCTGAATGTGTTGACAGAGGGGGATCGCCGTGTATGGCCCATAGAGGGCTGCGGTTGTTGCAGATGCTGCATTGGGGTGAAGGCTTGTGGAAATACGCTGGAGGAAGATGTTCTTGATCTTGAGTGGGAATAAACTTGAGGAGATGGATCGAGAGATCTCATCCTCATATTATGATCCTGGCCTAACATGGTTGAGAAGGATTTTCTCCTCTTCTCCCTATCCGGAATTTCAGTC
The DNA here is from genome assembly GCA_902805475.1 of Entonaema liquescens. Taxonomy (NCBI): domain Eukaryota; kingdom Fungi; phylum Ascomycota; class Sordariomycetes; order Xylariales; family Xylariaceae; genus Entonaema; species Entonaema liquescens. Next base: position 269,245 of record CADCSX010000025.1, on the reverse strand, counting down.
ACAAAAAAAAGCACTGACGATCCAGATTGCTTATTCCTATGGGTCGCTTCGCTAAGCCGGATCGGCGTTGGGTCGGCGAAGGGTGCGATAGCCGTCTAGGAAGATAGGCGTTTGAAGATGGAGTTCGTCTAATGAGACATGTATGCAGTCAGACTCTTTTGGGTGCAGTGGATATATAGCGGGCGGTTGGCGCTTGTAATTTCAGAGCCGAGGTGGTCCGCAATACAATAATGGCTTTATGTACTTGTTTGAATTCCCGAATTCCCTTTGAATAAAGTAGATATCGGATATCGTGTGATTGTGGTTTGTAGTGGCTTATGGCTTAAGGTGGATGAAAGTCGAGACAAATGATTTGGATATTTGGTAGGTAAGAGTAGTCAGGTACCTGGGCAAGTCAACGTTGCATAGGCTGTGCCCTTTTGCTGATGTGGATGATGTCCAGTCGCCGGGAGCTGTGTTCAGTTTGGTTGGTAGGCCTAGGGTGCTGACTGGCTGACACACGTGCGGAATGTGCCAATAAGGGATCCTGTTTTTTTTCTCTCGCACACTCCGTTGTCTAGCGTTTTTGAAGTGGGCTGAATTTGTCTTGGGTGGGGGACCGTCGTATCTCTAGCGCTACAGTGGTAGCCGCAAGGACAGCAGATAACTAATAAAGCTGTTCGAATAAGGGAGACGATGACAAGGGATCATTCGTGGTTCTTAAGCAGAGGTAAAGCCGCTTTAGCGAATTGGGCTTCGGCTTTGGTTCTGTATGATAGGAGCCCTCTTTAATATAAGAGTAATAACGCCGATATCTACAACTCAAGTTTTTTGTAGATACTTTTTTGTCTTTGATCTTATGTGCCGTTTTGTTTTCTTTCTCCGCGTAAGTCGAGGGATGAAAAAAAAAACAAAGTAAACGTCGATAAATTTACGCCGAGTCGGCTGCACTTATTTTATTGTTAAAATAAATCCTAGTAGTGACTTTTTGGCTTGAGTACCGCCGTAGCGCTTACAACCGAGTTGCTCGTTGCTCGCTTCTGAGTGGCGCAAAACGATAAACAGAGGCGAAAAATGACAGTGGTGAAGGAAGGGTAATCCTAGCTGAAAGATGCTGGATTCGGTGTAGTACCGAATAGCCAGTCCGCAAGTGCAGCCAATCAGAGTTAATTCTCTTAACAGGCGGCCTCGTTGGTCGCTAATCACTTCGTAGCTGTTGACGTGATCTCGATATCTTGTTGACGTTTGAAGAAGGGATTGCCCAATGGCAGTGTCAATACGCTCTCGTTGCCGAATGTCGATCACCTCCAAGCTACCCAGGAAATACGGGAAAGCTGCGCTACGACGACATGCAAGGTCAGAACCAAGATTAGAGACCAAGGTCAAGATCAAGTTAAGGCCAAGGTGAGGAGAGAATTGATTTATAAGTTGAGGGGCCTTAGCAGTTATATTGAAGAGGTCTTATTGATTTTTTTCGACTTATACCCCGGTAGAAATGGGAAGTGCCTTGGAATCCTTGGAATCCTTGGAATGAGGAGAGGAAAAAGAGGTTTTAGCTGCAAACGAGTACACGCATATGTATCCTACATATGTAATGTATGTGATTGAAGCGGAGGAACTACCTTGATGACACCTACACCACGGCTTATTTTCCTTATTATTAACTAACGTTAGAAAAAAAAACAAGGTGGCCTTCAAAAAAGGTCTGGGGGATTCTATGGTTCTATATTATTCTTGATTCGGTAACGATTGATGGAATCGATCGTTCGTCTCGGTGATATTGTTCGAATCATTAGTATCAGCCCATTGCCCACTATCCTATCCAAGGCGGGGAAAAGGGAGCGAGGATCGTGAATGGGATTGTTGGGCGTAGGTAATAGTAGATGGGATTCCCCGAAGTTGCGGTTGTGCGCGCAATTGAATTATTTTTTTTGTGACTTATCGAATTTCCCATAAATCTTTCTCCAAGGGTTCCCCCCCATGGTTCCTGCTAATTAGAGATGCTAATTTTACTATGCGCATAACGTATTATACCGTATAATGATATATAATGGCGCATAATAGATCTATTATACGTATAATAGAATAAGACCCCCGATTATCCGGCGCGTTAATATAAAAATAAAGTTAATTTATTATTAAAATATTATATTTAAAGTTTTTTAAAATTATATATATACGAATTTAATAAAATTAAAATTATAATTATAAATTTTATATATAAAATAATATATTAAAAAATTAATATAATTTTATTTATATGTTATTTATATTATTTTAAATTTAATTTAATTATTTTTTAATATTTTAATTTAAATTTTATTATTTAATTTTTTTTATTTTTAATTATTTAACCGTTTTAACGTTTTTATAAATAATTTATTTTATAATTTTTTAAATATATTTAAATTTATGTAAATAAACGTTAATTTATTAATTTTAAATTAATTTAAACGCGCGCGTTTAACGTTATATATATAATTATACGTTTAAAACGTGCGTTCGAATGGAATTAAATTAATAATAATAATAAATAATTGTTTTATAATAAATATTAATAAATTATTTAATATATTAATAATAATTTAAAATTTAATAATTATTAAATTTACTTTATATAAATTTAAAATAAAATTAAATATATTTATAAACGATTTAAATTAATAAAATTTACGTTTTAAATTAATATTATTTATAATAAATGCGTAATTACGTAAAAATTGTAAAACGTTAAATTAAATTTAAATTAATATATTTTTCGTTTTTAATAAAATTAAATTTAATATTTAAATTATTTAATTAAATACGTTAATTTATTTTAACATATATTAATTAAATAAATTTTAAAAATATTTTTAATTTATATTTTATAATATAATATCATTAATATTTTATAATTTTAACCATTTATATTTAATATCGTTTTAACGTATAATAATGTAATTTAAATTAATTATATTAATTTTTAAAATTTTTTAAATTTTAATAATAAATGTTATTATCGCAATTAAACCATTTAATCGTTTTTACCATTTTTAATCATTAATAATATTTTATATTTTATTTATTTTTTTTTTATAATTTAAATCACGTTCGTTAATTACGTTAAACTATTATAAAAAATTAATAAACGCGTAACGATTAATTTAATAAAATAATAAACATCGTTATTAATTATTTTAATAAATAATTATTTTATAAATAAAATTAATTAAATAATAAATTACAATAAATTAAATTAACATACGTTTATAATAATTTTTTAATTTTATTAATAATAATCATTATAAACTCGCGGAAATATACGTATTATAACGGAAACGTTTTAAAAATTATAATTAAAATTATAATTTTAATTAAAATAAATTTTTAAAAATGATTATTAATAATATTTTTAATTAAAAATTATAAACCGTAAAAATCGTATAATATATAAATAACGTGATTAAAAATTAAATAACGTTTAAATTAATAATAAATTATTTTTATTATTTTATATATATCGTTATTAATAATGTTAATTTTAATTAAATTTATTATAATTATTTTTTATAATAATGGTAATAATATTTTAATTTAATTAAAAATAATTTATTATATAATTTTTATATTTATAATTTTTTAATATAAAAATAACTTAATAAATAATTAAAATAATATATTAATTATATAATATTTAAAAAAATCGTTAAATTTATTAAAAATAATGTTAATATATTTAAATTATATAATAAAAAATTAAATTTAATTACGTAATTTATTATAAATTTTGTTTAATAAATGATTAAATAAAATTATATAATTAAAAAATTTAAATAAAAAATTTATTTAATAAAACAATCGTTTATTTTTACATTTTTTATACGTAATAAACGAAAAATTATTATAATAAATAATTTTAATAATTTGTAATTATAACGATTTTTATTTTAAATTATTAAATTTATAAATATATAAATTAATAAATTTATTATTTAAAATAATAAATAAAATAATAAATAATAATTCGGATTTTTATTAATTTAAATACATTTAATATAAAACATAATTAATTAAATAATAATATAAATTAAATAAACTTAATTTAATATATAATTTTTTTTTATAATATTTATAAATAACTCGTTTTTATATTAAAAAACTTTAATTAATAAAAATAAATTAATTAAACGTAATATCGTTTTTAAAAAACATTTTAATTAAATTTAAAAATATTTTAAATTAAAATAAATATTATTATTATTATTATATAATATATAAAGAAATTTTCGTTAAATCATACGCATTATACGCAAATTATATAACATTATACATATAATAACGTATAATAACATTATATCGTATAATAGATCTATTATACGCATAATGAACATGCCTACTACTAATGCTTATACTCATGCCGTGTTACCGGCTTTTATTCGCCTTCGATAAGTGGTATTCTAGCGCAAATGCGACGGGAAACTGCAAGCTTGTAGCCCATATGGTAGGTACCATTTAGGTAGTTTTTTAGTCTTTTAGTGATATCTATGGTCTGCTATGGACACTATAACTAGCTGTGATAGGTACCTGGATAGGTACAGTAAGTTAGGTACCCAGCCTACATTCAATGATATGACTGATGGCCGGTTTGGGATAGGTCCGTACATAAGCAAGCAGGTAAGATCCCTGTCAGCCCAGCAAAACCCCACACTTACTCTAAACGGTACCGTTACAATCGTCGTCAAACTCATCATATCTGTAAGTTTCTCGTGCGTTTCCTGGTAAATACCCTGTAGCAAACATGCTCGGGTTTGCTTAACGTTAATTCATACCTATAGTTTAGCATGTTCGGTAGGTGACATGAACACGGCAAATAGTGACGAAATATTCTTCCAGCACATCCGTCTAAGCTCGGCGAATTGACAATTCAGCCTGGGTCCCTTTAGACTACACTAATAAGACCTTATAAAGTAACAAGCCTAGCTATCTACAGTAACCAGCACCGATAACTGGAGCTTCTAGTGAAACGCTGTGACGCCCAGGAACAATAAAGCTGAATAGACTATGATGTCGAAGCCTTACCCACTTTCGCATAGGCCGAAGACCTAATGGCATGGATACAGCTTTTTCTTATCTTCCTCTCGTCTTCGCAAACAATGACAAAAGCCAAGAATTTCTCGGTAGAAAGCGAAGCGTCAGTTCCAACTATACGAGTTACTTTTCTCTTTACTTTATTACATTGTACCATCATAATACGTTACCCATGGTATAGACACGAATTAGAAAGGGGATGGGTAGGGAATCAAGTTGGATGATGTAACTAAGAAGACTTTTGGCACAATCGTGGGGTTACAGATAAAATGCAAGCGGATCAAAAAGCAAGGCAGAATTGGATATAATATCTACATAGTAAAGTCGTTTGTTTCTATTGTTCAGCTCCGCGAGGCTCGACCGGGGATGCGGAGGTGCATTGCCAAGCTTTTAACCACTTTAGGCCCATGCAACAGCTTAGAATTTCATGTAGAGTATCCGATGTTTTATATTGAGTTAAGAGTCTTGTCAGTATTTGATTCTCCTCGAGTCATGCTGAAGTAGAAAACATACTACGTATGTAATAGTGACAATCCCCAGCGGGTTCAGGGTTGAAGCTGGCGCCAATCGGTGAATTACAAGTCTATTAGGGACCTGACTATCAACTCTTTGCATAGGCTAAGGTATCCTACCTGTCTACGCTTCCGTAACTATTTCCCAAGCGCCCAGCGCTAAACCCTATCCCCTGGCTTTACGTAAACGAAGCGAGGAGTTGTGCGATAATTCGGTATAAAAGAGACACCGCGTAATCGGATAAATGATATTACAAAAAAATGTCTTAACTCTCATCTTCTTACATACATAGTTAACTAGTTATAGTATATTGCTAACTAGCTTTAGGTACAAATTAATATTGTTCCGCAGGAAAAAAAAAAGGAAAGAAAGATGACCATCAGGGCTGAAGTCTATATCTGAGCGCTTTTATTGTAACACGCCGAGGGCTCCGGCCTTATGGAATGCAGCACGTGTTTCTGACGCAGTATTGTAAGTCTTATATGTCAGATACTATCTGGTCTCGGCGGCCAGCGGCCAGCGGCCAACAAACCCGGTCGATTTCATTATCGAATGGTTCGATTTCTAGATGTTCTTTCCCCAACAACTTGGACTCACTTATCCTTCCGAATCTGAAAAATGAGGTTGTATGGATAACACGGAGCATTTGCTACGGAACTGTCACGCTGGAATCCCGCATGCGCTGGGTCTTCGGATCTTTTGGAAAAGGCTGGTTCTTTCCCCTTGGCTCCCATGCCCAGCATGTGTCCTGGCACGGCGCGAAGAGTTTAAATCCAAAAAGCTGCAATGCGACGATAAAAAGATCCAAAGCGGTCAGGCTCTTGAGTTCGCATATCTTTCCACGCATACATCCTCGCATATATCCTCGCATATATCCTCGCATATATCCATGTATTACCTATTGTGATACATTCAGCGACCAGGCTAGCTGCATGCAAATATGTATGTAGGAGGCATGTAATGTGGGAATGTTGGCATGGTACTATCGCGCGTGCCGTTCTCATGCATAGCGATTCCCCATGCTCGCCGCTTTGCGATGGATTGCGGTATGCGACCGGTTCTGTTCTAGCCCGGGACTATCGAAACTCTCATGTACACAAGAAACAAGGAACTTAGTGTGCGAATAGGATCAATCTTTACTATATCCATTCCCCGTGCTGCCAGCGGTGTTTACTATAGGTAATTCTTCCTGGTCCCGCTATAATAGCTTTATCTTTACATTTTGCTCCTCTTAAAAGACAATAATGTCTCAATCATCGCGAAATTGCTCGTCAGAAGAGGGGCGAATAGACTAAGCGTATAAAATGGACATCATTAAGACATCTAGGCCATTCTTTTTTCATGCATGTAAGTGTATTGTATAACTTTATGCCCTAACCAACAACGCCATTAGATTGGTACTTCCATCTCGGAACTCATACCTTAAGGTTGACACGAAAAGAAACAAAAGACCAAAAGAGAAAAAAAAAAAAAAGGTTCCGAAAGATATCGGGCGGGGGGAAGGTTCGTAGCGGCGCCGGAGCTTGCGGCTCTCTTTCCTTTACAACGCTTATTATCGAACTTCATAGAATGGGGTTTGCCCCAATTTCGTCCGGCCCTAATTATCTCGCTTGGGGAAACCTGAATATTATCTTTTAACTAGGGCTGCAAAAAAAGAATAGTCAGAAAGTGAAAAAAGGAAAGTGGTAGGTAAAAACATTGCGAGTCATCCCCCTCTTGTTCCAGCCCCTCGTCTCGGGAGAAGCGCCAGCGTCAGGAACGCGCCTTTTTTCTCCCATCCTTCAAAATCCCACCTTCTACTATGTAAATGGGATAGCGCCAGTCTCTAAAATTCCAACTCTTTCTAACAAACCCCCCTTTATTACTACTACATTGTGATTAAATGACTAGGGTTTGATTTTGGGTCGCAACTGAGTAATTTCTAACTTCCATATTTCAACCCCAGTATCGCTTTGGTATAATATTTGAGCCGTCAATTAAGACGAAACTAGCAATATTTTCCGATCGAGCCTCAAGATCTCGATCTAGCTAAAGAGTCTCCCCTTTTCTTCATTCTTATCTCTCATCCGGGCACCTTCTACATGTACAATTAAATTTATGGTAACAAACGTGGTTGCACAACTTCAGTATGGTCCTGATTTGGCCACGCGACCCATCCCGACACCATTTTAGCAACGTATCCTCTTAGCTGGAAAACAAGGCAGGCCGCTATAGCCCAACTTACATATAGTTGATGCATCTCGTCGGAATGACGACATCGTCTAAGATTCGTTACTACCCGAGATATATGTAGCGAAACCTCGGAGCCTCGTTTATCTGAATTAGGAAGTATAGCTATTCCGTCGAATTTACCAAATCCCGGGCTTCTGCATTACATCTTGATTAGTCGACTTATTCATATCCTTGTTGAAGATACACGACAGGTAGTTGGCATAGAAAGCCAGATAAATATTCGAGAAGCATGACCATAACCGTAAAGTCTAATGACGTTCGTCCCGTTTGCAATTCATAATGTACATTAGCTGTTCCACGACCGAAAAGGCATCTTTCGTCCCCTGCCAATACTATTAAAAAAAAACCTTATCAAGACGCCTGTAGATGGCCCAACCGAAACGCCACCAAGATACAACCATGGCATAATACCAACTCCTATTATAGCACGTAATCAACGTCGAATTTACTCTTCCATCTCACCATCCTCAATTAATCTCCCTAGAATAAGGCTCTGGATTACCAGTTCGTCACTGAGGGTCCTAATCCTCTTTGGTGGCGGGTCGGCTTCCTCGGATCCCGTGCTCTGCCGTTTTCGTTTCTTCGTAGCTGTGCTTCCAGTAGTCGAGCCGAATAGAGCATCCTGAACGTTATGTAGAGAGTCATCGACATATACCCAGTCGAATGGCCGATTTTGAGATTCTTCGTCCCGTAGCTTGACTCTGGCTTCCTCGAGACTATAAACTCGTACCAGGGAACCACCAAGCACCTGTGCTAGAAACACATACGGTAGTTTCTTCCTTTCATTCTTGGTCTTCTTCATTACGAGAAGAATCCGTGCCTCATCTAATAACTTTGGTCTCTCGTTTACAACATCCACGAGTTTGGCTGTAGAAGCGTCATATGGTTGTAGATTGCGCGAGCGGATAGCTTCCCCTAGGAGCATACTTGGACCGGCACACAAGAGATATGAGGACCAATCTATTATTTCCCTCTTTGAAATGCAGTTCATTATCCACTTAGGTGCCAAGCATGGGATTCCGAGTGCAAGGGCCTGCATATACTTCACCTTGCGAGAATGCCCATCAGCTATTAAAGCTGTAAATCCAGTATCTCGATTGAGAAGTGTTAAAGAGCTGGATAAGTCACGAGAAGATATGCTGCTCCCCGTGGCTTGGAATGAATCAAATCTGAAAAGCTCGTCAAAACCATCTGGGAGAATTTTGCCACCTTCTTGCCGAATCATACGTTCGATATTAGCTCTATCCGTAGGTTTCCCTTTGCTCTTCCGAGTCTGGGGTCCTTGGAACGAGAGAGCAAATACCATCCCCTTGAAGATACCCTGATTTGCCGTCGAACCCTGGAGTAGATCCTGATTGGCAATAGACTGTCTCGCAAGTTTTCGGATGGGCGGTTTTCGCTCGCTCTTGTCAGACGTAGACAATGGTGACCTAGCCAATTCGTCGGTTGATACCGAACTATAACGCGTCGATCTTCTTAGACTTTCCCTAGAACGTGAAAATGTCTTGATTTGAGGTAGTGAAGACGGAAGAGATTGTCTTCCTCGGCGTTGCGCTTTCATTACGGCTGGTGATGAGCTGCGTCTTTCAACTTCTTCGAGCCCGACACCGGGATCTGTACTGGGCGTTATACTTGACGACATACTTGGAGTGGCTGATAGAGCTGATAAAGTTGACGTTCCTGTCTTCGGGTCTGACGCGGGCGGCACATCACCTCCGGTAGATGACGGGGTAACCACATCCTTCGGCCTTGATTGGCGGATTGCACTCTGTGGAGTGGATGCGAGAACTATAGAAGGTGAAGAGACCAACACAGACTGCCCTCTAGTAGGTTTAGGTTTTCGGCCCTTGGATGCCAATGAAGGCTGGTCTGTAATATTCGGGGGTGCGCTGGATCCTTTTTGCTCCTTTGTGGAATTTATATCGCTTGATAAAGCTGGAAGTGGGAGAGTTTCAGTCTCAGATCTAGAGCTAGAATAAAGGCCCACTCCATCATCTGAGAATTTTGGTGGCTCTACAGAAGTGCCCGGAGGACTAGTTTCAGGAATAGTCTCTCTATATTCCATATTAGACAGAGGGGCCCGGGATTTCGAAATATCAATGACATTAAGATCTCCAGTATCGTCAATGCCTTTTTCGTTAGAATCACTGATTATCTTGGGGTCAACTTTGGTATGCTGCTGTGGTACAAGATGCTCTTGGGAGTCTGCAACTGTTTCCTGCGATTTGCTATCGGTTGCCATTTCACTGTAGTCCTGTGCTAGATATTGCTCTGTACTCGTTCTGTTTCGACCCTGAAATGACTTAAAGCGGCTAGTTGATGGCACTTCCACATTATCACCGTTGTGGTTGCGTGCACCTGAACGAGGGAGACTGACAGACGGGAATGATTTGCTAGCCTTTTCCTGCTTTAACCTAGCCAGACGACGTCGTTGCGCAATCAAATCGGCTTCAGATTCCGAGTCCGAATTCTCGTGGACTTGACTAGAAGGGTCGGTTGCCTCAGTTTCCAAGCTTCGCTTACGAAACGATTTATACTCGCTGATTGGTTCTAGCACAGCTCTTCGTCTAGACACTTCAAAGTGAGGGAGTGGGGTTTCCTCGACGTTTCTTTGATTAGTGCCCTCATCCTCGTGACTATTCGTCGGGACAGATGGTGTCTTTTCATCCGATGGACGAGATGAGATCCCAGGGAATGTCGGACTCGATGTGAAAGCACGAGTGGGTGAAGTTCTAAGCCCCTTGTGTTTTAGGGGAGACGATGCGACTGGGTTAGGTGAGATTGTATTTTGGTTAAAGACATCAGGAGATGGACGAGACGACGTGGGACTGGCTTTTCGTACTGCCGAAGTCCATTGTGTCTGCCCGAAAAGCTGCGATGGGGGAATTAACTGGGCCTCATCCCCATGGTGCTGGAATAATTTTTGGGTTATTGAGGGTGTCTCGGGAGGCGCTGCATAATGATCACTCGCCCCAGGCGCTTCCGATGTCAGTTGTGACTTCTTATCAGCATTGCTGGCAACATCTATCTCGGCTTCTTCTTCGTTTCCTTCGGGTATAGAGTCCGGTATATCGTAATGAGTACGCCTAAAATTTAAGAACCCTGTGTCGTCTTCTTGAAGAGTGGGGTGTTCGCGAACGCTGCTTGCCTGTGATATTGATTGCGGCTCCGAATTGTCGTTGTATTGTTCGTAACTACGTCCATCGTTTGATTGCGTCGGCGACTCTGACGACATTTCTCTCATTCTTCCATTCGATGTATCTAATTGTTGAAGAGTAGGCAGTGCATCATTTATAATCAGCCGAGTAGATTGCTCAACTGCAGATATGGTATTGTCGCATATTGATTGGATAGAAACCGGGCCAAGCTCTTCGGGTTCTAAAGTTGACGGTAGGTTGGGGGAGTGCGATACCGACGAATTGGAGTTTGGTCGCGTCTGACTAGATTGCTTCATAGAATTGACCTCAGCACTCTGTTCAATGAGCGCGTTCAACGCGTTTTGCGGCTGTCGCTAGTGGGATGCAATCGGATCAGTGCCACCCTTGCCAAAATCAAGGCTCCCAAATCTGCGACCAACGTAACAATGAAAGAATGCGCATGTATTATACGTACCTCGGCTACTTCAGACGCCTTTCTCGAGTAATTAATGAAATGGGAAATATTTGCTTTTGTTGATTCGATGCCTGCCGCGATAGGAGTTCGTTTCGATTGATAGGGTGGCTGCTGCATAGGCGCAGGCGAACTACTCAACTATTTTGGTGGTGGTTAGACCAAAGAAAAACCCGGTGCTGATCATTCTACTACCAAGAAAAAGCAATGCGCGGAACGCCACTCACCACACCCACTCCATGCCGTAGCATGTGCATCTCTAACATATCTTGACTATCCTGGCTTTCATTGTCGCCAGCAATGATGCGCTTTTCTGCAGCGGCAACTGATTTCGCGGCAGTACGAGCCATGCCGACAATGCATGAGGTTGCATCGCGGTTTTGTGTGAACGCGGGTTGAAAAGTCGCGGTGCGGAACCGTGAATCAATTAAAGCGAGACTTTTCAGGCAGTTTGGACAAAGGCGAGTACGTACCCTAGTTCTAATAAAGCTTCCACTCACCACACGAGACAAACGCGCCATCATATGACGCAATTTAAGGTTTGCGCTAATGTACAAAGGACGTAGCGTATCTAGATTATGTCAGGTACCAAAGTACCTAACATCTGAATTGCTCATACTTTAACTCTTCAGCCTCTTAGCATTAATACACCTTCGTTAACTGGAGTTATACTTTTACATAAAATGTGAATTATATAAAATTCAAATCTTCGTGAGAGCCTGATTACGAAAAAAGAATTTAAGATAACTGGAGCTTATGTAAGCGGTAGTATTATATGAGGGGTGTCTAAACTCTCGTGACGCAATCGGTAACCGGTCTTATACACTCAGTCAACAGGTAATTGTGAACTAGATACATTACTTCACTCATGATGAGACGATCATGAACATAATCTCAATCCAATTTTAAATGAACCCAAACCTTTCATCCAAGGTGACCATACTGCCAGCCTACCTAGGTGTGTTAGGTAACTGTCAACACTCATAGCAAATTTACGGTTAATCACAACAAGGTATAATAAAGTACTTACCTACCTATGTATATAGGCCGGTTTATCCACCCTTATTCTTGAATCTTGCTTATAGCAAAATTATGTTTCCTACAATGAGCTTTACAATAATCAACCAAGATACGCACTCATATCAACACCATGAGATGTAAGCGAGCTGATGTATAATTCTTAGCTTAAAAAATATCAAAGGCTCTTACTTTCTACAAACATATCACGAAAAAGAGAGGTTATCACAAGAAAGAAGTGAACTAGCAGATTACGAAAACTTATCGTGGATTTATTCAGTGCTGGGACGTTCCCTAACTAAAGTAGGTACCATGTCCAGGTCAAATATGACCAATGCTATCAACTCGAAATTGTCGGTCGTAAATCAACCTGCAACTAATAGAGGAGAAAACTCGTAAACTGCACTATTTTCCGAATACCACCAAGTAAGAGATGGCCGGATGGATATCCCCTAAGATGGAGGAGTAGTCAGGCAACTTAGTTATCCGGGATGGGATCGGCGTGACAGTCGCTGCCAACGTCAGTCAGGATGACGTTCCAGCCATCAGGGCAGAAAGCCTGGCCATTCTCGACGTAGTCGGTGTCATCACGACGGTGCTTGCACTTGTTGTAGACCTGTTGGGCAAAGAAGCCCTGGAAAATTAAGTTAGTTACTTTTTACCACTCCCAGAAATGGAATCGGATATTGGGGAAAAGTATTACTTACAACATCCGAGTACAACAGATCGACGCCCTTCTTCTCGTCGTTGCAGAGGATGACACCTGCTCCGCTCTTGGAGCCACAGGCTGCCTGCTTGCAGTTGCCTGGGCCGGCGTCAACGTGAATGGTCTTGCCTGCAGCGCTGAGAAGCTCGCCAATGGGGTAGCTATAGGCTGTAGCAAGCAGCTCGTTCTGGGGGCCAGGAACACCGCAGAGGACCTGGATGTCATCAAGCTATTATAGAAATCAATGTTAGAAATTTCCAAGTAACTTTATTTCAAGGATGAGAAGTTAGGGTTAGGAATTGGGAACTAACCTCAGCGAAAGTGCTGTTAGCCTGGTCGGTAGTGGGAGTCACAGCTCGACCAAGAGCAGCGGCCGCAATGGGCGAGGCAAAGGTGAGGACGGAGAAGACCTTCATCTTTATTGATGGAGAGTTGCTAGAGTATGATGTAAAGATGTGAAGAGGTGGTATGTTGGTAGTGTTGGTAGTGTTGGGTGTGGGATGGAGAGATGAGAAGTGAATGTGGATGTGGATGTGGATGTGGACAAGTTAGGAATTGGGAGAAAGATTGGGGGGAGGTCCCTATGTTTATATAGAAAATATCTGAGGCTCTAGATGTGTACAGAGGGAAACGGCGGGCTGTGTGCACCTTCCTACTATCACGGTATGATTGGAGCTGTTAGGAAACAACGTTATTGCCTAACCATGAATAGGCAGGTACCTTATCTAGAACTAATGGAATCTGCGCACAATTCCTTTGTTAAGGAGGACGCTGCTCGGCAACCAACCTTATTATCAGGTAGCAGATGCCAATCTAAATCTTTAAGGAAGCAGCTGCTCTCGTTACAAAGGTAAGTAGAAGCAAAAAAGTGAGCTGTTTTCCTGATTAGACCCAGCACTTGCTCGGATACCTAAGCCTAAGTGAATGCGTAGTTTCCCAAACCGATAATCACAGTTACGGCGACTGCCATATTACCAAACCTACACAGTAAATCAAGCAAGAAAATTTGACGTACCTAACTACTTTGACCACATGCACCCGAAATTGATACGCTAGATTCACTTAGGCCATGCCCGTAAAGCAACCATGAGAAGGGAAAGAACGTCAGGACCAGTTGTACTTGCTTCACTGCCTTCATACAATGCACTGTCTTTGAAGGCTAGTGCATGTAAATACCAATTACCTAGGTAGGTACCTTTATGTAGTCCATGTACATAGATGCATATAACTGGCGCACTTCGTCAAGGCCCATCTACAAGCGGTGACCAAACATCAACGCCGGGGTCTCCCGTTCTGCTTTTTTATGGGCATGATATATTCTGATTTACAATTTATATGTCACAAGTACACATCAACTTCTCCATCCTGTGGGTGTATATAAGTGCCTAAGTTGTCCTTGTAGTTGTTCACCCAGGATTTATAAAGAGTAGAATACGTCCGAGTTGTATCCTGCCTAGGTAAGTAGGAAAACACTTACATACTGAAGATACCTTGGTGGTCCTTGTCCTGTATACAATTACATTATGTGGTGGGAATTAATCTTATGAGCAAATTGCTACTGGAAAATATGGCTAGTTGTACTATTACCAGCGTGTAGAGGCTAGTCATGTGATTGGCTTGATTAAAATCCAGCGCCGCCACGATGAGAGCAGGGAACCTATACGTAGCTAGGCCCTTACAAGAAGAGCACAAATATAACCTTTGTATTGCAGGATGGAACTAAGAGGCATGAAAACAAATGCATTGTTCTGCAAATATTTCTAAAAATGACCATGAGAGCCCATAACTATGCATATTGAAAGCATCATTTGCCCTGGATGTCTCATCTAAAGTCCTGATAATATTCAAGAGCAAACCACGCCGGCGTTCTCGCTAGGTAGTGCTACGAACGAGGATATCGGCCGTACCCATAAGACAATCATCGTAGGAAATATACACAATGCGGCTCGTGTGTGATTCCATGAAAGAAAAACCAGCAAAGTTGCAAGTAGTTGGTAAGTAATTGTCACCGACTTTCCGAGCAGGTTGCGGGGGGGCGTCGAATTGCTACCAGCTTTATATGGTTGGCCGAGACCTGAGAAATGGGTTTCCTGAACCCTTATGCTAGAGCTGAGGCTGAGATATGGTTTACCTGTTTGGAGATTAGGGTTCCAATAAAAAGGGGGAGACGCGGACTACTTGCCTAAGATTATCGGCACCATCGATGAATTAATATGGTAAACCCTATATTTATTGATATCGAGTAGTATGTAGTAGAGTCGATGTGAGAGGTGGATTAAACAATATAAGAAGCGATACTCATAACTGATATCCTTCCCTTCAAGATTCTAGGTATTTAATTTAGAATTCTATAGATTTGGTGCGGACTTGACTGGCTTCACATCTAACTGGGTCAAGATTTGGGTTCACTGGTAATGAATCATGCACTATTTTGATGAAAAACCACTAGGTGTGTATCGTTGCCGAGGGCGATCTTTTTTTTTTTTTTTTTCTATATGCACCGGTATTAGCCGGGGAAACTGAGTCTATAAATAGGGTAATACGAATGGGAAGATAGTCCCTTCTGGGATAGTGATAACCAAATCACTATTAAGTCTATGCTCTAAAAGAAAAACCACATCTAACTTTTATAGCTCTTTGCTCCATCGCTCCACTGGCGAGGACTGCCTCATGATCGTTAAGATATGAATCTATAGATCCAAGAGAGCTCTGGCGCCGGGTTCGCTGCAAACATAGATGACATCGTGACTGTCGCTAAAGCCGTTGAATTTGGTAGCCGAGCACTTGGTATAAGCACCCATATCCTCAAAGTACAGCCAGTCGCCCACATTCAGTTCGTGGGGGAAACGGATACTCTCAGTGATGCGGTCAATACCATCACAAGTAGGTCCCCAGATTGAATACTCAATGCCGGCTTTGTCACCATCGGAGAGGTTATCGGCAAGCACAGTATTGTAGTATGTTTGATTGGATGATCGCAATACCTTAGCAACCGGGTGTTGGTGGTCAAACATAATGCTACTGAAGTTCCCATAGAGTCCATCGTTGATGTAGGCCATGTAGCTGGTTTCACCCGTGACCGGATTATCAATGGTGCGGCGAGCTATGATGTTGCAAGCAATAGTAAATGCTGAGGAAACATAGTAACGACCAGGCTCGGCGATGATATGAATGTGAGGTGGGAAGTACTCATCCAGCGCATCACGGAGAACGCGGGCCATGTCCTCGAAGGTATCACCACTGAACCCCCCACCGACATCGAGTGTGTGCAAGTCAAAGCCATGAGCGTAAGCTTGTTTGAATACGGTGTCAGCGTCTCGAACGGCTTTGAGGAAGGCGAGTGGGTCAGACGCCCCCGATCCTACGTGAAAGCTCACGCCGACAACGTTCAACCCAAGTTCTTTGGCAAGTGCCAGAAGCTCGTCGGTGGAATCGAGGGATGCACCGAACTTCAAGCTCAACCGACAGAGACTTGAAGAATCGTCGGTCAGAATGCGCAGGAATAACTCGGCATCAGGAAAGAGCTTCGCGATTTTGCGTAGCTCATCAGCATTGTCGAAAGTCATCTGCTTGACGCCTCGGTTGGCGACGTAGCGCACGTAAGAGTTTGTCTTGCATGGCTGAGCATAGATAATGCGAGCTGGATCGATACCCAAATTCAGGACCTGCTCAATCTCGGATTTGGAAGCACAATCAAAACCGGTGCCCAATCCAGCAAGGAGCTGGATAACCTTGGGGTCCGGGTTGCACTTCACAGCTGTGGAAAATATTAGTATTAAGTCACGAGCAAATCGGGTTAAAATTTAGTTAAGACGTAC
Organism: Entonaema liquescens; assembly: GCA_902805475.1. Classification (NCBI taxonomy): domain Eukaryota; kingdom Fungi; phylum Ascomycota; class Sordariomycetes; order Xylariales; family Xylariaceae; genus Entonaema; species Entonaema liquescens. Next base: position 252,301 of record CADCSX010000025.1, on the reverse strand, counting down.
CGTAGAATGGCTTTACACGTGGAAGATTTTTCTTCCATCTCATGTGCTGGCGGTAGACCTCGCCAAGATCGCCCACAAAAAAGGTGTCCTCATCTCCCGGTTCACAAGACTCATGGTCAATATTTTCAACACGCTGGCGAAGGGCATCGCCAATCAACTGCTTAGCAATTACGGCGCCATTGTGTTGATGGTGTTGATCGGAGAAGAAATTCTTCCTCAGAATATGATTATCAAAATGATATGGTGCAAAGCGTTCGACGGCGGCTGTTGCCATAACCATATCCCTCGATTTTAGCGGTGGAAAATACCGATCGGGGGAGTAGCGATGAATCTCGTGGGAGTTCGGTAGGTATGGGATCTCACAAGGAGCTCTCGTAGTTTAAACTATCCAAAAAAGTGGATAGAGATTATTTTATTAAGAGTCAAGAAACTAGGAACGTTGTCCTCCAAGCGGATATTAGGGGGGTCGAAAACGGTAGCTTCCTGATCCCGAAGCGATCTGACGAGGTCTCCTCGACTCTCCCTCGATTAGAGGAAGAACCTCAGAACTCGTCCTATGCGGCAGCTGATGGGTTGGTGAGAAGAAAGGATCTTGGTGGGGTGTATTGTCGGGCGAGATGAGCGTTCGTGTTTCTTTAAGCGACTTCAGCAGAAGTATGTGGAGGTGGTCTCGAGTTGATGATATGGAAAGTCTTTCGCAGACTGAAATCTTGATCAGAGACGAAGCTAACGGCTGCGGGAGCCGTGGTAACTGGATTGCCTTTGAGAAGACCAAAGGCAAGTCGAAATAGGAATGAAGCTTTAAAAAGCTTTGCGATAGCGCAGTCAACGGAGTCGATCGAGGTAGATTCTCGTGGACGTGGAAAGAGGTTTATATAATCTAAAAAAAAAACCACAATGGCAATGCCAATAAAAATAACACACAAGGGGAGTGTGTTCTCAAAGAAACCGATTGGGAACTAAAGTATTGTTGTATATTTCTATTTCTTCTCTAGGTGGGAGGGGAATAGAAAAAAACAGGACAGAAAGTTTCTTATGGGGGCGTCGTGTTGTTTTGTGTGTGTGAATGCGAACTTAGAATCCACTAGTACTTCTCCGTGGCGGGGCAATATATGGAGACATGTGATTGAAGTCATTCGCCTAATCTACATATGTACGTACCTACAGATGTACTGATGACGTGCACCGCCTGAGAAAAAAAAAATAAAAAAAAAATAGACATTAACCAGGTATTTCATATTTCTATAATTACATATAGAGATAATGTAGTGGAATACGCGAATGCTCAGGCGAGTGGTATTCACGATATGCCAAATTGCAAATTAATATACGTATTTGGACGACCAATGTCTAGAAGCCTTTGTCGAAAGTGATATACGCAAGTGCAGTTGGAGACGGAGAGGATGGATGTCCATGAGGACGTGTTGGCGAAGACAGGTTGCAGAGTAAAAATTCAAGTTACGGTAACCCTTTCCGGCTTCAACATAGATGTATCAACCAAACAGCGATCCTGCCGAACTGCAAGGTACCTGGGTACCTAATGTACGTACATACATGTTTACATGTTAGGTAGGTATACGGCAGTGTCGTGTTCAGTATAATAAATCCCCAGAAACAAAGAGGGTTTTTTTTTTTTCTTTGTTTTGTTTAGACATAAAATAACTTATATAGGTGCGATTAAATTCGGGATTCCTTTTGTAGTAGAAGCAGAGTTTTCCTAGACCCTGGCCTGCTTAAGTTCTTTTTTTTTTCTTGTTGCGCCAATTAATACGCGATGACGAGCATGGAGTTTTCTGACCGCAACTCACTATGCACCGTCTACTCCCGCGGTTAGATATATGATTGACCATCGACTCATACCGAAGATGGAAAGAGGTTACATGCCAAGTTCGACAGTTTCCGATGGTCAGCATATTGTTCCTTACAAGCTTGGTCGACTCTACCATCCGCATAATATGTGAAATTTCGGACAACGTGGACAACCAATACGATCAATGCTGCGCTCTAGTCGGAACGCGAATCGCACTTCCCATCGTCCAGCCCGCCAACTTGATGATCTAGCAGGGGGAAGTTAGGCGATCCAAGCTCCCGTCCTGGTAGTAGATCGAGATTAGCCTGTTTGTCCAATTGCGACTAGAATGCTCACGATCAATTTGTTGATAGCCCATCGTCAATTCAATTTTCTCACCGCTGTCGTCCACTCGGTCGAGTGTCGATTCTGATATGCAAGTTCTACTGCAACACACCCTCACCACGTAGTACTCCAGTAAGTTGGAGATCTGCGGTTGCAATATTTGTACATTGCCCCTGACAGGATTGGCCAACTATGTCGGCCACCACCTCCATGATCCAACCAGAGCGGAAGGTCTGGCAGGGTATTGCTTCTAGAAGACAACACGGACGGTACCTGTAGCCGCATTCGCCATCACGCGCTCCTTCGAGGTAGCACCAGTCAATATCACTTCCTGCGGGCCACTACTTATTTTACTTATTTTACTACCCATCCAAGACCGGTTGAAAAGCTTGATTGCGAATCGTCGTCTATTAGAGGACATAGCGCTCGCCAACCATGCGGTGCGACCCCGGAGCTAGGGGCGGTAAGCTAGCAAGTTGGTAGGGCAGTAAAATCATATTAAGAGAAGGTAGTTTGATAGGGCTCAACTGAGTCTAATAGGGCAAGATAAAAATATAATTGATAGGTCGTTCCCATTTGCACCTATGGCTTTACTCGGGCCGTTGGTGCATTTAGACCTAACTTAGCTGAAGGTTCATGCTGCCGTCCAATCACACGTAGCGCATTAGAGACTAAGGTAACTACAAATTTACATAAATGTACTTGCTACCTGCCAGATTTAGGTAGGTTGGACACTGTACCTAGGTACACAATCCGAGAACCCATTGGCTCTATCTGTTTTAGCCAATCATCATTCTCGAGTCAACCTCCTTCAATCATCCTCCATCTGCCACACCACCATAAGTAATCGATTATCACAAACAACAATAAATATAATTTATACTACGGAGGCTACTATAACTGGAGTATGACCTCGGAACCGCTATTGTATCTGTCGGGGATCTACAACCGGCTTTAATCCTACTTGAAACATTTCCTTGCACATTGAAAGCAATGCGACGTCCAAGTTCTCGTAGTCTAAATCTCACATCGCCACCTCACTGCCTCAAAATTGGGGGATATAAGCCTCGTCAAAGCATACCTACGTCACCTCCAGCCAAAAAAAATTTTGGACGTGATAAGTTCTTCATATATTATATGAGGTTTATTGTCCAGTATCAGCTATATAGAAAACGATAGCCGAGGTTACGCGTCGTTACAGCCATTTCTTCCCACCTACAAAATGATGAATAAGCTTGGGGTATTATATGCAACACATCGATCGCTTTAAGGCAGCAACATGGAAAGTAGCCTACCTAATTGATATAGTCACCAGTTAACGGTATACTTAACTTGTGTACACTTCTCGGTATCGAAACCACAGTTCAGAGGCAGCCCATAAGCATCGCTACTTAAGCATCGTCGAAGTCGCCCCGCTATAATGAATGATGAGAGAAACAAGTAGCTCCCGAAGTTAGATTTTGATATATGTTGAATGTAATAGTGAAAGTGAAAGGCATACTTATCTAAGATAGGTAACATCAAGCCCACCTTTACTAACGTAGTGCAGTTGGAGGCGTCAACAAATACAGGGACATACGGGTAGCAATTTGGGGCATTTGAAATAGCGTGAATATCGCATTTATCAACGACGAGGAAAACATGAAAACCTAACAAGAATGCCGAAGGGTTTGAACTACCCTAGTCATTCGTTATAGTATAATCTGTCTAGCTATCAGCTCAATAAGCTCTATTCTCTTACGATATTTTTGGCAGATTTCGCCAGTACGGCATATCGCCAAATCCCTCATTGTCTAGGGGTATTCTAAAACTCTGCCGCTCGTCTCCAATGGCTACAACCTATAGAATAGAGGGCAAGGTATTTGCGATACGTTACTAAATCGTCGCAATTCACTTTACATGAACTGCAAGGGTCCAAATAGTCATCACACGGGAGTAGTGTCACTCATAGTCAGAGCTCTTGCATGAGATGTAAGTAGATCTAATCCTGTCCGACCTCGCAGATTGGGACCAACGGTAGAAAGTTGCGTTGCAATCAGATGGGATCAGCTCCCCACGTTTGCGCTGTCTAACTTCTCGGTGCAGGACATGTCTTCCGACCAATAGCATATTTATCGCCGAAAATGAGTTTCTAATTCTGGATCTATCCCTAATTTCAGCGAGGGTCTCCATTCGATCTTTTAGAGCATACCCCAGGAGCAAACGGTCAATAGTCGGCAGTCGAAGATGTACACCACTCTCTACCGGTTATGCAGTTGATCTTTAATATAGTCACACGGCATTTTGCTTCTTTTCTTTCAAACGATTAACCGGGCTAGCTCGTCCACAGCCATTGTTGAGTCGCGTGGCCTACCAGTTTACTTGTACTTCGTCAAAATACGACCACCTTAAGGTCGCAAGCTTTTCTTTACACGGGCTAGCATCGAAATCAGAAGGATCGGGTTTTATCGCGTTAATTTATTAGGCGCTTTAGGTTTCAGCCCACTTAAAACTAACATGATTGATGAATGTTGGAGTCAATAGAGTCGTGCGACCTCATTCGGCCGCCTGACCGGGCCACAGAGCAAGCAACATTACACAGGCGCCTGATACGGTACCATGACGGAGCTTATACATTCCAGCTGAAGTGGCAGTTCCTGGATTCATGCCCAACTCAGGTCGGGATTATCCCTTCGGTGAACATATATTTCTCTCAATTCAGGGGTCCTTCGTCGAGATGGTACACTCACCTATTAGAGTTATTATCCGGCTTCTAATGTCTGATGACGCGTTGCGCCATGCTACAACAAAGGCTGGGGCATCAGACCTCCGTCACGGATGTCCCGGCTTACCTAAATAGGAAAGGAGATTGAGCCATATACAAGTATGGAGTAAAGAAGACTCCAATAGCGATATCGTACCATAGTACACTCCTAGTCTAGAGGTATCATCTTGGAGAGAGACTGAGCAATTTATTGGACTCTAGATCATATGAGCACATCATAAGAAATTCTCACCCACCAGGCGTAATCAACATTTGTTACCACTGGATTTGAAACCATCCAATAATACTATATAGTGGTAGGTACTCTTCAACATCCCACATGCTATCTTCTTTACCCAAAGAGGGTTGATAGGTTTATTTTCAAGCATGGGCTCTTTTCACGCCATGGAAAGTTGACCTCGACATTTAATAGCTCACATGAAAAACGACAGCTTGCATATAGGGCTTTGCGCAATTTACCTACTTGTTTTTAGGGGTTTCTAAATGGATCAACCGCTTTCCTTGACGTTACGTAGAAAGATATGCGCTAATAACAAGCATAGTTCCCCTAATATTGCAACATCTTAGGACTGTAAAAAGAATAGATACCTACCTAGTGGAAGAAACCCTATGAGGCTGATAAATTGGAGCTACTTATATACTCCCTGAAGGACTAACTGGGACCTCATTTGCTGGAAAATCATTCACTTCCATTATTTTGTATGTCGCAATCAGCGTTAGTTCGGTAGTGATCGTACAAATTGATGGCAGTTGCACAAATTAGCCTACCACTATAAATGTAAATAGTTCATTATTTGGCAGCGAATATAAGTCGAAGACTCGCCCCGGGAAATATTCGAAAACGGCAAATATCTGACCTTCTTTTCCTGACACAGGTCGCGAAACTGTCGAAGTTGCGGGCAAGTTCTCGAATAGGTGTTAGTAAATGATGACCTAGCCACCATAGACACAAGAAATGAGATGAAATTTAGGTAATTATACAATCCCAATATTCTATGTACTATATTTAATCAAGTCGAGAGAGAAACTGATAATAAAGTGAAAATCAAAAGTTAGATTGGAAGAAACAGGTCTTACATCGATCGGTGATGGACTAAGCACTTAAATATGTTTTCCACAGTGGACGAACCTTACAAAAACTTACCACAAATCGTTCGAAGAGTAGGCCTGAGCCTTTCAAGAAATATGGCTAATGATGGCCTTGTAAATCTTTGAAGATAACATTACCAACATCCATACATACCAAAGTACGCTGCCTAGGTAGGTATACACATAGCATCCTGGTCATTGTCAAACTAAGAATTAGGTGATCAATACTCCAACCTTAGTTATTCCACGTAACTACCCGCTCTCACTATTTATATTCAGTCAGTGGCTGAGAATATTAACTAATTATTCAAGATCTAATCTCCCGGAGGAAGTCGGAAGTGGATCCCGGCCGGGGCAACGGCCGGCTCCGGAGCCCCGTTACCCCACTTCAGCGAAAACTCATTATCAAAGTTCTGATTATTTACACTTAGAATGAAACCAGATCGAGGAGAACACTTCTAAACGGTATCATTATAATCCATTTCATTTCAGAAATGCTGGAGAGCTATTATATTCTAAAGTATCATTTCACATGTCATAAATGGAACCATTGGGAATAGAACGATGCGTAATCTGCTAATGCTTTAATGCAGAAACGGGATTGCCTCTTGATAGAATAGCGCGTAATAGCTTTCAAGTAAATTAAGAAAGAGCCTGCTCCTCTCACCGTCGAGATTTCGGGTGCCGAGAGGTGGGAAGTATCTCAATATACCTATCATGAAGCTGTGTAGGAGACAAGATCCCCTCTCCTCTCGGCACCGAAGACAGTGAGTCTACTAACCGAAGCACCACATTGCGTCAAACCAGAAAGCCTTCTATAACGGCGGAGTCAGCAACACGTAAGATCCCCTCTTCCGATTTGTACAAGAGTGCATACGTGGCTTACCTACTTGACGCCACTCGCTAGGAATCCCCTATCACAAGGATACTAAGAACTAGGTATTTCCCTCGCTTCATCTATTCCTCTTGAGTGTGAAGTTTAAGTCGATCTAGACCATTTGAATGAAAATCAAAACCATTAGATGAATCGCATTGTTGTGTCTAAACTAACTACCCAATAACTACCAACGATATATAAGATACCTATCTTACATTAGTCGGGGATAGGCAAGCTTTCTTATTCCGACTTGACTATCCCTAATGGTTCTTCACCATCTAGGAGAGGCAGGCGTATTCGGTTCTAGACTTCTCTAAAATATCTACTTACTTACGCTAATACACTTCCATACTTAATTCTATACCAAGACAAAACAATTAGTGAATAAACTCGCGACCTTTGAGAGGCCTAGCTAGCCCGTATCCTATACAATACTTCGATTGAGTTATCGAATAGGAGGTATACTGCAGTCAAATCAGCTTCCACATGCCGCGTATACTGGATACAGATAGAAGGCAGATATACCACTAAATGCCGTCCCTCCTCTAGCCCGATTACCTGGTGACGAATCTTCACTTTGGTAAATGAGCTATTATTCAACATGGTGATACCCGGCATATAACCAAAATTATAATATTTAATGCGTCGCTTCCATGTTAGAATGTGAAGGTAATACACGACATCCATGCACACATAGTCCCAAGGCTAGCCAAGCAATGGTCGAATATACCTTCCGGAGGAAAGGGCCTCCAAAATTGCTACATATTACGTTAGAGGTGAGATTTGGTTGCTCTCATAATAAATAATAAGTAATATCACTACAAGTGCTTGCAAAGGCTAACTTAAAACAAAGTAAATAAAGCCTAGAGTTAATCGCCAGAACACTTGTGCCTTCATTAGATACTCCAGACCATCCATTTTCATATAAATATGCTTTAGATTGTACCATTATATATGACTATGGCAACTAGCAAAACAAAAAGTAGCTGCCCATTGATACTTCTGGAAGCACCTTATGAGATAATGACTGTAATTAAAGGGTTTGGCCGGGGATTGAACCCGGGACCTCTCGCATATCAATGTTCAGGGTGGACCCTAAGCGAGAATCATACCACTAGACCACCAAACCGAGGAAGCCGAGGAAACTTATAGGACCTTGGTGAGTGGAAGCACGTATAGCAAAGTTTGCCTATAATTCTGGCTTCGAGCTTTCATCAGGTTCGGCAGAGTTTACGTACGTGGAATCTCTCGTCTAGATTACGTTGGCATGATCTAGCTGGCTATAAGTTGTCTCGAGAGTATACATAAGAGACGATAAAAATAATACTGCGAGGCTGAAGATCTATGTGATATGATTCCGTATAATTCATCAAAGTGAAGGATCATAGGCGTTTAACTTCAGAACTCGGGCGTTGAACCAACACTCATGATCACTACGTCATGAGCTACTAACGGATGTCTATTCTTTGAATGCGAGTCAGGGTAGTATACTACCTGAAATAATCGTACGTGATTTATCTAAAGGATATACCAGATGAGTACCTAGGTGTATTGTTATACTATGAAAGAGACTTTACTATATACTGCGATTCACATAGTTCTCAACCTAAAAGATCATACTGTAGAAAACGAAGCTTGTTCCATACATCATCACAAAGAGGTTCTAGTGATAGGCGAATAAAATTAGAATTAGTTGAGTATCAGAAATTTGATTTTTCTTTTTCTTTTTCTTTTCTATGTAGCAGTGCTATTCGGAGTACCCGATCTTTTAGCCCTATCCAATGGTTAAGACGGTGGGCCGCTGTAACTCCACCGCACAAGTAGCAGAGATTTTCTAGCGTCTAGAGTCTATCAATTAACTATTGGCTCTTCTCTTGTCCCAGGGACTGAATTTGTACGCGGCTAGGTTATTTACGCCCAAAAGGTAGAATGCTTATTATACTCAGATTGACAACCAAACATTCCATTAGCCCGTCTATCAAAGTGGATCAACCCTCTCTTAGGCAAAATGGGTGAAAACTATGGCAAGATGGCCGAGTTGGTTATGGCGTGAGGTTAAGGTCACCTTAATTCCTACATCCTCATGGAGAAATCCGCGTGGGTTCAAGTCCCACTCTTGTCACACAATTTCTTTTTCCTTCTCTATACTGATAATTTTTTTGCTTCCTCGTAGTAGGGGAGCTTACATGGAGTTTCTAGGTTGAACCTATATGATACGCACTACACCATCTACTCGCGGACTAAGTCTCATTCTACTGTACTAAGCATGTACTCTGTTCTATAGTCCAGAATCCTAAATCTAAGGAATCCGGGTCTGAAAGAACGAGCACGAGGTCGGTTCTTGTAAACAACAACCCCCGGAGGGATCCTGTCTACAGACCTTACCTCGAGGATTTTGATCTCGCGTCTTATTGTGGTCTTCATGCTATGGTGAAGTCTCTTGGGGAGACATCGAGCAAGAAGACGTATCGTATCTGAACGCTGAAACAAGTTGTCACAATCGTGTTCTGCTGGATATGACATGTCACCTCGTGGTTAATTACTAGAGAGTCGGGGCAGCCCAGATATCAAGCCCTGGGACTATATACAACTCGTCTAATTCGTAAGAGAAGGGTATATGCACATATATTGTACAGCCAGTTGGTACATCTATCGTTTATCGTCGTTTTCAGTCGTTATTCGGTACCATTCACGTTTATTTCGTTCACCTTCCAGCTGTTATCCACCCAGTCCTGTTTCTTGCCAAGGAAAGCGAGCCTTTCCTCTCCCTTTGCTAGAGCGTCAACGATGTACTTCTGGGCGGCCTCGCGGACGTGATCCTTGGAAACATCCAAAAGCTGCTCACGTCTCTTCTGTTGCATTTCATTCGTGACACCAGACATGAATCGGAGCATGCCCTCCGCACTCACAGACTTGGGCGCATCGACCCCCTGGAAAACCGATATTTTTGCCTCTTCTAGGTCTCGGTCGGACCATTCCTTATCAACCGCCCATCGGCCGGCGTTCTTCATGATGGAAAGTGTGTTCTGCGGGTTTGGGTCTCGGTATGAATAAAACCCAAATATTCCTTCTAGCCCCTTCATATAAGCACCGCCTCCGTACGCACCACCCTTCTCACGAATTTCATGGTGGAGATGTTTATGGGTTAGAAGTTGCGCTAGGATTTGAAGTGGTGCGCCTTGTGGTGATGTATAGGAGGTAGTTGGGAGTGCAAGAGAACCATAGTAGACTTGGTAGGGGAGTGGGAAAAATGCTTTGATATCTCTCGCAAACGTCTGCTTCTCGGCAACAGGAAACGTTACAGGATTAGTTGATCGGGACGACATAAACCGGGACAGCGCGGAAGAGTTGCCTTGAACGCTATCCGACCCGCATGTTAACGCTGTGCGAATGTTGGTACCCGCTAACGCGAATTGCTGTATTTGTTTAAGTTTCTCGATTATGTCTTCGAACTGATCCGTCTCAGGCCGCCCGGCTAGTGATGTAATGAGTTTAACTTGCGACAAACCGCTTACTTGTTCGGCGAGGTAGCCTTCGCGTGTTAAACTCGACTCGGCGTACCTTCGGGCGTATGAATGGCCAGACGAAGCAATGTCGTTTACAACGCCATCTGCAGCGGCTTCGAGTAGTTGCCTTATCCGAAGGGCAGCCTCTGGGCTGTCAAAGTTCGTCTCCAAGATGATCTTACGTAGTAGATCAAACATTTCGGGGACATTACGATCGAGTGCCATACCCCGTAACAGAAGACCCTCAGATGCCTGGCGGAAATCCGTTGGCAATGCGGTCGACAGATAGCTAACAGAAATACCTCCCGTCTTGAGCTTAATCTGATCCTCGAGCTGCTCCATAGTCATGTCCTTCGTTCCTAGTCGCATGATAGAATCTGTAAACAACGGAACTAGAGAGCGGAGCTCATCTGGTAGATTCTCAAAGGTATTGATAGCTCGGAAGTAAGTAAGGCCGTTGGTAGGAGCTTCGTGCCACTGAATAGTAGTGCCGTGAGCCGCTTCGTCCCTTACGATTACAGGTTCCTTCTGTCTTGGGATGTCTTTGACGTGAACGGTCGGTAGGCAACTTAAATCTTCCGTGTTTGATTTGCCTTGTTCAACAAGTAAATCAAGCTCTCTCTGCTCGAAGAATTTCCGGACCTCTTGTTCCCCGCCGGCTTTTCGAGTGGCTTCGGAAATCTTAGCTAGCAGCCTATCGTTCTCCTCTTTCGCAATCTCCACATCGTACGTTTCGGAAGGAGCCATAGTAAAAGTAAGTGTGTTATCGTTGAGGAGGTACTTATCCATCAAGCTCTCCAAGTAGCCTCCTTCAGCGAGTTTCGCCTCGAAAGCTGCTACCGTATCGTTCCATGCTAGAGAATCGAAAGGATCGGTTCCGGAAAACCACTTCCCCTTCAACCGATGTAAAACTGAAAGCCCAAAGTTAGCGGTCTTATGTTTAAGACCTAACTCAAGTTGATGGAGATATCCTTCGATCTTTGTCCTCTCAAAACCCTTGTCGCGAACTTCGCGTAAGATCTTCTGGATTTCGCCCTTGACCTTCTCGACATTAGACTCCTCAACTCCAGTTAAACCGATGGAGAAGATTCCCGTGGCTGCTGATCCGTCATAACCAGAATTTGGACTCCAATCCGTACCTAGCCCACTCTCGATAAGCCCTCTGTAAAGCGGAGATCCATATCCATCCATCAGCAGAGACGAGAGCAAAGCTACTGAAAAGGACTCTAGTACGTCGCTAGTAGCACCTGTGATCCATGATACCGACGTTTTATATTGCTTTTCTGGATCAGCAAGGGGGTCTACCGGCCCAAACAGGGTCACTGTACGAGGTCCAGCACTAAGATCGATTGGTCTTTTATGTTCGATGTCTGCCTGTATCTTCTCAAATGCCTTCATCTGCGCGTCGATTTCCTTGAGATGGTCCGCCAATGGCATGTCGCCGTAAGTTATAAGCTTTGCATTGCTAGGATGATAATGCTCAGCATGGAACTTGCGTAGCTGCTCGTATGTCAGATCGGTAATCTTCTGCGGGTCGCCTCCGGAGTTGTTGATATCAGGGAAGATGTGGTCTTGAAAGCGGATGTAATAGAGGTAGCCTGCATCCGACATTTGGCCCTTCATCTCATTGTAGACAACACCCTTGAAAACTAGCTTGCTATCTTCAGCGTTTGCTTCTCCATGCTTCTCTGCGACTCTGGGGTTTTCCGGGCCAATACGCCACCCTTCCTGCGTAAAATCTGTCTCCTTCAACAGCGGGTGTAAGGTCGCGTCAAGGTATACTGACATCAGATTCTGAAAATCTTGGGCGTTGGTCGTGGCGAACGGATAGTAGGTGTGATCGGAAGCAGTGAAGGCATTCATAAAATTCGACAGGGTTCGCGGGAGCATCTTAAAGAAGGGATCTCGAATGGGATATTTCTGGCTACCGCATAGTGTTGTGTGCTCAAGGATATGCGGAACACCCGTATCATCCGGGGGGTTCGTCTTGAAGCCGATGGAGAATACATTGTTGCTGTCATCGCGAGCGATATGCAGATGCTCTGCACCGGTCTTATCGTGTCGCAAGTGTAGGGCGGTTAGCTCGAGTTCTGGTACATGCTTTGTCCTTAACAAAGTGAAGCCATGGAGTTTCTCTCCGGGCTTTGGGTATTGGGAAAGCTCCGTTACAGCTTTCTTTGCTGCACCTTTCACCGCGTTACGCAACATCTTATTGGCAATAAAAGGCACGAGCCAAAATCATATCAAAGAAAGATATGATAACGAACAAGTGACCCCCTATAATAACCCGTAACCACAAGGACTTAGGACGGTCGTGGTTCGTAGCGGCGCGTTGTGATGGTTAAGGGAGAGAAAACGCAGGCATTTCTAGAAAATTTCCAAGGGCGAATGATACGAGCAGGTACGAGTACCTAGGTACGGGTTATGCTAGATGACGCATATGTCGGGTTAACCCCTGCCAGGATGCTAGATATCGGAATATCGAGGTGTAGCTCATATTGACAACGACTTAATCGCATTAGCTAAAAGGCAATTGGATGAAATGCAACTTAATGTAACTTAATCCTGTTTAAGCATATATAAAGTGCAATGAAGTGAGGTTAACCCCACATAAACCCGCTGCTTCGGATCTGCTAGCGTTAAATTCAATTTTTCTAGGCAGTTTTTATTCGTGTATTAGTGTGTGCCCAGGTGGTATTGTGTGGCATTGACATTGTGTGGTATCGAGTACTTGGTACCCAAGAGATTACCTAAGGTACCTAAGTTTGGATGTGGTCGCATGTGCAGTTTCGAAGGCGGCAACTCGGAGTTCTCTCTCGTCCTTGCTTGTTGATTAAGTAACCGACACTAAAACGCCGCGCTTCATCTCAAATCCTCAAAAGTCTGCATTCATTGTAGAACTACGCCTCCAACATCCATATAACCCGGCCAACCAAAGCTAAAAACTTAATATTCTATTTCTTTTACTGGTCAACAATATTCTTTCAACTGTATAAGTTCCTTGTCTTAAATTCCATCCCAATGTCTAGGGATATACAGTAAGTACCTATATACCATATCATCATCACCTTGTCTTGCTTGTGTCATTACCTACCTTGAGGTAACCAGTCACCTTGAAATGCTAACACCACAACTCTCTTAGCCTATCTAGATACGTTTAGGAAATCATGGCGACTACGAATCACCGTGCCGCATCTGCCACGCCGGCCCCTCTTGCGTCTGCCCTAAATACTAATGGAACCGTTCATACTCATACCCATGACGACTCGTTACCAAATGGTCACCATGTTCATGTGCAAGAGCCCCGACCTGCTCCGACCCCGACGCCCGCCATGGCTTCGAATGCCGCCTCTAAGAAAGGAAAAGGGAAGAAGGCTCTCGACTCGAACGAGGCATCAAAACTTGTTGCCGCGAGGATATCTCAGTTGGAGGTTGATACGGCCGCAGAGAAGGAGCAAGAGGCGGAAATTGGTAGGTTCTTATTTCATTTTAGACCCTCGAGTGATCGCAGAAGGGTTGGGACGCCGCGAGACCTTGGAATCCGAATTATAAGATTATATGGCTGCCGCGAATAGCCCACCAATTCGAGATAGCGTGACCAAGTTTAGAGGGATAAAAGTGGCAATCACCATAGCGCGCCCCCATGGACGACAAACGAATTGGAGGAAACACGCGGGCTACTTGCAATGTCATGGGTCTACAGGAGACCATCTTCCACCAGGGCACTATATACCAAATACCCAAATTTACGTCGCTTCGCGTTTCGAGGTGACGTCTACGGTTTTTGATATGCGGTCTGGTCCGGTTGTACAAATTCTGCTACACAACGCTAAATCATGGCGTGCGCTTGATCTTATTCGGTTGGCTTTCATGATATCAAGATCTTGCTAATATTGCTTCTATAATAGACCGGGAAGTGCGCAAGGCGAATCGCGAGTTAAACCACCAAATGAACAAGATGAACGATATGGATAAGATAGAACTCTTAACGAAGCGATCATCAGAACTCTTCGCGAACCTAAAACGCCTCGAGCGCGAGAACCTCAAGAATAAGAAGCGAGCCGATCAGTTACAGAAGGAAAAGGACTCTAGCCGTACCGATCTCAGCAAGCAGATTAGCCTCAAGGAGAAGTTAGAAAAGCTATGTCGCGAACTGCAAAAAGAAAACAATAAGCTAAAGGTACAATGAGTCCTACTGGAAAGTTTGCAGAATCCTCGCTGACGGGAATGGCCGGTAGAATGAGCACCGTGCTTTAAATGATACTCACGATCGCCTAAAAGCTTCGTCTGATGAGCGCTTGAAGAAAGTACTTGACACTTTAGAGGGTTATCAAGAGGAAAAAGACAACCCGCGGAAGCAAGTCGTGTACATGAAAGCCGAAGAATTGTGCGCCATTTCCCCATTACTAACGTCCATCTATGTGGACACACTCCGTATTAACATCGGATTATAGGTTTAAGGGACGATTTAAATCTCTCATCGACCAATACGAATTACGGGAACTGCATTACCACTCTTCAATGCGGACTAAAGAGATCGAGGTTCAGTGGAACATGGCCCGTTACGAGCAGCAGAAGAAAACGGCGGAAGCAGAAGCCAACCGTGCGCGACAGTTGAACAGCCAAGTGCTTACGTTCTCCAAGACCGAGACTGAATTAAGAAACCAGTTGAACGTTTATGTTGAGAAGTTTAAGCAGGTATGCGCCCTGTGCCCCTCACTAGCCCGCCGTGCGAAGGCATTAACAAATGAGGAGGTCGAGGACACGCTCAATAATAGTAACGACCTGTTCTTAACTTTTCGCAAGGAGATGGAGGATATGTCCAAAAAGACCAAGAAGCTAGAGAAGGAAAACGAGGCCTATAAAAGGAAAGAGGGCGCCCTCAACCAGAACATCTTTAAGATGGCCGAGGAGCGGAATAGGCACCTGAAGGATCTCGAGGACATCAGGAAGAAGAACGATAAGCTGACGAGCATCATCAACCAGATGCAACAGCAAGGCCGTGGTATACCCCAAGGCATGCAAGGTACGGTGGAGAGCTGCTATGCCGAAGGGGTAGAAGGCGACGAAGAAGGAGAATTGGATGAAGGTGATGAAGAAAGCGAATACGAATACGAGGATGGCGACGAGGAGGTCAGCGACGAGGGAGAATTCGATGATGATACAGAGGAGGAACTTCCGCACGCACCCGGTGCTTACGGCCCTGAGCGCCCGCCCGCTATGAATGGTCATCGCTAGGAGGACGACACAGTAGGGTGGCATACGGCGGATCTGCCTCAAGCCGTCCTCGATGTGTACCGCTGGTTTTCTGACATGCGGACCCGACTCTTTCAGAGCGAGCAACCTCCCGCCGAGCAGCCGCCTCCTGAACAGTCTCCCTCTGATCGACTCGCTACTGAGCAACCTGCTAAGCAACCTGCTGGGCAACCTTCTACCGAGTAAGCATCAGAGGGACCCACGAGTTCACAAAGTCTCCTTGACGGATACTCGACCCCTCGAAATCAACTAGACTTTGCAGGGCTATTCGCTTTTGGAGGCTTCTCGTTTCCTGCAGAACAGATACCCAGGCCGTTCAAGATATTGGACTATGTAAGTAGCATGAGAAGCCGAGGCTTGGTTGCGCACGGAGCGAGTATCGTTCCTTGCTAGCGATAGCATTGTAGCAATAAATGCGAATTGATACTTCACTTGGAAAACATACGAATAGGTGCCTACTGCTCAAAGTATAAGTGTGTAAACTTAGCAATCATTACATTACTCATAACAATTATTCCCTACTCCCAGTAAGTCAATTTTATTCAACCTAATTGCCATTTCCGTGGGTTTCCGTGGGTATCTATCTCTATGAATATGTCCATCTACCTAGACGCCGAAGCCAAACCGGATGCCTGCGGTTTACCATATCTGCCACGAATTTTGGCCGGACCTAACTCACGTCTAATCTCATCGAGCTGAGCGGTGCCGCTCTTCCACGGACCCTTCTTCATCTGCTTCTTTCCGTGCATCGAGTAGCCTCCGAGGAAGTCATCTAGAATATTGTCAAAATCACCCCGCACGGCCCCCGTCACACTAGACGCTGTTGAGATCTGAGACACGGAGGCCCCACCATCCTCGTCATCGTCAAACTCATCCTCGTTATACTGTTCCTCGATCTTCTCGAAGCGGGCGTCGAGGATACCAAGTTGTTCGGTGCGGAACAGGGAAGACGATGTCATCGAGTAGCCTGACTGGCTCGTCAGCGCTCCCTTGCGCTTCTTCCGTCGGCCACCGTTAGTTGTGGTTGTCATGAGTGAGGATTGCATGTCCGACTGTGATGGTGCAGCTGCGAAGGATACCTTTGCGCTGGGCTTGCTCTGGTCCTTCTTGAACTTCTTGAAGTCTTCTAGCCAGTTTTCATTCTTAACCCCTTCGCCATCTTCCTCATTTGAAGTGGGAACTAGATTAGGCACTTCGGAGCGATCTTTATACTCCTTTGTTGGCTTGGCGGTGTCGTCTGATTCCCAGCCGTCATCTTCATCGAAATCTGCCTCGAATTCAATGTCGTCTAGCTCATGCCCGTCTTTGGCTAACTCGGCGAACACATCCTCGTCGTCATCCACGTATGCCTCATCCTCAAGCGCCTCTAGGACCTCGCGCAACCGCGGGTCCATATCTGGCTGAAACCCACCGATGGCATCGGGGATATCTTGTTGCGCCTGGTATGTTATGTGCTGCAGGTTCTTAGATGGCAAGAAATCATCGCCAAAAAGCTCATCCCGCTTGCGCTCTTCGTCCGCGACGTCCAGTTTTCTCAGCGCATCCTCTAGACTCTGCTTCTGCTTTCCCTTGCCCTTGTTTTTAGGACCATTATCCGCTTCGATGAAAACTACCTCTCCACCGCCGGCAGAATCCAGGTCGCGCAGATGTTGCATGTAGTCATACTCGGTATCGTCGTAGAAAACGCCATAGTTGGCGGCCTCACCCTCGTTGGCACGGATGTGTTCGGCATCAGAGCCCAGCTCAGATGCAAGGTCATCGAGCTTCCTCACTTTGGAAGCATTAGGGAGAGGTGTAGGATTTAGCACCATAGATGGCGCATCAGCATCGTGAATCAGCGGGTCATTCTGCGGACGATGGACCAGCGTGAAGTGCTGGGCCGTCTTCTTATCGCTGGTCAAGATATCAGTAGCTAAATCGCCAAATTGATTGATGGCTTTATCAATCTACGTACATCCACTTGCCTCTCGGCATTTTTACTAACTTGATTTCTTTTCTTTTTGATGATTTTCTTGTTAGGTAAGTATCTTGCAAGCGAATCTCTTGGGTTTAGGTTAGCACATGTAGTATGGAATGAATAATTGTATGGAAGTTAGGTTAGGTTAGGTACTTTGTAAATGGCAGAATGGATTAGTAGGTACTTCAGGGTTCGGCCTAGAATTGAAAAAGTTTTGGTGGGGTAAATTTATTATCGCGGGGCTTATCGTGCTTAGAGTGACGCAGAAAATAATTGCCCCTCGATTATTCAGCGATTAGACTTTACAAAACCGCCTGGAAGCGACAACTTCAACCTTAATTTATGAGGATCGAGTTTTGCAAAAAGATACATTTTACATATTCGCATATTATTGTTCAAATACCGTACACATAAGCCAACACGCTGCCCAAAATGGTGCACGCAAAGTCGAAAACCTCTGTCGGGTTGGGCAATACGCTCATGAACGATCGCTTTGGAAAGGGTAAAGGATCTGATCGCAAAAAGGGTTCAGCAGTCACGAGAATCAACCACGCAACTGGCGAGGAGGTATGAACACTTACGTGAACACCATGTTTTAATACCAAGATAAATCGCTTACATATTTACAATTATAGTACATCACAAATGATAGAAAAGAAGCAGCATGGGTAAAGATGCGCTCCGTAACGGAGCAAGGCGCTCTAGACGAGTTCCTTGCGACCGCCGAGCTTGCCGGTACCGATTTCACCGCTGAGAAGATGAACAACGTCAAGATCATCCATACAGACCAGAGGAATCCATATCTCTTATCGGCGAATGAAGAGCGCAATATCATGGGGAAGCACGCCAAACATAGAGGAAGGTTAACAGTTCCCCGACGGCCAAAATGGGATTCTTCGACTACCCCTGATGAGCTTGACCGACTAGAAAGAGACAGTTTCCTCAACTGGAGAAGGGGTCTAGCAGAATTACAGGAGAATAACGACCTTCTCATGACTCCATTTGAACGTAACTTAGAAGTGTGGAGGCAATTATGGCGTGTCATCGAAAGATCGGACCTAGTTGTCCAGATTGTTGATGCGCGCAATCCCCTAATGTTTCGATCCGAAGATCTTGAATCATATGTGCAAGACATAGACCCGGCCAAGAAAAACTTGTTGCTGGTCAACAAGGCGGACATGATGACGACAAACCAACGAAAAGCATGGGCAAAATACTTCAAAGAGAAAAGGATAGCTTATCGTTTTTTCTCTGCTAGTTTGGCAAAACAATTAAATGATGAACGCGATCTGGAGGACGAACCGGAGGAGCCTCTGAACGGCGAAAGCTCGAACCCCAAAACCATCCACAAATCTAAGAAAGATGACGATTCGGAAGATGAGAGCGACGAGGAGGGTGTAGATTCAGGGGTATCCCTTAGTCAAGATACCGATGATGATACTAGGATATTGACAGTTGAGGAGCTGGAAGATATATTTCTTCGACATGCATACGACCCTGATGGTATGCGCTCCCGTTACAATTACCTTGATTTCCAAAGCTTACAGACAAACAGATCCGGAGAAGAAGCTGCAGATTGGTTTAGTTGGGTATCCGAACGTCGGAAAGTCGTCAACAATCAACGCCCTCATTGGCGCCAAGAAAGTGTCTGTCTCCGCAACGCCTGGTAAGACAAAGCACTTCCAAACCATTCACCTGAGCGATAAGGTCATCCTCTGCGACTGTCCTGGTCTTGTGTTTCCCAATTTTGCGACAACAAAGGCCGATCTCGTCTGCAATGGTGTCTTACCAATTGATCAATTACGAGAATTTACGGGTCCCGCTGCGCTCGTCGCACACAGGATCCCACAACCATTTTTAGAGGCCATCTATGGCATTCATATCAAAACACGGCCGCTAGAGGAGGGAGGCACGGGAATTCCCACCGCCAGTGAACTTTTGTCAGCATATGCCAAAGCGCGGGGTTTCACGACCCAAGGTGTAGGTCAACCAGATGAATCAAGAGCTGCAAGGGTCATCCTCAAGGACTACGTCAGCGGAAAGCTCTTATACGTCGAGCCTCCTCCTAATTGGGGTGACGGCAGCGACTTCAACCGTGAGTTATACGACTCAGCACACCTACCTGCAAAACGCAAGGCAGCCCTTGCCGCAGCCATGGACGCAATGGACTTAGGCGACGGCGAGTCGACAATTGATACGGAGATTCTAGCTCTTCCGACTGGTGCCAAGTCGGAGAAGCTCGACAAGGCGTTCTTCGCGCGTGGTGCGGGAAACGCGGGACATATGAAAATGCCCTTCAGTCATAAATACACAGAACAAGGGAAGGCACAGGCACAATCAGAGTCTAAGCATCTTAGTGGGCGCAAGGCCAGGACGATGATCGCGCTGGAAACGGGAATGGATCCGCAAGACATACAGATAAGCTCGAGTAAGAAGCACTTCAAGGGCGGTCAGAAGGGTAGAGGGAAGAAATTTGACAACAAGATGTTGAATGAATGAGGGGCCTTAGATGTTAGGTACTTTACAAAGCAAGGAAGGCATATTGTAGGTAGAACAGCGTGAGGGCATAAGGTAACCAGAGCTAGGGCTAAAGACATGTTTAGCCAAAAATCAGGATTGATATCATTGAGGCCGATAGACGCCATATTCAGTTTTCTACAGTGACAGTTTCTTGCGGAGTCTTATGTGCCTATTGTCTCCGTATCAGGGTTACCTTTGGCTAGGGCGGTTATGGTTATACTACATAACACAATAGTACCTACTATTATCAGAAGTAACCTTGGAAGGTAGTGTTCTAACTACTGTGACTCGTAACGCTTTCGAGTTACTAGGTTATACCTTGTTGAATCGTACGTAACTTTCCGCTTCTCTCGGTAATAGTGAGAGCTAGTAGAGAGTGGGCCATTCGGCTATACCATAGCAATAGCTTCACTTTCTATTCCGGTCACCCGGTCCATGAAAACCCAATTAATTCATTACAGGCTAATACGCACCGAAGTGGATTGTTGAGGCCGTATTGCAGCATAGCTGAACTCTTGCCAAGGCTAATTCTTGAGGATCGTACGTTTATGGGTACCGAGGAGTTATAACTAGTGTGATTTGAAGTATTGGTGATAATGATTAGAGTACGTCGTATACGGCGGGTAGCATGCTACTAACTCTGTGACAAGCGCACATATTTAGATTAGTTACTGTAGATGATTTCCGTCATTTCGAGCTTCTCTAAGCGTGTACCTGTATTAACTGGCCTCGGTAGTTAACAGTGATCCCCCCTATTTGCTTTAACTTGATCCATTGACATTATTGAAGCATCGTCGCTCGTTTTTATAATGTCCTAGCCCCCAAAAAAGAGTCATTGGGAATATATATAATCCGGATCTGTACCCCTCTATTCGACGCGTGTTAACCATGAAGCTGTCGTCACCGTAGAAGAGTTCCAGAATGTCAGGTCATCCCTTTCATACTTGTTTGCTTTAAAGCGAATACGCAATCGTACTTGAAACATTTCAAACCATGTGTTTCAGACTTTAGGGACTAGCAAGGGGCGGATGATCGTCGTACTGATGCCCTTGCAACAACAATTTTCCAGACCCATACAAATGAGGATAACGTGACATAGTTCACGATCCGCAAAACGGGATTTTTTACCCATCCCACTCTGACACGGTTTTTTTAACCCACTTTACGTTGTGAACCCGAGCCACCCCTCCGTTCGTAGGGCTCATGCACGACATTTTCTGAGAGCTCGATTTCACCCCAATCCTTCTTGCGTCCGGAACCGCTCACATCGATCTGCAGTAAGGGTTCTTCAGTAAGCAGCCAAGTCACGATGCGGTCACGATGCACACTGAGGTCACCGGCCTCGTAGCGTAGACACACAGCCTCAAATACCTCAGCATCTGTGCATCGTCAGCACCAAATCGTTGCGCATGTTCGACGACCCACCGCAGAGTTCAGCCCTGCTAATTTTTATCTCGATTTCGAAGCATCGCAACTAAGATCTAACACCTTATTTTGACCACACTGCATGTCAGGTCATACGACCACGTGAGAATATGCCGCCATAAAATGATCCTTGAGGCGTACGTTTTGGGCTTGGCCTACCAACCCTACTAATAAACTTGCGAACAACAGAGTTCAGCCAACATTGTGTGAGGCTCCGTGAGGGTGTCGTCCAAAGTTGCTATGAATGCAAATGTGTTTCATGGAGAGATGATATAAATATAATCCTACTAGTGTAGTTCCTATATACAAATAAGTAATAATTGTTTTTTTTTGGTAGTAAAGCAACAAGGGGTCCGGAAGGAAAAAGGAGATAAAACACCAAAAACGACGAGACTACGTGATTTATCCTCGCAAAAAGGAGCCTCAATAAAAAAAAAAGATGACCGTAGAAACCACCATTTCAACGCCCCTCCCCACCGGCGTGCAGCCCAGCGTCCTCGTCGCACTACTCCACGACCACGAGACGTACATCCGGACGACCTGCCCGCAAATCATAAGCTACACCCGGGTGTCACCTACCACATTCGCCAACGTCGCCCCCGTCGACGAACCCCACTCCTTCGAAGTCACGGACCGCCGACCCACCGGCCAGACTACCTACCGCCTAACGCTGACGAACCGGTCCGACGGTATTGATTCGGCGGTCGACGGCAGGGCGCCGACGGGCGCTATGCTGATCCGCGCGAGGTGGCGCGTGCGCGGCGACGCGGGGGTCCTCGAGGAACAGGTTGATGTTGAGAGTAATTTGATCACCCGCAAGATGGTCAAGAGTAACATCGAGCGCAGCCATCCCGCGCACCATCGGAGTTTTCTCGCTGAGGCGGCGGCGGCGGCGGCGGCGGCTAAGGCGTGATGAATGTATATTGTTTTTTTTTTCTGGGGACCTCCCTTCCTTATGTACCTACCTTATATGGTGGTGGCCGTGTGATGAGATGAGATGAACCGTGGATGATATAATTCGAAAAAGGAGGGAGGGGGTGGAATAAGTTGCTAGATTGGACAAGACAAAAATAAAAGGGACACACATTTACAGAGCCGCGGGATGATGAAGACTTTTTCAGCTTTGTTAGAACCAAGATTTTGGATTGATTTTCTTTTGGGAACATATACATACGTATCGTCATAGGACATAGCTGTCGTCTAATTTGTTCAAAAAAAGAAAACATGTGCTTCGTAACCACCCATTCGGAGGAAAGAAGGCTGTCTGCTGTCTACCCCCAATTCCATTCCATTCATCCATCCCGCCATCCATCCCCGAATCTTTTTTTATCCCTCACATCCCATTTCTACCAACGCCAAAAAAAAAAAAAAACCTGAAGTTTGGTTTCGAAATACTTCCAACGTAACCGTCATTAGGGATATCTAGCAGGCTAACTTGGGAACATGGGTTGTAATCCGTATCCCCCCCTTTGATTAAAAAAGAGTTTTCTTTTCTACGTGTACTGTTGACATTCGGTTGGGCCACCGCCACAACCCTACATGTCGCATTCGCGTCGAACCAAGAAAACGCAGAGAGCAAGTCGGACCGACGAAACGAGTATGGTTCTTTGGTTTCTTGGTTCCGCTTTGCTACGCGACGGAGACGCTAGCTCGCTAGCTAGCAGGCTATTACTACTTTATTTCGCCTCGTCAGCCCAGACGTCATAGCCGAACGTGTCCTTCATGTTGACGAAGCGGGTGTGACGGCCCTTGGCCACGCTGTTGACGGCCTCGAAGTCGGCATCCGATATTTGCGGCACTTGGAAGTTGCTCTCGATGCGCGAGGGCGTCGAGCTCTTGGGCAGCACAACGTAGCCGCGGCGGACGCCCCACGCGAGAAGCACCTGGGCCAGCGTGTGGCCGCTGCGCTCGGCCACTTCGATCAGGGTCTTGTTGGTGCGCACCTTCTCGCCTGTGTTCGGAACCTGGTCTTGCGAGCCCAGGGAGAGTAGGCGGCAGGGAGGATGTCGTTCTCCTTGCAGAATTGCACCAGCTCTTCGTTGGGGAGAAAAGGGTGGATTTCAATTTGGTTGACTGTGGGCTTGACCTTGGCAAACGACAGCAGCTTCTTGAGGCCGGGAATTGTCCAGTTGGACACGCCGATGGCGCGTGCCTTCTTGGCCTCATATAGCTCCTCCATAGCACGCCATGTAGGCTCGAAGTTCTCAGTGAGGTCCTTCTTGATGACGTACTTGCCGTCGGCGCCAATCTTGGGCATGTAGTTGTCATCACGCTCGGCAGCAATGGGCCAGTGGACGAGGAACAGGTCAACGTAGTCGAGGCCGAAGTTCTGGAGGGAGTTCTCCAGCGACCACTTGACCTCCTCAGGCTCGTGCAAGTGCTGCCATACCTTTGTGCAGATGAAGATATCCTCACGTTTCACAGACTTGTTCTTCGCGAGAAAGTCACGAAGAGCTTCGCCGACTTCGGCCTCGTTCTTGTAGAACCAGGCGCAGTCAAGGTGTCGATAGCCTACTTCCAAAGCAGCGGTAACTGCCTTGTAAGTCTCGCCCTTAGCACCTTCATTTGCGAAAGTACCGAAACCGATGGCGGGAATCTTTACTCCGTTGTTTAGAGTGAAAGTCTGCTGGTTTACTGGGGTCGCCATGTTTGATGAAAGACTTAGATGTGAGATTAGATGCAATGTATGGTTATGGAGGGGTAAGAAGAGGTTGATGAGTATGTATGTGCGAGACAATTGCGTCAGGGAAGAAATTATTCAGGTCGGTAAATATTTGTTGTGGCTATCGTGCTGGCAGTTCGGAATGGAAATATTCGGAAAGAAACCCAGGGTAAGGTTGCAAAACCCGCAAACGGCTGGTGTGATTCAAACTTAGTAATTCTATGGGTTACCCTAAGCTGTTAAGAAAAACCGATAAAAAGTTATATAATTGTAAAAAGTGTCTAACCACACGATGCTGCACTATTGCATCATTCCCAACAAGCCGCTTGGTTGCTACCACCCCTGACTCAGCGGAAAAGAAAAGTTTTACATAGTACATTCGATAGAAAGCCGTCGGTTTCACTTTCAGCCTGATCAGCCCTTACGGATCCAGTTGTTTGCAGCGACAGTTGGCACCTCGTCACCTCCGTCAGCAGAAAGCCACCACTCACTTTTGACTTTGGCTGGTTTTGATATCCATCATGACATGTGAAGTGGGTCACAGTAGGTGATAATACCTATGATAATACGTCGATACATAATACATACGATACTTGAACGGTAGTAAGTGATAAAAAAGTGATAAAAAAAAAGAATGGGGGCTCGGGTGATAGACAGGGTTTACTGCAATGCAGACAGGCTCATCTATGACTGCCTGTTCCAAAGATTTTGATGCTTAAGTCGGCTTTATCGGCTTGGTGTCGGTTGGATACAGGATACACCTGAGGATGTATACATCTAGGATACCTATCTTGGACATAGGTTAGGTATGTACCGACTAGGAGGTAATATGTAATATACTAATTAAGTTGCTAATGTAGGAGGGAAGATCCATGGGTCCCCCTAATGCAAGTTAGGATAATTTAGGGATCCGAGCTGAGAGCGGTCAGGGACGTGCCCTATGGAAATAGATATTATAATCATGTAGTCATGTAGTCATGTAGTCATGTATGGTGTACATTGGTGTATATAGGCGTACATTATCTGGCGTCTGTGGCGTCACCTATCAAATCGTCTCGCTGACACCGTAGGGTCACCCATTTCTTGCCATTGGACACCAATAAAACCACCATAGATCTGTAGGCGAACAAAGTGGGTGACATTCCGAAAATGGTAAAGATGAGGCAAGACGCTAGAAAACCCTAGAAAAAAACCCTTGCGACTTGCAAACCCTTACAAAACCCTTGCAAACCCTGCATGTCGCCGTCTCAGCGTCTCCACCTCCCGACTCAAGGGGCGGATCTGTAGCGGATACACAGCGGAGCGCAGCGGACCCGGAATGATGTCAGCGTGAGGCATGACAGCGGGTACCGTACGTGGGCCGTGTGGATCCGGGATCCAGTTCGGGTGGTTCTGCGGCTCCTTTTCGGACTGACACTTGATCCCTACTGGTTCCTGTTGGTTTGGTTGGCCGCGTGTTTGCTGGACATGCAGCACACTGGTAGCATATTGGCAGCACACCGGCAGCATATTGGAAGCACTGGACCA
Source organism: Entonaema liquescens (assembly GCA_902805475.1). NCBI lineage: Eukaryota > Fungi > Ascomycota > Sordariomycetes > Xylariales > Xylariaceae > Entonaema > Entonaema liquescens. Next base: position 226,584 of record CADCSX010000025.1, on the reverse strand, counting down.
CCAAGCCGACGATAAACCCTGAACATACCCTGAAAATAACCTTGATAACCTTGATAAACAACTACGGATCCGTAAACGGCTAAGGATAGCAAGCGTTTACCCACGTTTTCTAACGTTAATTAACGTTAATAGGTCTAGTTAAAGTCTAATAAAAACGAAAAAAACGGACTAAGTAGTTTACGCGACCGTTTCATCAACATGCAACCTATGCAACCTATGCAACCTATGCAAGGGACAGCTAACAGAAGTAAGAGACAGGCTCCATCGTGGCGGCGGATACCGTAGAAACCGTTGGATACCTAGCAAAGACATCATCCATCATCTTTCGGCTGTTTCGTTGACAACGGAACAACGTACCTCGATAACGTACCGGAGTATGTACTCCATTGTCGGATGGTACGAGAAGTAGCTACGTTGTTGTGGAGGGTACCAGAGCCGGACTTTACACCGTCGTCGAAAAGTGCGAGCTATAACGAGATAGTACGGTGGATGATAAGCATCATAGGCGAGCCGATGACTAGATATAACGCGACCCTCCCGTCATAGATAGCAAACTTCTCCTGGTTCCATATCATCAAACCTTCTACTCCTACTTCAACCGAACCTGAATACTATACCCTATTTTGAAGCAGCGAGCTAGCTTACACTATATTCAAGATGCCTTCCTTCGAAGATTATGACATTACTCAAGCCACTGAGAGGCAAGACAAGAAGGTTGCCAACTCCAACGGCAATGGAAACACCAACGAACACTCAAACGGTCACTCCCACGGCAATGGAGCAGACTCGAACTCTCTACCCATTCCCGGAGAGGGTGACGATGGTCCTATCGAAGTTCCCGCCTCGAGATCATCCATCTCGGAGGCAGCAAAATACATGCACAACCTAAGCATGGTTCCCTCTATGAAGGAGAGAAGAGGCTCTCGTAACTCCTTCGGCGCAGCTCTTCCCATCCCCCGTTCCAAGAGACAATCACGACTATCATCAGTCCACTACCCCGATGGAGATGAGTCTCTCGGTCGCCCGACACGCCCGGGCATGCCACCCATTCAACCTTCTCGTGCTATTCTAGCTTCCCAAGTCCAGAGCGTCGAAGTCGAGAAGGTGAAGAAGGCGAAGAACATGGCTTTTGCCTTCGATATTGATGGTGTTCTTGTCCACGGTGACCGACTCATCCCCGAGGGACGTCGTGCTCTAGAGATCCTAAACGGCGACAACGAGCTCGGCATCAAGATCCCCCACATCTTCCTAACCAACGGATCGGGAAAGCCCGAGAAGGCTCGTTGCGAACAGCTCTCCAAGATTCTACAAAACCCCGTCGACACAGAACAATTCATCCAATCACACACTCCCATGAGTGCTCTTGCTGAGTACTACAACACCGTCCTAGTTGTCGGCGGCGAGGGCTACAAGTGCCGTGAAGTTGCGGAGCAATACGGCTTCAAGGACATCGTTGTCCCCAACGACATCGTTGCCTGGGACCAGTCTATCGCACCTTACCGTGTGTTCACTGAGGAGGAGCGAGCTTCTTCTCGGCCACGAGACTTCACCAAGATCAACATTGAGGCTATCTTAGTCTTCTCTGACTCTCGAGACTACGCTACTGACATGCAAATTATCATGGATGTTCTACGCTCGGAAAACGGCCGTCTAGGTACGATAGCCAAGGACCCCGTCTCTCAACGAGTCCCCATCTACTTCTCTCAGGGTGACTTGTTGTGCCCCACCGAGCACTGGACACCCCGTATGTCTCAGGGTGCATTCCGTATCGGTCTCGAGGCCATGTACCGAGCACTTACCGGCATCGACCTTGAGCGTGTCGTGTACGGAAAGCCCGAAACTGCTACGTACAAGTACGCGGATGAGGTTCTCACGTCATGGATGGAGCAGCTCCACGGCGAGGAGAAACTACCAGAAAATATCTACATGATCGGTGACAACCCGGCCTCTGACATCATCGGTGGTAACATGTACGGCTGGAACACATGTCTCGTCCGCACTGGTGTCTTCCAAGGCGGTGAGAACGACGAGAACAACCCAGCTAACTTTGGAGTCTTCCCCAATGTTCTCGAAGCTGTTCAGACCGCGCTACGGAAACAATTGGGTGATGATTTCAAGATGCACTTTGATGAGCGGATCAACCCCGTTCTTCACGGTGATGGAGCAGACACGGCCGCGATCATTTGATTTGGATGATATCATTTGGGATTTTATGGGCTATTCTTTTTTTTTTTATCTATTTTATTTTTTCGGGTGGGGCGTTTTTGGATCGGGATCGGGATCGGGTCTTGATGACGTTTTCCTTTTTCTTGTGATATCTAGAAGCTTTACGACATCGTATCAGCATTTGACTAACGAACTTCAAAAGAGCGAAACCTTTAGAGAGATTTGGAAGACTGACTACCTCTGGAAAGACATTTTTAGAAAAATTTTCTTCCGAAATTCAACCCAGCTTCATTGCGGCTCGTGTGAGGAGATTTGGTGCTTGCTATTTTTTTTCAACCCACCTAGCCGACGTTTTTACTGGGCCTCATCGCCATTCCAGCATATGTTTAAAGCCAACCCACCCGATCGCTTGTGCATGACTACGCCGTCGCATTCGTTGTGCATGTTCCGAGAATCGAACCGTCTACGACTTAATGACTTACTAAATTTGTATATTGACTGACTATCCATTTTAAACAGATAATTGTTTATCTTATTACGTATCACATCTAACTATGACTTTGGAATATGGATAAGTATTATATGGTGGGGTTGGGTTTCTGGTGGTTGATTCTGGTACGGTATGATTTGGAGGGGCTCATCGCAGAAAGCATGTATTAGTAAAATGTAACTAACTAAAGCCATTGATTAACTACCTTTTAATAATTAGGTATATCTAGCATGCGCACTTCAAAATTTTCTATTTAGCTCTTTGCAAAGTATACTCTCAACTTGTGATTCATAGAATGAAACGTGATATATCATCTATTGGATCGTTAATATGATGTAGACGACGTAGACGACGTAGACGACGTTAAGTTTTGGGCCCATGCGGTCATGTTGCATCGATGGACTGCTGATAGTGAGCCTCGTATAAAAGAAGTAATGAATTGCGTAGGACTAAGCTGATGTGCTCGTTTAATGCATCTATCCCCTGCATTATACATTACCTAAGGCACATATAACGTGGCATAACGAACCGGCTACTGTATAAAAAGCTTGAATAAGATGTGACGGCAGGATAGCAAACATTAGATAAGGATTAAGATAAGACCCTGAGATTTCAACCAATAGTCTTTAATGAAAAGTAGGAAAAAAGGGGTCCAGAACCATTAAAACAGACATTTCGTTTTCGATGTAACATCGGGAACTAACCGGATATGGCCATTTCATTTAATGAAAATCTTACGATGCGCCAACGAAGACATCGCGACAAGTTTGGCCGCTTCTCCGCCTTCACGATAATCACGATAATCGTTCCGCCGATTGCTTATTGCTTACAATCGCTTCACTTTTGCCTCGCCGGCTTGATGTCGTTTACTTGCTAGAGCGTTAGCTACCGCCGCAGAGGCGTGCGCGCGCGCAGCCAGCAAGCCAGCCAGTCACTCATTAAATATATTAATCAACTAGTCAAATAACCGTCAAAGGAAAACGCCTATGTTTCGTCATTCTTTTTGATCATCTTATCCTTCATCTATTAGTCGCTCATTTTTTGTTTTTCTTATCTCGCATCCCATGGCGATGCGGCGCATTTCCGCGCTTCTTCTGCCGTCTGTGTGGACGACGGCATGGCGCGTCGCGGCGCAGGACGGCAGCAGCAGCAGCAGCAGCAGCAGCAGCAGTGGCGCCGTGTGGGCGACGCCTCACGACAGCTATTCGTCCTCGGTCGGGGTGCTCGGGTGCAAGGTGAACACCAACCGCGTGGCCTACTGGCCGGGCTCGGTGGACTGCGACAACGTGTGCGTCTCGCTGAGCTACGAGGACCGGACTGTGAAGCTGCTGCGCGTGGACCGGTCCGAGGGCGCCCACGACGTCAGCTACGACGCCTGGAACTACCTGTACACCGGCTACTCGGCGACCGAGAAACCCACCGCCGGCGGCGCCGTCGCTATGAACTTCGCCAATGTGGATGCTTCCGAGTGCGCGGACCTGATCCACACCGACGGGGGCAAGCTCCCTCTTAGCGCCGCGAATAGTATGAATTTCTTAGCGAGCTGTCTCGCCCGCCCGGACAGCTGGGTTGCGAAGAATTATCTGCTCTATAATATCCTCGACTCCACGTGCTCGTGGGGCCACGACGAGGAGTGCTCGCTCGACTGGCCCGCGGCCAATCAGGCGAAGTGCCCCAGTGCGCTGGGAGATCCGGCTTCGTTGACGTCGGCCCCCGTTTACAATATCCGGTACCCTTCGGGCCAGACTGTTGTAGCGTCTTCGGGACAAGTTGTAGATCCCCAAGACGGTAGTGACAGTAACGGGTGCGTTGAGACGGCGCCCAATTTCTTTGTGTTAGTTTTGGCGGCAGCCGCTTCGAATTGGTTGGTTTATGCAGGTGGTGTGCACTTCTAAGAGAGGCATGTGACTCGGGCGTGGGATGTTTTGTCGTCATTATGCCGGCTGGATACTGCGTTGCATGTTGGGGGTCATGGACGGATTTGATCGGCAAGGAGGGGAGTGTGGCAGCCCTTTACGATCTGGTAGGGGAACCGGTCCTATATGCGCAGCATGATTACGAAGAGATACCCTTGTTGCTTGTTGACGATTGTTTACCAATACATTTACCAATATTTATATTATTATACATCTTATTTCTATATCAAGGACTTAATGCGGGTATTTAGTAGATGCGAAAGCGAGGTAGAGCCTTGCCGAATACCCTTGAGCTACTAGACACAATTGGAGCGCCTAAGGATCAGAGCCTGCTGCTGATATGTAGGAAGCTTTGCAGATGATTGGATAGAGGGGAGCGGTGCATGTGAAAGTAAGAATGTCGGTGTCAAAACCTGGTCATCAAAACCTGGATATTGAGACCTGGAGCCTCGTCACGTAACACACTTTACGCGGCTTAACTGACAAAACCCGATCAGGCTGATCTATTATAGTAAAAAGCCTCAATATTGTATATCGTATATACATGTGTAGGATGAATCCTCCTTACCCGTTAGTCTTATCGCCGAACAGCCTGCTTGAGTGGCCGAATAACATATTCTAACAAGATAGTATAGTAGGTGAGGTGTTTCTCCTCATCCCCTCAGATATATAGGGATTAGTATCTTTCCAAATTTCTCATTTCCGTTTTCGACTGCGACGTGTTGACTTTGTTCCCTGCCGTGAAATATAAGCGCCTAGGTATTCTTTTTAAGTTTACGTATCGTTTGTAATCATGGCCTCCAAGGCGCGCAAGATCCCTCAAAACAGTTGGAACCATCATAAGGAGACAATCTTGGGCCTCTATCTTACATCCGACCTATCAGTTGACCAATTGGTCCAAACTATGGACAGGGAACATGATTTCTCTGCTACGTGAGTTTACTTACCATGGTGCATCAATTGTACTGACTTCGCATTGGTAGCATCTCACAGTATGAAGCTCAACTTAGAGTATGGAATGCTCGTAAGAACTTGAAAGTTCACGAGTGGGATGGAATCTTTGAAATTATCGACCGTCTCTCATCTCAGGATACTCAATCCAGAGTTGTTATTTCAGGCCATCCTGTGTCAATGAATAGAGTCCATCGAGCAAGACGTCACTGTAATAGAGAAACCCGTCTGGGAAAGCGCCGCCGAGTGGAAACGGACTCTTCCGACGGGTCTAGTGGCTACGAGGCTAGTGAAGCCTTTATCGAAATCCAGAAGCCAAGTGGTGAATGGTGTCAATATACAGATTGCTCAACACGTGAAACAAGTCTTGATAGTACAATTGGGCTTGTAGTCGAAGATCAGAGCATTGATGCCAACGTTGATCAATCCAGGCCTATCTATGATAACAGTGCGGACTACCAAGATCCCCAGGACTTGGTCCAGAATTCCCCACGAACCTTTTCATCTCACGTCCCGCAGTTTATGTCTAATAATTGGTTGACACCTGACGAGAATGAAAATGTCGCGCACCCTACTGTACGTTCGGCTAATTGTCCCGAACCTCAGGAGCCGTTGGCCTTAATTCAATATGAATTCAATGCGGATATCATATCTCCGGGCGTTGAGATGGCGACCTCTCCTTTGCGACTGGACTCCCTAGGTCAGTTTTCTTTCGGGACCCTATGTATGAACGACTTGCCGTTTGAGCGATTCGAACGTGATTCGGTGTCAAAACGTCTTGTCCTAGCTTTACACCCGTCTCCATTGCAAGAATCTGCGCTACTATTCGGGGCTCAATCTTTAGTAACAAAATTTGTCGTTGAAGTTGCTGCTACTATGTCGGAAACGAACAAAAAGCCTCCTATGCGAAACGTGAACACAGTATGGTTTACCTTACAGAAGTTAAAATCACTTCTACCCAGGACCCAACATGGATCCGGAAATACCGATTTGGCTCGACCCCCGCATGAAATGCTCGAAGTCGAACTACATCGGATTCTCCTATTCTCAATCGCTAACGGGTTCGTTGGTCTAGATGGTATACCTCTCAAACTAGTGTTTAAGTTTCTTGATCAACATAGTAACGTTAGTTCACTATTGTCGCGCTGGTTTCAGAGTGTTCCGGATTATTTTGAGAAAGGACTTGCTGAGAAGTTATTCCGAGCATCAATAGAGGCGGGGAATCATCAAGCGGTTAAGTTTTTCCTCCAAAAGCGTCTGGTGGACGTTGATAATACATTCTGTTTTATTGATGGCCGGATTTATACACCCATCGAGCGGGCCGCTAAGCTCCAAGAGCTGAAAGTTGTTCACGAGCTACTTCGAGCCAGACCAAATGTCAACCTCACACGTTTTAAGACATATGACGAAGATGGTGTTGACGGAAGACGCCCTCTAGGGTGTCTGATCCATGTCCCTAAGTTCATAGAGGACTCAAGAGGATTCTGGGTTGAGTACAGAAGCGACCGAGTATTCTATCCAGAGTATATCGAAACCGTAGACGCTTTAATAGACGCAGGGACAAAGATATGCCCTTCTTTAATCCACTTATCCCTCGAGAGATACATCAGAATGGACCTTGCTAAGAAGCTCCTATCTCGACTTCCATCATCGAACCACTCGGAGGTTATTTCTAGAGGTCTACTCCATACTATTGTCGTGAAATTCACGGCGGAGGACGCTCTAGAGTTTGTCGCCAAAATAATAGCCGACTGTGAGAAAACAGGTTGTAAGAAATGTATTGACCGTTTCTCAGATGGGGTGAATTGGACAATCATTGCTGCCGCCAAGCAAGGCAACTTAAAGCTTGTTCAGCTTCTTTTACAGCATGCGGAGCCTTCAACTCGGATTCTAAGCGCCGCAATCAGAGGTAGTAACAACCAACTTACCGACTTTATCCTCGCTCAGAATCTCGACATTCACCTGGCACCTCCTGAGACTATCAAAATGCCGGAGTTAGGTAGCTCTCTAAGGTTTCTAGACTATACAACACCACTAGCTGAGGCAATCGAAGCAAGGGATGAGGTACTTATCAGGAGACTTGAAATCAAAGGTGCACTCAAGAATCTTGAAGACTCATCTGCTGCTGTGGACTATCGTGTACCTACTCGACTTGAGACCGCTCTCTGCGCCTCGGCGAGGGTCGGGAATATGGAATATATGGCAAAATTGTTATCTTTCGGCATCGCGATCAGCTCAGATGCTGCGATTGAAGCTTTGGCGGAGGCAGTGAAAAATAGAAGAGAAGACATGATCCGGCTTCTTCTCAATTGGGGAATCAATATCGGCGTAAGCGCTGCAGTGAGGCACCTCAAATTCATTGTTGAGCTGTATAAATGGAATATTTCTATCCTCGCCGACATCATGAAAACCTTTCCAGGTCTCTCAGTTGCTTCTTATGATATAGGTACTGCCAGAGATGATCTTGAATTAGAGCCTTCACATGTATTGGATTTCCTTTGCGAACACAATTTCCTCTATTCAAATCCCTTAAAGATGATCCACAAGGTCATAGTTGAACGTGGCGATGCTTCAATGCTTCGTCACGCCCATCGGATGGGGATAGATATAGAAAACTCTAATTACCTCTTGACAGCCACAAAGGGACACCCGGATATACTCCGTATGCTCATGGCTCAGGTTCCACCGGCTCGAGAAAGCATCTATGGATTTGGAACACGCGCCGTTGTGAAGGCGCTTGAGCACGGCGATATGGAATCGTTAGATATCCTACTTACTTACAAGGCTATCGACCTAAAGCATATAATGTACGACAAGGGTACTGTTCTAACAGTAGCCATTGAAATCGAGGCGGCGGAATGTTGTTCCTCTTTTCCGTCAACGGCAAAGCTCCTCGATGCCGGTTGCGATGTCAACGAATCGGTACCCCACCCCTTACCGTGTCACGCAAGAGACAGTTTAACCTAACACCGCTTCTTCGCGCAATCAGGACTGGAAATAAGAACTTAGTTCAATTCCTCATAGATCGTGGCGCTAACGTCAACAAAGAGGCTACCCATGGGATAACCCGGACTCCCTTACAGATGGCAGCAGAAACAGCCGACTTTGATATGGTCGAACTGCTTCTCCGGAATGGTGCAGATGTTAACGCAAAGCCGTCGACTTACTTGGGCGGTACGGCTCTACAGCTTGCAGCTATAGGGGGTAACTGTAACATCGCCGTGCTACTTATCGATCGAGGTGCTAGTATATATGATCCTCCTTCTATGTTCGACGGACGTTGGCCTTTAGAAGGGGCCGCTGAACACGGTCGAGTAGATATGATTAAGTACCTCTGGAATGTTAGCCTAGGTGGCTTTCCGATAGAACAATGTCGTAAGGCAATAGAGCTCGCGGAGAAGAACGGACATGGAGGATGTAGGGATTTGATTCGGGAATTGGCAGCTTCTAGTGGAGCCATGCCTACACTTGAGAATTCAGGATAAGGAAGAGTTGCTGTTTACCTATGCTTATAGTTATTTGGTACTTAGCTTTAGGTTTCGAATCGTGATGTTGTTAAGTATAAGAAATTTCGTTTGTAAATTTAGCGTGTCAGTCGCTTACAGCCGTTCGGTGGGGTAATCTACGTGGAAGGACTGGCAAACCAATCTACATGTAGCATCACTCTTAAGTTATCTATCACAAGGTAAAGCAAAAGGTGAAGATGCAATTTCGTTGTTCTGCAAAGAACTAACTAAGGTAGCTCTAAAGCCAAAACTATAAATACAAAACAGCTTCTTTGTTCTGAAAGGGTTTTAAGTGAAACCCTTAACTTTGTTATACATTGATTTTCTTCTTTATACGCATACATGAACTTTTTTTTTCTTCTAGTATAGCGTATGATCTCGGGCTTTTTGGGTTTTCAGATCATCTCCTGTCCGAGCAAAGCCCGGATATTTTTGAGACTAGCCTTTCCTTGAATGTTGTGATGGTGTTGTAACCAATGCTCATAGTTGATATCCAATATCCGCTGGAATCATTCTCTGCTGTCTTTCTTTACAGCTTCATCCTCATAAAGTTCATCTCGGTGTTGTTGATGAACATACTGCTAAGAATGACGTGCTCCTCCGTCTATTTCTTCATCTTCTCTGACTTTGCGCGGTCTGCCGGCCCTCTTCTTATGCTGTATATCATAGTGTTCCTTTAGAGACTTGAAAGAGTCGAACGTTGCTTTGCATCGGCAAGTATAGGGGTTTCCATGTTGGCCTGTTTCTTGACAGGTTTTATGCTTCTTAATGAAAACATCCCAGCGCTTGGAGTCCATGCCACAGCAGCAAATGAAAACAGGTTGCGGTTCATGAAAGGGACGTGTATACGGGCACGTTTCCATTCTATGCCGATCACGACTGTTCTTTTGCGCGAAAGTTTTCTCACAACCCGGTTCACCAGGCTGGTCGCACGGAAACCTGTTGATACATGGAGGATCATCACCCGGAGTTTTGGGCTGATGGTCACTAAAATCTAGTCAGTTACACGTCCAGAAGAAGATCTGTGGGATACCGAAGTGTACTTACATTAAACGCTGGGCCGAAACGGCCATTTGGCAATATTGACAACGTTGTAGTTGAGAAACAATAGAGTAACGCGTATTCTTTGAAGAGGGGTTCGCCAGATGTGAGGCGCCTCCATTGAGTGGTGGGGGTGACAATGGAGTTGAAGATGTTATGGGGGAGAAGGAATGGGGTGAATTGGAATGTTGGCTCTTTGGAGGCCCAGGGGACGTGTTAAAGGAAGTGTCATCGAAATATGGTGTAGTCGTAGTGTCGAGATACCATCTTCCATAATCTCCCTCGGGTACCGGCTCGGGTGCCGGAGGCTCAAGGGGTATATTAAATGGAATATATGGAAGAGACTGTGTAGCTGAAGTGTCGTGATACGTTCCTGTATAATCCCCTTCATCCTGAGTAATTGGATACGGTATTATATTCCATCTTTGTAGACCAAAGCGAGACCAGTCATTGATATCATACTCAGACTGGTTTATTATTCTTAATTGTTGATGATCGTCATCCTCGCACTCCTCGATGGTGAGTGCGCGGGACCTGAGTCCCACCCGACCTCACTAGATCGAGTTGTGGGGAAGGAGGTAAATTGAGAGACGTTAATCGAACGGCGGAAGATGAATATCAGTCTGTAGATCCACCTCAGAAGTTAGCTGTTACTTCATTCTGATCGGAATTCCCAGATACGGAGGCTTGAATAGGGTACAATACCTTATTGATTGAAGCGAAGCTTATAATAGAGATAGTGGAGGTCTGGAGCTGCGGCTCCAGGGAAAAATTCAAAGAACTTAACCCTGGAACAAGGTGCAACCATGAAGAAGAAGAAACTTAGAAATCGAAAACGGGGAGAATCGTTGCTGTTTTATAGAACACCAGTCCCAAGTCTGGCAAATATTCTAGGCCTATCAAATACAACTCCCCGTTGGCGATATTTCTTAGCCAATAGATTACGGATTGCATGCAGGTTATCTAGACGATTCTCCTGGATTCCAAGAATAGGTACATATCGACTTCTAGAGCTATGTACCATATAGATGGGTGTCTACCTGATTAGTACTTAGCTGATACAGTACTTTTCCGTAGGTAGGTTAGGTACTAGATGTTTCCTGGTTTTCTGCATGAAGTTACACAAGTAATTCGGTGAACGCCTTGTGGCTTGGATGAGGGCCAATTTCGATATCCTCCCAGATTAAGTGTACCTTAGTATCTCTGGTGTTCAGAATGATAAAAGCATGACATATGACGTACAGCGCATTAGCGACATCTACGGGCCAATTTCTCAATCCTCAACTGTATATATCTCCTTATAATACCCATTTGAGGGCCAATTTTGATAGCCACGATGTCTTGGATACACCATTTGGCCAATTTTGAGATCGAATCAAATGAAAAGCCTACGTATAATTTTCTATAACTATGCAATAATCTTTAGCTATGTAGATCGTATATATAAAGGGTGGGTAGACTCTATGGAATGTGGAAACCATGATGATTTGAATGAGCACCCAACAAGCTATTCACCCAATATCCAGCTTTCTTGCGTTGAAATATTTGCGAGACTATCACTTCGGAGGCCCTGAAATACCTGGTTTACCTGACCATCAATCACAAGAACCCCAAGGTATACACCCCCTTCTGGACACATAATACCGAAGCCCAGTAATACTAATAATTAACTTAGCTAGTCCATTCTTTTACGTCAGCCGTACCGGAAAATATGGCATCGCTACCTAATACCAATGACAAGGCCAAGAGCCACTACTCGAAGACCGTAGATTCGGATGCAGACAAGGAGAGCCTGACTTTCCATCATGTCACCCGACCATGGGCAGGAAACAAAGGTTCTACCGTTCATTCTTCCTCCGGGGCAAACATGAGCCCAATGGATCGCTGGCTACTCCAGGGAGTGAATGAAGGACCTTGGAATAACGTGGGAGCGGTTCGAGGTTCTTCTAAAGAAGCTCCGAAAATGAGTTCGTGCGTAAAGGAGTCTCCAGGAGTACTGCGTCGCTCGGGTATGGCATATGCCGATGGGAGCACAAATGTACTGCCGAAATGAAGTTGCTCTAACCGGGGGTTCAAGGAAGCTGTCAGGGGTCTCGCTTGAGACCCCTTAGAACGAAGAATGTGTTTAGTATGAATAGCTCTGGCTTCAGAGCTACCTTAGTTAGAATTCCTTACGGAATAACGAAGTTGTCTCCTCGCCTTTTGGCCCACCTCGTGATAGTAGCAGAATATGCTTGAGCGGCATGAAGCAGCCGGCGCTGTATCGGTCATAATGCTTTATGGGGCCCTAGAAATAGTGTTCGGAGATACTTCGCTATAGTCTTATCTAGTCAAAGCATAGTTTAATTCAATCGACTGCTTGGATATTCGCGGAATCCCTAAGTAGAACTAGGAGTGCAGACCAGACGCTAATATACCTGTTAAGATGGCATCCCCATAGAGTAAATGTTCTTTGTAGATGAGAGAACCCTATAATGTAGGTATCTTTGCTATTATGATTCCACTAGACTATTATATGTACCCAGTAGATATAGTTGCACTGAAAAATCACGATTTAGTTTGATTATATAACCTTTGGGATCCAGTTTAGGGGGTCAAGAGCCTTTAACCTCTCTTATTATGAGTTAGGCTATTGCTAGTATATCGCTGCGGCATATCTTGCCTTGGTGTTGATTACAAAGGTTCCCGAAGTAGTTACCTATAGGAATCGACTTAAACCCTCCAGTAACCTTTTCCGAGAGCCCATTCCAACGAAACGGCGAGGTGAACGTATTCTCTTTCGCCCAATATTGACCCCTTTTGTGTTTCACCGGGAAACCCATACCTGGGGAATCGTATTTCAACATACTGCCCTTCTTGATCCCCTATAAGAGGTATAGTGATATTCTCTTTACGAATGTGTACCGATTTATCCACGCGATTGAGGTATCTGTAACATTGATTGCAAGTTTTGCAACCAGTTTGCTGGCACTGGTCGTATGTGAATATAGTGATCCGTCTCAATGCAGGAAATCTAGTTGTTAGGAGACACTGAGTAACCCAAAGCTCGCAGCGCTTAGAGTTCGTTCGGGTCAGCGACTTTTGAAAATACTTCATGAGGGATTTGGTATTGGCCTGAGGCCAGTAACCTAGCGGATACCGCACAGTGCTGACTGGAAGCCGTTCGGGAAACGATATAGACTGCAGTCTCGCAAGGTCCTCGGAATCGAGGCGTGTGAGCAGTCGAGTGTGTATCGGGATGTACAATGTGTCTAGGTTGAAATTGAAGTAGAATCTTGAAAGCACACCCCGTGGAGCAAAAAGCGGTTCGTAAAACCTGAGCGCCTCGTAATACGACTCCATGTTGACGAAGGCGGAAGACGGCAAAGTATTCCCAAAGAGCACCCAATTAATTCCCACCTTTTTGACACGAATGCTAACATCTCGGGGGTACCACGTGAAGAGCCATATCAAGCACCTAATTTCAGGGGGTAATAGGTTGAAGTTAGGAAAGGTAAGTGTGGTAGTCTGAGAGAACCGTTCCATGATGATACCCAAGTCGGGACGCCCAAAAATTCTGATTTAATAGAGGATATTAGTATGTGGTTGAATGTTCAATTTCCCATGGCGAATAGCTCAAAATGTATGCGCGTGATAATTCCGGGTTGGTTGCGGTGATTGTTACGTTCTACTTCCGGGGTTCTTTGAAAGAGATGTATAATATTGAAGATGAGGACGCTGATGAGTAGAAAACGGAGTGGTTTTAAACAGCCAAGAAGTAATTGCTGCTAAATCATTAATTCCTTGGTGGATCGAACGAATGGAGTTTTCAACATTATTATATATTGACTTTCTAATATGATCACTTTATGTTTAATTGATACACCTGAAGCTATGATAGATTTGTCAACATCAGTATTGGCAAGGACTATTCTTACCTTATTAACTTATTAATTGCTGATCTGGAGAAAGTGCCCTTCCGTCTTTCCACCGAGAATACAGTCTCTACTAAGTACTTGAAGGAGCAACACTGAAAAGTGTCAGGGGGGAAGGGAATAAGCTTTATATTGCCCCGCAATATGCCGTTCCACGCATATCCGCAACTGCGAGTAATTGCCGATCTGATTAATAACACCAACCACGTCAACGTCATACGCTGTTTGTCTCTCATCTTAAACAGTTTCAACTATTTTTTAACTAGAGACTTCCTATCAAGATTATAGTCAATATTCTATAAGTATTTATTTATTTATTTATAGTACGTTGTAATCTGCGACGGCGAGCTAAATCATAAAGATGGCGGAATCTTCTCAACCCCTCCGGATCGGCTTCGTGCCGGAGCACTTTTCCACGCCGCTCTACTTCGCCCAGAAGCATTTCGGCCTTGAAGCCACCCTAATCCCATTCCCCTCCGGAACGGGGCATATGATTACTGCTATTCGTTCTGGTGAGATCGATGTTGGCATTGGCTTGACCGAAGCCTGGGTGGCCGGTCTTGGCAAGGAAGATGCACCTGGTGATGGAGGCTATCGGATCGTCGGAACCTATGTTGAAACACCTCTTTGTAAAACATGACATTTCCTATCTAATATAAATCACGTTAAAGCTATTAACTCTTTGTATAGGCTGGGCAATTTCGACTGGTGCAAAACGACCTGAAATCACTTCCGTATCCTCACTGAAGGGGTCTAAGATCGGAATTTCACGCATCGGCTCCGGCAGTCAAGTAATGGGCTTCGTGCTAGCCGACCAACAGGGCTGGTTGACTCCCGGTCAATCGCCGTATTCAGACTTCGTGGTATTACAGAACTTTGCAAACCTCCGAAATGCGGTTAACGACGGCACAGCCGACTTCTTCATGTGGGAGCATTTCACGTCGAAGCGGTACTACGACAGCGGGGAGATCCGGCGCGTCGGAGAGATCTACACGCCATGGAGCAGTTGGAAGATCGTGGCGTCGACGGCGCTGCTGCCGGAACAAAACCCGGATAAGCGACTACTGGACCTATTCAAGAAGCTTGATGAGGGTATCCATTATTTCGCTTCGCATCATGATGAGGCCGTTAAGTATATCAGCACCGAGCTTGATTACTCGGAGACAGATGCGAGGGAGTGGTTACGCACAGTACAGTTTGCCATTAAAACCGAGGGCGTCGACTTGAAGGTTATCCAGAGCTGTGTCAATATCTTGCGCAAAGCGGGAGTTTTGGCTGAGGGCAAGGGTCTACAGCCAGAGAGCATGTTAGCCAAAGGACTAGGTGCGCAATTCCCACAATAAGATTCATGACATCTTGTTCCATATAGAATGGGAATATAGGCTTTTCGAAAGGAGATATTTTATCCCCTTTGCTATGGGTTTATTTTCTACCTTTTATTATCGAATTTGTACCAAGCCTTTAGGATCGCAATGCAACATAGAAGTCGTCATTGCTCTGCCCCACATTGTAGCTCTCCACATGCAAGCTGATATCTTAGATATCTCCAAATCAAGCTTCGCTTCAACAATTTTAACCTAGAGACAGTTATTTCTCTCCTTACACGCGGCGGCGGCATTCTCGCCCTGTATTGTACCCTGCCTACCTAAAATAAGATATCAACTTAATTTTACCTCTCTTGATTCCTTCAATTGTACCCCATAATCGAAAAACCAGTACCTACCAAGATGTCATCCTCCACCCACGCCCGCTGGCTACGACAAGCCCGCTTCTTCCCTCCCACTTACCCACGTCCTTCCAACGCAACCACACCCATACAAACCCTACGCACCCGAGCTCCACCTCGTCCGCGAAGCAGCCGCTTCCACTCCACCAAACCCCTCTCCAGACCCAACATCCGAGTCCCAAGCCCGCCAAACCCGACGCTTCGACGCGCTCCTCTCGCGCACGAGCCGCTGGCTCCCGCGGCGTCTGCGCCCGTACCTCGAGAAGCTGCGATCGGCGCCGTTCTCGCACGTAGCCGCGTTCCTCGTGCTGCACGAGATCACGGCCGCGGTGCCCTTGCTCGGACTCGCGTATGGTTTCCACCGCGCGGACTGGGTGCCTACGGCGTGGGTGCTGGGGCCGTGGGCGGCGTGGGCGGAGGAGGGGCTGGCGAGGTATATGCGTTGGTTTCGGAAGAAAGGCTGGTTTGGGCTTGGGGATGAGGCGGATGGGGGGAAGGAAGGAGAGGAGAGGCTGGAAAGGAGGTTAAGAGAGGAAATGGAGAGGGAGAAGGAGAAGGGGACGGGACGGGGCGGTTGGTTGGGATTTTGGAGGCGGAAGGGTGATGATGGTGTCTCTGCAGGTGAAGGACGCATTGATGGAGCTGGGGAGGGCAGGAGTGCGAAGGCTTGGCACAAGGTCAAGGACACGGTCACGGTCGAGAATACTGAAAGGGGTTATAAGATTGGCATACAAATTGCCGCCGCCTACGCAATAACAAAAGCTTTACTGATACCCCGGGTAGCACTTAGTCTATGGGCGACCCCTTGGTTAGCTAGAGGGTTTGTGACGGCAAGGCGCTCGTTGTGGAAGAAGCGCAGCTAAAAATGAAGGTACTCTCATCTAATCATACGGATGCAACACCACGGATAAAGGCCTTATTTGTCTATGATTCTTGGTTTATTGCAATATGCACTTTTTGTCTGATCCGATTACATATGGTTTTGTCTGTTTCGCTTGTCCAAGCCATATCAAACTGCCACTACGTTATATGGATCTAGCACCATATTATCTTTTTTTTACTCGTAGATCCACTTGGCCTGGGCGCTCTCCCAGCTGACGAGGTCGCCCTCGCCGAACCACAGAGCAATCTCCTTCTTGGCGTTCTCGACGCTGTCGGAGCCGTGGCAGACGTTGCGGCCGGTTTGGAGAGCGAAGTCACCCTGCAAAATGTTAGTGGAGGTTAAAATGCAGTCAGACTGTTATCTACTTACACGGATGGTACCGGGGGCAGAGGCAAGAGGGTTGGTGGCACCGAGAAGAGCTGTAAAATAACGGTTAGCGTTGGCATGCTCAAGGATAATAGAGGTTTGGGTTTGAACGTACTTCGGCCAGTCTTGACGGCATCAAGACCCTCCCAGACCATGGCGGCAATCGGGCCGCTGTTCATGTCTGGGCTTAAGTTAGCTATAATGAAGTTCAAAATAGGTACTATATTAACATACACTCAATTAGACCAGGGAAGAAAGGCTTGTCCTTGAGGTCGGCATCTGTTATGATTAGATTAGTTACGGTGTTGTGATTCGCTAGGGTAGCAACAGCTTACAGTGCTTCTCAAGGTGGGCCTTGCCAGGAGCGACAAGCTTGATGGCGACAAGCTTGAAGCTATTCTACCGTTAGAACATAATTCAAGCGTATACGAGGGAGTTGTACTCACCCTCGGCTCTCAAAGCGAGAGATGATAGCACCAACGAGGCCACGCTGGTATTAAGAGTTAGAGAGGTACTCGAGAGCTTCGTGGAATAAGTTGAAATACCTGGACGCCATCAGGCTTGATAGCAATGAAACTATAAACATCCTGTTAGCTTTAAGCCGTACCGTGGTATTCGATAACACTCCAAGAAGAAGAAAAAGGCGAGGGGTTAGGAGGTGTAACTCACGTCTGTTCGGTCGACATTTTGGCTTCTGGTACCGCTTCTTGAGTGTATAGCGGGGTAGGTACCGTTTGGTAAAGAGTTGTGGTAGTAGTAACCGTTGAAGTAGAAGGGAAGAAAGATCCCTTAATGTTGTCTAAGTCGTGCTTGAGGCTTTGCCTAAATGTCCAATCTTGTCGATCTGGTTGAGTCTTCCAGGGAAAAAGGAAGAATAGAAGAAATATAAGAACGGCGCTTCCAAAGATTGTGAAGAAAAGATGTAAGGTGGGGTGACGGCTATAGTGGGGTATTAGGCCTAAGAATCTAACATTGGGCGGTCGCTGTTGCCCGCGATTGGGTTTGCTATGGCTTTCAACCCTGTGGGTCTGTGTCTGGGTCTCGTTTGGAACTGCATGTGGAACTGAAACTGGGACTGGGGCCTTATTGTGGCGTCTCGAAAAATCCTGTGGCTTATACATTTTTGGACAACAAGGTGTAAGTAGGAAGTTGCTAGGTATTCTCAAATATCCATGTATTTTCCTCTTAGAATTGTATGTCTGGGTTATTTGATAGGTAAAGACCTATTTCAGGGGTTCATGAGGGTATTCAGGTTGGTGCACATGTGAGAGCAAGCTCTGGTGTGATTGGTAAACTCTATCAGATGCATTTAAATAAGAAACAATTGAAAATAAAAAAATAAAATAAAATAGGGAATATGATGGAAGAGGGAACCGTCACCTTTGTATGATCACTACTAGGGACTATGTCAAGGTAATTAGAAGATGACGAATGTGCAACACTCAGGGGATGTGATGAGCAAACGTGAAGGATATGACAGCATTTCCAAAAAGCAGACCACTACACTCTCAAGATTCAATAAACAAATTGAACATTGGCCAATATTGTCCGTATTGTGGCTAGTGATAGTTGAAGTCAATGCTTATTGTGGCTTATGGGGATGTTGTTCAAGTTACTGGAGTGCATCTTGGAGCTGGTTGAGACGATTATGTATTGCTTATACCCTAGTGAAAATAGTGGAGAATATCAACCCCAGTCTTAGTGGCTGTTAGGTACCTAACTGGTTAAATTCGGGGAAGCTTGTACTTAAGGTAGCATTGAGCTGCCTTTTTGAACGGACAGCTAGCATCAACTTCTTTGGTCTCCCACAATTAAATCAAATATATACAATTGCTTGCGATTCCGCGGAGCAATTGCACAGCTAGTCTCATGACACTATATCCATGAGATCCTTTGATTTAGTCCCATCTTTTATTTAATTGTTACTGTTGGTTTTCTCTACATCAATCACCCTCATAAGGGACGCCCGTGCCAAGGGAGCAAATATGGCCGGTGCTGGTACAAATCACTTATCTTCGAGATGGGCTGTCTTCTTGTGCCTTCTCACAGTCCTTTGCTCTCTCTTTACGCCAGCAGGTAATAATCTCGCTATTGTTTACACTAATATAATATGTAGCTAATTAGAAGTAGTGGCCGTTAAGGAAAACGATTTCAAAAATGCGAACAGTCGGGCTTCTGCAAGAGAAATAGGGCCTATGCTGATAATGCGGCTGCCCTGGGATCCTCATGGCAAGCCCCATACAAGATCTCTCCCGAGCTGGCCTCGTTCAAGGACGGCCAATTCCAAGCCACAATCCTGAAGACTATCGACGAGCAAGGAAACACTGTTCGGCTCCCTCTCACCGTATCTTTCCTAAAGTCGGGTACAGCCCGTGTCTCTGTCGACGAGCAGAAGAGGCAAGAGAAGGACATCGAGCTTAGGCATAACAGCAAAGCTCGGAAAGAAAGATACAATGAAGCTGAGAAATGGGCTATCGTTGGGGGCTTAGACATTGACACAGATGCCAAAGTTTCTCATGAGAGCAAGAACGGAATCAAGATCCAATACGGCCCTAACTCCGCGTTCGAGGCCGATATAACCTACGAGCCATATTCAATCCAATTCAAACGGGATGGCGCTACTCAGATTAAGCTCAACGACCGGGGTTTGATCAATTTGGAGCATTGGCGACCAAAGATCGAAAAACCCACACCAGAGAAGAAAGAAGGAGAGGAGTCACAAGAAGAAAAGAAGGAAGAGACCCTCGAAGTAACACCGTCGGAAGACGAGAGCACTTGGTGGGACGAATCCTTCGGTGGAAACACAGACTCGAAACCCCGCGGCCCCGAAAGCGTTGCGCTTGATATCACCTTTTTTGGTTACGAGCATGTTTACGGAATTCCCGAACACGCCGGTCCCTTATCATTGAAAGAGACACGTGGTGGCGAGGGGAACTATGCGGAACCCTACAGGCTATATAATTCCGATGTCTTCGAGTACATCTTAGATAGCCCAATGACCCTATATGGTGCGATCCCTTTTATGCAAGCTCAGCGAAAGGACTCCACAGTTGGTGTTTTCTGGCTCAATGCTGCTGAAACTTGGGTTGATATAACCAAAGCTAAGGAATCAAAGAATCCATTGGCTCTGGGAGCTAGTGCCAAGACCAACACTCAAACCCATTGGATCTCGGAAGCTGGCTTAATGGATGTCTTCGTTTTCCTTGGGCCCACTCCCCGCGACATAACTAAGAGCTTTGCCGAACTTACGGGCACCACCGCCCTACCTCAAGAATTTTCCCTCGGGTATCACCAATGTCGGTGGAACTATGTCTCGGACGACGACGTTAAGGAAGTCGACCGTAAGATGGATCGGTACAACATTCCATATGATGTCATATGGCTGGATATCGAGTACACCGACGACAAGAAGTACTTTACCTGGGATAAGGATATGTTCAAAGATCCGATATCCATGGGTAAACACTTAGATGCTCACGGAAGGAAATTGGTTACCATTATTGACCCTCATATCAAGAATGTGGGTAACTATCATGTGTCCGACGAGCTTAAGTCTAAAGGTTTCGCCGTTAAGAATAAGGAAGGCAATGACTTTGATGGATGGTGCTGGCCAGGTTCTTCCCATTGGATTGATGCATTCAATCCGGCAGCCATTAAATGGTGGTCCTCCCTTTTCAATTACGATGCGTTCAAGGGTACTATGGAGAATACCTTTATCTGGAATGATATGAATGAACCTTCCGTATTCAATGGACCCGAAGTCACCATGCCGAAAGATAACCTTCATTACGGCGACTGGGAGCATCGGGATGTCCATAACGTGAACGGAATGACATTCCATAATGCGACTTACGAAGCTCTCCTTTCCCGAAAGAAGGGTGAGTTACGACGTCCATTTATACTTACCAGATCATTCTACGCTGGTTCCCAACGTCTTGGAGCAATGTGGACAGGTGACAACCAGGCTAGCTGGGAACACCTTGGTGCTTCCATTCCCATGATCCTTGCTCAAGGTATTTCTGGATTCCCCTTTGCTGGAGCTGATGTAGGTGGCTTCTTTGGAAATCCCGAATTGGAGTTGCAGAGTCGTTGGTACCAAGCCGGTGCTTTCTACCCTTTCTTCCGAGGTCATGCTCATATTGATGCTCGCCGCCGAGAGCCGTTCCTTCTCGCAGAGCCACACCGATCTATTATTACGTCCGCTCTTCGACTCCGCTATAGTTTACTTCCAGCTTGGTACACTGCATTTTACCATGCAAACCGTGATGGAAGCCCTATCATACGCCCCTTGTACTGGACGCACCCGAGTGAAGAAGCTGGCTTTGGCATTGACGATCAGTTCTTCGTTGCTTCAACAGGTCTTTTGGCCAAACCGATCGTAGAGAAAGACAAAACCTCTACGGACATTTACATCCCAGACAGCGAAGTTTACTATGATTACTTCAACTATAAGAAGCTAGCTACAACCAAAGGCAAACACCTTACTGTAAATGCGCCCCTTGAGGCCATCCCCTTGTTGATCCAGGGTGGGCACATCTTCCCTCGCCGTGACACGCCACGACGTTCTTCTCAATTAATGAAGTTCGATGATTACACTCTCGTCGTAGCTGTCAACAAGAACGGCGAGGCCGAAGGAGAGTTGTATGTTGACGATGGTGACTCTTTTGATTATGAAAAGGGACAATACATCCACCGCAAATTCAAACTCGAGGGTTCGGCACTTACTTCTACCGATGCTGAAGGTCGTGATACCAAGAGCATTAAGGAAGGAGACTGGCTGAAAAACATGCGTAACGTTGCTGTCGACAAGATTATCGTCATTGGAGCGCCCTCATCTTGGGCCAACAAGAAGGAAGTCGTAGTCGAGTCTGAGGGCAACAAAGTATCGGTGCCGCTCAGCTACCATAAGGCGGACGGCGATAGGGGCACATTCGCGGTCATTGGAAGAGTTGGTGCCAAGATTGGCGCTGACTGGACCGTTTCTTTTGCTTAGAAGACGAGATATGAATGAAGATATCACCTATAGACGAATTTGATGATCAGAACCTCTTGCAGACTTTCCAATGGAAATCCACTCATGATATTGATAAATGACACCTACGCCATACACCCCTAAAAATATTGTTTCATTGATATCACCAAGTATAGTGCATATATCTTCCCTAAGAGTTCGTAGCTACTATAAATCATCTAACCCGTATATCGTCCACAATGTCCAGCTTGGGCCATGCATTATATGGGATCTATTTACCCAACATACTGTTTAAACTTGAGCAATTCATCTTCGAAGCTCACGTTCTCGGGTGGGCTTATAAATCTATCCATAAGGCCATTTGTTCTGGGTGCCTTACTTCCTGGAATGCTGCTATATTTTTCCAGATATCATCCAGGGTAGCAAGCCCCGGCTCGGTTATCTTCTCCAGTGGCGGCGTAGGGATCGCGTGCGTCCTACTTACGCCATCCATCTTTCGGATCGCGGAGGGGTCAAACTTCCTCGCGAAATCTCGGATCTGCTGGATGGCGCCGTCGGAAACCGTTGGGCCAGTCCGGGCTAATGCGGCGTCAAAGTGGTCCTTGGTAAGAACTCGAACTTCGCCCGGCTTGCCTGCTTTGTCGAGCTCGTATTGGCAGATAAGTGCAGCCTGGGTGCACATCGTCTTGATGTCGGACCCCGTGAAGCCGGCCGTACGGGATGCTAGGTGTGAGAGGTTGACGCTCGGGTCTACCTGCTCTTCTCGCAGGAATATGCCGAAGATCTTCTCCCGAGCAGCGCGGGATGGTAGGCCGATGAATAAACGCGAGGGTACACGGCGCATGACAGCATCGTCCAAGTCATTCGGATGGTTCGTTGCTAGTAGTAAGAAGGGCGGCATCTTAGCGGCGACTAACCCATCTTGCTGGTTGAGTAACTCGTTGAGGCGACTCCGTTCCCAGCTGTGGTCGTCTGGGCCGCGCTTCCGGAATAGTGCGTCTGCTTCGTCCATGAATATGATACTAGGGGCAACCATCGAGGCCAGGTTGAAGAGCCCCTTAATCATTTTCTCTGTTTGTCCCACCCATTTACTTTCAATCTCTGCGGCAGAGACGTGTATCATGACTGCTTGGTACTCGTGTGCTAAAACCCGAGCCAATTGTGTCTTCCCCGTTCCTGGTGGGCCGTAGAGCAAGGCACCTCGAATACGAGCCTTACTCAAAAGGCCGTATTGGGATTTCGGGTCGGAGCTGGCAAGGTCCACCAGTTGTCTGATGGTTTCTTTAATGTCCTCATCGACCTCAATATCGTTCCAGCTCTGGTTGACGGTGTCTAGAACTTCGTCAGTCAAATGTGGATTGTTCTGTAGACATGATAGTCGACTTACCGGGCTTAACAAGAGAGTCTAGCAGCACTCTCTCGAATGGATATTTACATTTATCACCTTCGATCTTCTTGATGGCTTCCTGTGCATTCTTGTGAAATCCATCCCATGGTCCTGGTATTGGTGTTGGAGCCGGTACTGGCACTGGCGCTGGCGTTTCTTTCTTTTCTTCCATCCACTCACTCAACGACTCGAGTCTTGTAAATACCTTTTTAATACTCCCAATCTCCAAGTCAGCATCTAAAGCACTTGCCATTAATTCTAATTCGCGAATCCCGAAATCGCAGTCGCTGAGGCGTTCTGTGGCGAAACTGTCCTCTGATAGCCTCCAATCGACGTGCGGCTCTAGCAGCCCTTCAAAGGACCGACTCTTTCGTCCTTCTCGGATCTTATCCTGCAGCCTCCTAATATTAATCTTCTGCGTTCTCTTCTTGAAGTCCCGTTTAAGTAGCTCCTTCTGTAGGTCTGTTTTGACAGGTACCACTACCTGCACTGCCTTGACCGGATCGGTTCCGAGAGCAGAAAGGAATTTGTTGTCACCCTTGGGTGATGAAGGCCAGGAATAATAACCATATACTGGATCTTGCTGGTTGTCGATGGCGATTACAGCAATCTCTTTCCCTCGGCTTCTGGCTTGTTTGACAGAGTCCTTTAGATGTGTTAAGATATCGTGGGGCGGCTTATAGAAGTCATGTGCGGCTTCGGGCAACAATACGATCATAGGACGTTCTCGTTTTCGGTTAGCCGTTTGTGAAGGGTAATCTTTCTCCGATACCGAAGCAAACAGTTGTGCGAACGGAAATGGAAGCTTTTTTCTTGATTCCTGTGCAGCCTCAGGTTCTTCCGGTTTCTCGTCGTCGGGTTTTGGCTTGGAGGATGGGTTTTCAGGTTCCTTGAAATAGAGATCTCCGAAAGCCAATATCCCCTCAGGAAGATCATAGCCCGATACTGTAGCAAAATGAGTTGCAAGATCTTCAAAATCACGCAATCCCAACGTGATGATATCGGCACCAATGTCTCTTGCAAAGTGCTGTACTATGAGACTTAGAAATTGCTGGCCATGGTAATCATGTGGCATACGGATAGCCATTGCGTCATGACGAAATCGTCTGAGGCACTCTACGTCCGAATGGTCTTGTTGTGCTTGAGGCTCTGGAGGTAAAACAAGATCAAATAGACACTCATACATCGCATTGTCAATTACATAGTACCCTGGCTTTTGGGCGTCGGGGGTTTGATCGCTTGACGCATTTCGAATTGTCAAGGGGATTTCACACTCGACTAGCTCTTCGAAGGTTTTAATGCATTTTTTGAACCAGAAGGGTATTTCTGGTCGGGTCATCTCATCTTCTGTGGTCGCAGGCGTCATCGCACCATTTGTCGAGTCATCTGTTGTGACAGCGGGCTCAGGGTTAGCAACTTCTAAGCGCTCGGTGGCTTCGTCGTTCATTTTTAGCTCATTTTCATCGATATGCGAATCCTTCTCGTTGATACCTTCTCTGGTCATAATAGCGAGCTTATTTCTCTGAAAGGTTACTACTATTGTTAATCGACTGTTGAGGAGTTAGGTATCGTGTAATTAAAGTAGTAACTCTGGTCACTATAGGGAAATATTTAAACAGCTTATATGGAAGAAGAGAGGGAAAGTAATTATCATATAAAGAAAGTACATTTCACTCTGCCTTACTGTGAAGCCTTACGCGCTTAGTTTCCATTCACTTCTATATGATAACTAACCCCTATGCAAGACATCCAGCGGGGCTGTGAAAATGCAATTCCCAGCCTATACATTCTCATAGTCTAAAGGACGATCTTATTCCACGCTGTAGCCTAGCTGAATATCTTATTCTGCAAGGTGCTGCATATAAGCCTTAGCCAACCAGACTCTTCGCGATTGGCCCTCAGATTGAGGAATTTTCATGTATCAATACCTAATTACGCAGTTGCTGGTTTTCCAATCAAAGGATGGAGACCATCAATCAGTCACATGTAGGCATCCTATAGTATAGCTCAACCCCCATGGCGCAGTGGTTGGGCGCCCGGACACGCTTTGTTTCTCGAAGGGAACACTGCAAGTGGGTTTGAATCCTATTTAGGCAAACCAACAATTCGACTTTTAGGTTTTCCCTTGGGCTCTATCAGGCGCGTACGAGGGTAATTCCGACTCGTGATAAGAAAGGGGGCTCGATAGTCTTTTCTCCTAGTGAAAAGTCAACTATCTAGGGCCTAGCGATCTTTGGTTATTAGATATCTAGACTGGTGCTATGCTATAGGCAGGTAGGGTGGAATGCATCAGCCAGAAGCACCTAAGGAGAGCTCCGGGAGCAACGTTGTAATATTGCCTTACATGCCCAATAGGTTTCAACGTATTCATCATCATCATGCAACATAACTCAGCCCCGTCCGCTTTCTAATCACCCAAAGGGTTTAAATATGCCTAAGAGCCTCGCTGAGACTATTAACTCGAAGTGAATATTCTGGATGAACATTTTGTATAATCGCAATTTTCATTCAAAATGGCTTCTAGATACGAATATGAGACATTGCCATCTCCTCGACACATTCGTCTATTGAAACTCCATGGTGGTCAAATATCAGACGACGTGTCATGTGAATTTTCTATTGTGTCTCTCGATGAATCCCCTACTTTCGAAGCATTGTCATATGTATGGGGTAATCCGCTACCTCGCATGTCAGTTGACTGCTCTGGGAAAGTTACAGAAATCGGACCAAGCCTTTATAGCGCGCTCTGCCATCTTAGACATGAATCAGACACTAAAACACTCTGGGCGGACGCATTATGTATCAACCAAGAGGATATCCAAGAACGGAATGCACAAGTACGTCTCATGGGTGAACTCTATACCAAGGCTAAGAGAACGCTTATTTGGCTTGGAGAAGATCCTGACGAACAAGCCTGGAGAGCATTTCGAGTCATTGAAGTATTTGATGAGATATTTCGCGATAAGGGCACTACCCAATCTGACTTACTGGAAGAGGACGATAATCTCGAGGTATATCGACGACTCGTATCGAGCGATAGTCTAATAAAGGCGGTAATAAACCTGTTTGAGCGACCATGGTTCAGCCGAAAATGGATCATTCAGGAGCTAGTTAACTCTCGAGACCCTGTTGTAATATGCGGTACTAATTGGCTCCCTTGGCAAATAGTTGAGATTTTTGCAGTACGGTTGCGGCTGGACACAACTCACATATATATGGGCATAGTAAAGCCAGGGACGAAAGCTATCCACCACATCAGTAACATTGCTATGCTTGCCGAATTAAGGGGGAAACGAGATACGTTTTCACTAACGGATAATATTATTCATAAGACATTGAGATTCGACTGCACTCAACCCCACGATCACATTATAGGCATACTCGGCTTGGCCACTGATTCCGAAAAAACTCGTTTCAGCTCATTGATAGACTACGGTGTACACGAGACTGAGTTGTGGCGTCGATATGCGAGAATAGCCATCGAATCGAACGACTTGACGTCTCTCGCACTTGTTGACACTCTGCCCCTTGACGTCCGCCCGATATCGTGGGCCGCTGATCTGGCCAGACTTTCCAAAACCATGATGGGAGGAACTGTTATGCTCTTATCGAAAATGGAGAGTCACTCAAAGACTTGCGCGAGAGGCGAAATCAGTGGTCATGTATTTTTCAGACAAGACATGTGTGCAAACGCATCTAGACCTACAAAATCGTCCGCTCGATTTTCCGAGGACGGAGCAACGTTGTTTATCGATGGCGTTTTTGTTGACCAGGTGGATGAAATGACTAGTATGGCCAAGCCCAACTGTGAAGAAGATATTCATTTCGGTGCTCACGAAAGCATGGAAGCAAAGTTTGATATAGAAAAGAGATGTGGGACGAAGCCTTCTCAATGGCATTTCGTGGTACTGAGGATCGAAGCCGGGCAGAGAAAATCAGAATCTGGGAAGAGTTCACGAAGACCTGGGTGCTAGATTTCGACAACAGCCTTTCTATAGCCGACTTAAAAGATATCATATGTATAAGGAGCGAGCGTATCGAAGCTTAGGGTAAGTATCTCCCGGACTCGTTCAATTTTCATGGAAACTTTGTCCAGAGAAACTATCACTGACTTTCGTCTCTGCAGCGGATAGGGCAAGAGAAGGCTGCCGCATCCTATAAACCAGATTCCAAAATGATACCAGAAACGCACCAGTTGCACGAAAGGCAAGATATGCGAGGGTTCGATACTGCAGATATACTGACAGCCGGATACTATTTCTGTCGCACTACTGAAGGACGGTTAGGCTGGGTGGCTCCGTATTCCCAACCCGGAGACAAGATCTGCATAATACTGGGTTCTAGAACACCACATGTTCTTCGACCTGTTGGCGATGGGACTTATAAACTTGTCGGACAATGTTATCTTCAGGGAATCATGAACGGCGAGTACTTGAAATACTTCCTTCACGAGAAGGAGACTATTCGAATCACATAATTAGGATTCGTCGTTAGCTTATTGAAACACGAGAAATTCTTTTTTTTTTTAATACAAAGTCTGATAAATGTCTGTTCTATATAGAGAAATGACATGACTTAATGTTTGAGATTTAACTAGTTAATATGGAGTTACTTAGATATTCATCGTTTCCACCCCTTTTGGGATCATGTACATGGTACCAAGGTGGCTTGTGAAGTCCGGGCGTCAGATTTGTACGCTCCACTACCGCCAAGCGACCTTCATGATTCGGACTAGCGACAAGTGTTGCTCTCGCATACTCACCGACCATCTAAGCAGGTCCATCAATCTGCTTCTCGCTCTCATCCAAGAGCCCCAGGGCCTCGCGCCGAGTCGGTGCAGCCGGGTCAAAGTACGGCTTCTCAGCTAACGAAGTAACACGGGTTCCATGTCTAGGGTACTTTCCATTGTAGTCCCACGAGGCGTTGTGGATCGTTATGCGGTTATCCCAGAGCGCGCTGGTTCCCGGTGTCCAGCGGAATCGCACTTGGATGTCCACGTTCTTCTCGTACACGTCGTAGAGGTAGTTCAGGATGACGTCACTCTCCGCACGATCTAGGCCGACGATGCGGTCTGTCATGGCGCGGTTGACCCAGAGGGCCTTCCAGCCAGTAGCGGGGTGGACGCGCACAAGTGGGTGGATGCGTTCGACGTACTTGGGGCCTTGCTCGGGGTGATCCCGGTCTAGGTAACCGTGTGCGGACCGGTACACGGCTAGTTTACCGTCGATGATCTTCCGGAAGTCCGGCGATAGCTTCTCGTATGCTGAATATCCGCTTGCCCAGAGCGTGTCACCGCCGACGGGCGGAACTGTGTCGTTGTGGAGATGAGTGATCCCAGCCGGCTGCAGCTCATGTACGAGATCCGTGTGCCACCTCGAAGCTCCTCCCGGGTTCCTGAAGTTAGCTACCCGTTCGGTAGCTTGCAGGTCGGGCCAGATAACTGTTACACCCAGGTTACCGGGCACTTGTGCTACTTGAGGCTATTTTAAAAATGAGTATGTATGTTCCACTGACGATATTTATATTAAGAAAACACTCACGTGAACTTCAACTTCACCATAGTACTTCCCAAGTGCTAGCTGATCTTGAGGCGATAGATCCGTCTGGTTCCTAAAGAAGACGACGCTCCTTTCAGCTATGAGAAGAGCTAGTTCATCCTTTTGTTGATCTGTAAGATCCTTCAACTGCAAACCCTCAATCTCGGTTCCGATATGAGCAGTGAGGTCCGTGACTTTAGTAGCGGCAGAGAACAGTGCCGACTTGGACTTATCCGCGCGTGCTCCAGCATCCTCATGCTTCCATTCTTTATTTCGGATGTTATAGACGTCCTGAAGGTAAAGTGGCCTTGATGGGCGGTAGGGATAGCCGTTTGATAAGTCAACTCCCGCCTTCTTTAGACGCTGAAGAGCGGGCTCAGGAAGACCAAGCGTGTCTTTACGTGGCTCCACGACATCCTTAATACGCTCATCAATTGGTGCAGGTGCCATGGTCACAATATTTGATCTCAATGAAACTAACAATTCAACAGTGTTTGAAGGTTTTTGAATAAACCTCTGGATAGACTTGTCTTTTTCTATACTATTACCCCTCACTGCGATCTCGTATGACCTATACGAATATATAACATTATAATCACCGATTTGGAGACTCTCAACAACCATTGACCTCATTTCCCAACGATCCGACGACAGGTAGTTAGTTCTCCATCTCAATGGGCAAGCTATATTGGCAGGATGAGAAGATTGGTAAGCCGTATCTGCTTTGACACAATATCAGCAGTAATAGCCATAAAGCTGCTTGCAGCATCAACTGAGGAGTAGGATGTTCCCCGCGATTTATCAAAGCCATCATTGGAGTACCTTATCAATTCGTGATCTTGGAGAAGGATGATGTGAGAGATATTGCGTCTCGAGTGCAGATTATGCGCGTAGTGTGGTGCTATTCGATGTATTCTGTGGGGTTATAGCATGGCGTCATGGCAGCCATGTTTGAGGTGATCACCACCTTGTCGCCTCAATCTCACTCACTTTCCAAGCAACAATACGACAAGCATATGCAACCCCGCACTGCTGTAACACATGTGTTGCTTGAGCCATGGAAGACTGTAATCCCCCAACTCGATACTCGGAAAATAACCATGGATATCACCATATGACGGAAGTTCGCGACCGCGGTCCATGGCCGAGTCCTAGGAATATAGGGGCAAGGGGGCAAGGGGCCAACTACATTGATAATAATCCATCAAAGCTTTTCCTTACGGGCCGATCTGGGTCGATATAGAACAGGGTAGGCTGCAAGTGAGATGGCGTACAACAATCCTTGTTTCTCGAGGCGTGGGATAACCTCTTTTTCAGCACGGAGAAAAGCGGGCTTAACCCCTGTATAACCTCACATAGTCTAAACACTTTTAAATCGGAATACCCCGGGTGTTTTAACTTTGAATCTCCAGCTTTCGTGGAAAGTCTGCTCGAGTAGTACGAAATGGAAAGCAAGGAGATCTCCTCAACTCAGGTCATAGCTGAAGCCGGCGGCGATGTGAAGGCTAAGAGCACAGATCATAGTGATGTAGACTCCGCTCATACCCAGTCTCTATCTCCAATCGCGGAGAAGCCAAAGCAGACATGGCGGTCCTATTTTTGGGATACGTTTGACAAGTCCCCCGAAGAAAGGCGGTTTCTGTTCAAGCTCGACGCGGTAATTCTGACTTTCGCCTCTCTCGGGTACTTCATCAAGTACCTCGATCAGGTAAACGTCAACAGTGCTTTCGTATCCGGCATGAAAGAAGATCTCGGTCTATACGGTAACCAGCTCAATTACATGGTCACATGTTGGACGGTTGGTTATGTTATCGGTGAAATCCCAAGGTGAATACCTCTCTACTCCATACTTCAATATGAAAATCACTAACAGTCGCAGTAACATGCTTCTAACCAAGGTTCGACCGTCAATATTTATTCCAGCTTGTGAGGTGGTGTGGTCAGTTTTGACTATTCTCCTCTCACAATGTCGAACGGCGGAACAGATATACGTCTTACGATTTTTCATTGGACTAGCGGAAAGCAGCTATTATCCAGGCATTCAGTATATTATCGGAAGTTGGTGGTATGTACTATTATGCTTTGACCCCTTTTTAGATTCTAGATGTGGAATGAAATACTAACGAACTCCCAGTATGTTAAAATCCCATGAAAACCTTATTCGCCCTTAAAACCGACGTGAGCTTTTCCCAATATTTGGAGCAAACGCTAACTCATAGTAGATCGAAAAGATGAGCTTGCTAAGCGAAGTTGTATCTTCCATGCCAGCGGTTCCATAGGTAGCATGTTTTCTGGCTATTTAATGACAGCTGTTTATCGACTCAACGGTACCAATGGGTACAAGGGATGGCAATGGCTTTTCATCATTAACACCATAATATCGTTACCAATTGCCACGGCTGGATTCTTCTTCTTTCCTGACGTGCCGGAGATCACTCGCGCCTGGTGGTTAACCAAAGACGAAATAGTACTGGCAAATAAACGTATGCAATTGGAAGGCCGAGCCAACCGAGGAAAATACACAAAGGCCACGTTCAAGAAGATCTTCACCTCGTGGCATATTTACGCGCTGGTCCTGCTTTATATCTTCTTTAACAACGGAGCAGGATATGGTGGCCAGCCAGCCTTTGCGCTCTGGCTGAAACAGGAAGGGTATAGCATCGCTGCTATAAACTCATACCCTACGATTAGTTCGGCCTTAGCTGTGATTTTCACCTATATCTACGCCTGGACGTCTGATTCCCTGTTCAAGGGTGCTCGATGGCCGCCCATGATATTTTCAGGGGTTGTGAGTATTATCGTGAACACGAGTCTTGCCGTGTGGAATATTCCTACAGGCTGGAAGTGGTTTTGCTATTTCGTCGGTATGATCGGAGGAGGGATTAGCGGGCTGACATTCGCGTGGGCCCACGAAATCTGCAGTGGTGATAACGAGGAGAGAGCTTTCGTGGTAGCGGCTATGAACGAGATGGCTTACGTGATTCAGGCATGGTTGCCACTAATTATCTGGCAACAGGTTGAAGGGCCTCGGTATCACAAGGGGTTTGTGACCATGGTTTTCTTTGGCGCTGGACTTATTGTCACTTCTCTTACAATACGAACGCTGCATCATCGAGAGCTAGCTAAAAAGGCCCGGTTGTCAAACACCGGAGCTGCTTAAAGAACTAGTATAATTAGATACCTAGGTTATATCCCCGAAACAAGCCATCCGTGAAACGTGTAGTTTTTGACCGTGTGCCATACCAAACGAGCTAAGCCAAATAAACTGGATAGATTTCGTTTATCCTTAGGACTGTAGTGACTAGAGAACTGAATATACGCCGACATAGGACCATTGAACTAGGCCTGGAGGCTGTTATCTTACGTCCCCTGTCATGTAGTATGCTTTCCCAAGTGGTTCATGTGTACGACTAGCTCTACTCCGAAAGCACGTAATCGGTACAACAAATGATCTCATATCATCTAGCCTAGGGGAATCCCGCGATTTATAATCACAACAAAGCACTTTGAAATGGGCAGATTATTATCTGAAGTAGGAAATAAGGCGATCAACAGTACTATGTTCCACAGTTATCCGTAGATTCCGTTTCTATTCATATCTCGGCGTAGTCCCTTATGTGTTGTGGTCTTTCACCCCTCTCTTTGAGACAGTCACAATGGGTTCCATAACTAACGGCAGTAAAACTGAGAACGGGCCACTTCTCGGCAACGTCAAAGATGTGGCTGTCATCGGTGCCGGCATAAGCGGTGTGGTGTCAGCGGCCCACCTCCTCCGGGCCGGGTTCAACGTCACCGTGTTCGAGCGGACCGGCGTGGTGGGCGGCGTATGGGACTACGAACCTCAATCAGATAGAGCCCCTCCGTTCCCTAATGTTAGGCCTCCTACTCCAGATTGGTCGGAGGTTGAGAAAGAGGGGCTAAGCTCAGACGAGGTTGCTCTAATACATGCTCCGCCTAATCCCTGGTATGTATGGAACTCAGTCATTAACATATTCAAATATCAATTCCCCCTCGTCCATATTTTCTTATAAAACTCTCAATGATAGTCTAGCCTATGATATTAACATATTCATAGCTACGCCGGACTAAAGAATAACATCCCAACCCCTGTCATGAGGAGTAGCCTCCTACGCTGGCCAGAGGGCAGTGAGGACTTCGTGGACCAGAAAGTGGTCGACACCTACATAAAGGACATTGCTCGCGTCCATAATGTGAATGACAACGTACAATTCCACACCCGGGTAGAAAGCGTGTCTAAGCCAGAAGGCGATAGCAAATGGACCATTAAGACAAGCACATTTCAGAGGACTGAATCTGGCCACACATTAACGAAGAAAACGTGGAAATTCGATGCAGTTGTCGTGGCCAGCGGACACTACCACACTCCGTTTGTGCCCGATATTCCGGGGTTAGCAGCGTGGAAGCAACGATTCCCGGATCGAATCACCCACTCAAAACAGTACCGAACACCCGCTCCTTTCGCCAACCAGACCGTGCTCATAATCGGCGCCGGAGTCTCAGCCGTTGATATTGCGAATGAGACGGCTGCGTTAGGAGCTAGGATAGTCCAGAGCAGGCGAGTAAGCAAGTACGATGTTCTCGGACCGCGTCTCCCCAAGGACGTCAACAGAGTTCCACTAGTTGCCGAGTTCATTATTGATGAAGATTCCGAAGACGCCAAGGCCCAGCCACTAAAGCCTGGCCATGCGATACCCGGAAAGGCCATTCTCGAGGACGGACAAGTCATAGAAGGGATCGACCGCGTCGTGATTGCCACGGGGTACATAACCACTTACCCCTTTCTGGGCGACCTGGAAAAACCTCTGCTCCCCTGGCAGGACGCGGATGACAAGGTGCTCATAACATCAGACGGCTACATCACGCACAACCTCCACAAAGACATCTTCTACATCCCCGACCCATCGCTAGCATTCATCGGCGTCTCGCACTACGTATCTACATTCTCGCTCTTCGACTTCCAGGCGCAAGTCGCAGCCAAGATCTTTGCAGGACACGCACAGCTCCCACCAGAGTCGGTCATGAAGCAAGAGCACAAGGAAAGGAAGGCCCGGTTCCAGCCCGACGATAAGTTTCACAGCATGTTTGCTGTAGAGGACGCGTATATAGAAGAGGTTTTGAATTGGGTCAACGGAGACGCAGTTAAAGCTGGTAAAGAGCCGCTACCCGGGCTGGACGAGGAGTGGCACGCCGGCTATAAGCTCTTCAAGGAAAGACTAAAGAGTTCAAGGGGGCCATGAGGGTAATGAACATATAATTAGATATGAAGTACTATATTAGATTATATTAGGTTCTTATAGTATATATATCTTAGGTACATATGTCAATGAGCGTCGACCATAAGACACCACATGAAGGACAAGGATAAATGGAACTTCAGTATGTTGATTTTAGTCGACCCTAAATATAGTCCCGCGTCATGTCTGACATGAAACACGTTGGACTAACTTATCTCGGTGCGTATGGGGTATGGTGTCCCCCTGGATAGATCCTAGAGAGTTATTATGATGAATACATA
Source organism: Entonaema liquescens (assembly GCA_902805475.1). Taxonomy (NCBI): domain Eukaryota; kingdom Fungi; phylum Ascomycota; class Sordariomycetes; order Xylariales; family Xylariaceae; genus Entonaema; species Entonaema liquescens. The sequence continues at coordinate 192,193 of CADCSX010000025.1, read as the reverse complement.
TGGTACCGTTGATATTCATGGGCCCTGGTACTCGTGGGGCAGCCAAGGAAGTATGAAGTTTGTACCTTTATCACACATGTCAATATTAGACTGCAAGACATACAATTATCAAAGCCACAATTCAGGCTTGTTTTCATAGTTACTACCTATTGTAAGAAGCTAACAGTAGGCATACTGCCCTACCAGTGTTCCTGCTACACCTCATCCTCTTAAACACCTTCTAGATAGTACCTAGGCTAAGTTACAAATAGCTAAACACTCAGTCGAAAGACTGTTTTAGATCTCATTTTCGTATGCAGAGGAGGTAGCCAAGCTACCAGTGGTCCGTGGCAATGGATACCTAGGTAGGTACGTCTATGTATGTACCCAGTGAGGAAGCGCATCATGACTTCTTGATCGCTTTCTCGGCAGTTGGCTCCAATTGCTTGGGGGTAAGGTAGACTTTGGGGGCCTGGTTAACTTGTGTTCCAGAGATTATCAAACCGTAGCTTAAGAGTGTCAATAAAACCACGGCTGTTATAAACATGTTGGTCTTGGTCTTTACAACCGGTGGTACCGGCAGCGCCGACAAGCCATGATATGACACTGTCGGCATTCGTATATGAACATAGGCATGACGTCACCGCATTCTTCACATTTACGTGGCCCTCTCTTGGAAAACCATCGACCGTGTTGACACTCGTGATTGGCTCGGAGGTCTTCCATGAGTTGCTGAATCTGTGTTCGCCGATGGAGATTAACGTCTGGAAATTGGAACGCGGGTTGTGCTCGTGCTTGTTGGACCACTGGCTGTACCGCTACTTCAGCATGCTCTTCTATCTCGTCTTCACTCTCATCGTCACTCTCATCCTCGACCTGGAATGTTATGGCTAGTGGACGACGATCTTGAGGTACAGCCTGGGGCTGAGGCTGAGGCTGGGCCTGCTGCTGATTGGCAACCGGCTGCTGAGCTGGCCGCTGGGCTGGTAGCGGAACATTCGGATGCGGTCGATGTGGGATTACTTCGGGCTGAACCTCCTCCTCTTGGCCGCGTGCATCAATCTGGGCAGCGCGAGCGTACAGTCTATGTTCATCCCAGTGTTCGCATTGGCAAGTCTTCCAGCGACTACCACAAACATAGCAGAATCCGAAACCGCATCGACAGCTATTAAGAGTTAAGTATATGTATTGTACCGATCAAACAATAGTTTCTTTTAGACTTACGTCATATGATTGCATCCTGTGTTTAATTCAACCATCGCCCAGCAGTTTTGACAACGTTGCCAGTGCTGTGCCGTAGCCAGTTCAATGACTTGATTCAGTTGTTCATCATTAGGGCAATCACCGTTATGAGTAGGGCCCTTGCAAATCATACAGGTTTCATACCCGCACTCATCACATGTCGCTATATCATCTACATAATTAGTTCCTGGGATAAATCGCGCGCAACGCTGGTTGTGGCAGTAGGTTCGACGAGGTGTAGAAAACTCGAGTGCTTTTTGGCGAAAGTGTCGGACTACATCACTATCAATAAACACCTGGTTTTTGACTAAGGGTATATTTTGTCTGCAGCATCGTGGGGGAAAGAGAGACTCGTCGTTTGAGGCTTCTCGGAAGATACGTGTGAGACATTCGCGGCAATATTCATGGTGGCAAGGAGCGCGGGCCAACTCTGCGAAATGTTTCTGGTCTCCACAAGCATCGCAAGTCTTTGGTGGTCTACTGGGTTGACGTGAAGCAGCCCAGGAAGAACTCTCTGGCTGGCTTATGGTGGCTGTATCGTCATCGTCGAAATCATCCATGCCACTCATAGGATGGTCAAACCCGGTATTGTAGATAACCGAGAGCTTTTCCAGGAATTCCTCGTCGCTATTCATAGCTTCAGGGGTAGCCTGCTGTGCTATGGCTACCTCTTGTCCATTGCTTAGCGCGACTGACATGTTACGATCAGCTCGAGCAATATTTTCTTCATCGTAGGCCTGAGAAAGAACAGGACCGTCGGATTGAATTGCTCTTAACATGCTTCTAGTCATTCGTTCATCACTAAGACAAGTCTCTGCAGCTTGCAGCTCTTCAAGGAGAAGATTGAAAGCCATTTGAGCGTCAGTCTCAGTTCCCTCGACCTGTTTTCCCTTTCTGGTGGTAGTCGACATGAATTGCTCGGCATCTTCCTGCATAAGCCGAAAGGCAAGGGCGATATCTTCATCGCCCATGGCTGTATAGACTGATGTCTCCATGATTGGTTCAACTTTGGTATCGGAAGTGTTGTAGTTGGTGTTGCATAAAAGTGCAAGAAAAAGAGGCGATTGTGGATTTGGTGTGCGTTTGTGTGTGTAATTCAGTTTTGGATTTCAAAGATGAAAGAAGGCACTTTCCGCCCGCCTAAATCTCCAAACGTTCCTGCTGAGGCCCAACTGCATGTACCTCTATATGTACCATACCTGTATAGGTATATATCTGAAGTACCTAGGGTACCTGTTTAGAGGAGTTCTATAGTAGTTGCCATTTATGAAAGCTTCTGGCTCTGTCGCGTACCACTGCTGCAAGGCGCCTGCATAGAAATCGTTGGCTCCTGCTCGCCGCCACATCGAGCGCCTACAGTTATGAATGCAATCCAGCGTCATGCCTAACACCAGTAGGCAATTGCCATGTTATCTGGAAAGCAGGTACCTAGTCCATCTACGATGCACCTACCTATCGAAGTACCTAGGTAGGTATGTATGCACATACATATTACCTATTTAGGTACATATACATGTTACCCCCAGCTATTTGATGTATTCTGGTTCGAGTGTTTGACACTCGGGCCAGGTACCCAAGACCAACGTGCGTTGCTTTTGTCATACCATTTGCGAAACTTGGCAGGTCTCTTTACGTTTACTTCTACCAAACGCCTTCCGAAAAGTACCTGTAAATAAGTAGGAGATACAAGCCGACAATCGGAAGATGTATCTACGAGTTGGTTCAATGCTGCCCAGGTGTGCTCCCCTTTACCGGAGTCGACAGGGGTTCATCTCCGGCAGCATCTTGAAATGCCTGCTTGCAATGACATAGCTCTTATACCCTAGGTGAATAAACCATTATTTTACATTATGTTTGGCATGGTCAATTTATATTTACTTCTATTTCACTTATCTATCTCATATGAAGTATATTTCGAAGTTTCTATCGCGACAAGTGTAATCGAGTACTTGCCTATATACAACTCCCGGTCCTCTCCTACATAATAAAAATGGGACTATGTATGTCTCAATGCTTTTGTGATACGTCTTATCATCGCGGGGTTCTGACAATGTGACAATGTGAGTGGCCATAACCACAAAGCTTGCCGGTTTAAACTGACCCTACACGTCTTAATCAACTATACTACATACATACTGTCTGAGCAAGTATATTGGGAAGTCTACTCATAATCCTTGCTTTGAATTCAGTATAGTTAGGCACCTATTCTCAGTTAACAACTTATTATATGTACAAGAAGTCTCCTTAGGGGTAAAAATGGCACGATACTTTAGCTAACTTCCAGATTTATGCAGGCTTCTCTATGTCCCATCGAACAATTAGTACCCAAATAAACGAAAAAAATATAAGTATTCACAGATCAAAGCATTACTGCTTAATTATTATTTTATTTCGGGTTGAAACTGATTATGCCCTCGATATATGGTAAGCAAAGCAAGTATATTATAGTAGCGTCCTACAGCTGACATATTCAACCGACAGTAGGTGTTCAGCTGGCAGGGTACAATATGTCTTGGGAGCTCCTCATTTATGGAACATATATTCACTTCTCTCAACCATATCAAACGGGAACATTCTACTGAAAATGTAAATTGAAATTAATGCTCACAAGCTCAAAAGACGTTGTTCCTGTTATAAGATCCGAGATATCTTATAGGTAATGGGATGAGACACTTGAAATGGCGCATCAAATATTCCACGGCACCGTGATCCACTCACTAGGACCATCAGAGCTCACCATACTCGAGAACGCCTTACTCGTAGTTAATGACAATGGCAAGATAGACAACCTGGTAGCAGACACTCTCAAGGAAGATGTGCCCTCAGTACTATCGTCGTTAGACATCCCCTCCTTCACACTCGAGAGCGTGCGCTACCTAACCCGCGGCCAATTCCTAATCCCAGGTTTCATCGACACGCACAACCACGCGCCGCAATGGGCACAGCGCGGTCTAGGCCAAAGCATGCACATCCTCGACTGGCTCGAGCAAGTCACCTTTCCGAACGAAGCGCGGTTCCGCGACCCCGCGTACGCTCGCCGCGTCTACGCGAGCTGCGTAGACGGCTTCCTGAAGCAGGGCATCACCACGGCGTCGTACTACGGCTCGCTGCACGCGGAAGCCACCACCATCCTCGCAGACATCTGCCTGCAGAAGGGCCAGCGCGCCCTCATCGGCAAGTGCAACATGGACCGGAACGCGCCGGAGTACTACCGGGACGCGAGCGCCGCAGCGTCGCTCGCAGATACCGAGCACTGCATCGCGCACGTGCGGCGCATCGATCCCGAAGGCGCTCTGCTCGCGCATGTCCTGACGCCGCGGTTCGCCATCTCGTGCTCGCCGCAGCTGTTGCAGGGGCTCGGCGTGCTCGCCGCCGCGAACCCGGATCTGCCGGTCCAGACGCACTTCAACGAGGCGGAGCAGGAGATGCGGTTCACGCAGGAGCTGTTCCCGCAGTTCGGGGGTAGCGAGGCGGATCTATACGCGCACTATGGGCTACTAGGCGAGCGCTCGATTCTCGCGCACTGCTGCTTTATGAACGAGCATGAGATGAGCCGCATTGCGGAGCTCGGGTGTGGCGTTGCGCATTGTCCCATCTCAAACATGACGGTTGGTGGGGGTTTATGGCGGCGCCAGTTCGCGAGTTCCTACAGCGCGGCGTTAAGGTTGGCCTTGGCACGGACAGCGGGGGCGGGTTCTCGAGCAGTATTCTAGATGCGATGAGGCAGGCGCTCGTGGCGTCAAATGCACGGGAAGTGATGAGCGGGGGTGAGCACAAAGGGCTTAACATAGGAGAGTTGTTCTACCTGGCCACGTTAGGAGGCGCCAGGGTATGCAGCCTTGATAGCAAGGTTGGCAATTTCGAGGTTGGGAAGGAATTTGACGCCTTATTCATTGACGCGAGTGCGCCGGGCGTCATGACCATACTGGAGGATGAAGACTCCACAGCAACAATATTTGACAAATTTATCATGACGGGCGACGACCGGAACATTAAGGAAGTGTACATACGGGGGCGATCAGTCAAGTCTTAAAATAGTACGCAAATTGATGAGACCCCCATCCATCTAGCCCTATGGGTAGGTAGGGATCATATAACGACATAAAGTAAGGGTAGCATCTGAGGGATAGGGGTATCTTTTGTTTTATTTATTCTTCCTTGTTATGTGAAGGAATCCAAGCTAACGCCCTCTCAAATTGTCTCCACATCCATTCCTGGCATATTGCTGAGTGCCATAATGCAGTCATTATATTTATACATGATAGGGGTATACATCAAGTAGTTCACCGCCCAGTAGGCGGAGGGGGAAAGTTGAAGTTAATCTGCTTAGTCTCTACAGGACTTCCCGAATTACTAGTTCTTCGATTTTTTGTCGCGATACCGGCAGCTACCCTTTCCCAGGCCCCTCCCGTTGTCGGTCGACTAGAACTGCGAGGTGGCATATCCCATGTGGGCGTGCCCCGTTCCCAGGCGCGACTTATGAGAGGACTGGCAGTAGAGCCAGATATGGGACTACTGAACGTGGTGTTAGGGTTGGTGCCCATCTGTGGCGAGCTATCCGTGTATTCGGCAGGATTGTACTGTCTTAGAGGTAGAAGCTGTGCTGTGCTAGTAGTGCTAGTAGTGCTAGCAGGTTCATCGGTAGGAGAGAAGAACGCAGCTTTGGGCGAAGTTGAGTAATGTACATTACTTGGAATCGTAGGGATGGCCGTGGTAATGTTGTGTAACGGTATGACTTTACTATCCGACCTAGAAAAGGAGCTAAGACCCATATTATTGTTCGAAGTCTGACTTGGTGACTCTGGGTATATAGGGTGAGAACTAAGGGTAGAGAATGGACCTGTGTAGGGCTTCTCTTCTTCAATAACGCCATCAGACGGGTTTGGGAAGAATGCTGGCGACCTGGGAGTTAAGTGTGCTTGGCATCGAAATGAGAGCGTGGATACAGTGCGATGGCGGTTCCTCTTCTGAGCCATCACCGATGCTTTGATGTCTCCAAGTAGAAGACGGCGGTTGCGACGTCTCCGGCAACGGACAAATAAGAAACCAGCTATGGCTAAAACGAGGGCAACAGCGCCAACTGCAATCCCCACTATCTGGGTTACGGATAGGACGGGTTTCTCCTCATCATCGGAATTTTCGATGGCAGGGTCGACGGAACTAATCGTGGTTTTAGAAAAGACCGTATCATTCAGGCCAATCAGGCTCCCGGTAGATGGCCTCTGTTGGCACCCTGCCTCGAGGGCGATAAGGACTATCCTAACGATTAGCAACAACGCATCGCATGAGGACGAGTGTGATTTACAGTTGGCCAAGTAGTCCTGATCATCGGAAGCGGCAACGCAAGCTTTGCACTCCGAGATTGCACCGTTAGGCATGCCGTCAGAAGAACAATACGAATAGCCATTCTTCCCAGGTTCAAGATTGCCGTCTGTCAAAGCTTCCATAAGTCCACCACAAGCGGTAGATGTTGCACACGGGGTCGATGCTACCCCCGTGGCATTGGGAAATCCGAAAATGCAGTAGTCGAACGTATATCTGAGATTATCTACATATGTGTTAGATAGGAATAGGAAGAAGCTAGGACGTACTTACATAAGAACCAAAGCTGATCACTTTCGTCCCCTTGGGAAAAGGTGCTGTCTTGAAGGCAGCTCATACATTTTTGGAACTTTTTGCCTGAGGGTGAGGTGGAGTACTCGGTATCATAACATGAAATATCTGAATTCTTAGTGTTTGACGAGTTGGGATCGGAGAAGTCGAGGCCGGTAGAGTCAACACAAACAGAAGAGCATGGTGAATTTGGAGTAACTTGCAAGCTAGTAGTGTAGTGTGAAAAGAGAGTAAGAATGAGAGTGAATGCAAGAGAAGCCATCTCGCCTGGAGATGAAATATTGTGAAACAGAAGGTTATCTTGGCGAGTGAATGTTGGTAAGAAGCGTATTATAAGGAGTATAGTAAAAGGGGATATTAAATATTGTAAAGTTAATACCGCCAGCCAGCTGGTCAAGGTCCTAGAAAACACACTAGAGAGCGAAGAAATATAAAAGACCCTAAGATGAGAAAGGAGCGTATAACATTAGACGAACTGCTCGGGAGATTAGGAGGTCAGGACAGACCGAATAATATATTAACTTCAGTTGGTTTACCATTAGGTCTACGAAACAGACGCTCATAGCGATGCGTCGCGCCCGATGATTTCACACTACTACCAACCCAGTGGTAACCGGCGCCTATGTAGAAGTAAATGTGCCGATAGCTTGCACGACAAGGTGGTATTGCAGCTATACCCATAATTTCTCCTTCGTAGTTAGCAAGAGAATGACCCGGATGATATATCCCGAAATAGGTGAATGACGATTCTTAGACTGCTGAAGAAACCCGTTCTTAGATACTAAGAGCCAGACCTACCTCAAAAGGGATATCCCATAAGAGAATGAACCAATGGGATAAGCACATGATCTCTGGATTCTTGCCTCTAAGCGCCGTGATTTGTTCGGTAATCTCACCTGGCAGCCCCAGTGGGTCGGTAAGCAGGTCACTGGCGGCAAAGATCGCGGCCATTTGGTCCTCATTTGGAGGCCGATATAACAGCCCCAATTCAGCTCAATTTCGTCTTGAGAGGGTTGAAATTGTTTGCAAGTCTCATAAACAAGTCAATCCCGAAGAATTATATATAAAAGTCAACCAAACTAAGGACTATGCTGGATAGTAATCGCTGTGAAGCTGTAAATGGCATAGTATATAAGAGCTACTCTCAAGTGACTTTGCAGATCAGTGAATCATAGATGTTCCAGCTTGTGCACTGCGCGTTTCGTTCTTTAATGTGTCCGTACTTTGTTAACTTGAGAAATTTACCGTAGAGTCGCAACAGAGATTGTACTGAAGGTTGCGGAGGCGCTTCGTAAGGAATACCAAGCATTCGGGAGACAATACGATTGGGCGGAGAGACATTAGCAGCCCTACCGGAGCAAGAAGCACATGGTAATCTTCTACTAGGCGTAAGAAATGTGACTGTGATAAAATGGTTGCAGCGTGCAGGTTGAAGGTGTATTATGAAGGTCAATAAAGGTCACAGAGGCCGCAAGGATAAACGGGCGCTTAGTGTATGCTAGTGCATTGGGGTTATGCAAAGACAATACGGTCCGTGCTCTACTTATGTATGTACCTGCATAAATCCCCTTGTCATTGAAATCTTATGAGCTTTGAGGAATTGCTCATTGTCGAATTTCATTACTACCCTTAGTGAGCTTGAAAGCAAGGGAAGTGTATAATCCAAAGAAACCTGTGATATTACTGATATACTACGCCTATATAGATCTATCCGCTTTGGTATCATCCATCCTCTATCCCGAATCCAAAGACGTTGAATATGAAATCTTCAAGTCTATCCTCAATCTAAAGAGAGTTGTGAGCAATCATCAGCACTAGAACTATCAAGCGAGCCGTGTCCCAACCTCAAACCTCGAGTACCCATCTTATATGGTAACTTCCATCTATTTATTAGTGAAAAGATGTATCAAGACCTTCCTCCAGCCTAACATAACCCGTCCCTTTAACGTCGTGTTCGCAAAGACATGGGGATAACAGATTGCGAAGTAGCCTACATCACAACTCTTACTTCCCGGCCATCGACAACGGTGTGCGATGTATGCATACATCGTCCTTGTTGACAATCTGCGTGGAAGGCAATCCCGACTTTATCCCCAACATGCACGGCGGTAGCACCGCCCGGTGCCCGTAACGTGTACTCTCCTGATTTGATTATTGGGCGTTGTGCTCGTTGAAACGGTCCCGTCAAGCTTGTCGACGTCGCGTAGTTCACATTATAGCTCGGCTCTAAGTAACAACCGCTGCTGAAGAACAAGATGTATAGCCCGTTTTCTGTGCGTAACAGACTTGGCGCTTCTACCAATGGTCCGTCTTCGTCGCTTCGGTTGAATATTTCAACGGGCTGGCCAACTTTCGTCACGCCATCTTCTTCGACCTCTTGGAGCATGATGGGTGTAGGGACAATCGGCTTGGCTGTGTTGCTGCAGCTTCCTCCGTGGCCGACGCTATTTCCGTCAACCTTATAGAGGACGTATTGTTTTCCGTCTGCGTCTTGGAATCCGGATGCGTCAATAGAACCACCGGCGGAGAGGTTGCAAGCGAAGGGTTCGTCTTCGGGGATGTATGGGCCAGTGATGAAGTCCGCTACCGCTGCACCAATGCAGTGATGGGCCGAATCTTCGGCTACTTCGCCGCTGTAATACATGACATATTTCCCGTTGCTTGCGAGGCGCACATCGGGAGCCCAAGTATGGCGTCCAGTAGTCCAGGAAGCCGAGCTAGGAAGGGCGTCGATATCCTCTAACAAAGTCCATTCTCCGTAGAGGCTTTCTCCCTTAGCTACCTGGACCTGCTTGTCGTTTGCGGCCGTCCCGAAAGCGTACCACGTGCCGTCTTCGTCTTGGATGATTGACGGGTCGGCGAAGTTGCTTTCGAATACGGGATCATCGTTCGCTCTTCGGAGAGAATGTAGGGGTATCGCCGACGCGGAAATAGAAAGGAATGACAGCGCGGCGGCTGCAAGTATACTAAGGAGCTTCATCCTTAATAACTTGCATATCGAGCAAAGCCAGCTGGAAACAAAACTGGTGCTAAAGGTTGAACCTTAAAAGCAGAGACAGTGTTTGAAGACGGAGCTGATACGGGACTGAGAGACGATCTATGGACCAAATAACTGGATCGAATCTCGCTTCGACTCTGGCACGTCGATCCGGAGGGGCTTGGCTGGAACTTGTCCGTTTTATAGAGAAACGACAGTATGTGTAGAACGTGGTTCCGTAAGTCTATTTCTTCTACGCAAATCTGCTATTGCACCCTGTTCTTCCCGATCTCAAGTACATGCGTAGTATCACAACAGATGGAAGCAATGAACATAACCAATAATGCAGCCGGAATTCTCGTGTAACCGGCGGTGTTGAACAATACTGCTGAGTTGCGTATCCCTATGGGTCACTCGGTAGGACGCTGAAGAGAAAAAGAGATCATACGGCTATGGCCGCCGGCTTGGCCTCTATGGCAATGCGTCTACGGCTGTCGTGGAGCCTTACGTCGACCCATCTGCTCAAAACAGATTCAGATGTTCAGGAGGTTGTGGCATTGTGTGATTTATGCGTCGTCATAAGTTATATTACCCCATCCCTGAGTGGTTATGACTCTCAGTTATATACGAGACGGAAACAGCGGGTCGTCTGCTTCTAAAGTAACGTAGGCAGGCATCTGAGTACCTAATTATCTAAACTGGTGCGAAGACTAAAGGTCCTCCTATCCGAATTTAACTCGATATCTAGGATTTAATAAGGCATTGGACGCCGCAAGTCTTCTAGGTTAGCGTACGGGCAACTGCCGAACGTTTTCCTGTGCCGAGTTTGCCCTTGGCGATGGTCGACTATTTTAGTCCATACCCCTGAAAGTGGTTGCCCTGTGCTAGTGACTTTAGGAAGTTAATAGTTGATGATCTTCACTGAACTTTGTTTCGATCTTCCAACAGCCAATGTTAAGGAATTCTGGATCAATATCAGTGCGGGTCCATGCAACATTGAGGCTGATATCCACCCTTGTAACGACAGCCCTGGAAGACTGTCCACGCAGACTAGGTAGTTTGCCTAACAAGTATATTTCTTCTCAGACGTGTTTTAACAATATTTAGTTTCACGATCATCTAGTATACATAGGTAGGTTTAAGCTCATAGCGGCGTTTTGATCTGATCACCGAGCTTAAAGAATAAAGGTCGCACAGATACCTAGTTGCGTATAAACCGACTTGACTCCGGTCATCCGGATCTCCGCTAGCTACACATATTTGTTTCTAGAGGTAGGGAATACAGTACATGGTTACAGTATACGTGGTTCGTGCACGCTACCTCCCCTTTACCTACCGCCCTATCTAAGGACCGTTTCTTAAATACTGTACGGATTAAGATATGGTCTTAGGTAAGTGATAATGAAGATCACGAGTAGATATTTCTCAATCTAAGTAAACATCAAAGTCGATCAGTTCGTAACTATCTCTTGCATAATAGATTTTTCATCTCACATGACAAAATATATCTGAAATATCTCTTCTGATAGCAAAAATATCGGTCGTGACATGAAAAAGCCTATTTGATCTACGAACACCGTCCGACTCGCACAACCACCACAACACATGGCGAGCGAGAACACGAGAGAATTCAAATCCCCATAAACGTGTGCTCATGTACTACATATAGTAACACCGTCGGGGCAAAAACATCATAAGTTTGGACAACGCCAAAACGCCAAGACAACAGACGCTTTGAGACAAGCACGTTTAAAGAGAATCTACTCTTGAGCTACTTCCCTACATAGGAAGGTAGATCCCTTCTTCGCCATGTGTGCAACTGTCGAGAAAGAACGAAAAGTCTAAGATGCTGTGGCCGGAATCACGAATACGATCTTAAAAGTGCTGAGTCGGGATAAGAATCTCGTGAGCCCCGCAGAGGAGAAGGGTCCATTGTGACGATCAACAACATACGGACGTAGAAAAGCTTCATTTAAGAGAACATAGTACTTGACTTACGCGACCTATCATAATTGATGCTAGGAATATCCCTATTGCTATAAGTCATGCCTTCGCAGTCGTACGTGCTGCGCAGACTTATCGATTCGCTTGCAGTCTCAGTATCGTCAGTTTCCTGTGGTCGAGTCTGACGATTTAAGATAGACATCATACTAGCGCCTGGGAATATGGCTACGTACGTATCCTCTGCATCAGCGGCACGACGATACGTTACATATCGTCAGCCACGTTGTCGTGCACATCTGCGGTTTGCCCGAGTAGGCATAGCACGAACGCGAGGATCATGACGAGCTTAAACGGATAAGAGGGGCAAACATTAATCACTCGACTACGGTATTTCGCCCAAGAGCGACGATATTAGATGAAACACTTCATGTTCAACTGGCGGTAATTCATGGTATCTACTATGTTCCAGATTCCACATTCCGTATTTCATCCTCCGAAATCTCAAGACAACGTAAAACCAAAGTAAGCAGAGGTCCTAAACGCCATTTTCCAGACCCTTAGAAACTGTATGATACAGCAGATAACGCCGCAAGACAAGGCATATACATGCAACTAGCCACAGACCGACCAAATGGTATCAACCAAATGCAACTCGGGAGAAATCCTACCCAGAACCTTGGAGGTTTTCGTTTAGTCTGAGTCAGAATCGTCCTTCTTTCCTCCTAACGAGGCACGTTTTGCTTCTTTGGCCGCCTTCTTTTCTGCCTTGCGTCTCTTGCGCTCTGCTTTCTCTTCAGCTGACTCGCCATCGTGCTTCTTGCGCTTCTTCTTGTCGTCCTCGCCCGCAGCAGGTGCGGGTGAAGATGCCTTCTCCTTGGCGGGACTCTGGGCGGGGGCTTCAGTCATCGAAACATCGGCGGCTGGCGCTGCTGCCGCGCCATCAGCGGGAGCGCTATAGTCCTTATATTCTGATGTCCACTTGGCGGGGGTTGCCTCGTTCGCTCGTCCAAACTTGTCCAACTTTCCAGATGCCTTCAGCTTCTTCTTCTCGGTCGCAGTAGGGCCTAGACCCCATCGTCGAGGGTACAAGTCTCGCTCCATGATACACCTCTTCACCTTCGCTACAACACCGTGGTCGCAAGATGACATCTCGACGGTCGACATCATGGCAATACCAAGGGCGATGGCTTCACCCTTTGTTGTCATCAAAACAACTTCCTCATGAACTTCAATCCCGTCCTCTATCTCCGGGCATTAGTTTCAGCAGATTTAGTAACAGAGAATGGGTGACGTACCATATCGTAATAAGCCAGGAATCATGAGCTTAGCACCGTAGCAAATAGCATTTACAGTGCTATCCTTGACCACAATTCTCTTGTACGACGTAAGAAGAGTCTCTAGGGGTGCGATGACCTTGCGTAGGTATGATTCATCTCTGGTGTTGTCCATCATCCATTGGGCATCGAGAACATCGTGGAGCGTCACAAGGTCCTTCGTCTCGTCCATAGCACCACTTCGCACACGTCGGAGTTCTTGCATGTGAGCGCCCACGCCAAGCAGGAGACCCATATGTACGCAGAGGGTTCGGATGTAGGTTCCGGCCTCACAGCTGACCCAGAAAATACCGAGGTGGCGGTCGTTGTCGAACTCGATAACTCGGCTTTCGTGGATAGTTCGGATACGGAGCTGTCGCTTGACAGCGGAAATTAGAGGAGGTCGCTGGAAAAGAGCACCAGTCAAGGTCTCAAGGGCTCGAGAGAATTGCGCCTCGCCACCGGGAAGCTTGTCGTGTAATCGGATAACAGCAACATATTCCTTTCCAGCACCCTGCTGAGACTTGACCAATCGAGTAGCACGGTCAACGCAGACAATCAAGCAACCTGTGACCTTGGGATCAAGAGTTCCACTGTGACCTGTCTTCTCAACACTAGATTCGCAGTCAGCCCCAATGATCTTCTTACATGGGTTAAAATATTAATTCGTACCGTAAAATTCTCTTTACCCAAGCAACAACCTCGTGACTCGAGGGGTTCGAAGGCTTATCAAGGTTGATTACACCGGAGCTAATGTAGGACTTGAGGTCTCGAGTCAATGGCGAGCTGCCATTGGGAATGGGGGTGAAATGTCCAGTTCGAACGAGGACTATTTATAGTTAGGTCAGCGTCATAAAATAAACACGGTTAATACTTTATCCACGTACGCTTGTCATAGTTCTTCAACAACAACGGCCATGTGCTCGTGTCAACAGACGGAGTGACCGCAGTTGGCTTGATAGAGAATTCGTCCTCCTTGGGCTTAATATCGTCCTTTGTCGCCATTTTAATCCTTTTTGAACCGTCGTATTAATTACCTATTTTGAATGTATAAAATTGTACGCGACGGTGTTGGAGTGAAGGAGACTTTCCAATGACAATTGCAAATGGAAGGTTTTGCCTCGGACGCTGGACTCGACAAATTGAAAAAATAAAATAGAAAAGCTCCAAATTTTTTTCTAGCTATGGGATGTGGGGAAAAATGACTGAGACTTGGCCCAATCGATAGCTCTAGCCGGAACTAGCGCATAAACTGGCTTATCGATAGCATGCTTCGAGCCGGAGCTCTAGCCACCCTCCGATGTTGAAACTTACGATGTTCCCGTCACGACAATTGAAGCATTTCCAGCTTCTCCCAACAAATAGAATCGCCTATACTTAGGTATCAATTCAACTAAATTCTATTCAGCTTAGCTATGTGAGCTTTTCTAGTAAACTATAGCTATCCCAATGAACTTAAAGATTCTCTAAGCACAATTCATTTCAATACGTTTATAAAGGATGATTCTATTTTGAATAAATAAGAGAATACTTGGTGTCAATTCACAGTCCCATAAACCTCCAACCACTTCAGAATCTTCCCCTCCACTTCCTGTTTTTTCTTAGACTTCTCCTCATCCGAGATACGTTTCAACATGAATTCGTTAGTTAATTCAAATGGACACAGCAAATCTCCTAAATCTCTTAGTGCTCGGATTCGTTCAACTCCAGCGATGCCACTCGGTCGTATCGCACCCGCTTGAGCAATAGCTGTGTCCCACGCTTTTGCTACTTCGAACTTCCTAATGTCCTCAGTAGATAACCCTTCAGGCATACCAGAGAAGTCTCCGGAGAGAAGCATTGGCTGGAACTTCTCATTCCTTTCGTGGATTCCACCCCCTATATCCCAAAGTCCGCTCAAGAATTCATCACAGGGGTGTGTAACGGCCGACCAGTCAAAGTCCAATAATCCCGTGATGCGCTTCGTCGTGCTATCGTAGAGTACATTGTTCATAGCTTGTTTCACGTCAGTCTCTTGGAATAACATATAGTATAGTTAAGCGTAGAAGTTGACATACTCAAATCCCCGTGTACTAGCACTCTCTTATTTTCGATTCCCTCTAGTACTTTATCCACTCCACCTGTGCCGATGAACTTGTCGAGACGGTCGCGTAGACCTCTAGATTTCCATCCTTCCAGCAGTGGACTCTCTTCTGCCTCGCTCAGTTGTGTTTTCAATTTGGCGGCCCAAAATTCCGCGTACGTGTCAAACGGGCCACCTTTGAATAAAGGCGGCTGCCCGTCGACTATAGCACCGCGGCCATCCAGAGTTAGCGCACCAAACTTGGTTACCGTCTCGGGAATTTCAGCGCTCTGTATAGCAGCAAAAATACCGGCTAATTGCTGAACTGCGTCGATTACATCTCCAATAGGGAGTAGGTCAAGCTGAGCATCAAGATCTGAACCAGGCTTGAATTCACTTATTGTCCATCCAAACCCATCTTCTCCAGGCACTTCGGGATATCTGCACGGTGACCAAGCATAAACAGCAGGGACTACGGGATCAAGTCCTTTGGACTGTATTGCCTGTCGGGCAAGATGTTGCGCTGCGACGTCGTTTTCCACACGGTTGGCATTGTTCAACCCTTCTGCGAAAGGGTTGCTCATGCGAACCACTAGAGTCGATATACCCTCTACAGGCGGAGCCAAAGTGCATGGTTGTCCATGGGGAAAAGTTGCCGGGACCGCGGGAGCTTCAAGCTCTACCTTGTATATGAAGTTATTGAAAGGAAAGGGGCAATGTTCAACGTATGCGATGGGTGTCACTTTCGTTGGCTGGGATAGTTAGACCTGCGGTATATATCTCTCCACGAGACCTCTCGAAATAACTTACCTTCAAGCTAAACTGTTCTAATATTCTCTGCAAAGCATCGAGGCGACGACCGAAGCCTTCTTGGTTAATATTCATCATGAGGATGGTAACTTATACCTAGATAATTTTGATCTATTACATGTAAGTTTCAAGTGGGTGTTAAGTCTTGATGAACAAACCCAAGATGGTGCCATTAACTTAACTGGGGTTTCGGATTCCAAAGCAGAACCAGTAACTCAGAAAGCTTGGGTGAGCAAACATTTTCCGTGTTGTAGATCATAGGCAGCAAGACGCCGAAAAGGTGGCGCACATACTGATAGGACGTGTCGACTATATGCAGCAAGGATCATTTTGACTTACCAACTCCTTGCATACCTATACCTACTTGGAAATACGAACGGACCCTAGTATAGTACCAGTGTTGACCGCCAAATAAAACCACGAAGCGGCTTACAAATGAAACATGTTGTGGTAGAGCCAGCAAGTTAGGGTCGGCCTCGGACAAGAGACCTCAGGGCCGTTTAAACTCCGTTCACTCCTTATATTGGCTGATACCTGTGCCTGTTTACGCACTACAGACATATATTGTAGCTGGGGGAGTATGAATGAGAAGAAATATCTATACACGAATTGTGTCATGATACGATAACTCTACATGCCCATTCAAGGAATATAATGCAAGAGCAATAACATTGGATGAGTTCCTATCGTACACATATGTCTCAGCTCAACAGCTAGTATATGACTAAATTAGGGGAGCCCGGTCTGCTCTGTAATTATCTGATCCCATTGTATCCAGTTGTTTGAGTCCATCTGGAGAGACAGAAGGTCTGGAAAATCATAGGATCCAAAAGACTGCATATCAGGGAAATTCCCTTCATACCCCTGAGGCTGTTCTTGGGTGTAGTCGAATGAATTTGGGGTAATAGGTTCAAAGTCAAGCGCTGGGCCTTTGGGTTTAGATCGTGGCTCTGACGACTGTTCGCGGCAGCTCTGGATCCTCTCGATATACTGGGGCATTGGAGGTTCGGGGCGTCCATCAGCTTTTATAGCTGCAGCACACTCCTTCCACACTTGCAGAGTCCATTTTCCTATTGTAGTAAACACGGGGCTAGTGGACTCTTCAAATATCTGCGGGTAGTGTGAATAAACCTCCCCAATCAACTTCCAGGTCCTGTCGACCTCGGGACCTTTTTTGCGGTTCCGGGTCTCGACGAGCACGTAAAGCATCGTACCCCAGAGATAGCTGGTGCCGATCTGCCACATATATTTCTCCATGTTGTTCAAACCGCCATGAAGCACAGTCAGGTATTCCAGTAGCTTCATACAGGTTGAATATACTATGTTGCGCTCGGTATGCGGCATTTTAATGGGTCTGTCCAGGGGAGACCGAGGGCTACGGGCCAAAACTCTCATCTTGCCAATGGACGACCTGACCATGATTGATGTGAATGTGTGAAGCGAATCCAACGGGTCGCAATGTCGGAGATACTTGGTTTCAAGATGCTCTTCTACTTGATCTATGATGCGGTCCTTTTCGGCGAGAGAAATATCCGTTCCACGGAGTGTCTCCCAATGCCCTCCGTTCGTAAGTGCCGGTGCAAATCTCTCCAAAGCTTTTAATATCTCGCATCTTATCAAACAAAATGTAATAGCAGTGATGCCATTACGTTCCGGGGGTGTAGTGGTCATATTTGGGTCAAGATCTTCATCGTCGACATTCAACGGTATCTTGATATCTTTGGAAACAAGATCTAAAGACGGTCTCGTGCCGAGAATGTCGGCTAAGCGAAAGTCGACATGGACAAGGTGCCACCAAAGCCTCCTTCGCATCTCAGTTTCGAATGGAGATAATCCCAGAATCGTGCCGTCACGATGCAGTCCCATTTTGCGGGCTAGGCGGATCGCAACTCCTGATAAGACGAATAGGGTATCGTGTCTGTAACTCTTTCTTACGCACATCTTCTCATGTTAGAAAGGGGAATAAAGGGCCTCAATGATTGTAGCTTACCATGAATATCGTATATGCCTGGAGTGTCATTGGAGTGGAAGTGGATAAAAACCCAGCATTCACTAACGCCTGGCGAGTTGCAAGTCTATAACGAGGGTAGAGTACCGACTTCTCTATTCCGAAAAATTTTCGGCACTCATCATCTGTTAAAGAAGTTACGACAACAAAATAGAAGGAAAACATCAATGCTTCCAAGCTTCTGGGTCGGCCATCAGGATTCCGTAGCGTGTCTGTTAGGGCGGTCCAGAAGGTAGGAATATGAAGTATTTTCATCAGAGGATCAATTCGATCAAGGTAGACCTCCTTCATCTTTTCCAGGGTTGGCAGAGAGGGATGCAAGCTTGCGGCATTATCGAAAGTGTAACTTGGTTCCGACTCGAAGAAAATCCCACTCTCATGAAAGTTAGCCTCATCTGTCGGCTCGCCGACCTCTGGGTGTTGAAACTAAGGATTATTAGAAAAAAGTTGGTACTGTAAATGGGGAAGGGATAGTGAATACTTCGTCTCCTATTGTTGCCCAGGGTGTACTGTGAAATGAGTATTAGGTTACGGATATTTTGAAAGGGGCCAACCACAAACATACGTATCAAAATATCTCGATGTCCCCTCTTTTGTTATAAGCTTTGGTTTACCCTCTTCTAGTTTGAATAAGGCGTCATTATGACTTTGGCTTCGAGACCTAACGATCTCATCATCGGGGTGAGATGCCGACTCTGAGCCGGAGTCGTCGAACTCATCGGATGGCTCAATCTTCGCACCGTACGATTTTAATAATTCTTCAAACCGTTTCAGTTTAGCATGAAGACTCTCTTTAGGTGGCTTTGTTCTTTTTCTCTTCCCTCGCACTGGGGCGACGAAACTGCATGGCTTCTCTGCTTTGACGCAATTGGAGCAAGGGTTGCGCCGGTCGCATTTGACCTTTCGCTGTCGGCAAATTACGCAGGAGTAATTTTTTAGTTGGTCCCCGGGGCCGACCGGCATGGCTACCGTAGACTGAGACATTTTTAGACTTAAATTATCATATGTATATAAAAGGAGGTAGTGTTGCACTTCGCGAAGTTGCAAGGCAAGTGAGTAGGTTGTTTGTTAATGCTTTTCGGTGCTCGGAGGCGAAAAAGCAATTTTTGAGCCCCGAGCCCCGGGTCCGTTCCTTTGACACCGTGAGTCCCTGTCTTATACAGCGAATTAGGGGGAAATCCAGCAACATTTTTTGTTTATAAAATACTACTTGGAATATTGACGATGATTTCTTTAATTCTATTCTTCATCATTAAATCAATGTTCTTCTTCCAAATTAATCATGTCTGAACACACGGCAGATGCTGAAGAGAAGACCCTTGGGGCCGCCGTGCAGGCGAACCCCAAGATAGAGGTCGATGAGTATCCTAGCACCCAAAAGAGGGTTGTCATCATGGCAGCACTATACTTGGCCGTTTTCTTGATTACTTTGGTATGTCATATTCCAGTTTCAGAAAACCACTATTTCTATCAGAATAAAGATCAACTGCTTACCGTTAATTCTAATACAGGACCAAAACATTATATCCACGGCCATCCCCAGTATAACCAACGAGTTCCATTCCCTAGACGACATTGGCTGGTATGGCTCAGCATACTTACTTACAATGTGCGGTCTCTCGCTTGTTATGGGCAAGATTTACAAATTTTACCCTGCCAAGCCTCTCTTCCTAGCTGGTTGTTTTCTCTTCGAAGTCGGCTCAGCTATTTGTGGTTCTGCCCCGAACTCTATCGCGTTCATCTTCGGTCGTGCTATTGCGGGAGTGGGATCGTCGGGGCTGTTTTCAGGGGTGATGGTTATTCTGTTTCACACCGTCCCGTTACAGCAGCGACCAATCTACCAAGGAGCTTTCGGGGCTATTTTCGGAATTGCATCAGTAGTTGGCCCCCTCATTGGAGGAAGCTTTACTGATAGAGTAACATGGAGATGGTGCTTCTATATCAACCTCCCTATCGGTGCGGTATCGATGATTGTTACTTTACTCATCCTGCATATTCCCAACCAAAAGCTTGATGCGAAAGCAATAGGTTGGGTTGAGAAGGTCAAACAGCTAGATCCCATCGGAAACCTCATCTTCTTCCCAGGAATTGTCTGTTTGATTCTAGCTCTTCAGTGGGGAGGGACGGTATATCCTTGGAGCGACGCTCGTATCATTGTCCTCCTGGTCCTTTGCGGTGTCCTGTGCCTTGTCTTCATCGGTGTCCAGGCTTGGAAGAAAGAAGGTGCATCGATCCCACCTCGTCTCATCAAACAGCGCAGTATCCTCGCAGCCGTTTGGTATGGATTTTTCAATGGTTCCGGCATGATGGTCCTAACTTATTATCTTCCTATCTGGTTCCAGGCAATTAAAGGCACAAACGCTATCGGTTCTGGAATTATGATGATTCCTCTTGTCCTCTCAACGGTTATCAGCTCTATCTTGTCTGGTATTATGGTCTCTAAGCTTGGGTATTACACCCCTTTCTTCTTAGCCAGCTCCATTATAATGCCAATAGGAGCTGGTCTATTGACGACGTTTACTCCCTCTATCAGCGAGGGGAAGTGGATCGGTTACCAGATACTCTTTGGAGTCGGCCTTGGGATTGGCATGCAGCAACCAATGAATGTTGTGCAGACTGTTTTGGACAGGCCGGACATCGCGACTGGTACTGCAATCGTGACATTTGCACGTTTCCTCGGCTCAGCCATATTCCTGCCAGTGGCAGAAAACATCTTTCTTAACAGCCTCATCGCGAAGCTTTCCAACGTTCCCAGTATCAGTCCCGGTTCCGTTACTGGAGGTGGTGCTACCGGATTGAGGAACATGGTTTCCGGGAGCGAACTGACAGCCCTTCTTTCCGACTACAACGCAGCCATAGTTAATGTCTTTTATATGGTGATAGCGACATGCGGTATCACTATATTTGGCAGCATTTTCGTGGAATGGCGAAGTTTGAAAGCTCGCGCTCAAGAGCAAACGGGTAAGACTAAGCCAGGGGAGCCAACCAAGGCCAAGGAATCTGTCTAGTATTGTTACGAACTAACGAGCCGGAAGTGTAGTATTGAATATACCCTGTAAATAAACATTGGTTACCTGGTAGAATGGTTGTACTGCATATACATATTAATGAGTGTAAAGAGTCTTGAGTAATAGACTTAGAAGATAGAATGGACAACAAAACAACCACACTTGATTTCGTATTGATACTTGCAATACTCCCAAGGGTCGTGCGCTAATGTTTAATAAAACTATCTGGAAATGCAATTGAACTGTCATTCGTGTACAGGGGTTACGATTTTACATAAGTGAGGTTACAACGGAATGGAACCTGCATGTTACCGTAAAATGCACGTCCCGTATGCATCACCCTCCTCTCACAGCGTTAGACTCCGAATACTAACAAAGTTCAAACCATCCTCCCATCATCAGTGGGCAAAGCTACAAGGAGCTCAATATAGAAATGCCTCAAAACCATCGTGAGCCTACCCGCTACTTGGGTGCAGATCTCAAGTAGCTTACTTCTCTAGCCTATCACAGACTCCAGGTACCTAGAGATGCGCCTTTCGAATTAAGACCTTCTTCACCCGGCAAGGGGTGGGGTGGCTTCGCTACGAGATTGATTAAACAAGGACACCTGATCTTGAAAGAGGAGCCACTCTTCGTTATTCCGAAACCGTCCCAATACATTACAGACGAGGATGTTTGGGCAGCATTTCGACGGTTGACACCGACCGCGAAGAATCAGTTCTCCCTTCTTCGTGACAATGCCAATAGGCCTTTCAAAAGAAGTAACGAAGCCTTCGCTGAAAATTCGTTCACCCTACCAGGAAACTCGGGGCATGGCTTGTTTCTACTTCATTCACGGTTCAACCATTCCTGCATACCTAATGCTAAGGTCCCAAATCCCAGTGGTAATGCCCTTGCGCTGTTTGCAACCAGGGACATTATAGCTGGCGAGGAGATTACTTTCTGTTACAATAGCGATTTTGAGTGCAGGAGAAGATGCGAGCGCCATAAAGCACTGCGTTTTACATGTGACTGTAAAGCCTGTCTCCCCGGCACGAAATTTCAACAGCTCAGCGATGCGCGACGAACATTCATCCGTGCGCTACAATACCTCACGCTGGGTGTTGACATAGATGGGAAGAAGCAGGATTCCTTATCTCCAATAATCGCTGATCGTGAACTAAAAGAAGCAGCAGAGAACTTGAGCATTCCTCTCTCCAATAGACTGATCTATCAACTCTTGACCATATACTTGCTGGAAGAGGAGGGTTTGTTAGACTATTTAATGAGAGAAAGACTCGAACCCTCCCTAGTGAGTGTCTCCTCCTTATTTGAAACGGAGAGCAATTCCAGAATTGCCAAGATTGCTATGGTCCAAAAGACTTGGCTGGGAAAGGTTCTTATAGCTTTCAGGCTCTATGGGCGATACGATGCCGCTGATGAATCTCTTCCGGAGCTGCTTCGAATGCTACGCGGTGTCTAGAAGGTGTTATCTTTGATGGTGTCAACAGGTCTATACACGATACACATTCACTGCGGGAATAGCTTTGAATGGGATGGAGTTAGGGTTGGGCACTACTGATTCGTGAGGTATAGGGGCCAAAAGCTTTTTAGACGAATCCGTACACTTAATCAATTGTGTAAGCCATTTACAGAGTAAAATCAACTACCGTGGTATAAAACTCCCCTGAGTAAATCAAGTTCGCACTCCCCCTATCTGCCATTATAGCATACATCCTCCTAGATAGTTGAGGAAATTTCAGCATAACTCATCAATCACGACCTCCAGGTATCCTATTGCACACCGTAACTCCTTGCTGATAGCATAAGGTTAAAAACATTCAAGCCACACCAGATCCGGCGATAACACCTACCAGGGATTAACCATGTTAGCCCTGCCCTTACTCTCGTGGGCTTTCCTGAGATCCTGTACTACGCCTCCCATAACCGGGATGGTTTAGCAAAGGCGGGTTGTAAGCATGCGACGGTTGTATGGGAGTACTGTTTTCGTAACTGCCGGCACTGTTCATGCCTTCTTGCACCTCATAACCATCATGCCCCACAGTCTCAGTTACTTCCTTTCCCTTTCCCTTCTTATCGCTCCACTGAGAGTAGACCTCGCGATCGGGGCTTATCGCAATACCAATGTTGTGCGCTTTCTCCACTGGCCATGCCATATTGCTGGAACCTTCGACGCCGCTGATGGGACTGTTATATTGCGAAGAATACGGCGAGAAGTACGGCGGGAACGTAGTCTGCGTAGCAGCGCTGATGGGCGAGTCTCCCCAGTCGCGGAGAGGCTTCTGGCTAATGGGCGTCTCATACATATCCCCGCCGCTTTGAGTTGAAGGCCAGTTCTTGGCGGTTTCCTCCCGGCGGCGAAGATAGGACTTTCTCCGTCGTTTACCATTGATAACTATTCCACATCCGATGATAACAAGAAGAACGACGAGGCCGCCGACGACGACACCAGCGATGGCCCCGGAGTCCAAGGGGCCTTTCAGACCAGGAGGTGTGAATGTGGCCGTAGGCGTAGGGTCTGTTACATTTACAACATCCGTTGAAAAGATGTTACCTTGTAAAGGAAGGGTGGCCGGCGGCTCAAGTTTTAGTCTACAGGCGCCATCTAAAATCGATATATCTGTAATGGGAAAGAAGGGTTAGCCTTCATCACGAAGAGGAAAGTTGTGATAGATCATACAGTTGCTCAGAACATTGCTACTAGGCAAAGACGTTAAGCAAGAGTGACATTTATCCAGGTTGTAGTCGGTCCACTTGTCACAGTAGCCATATATTGAGCTACTCAAGGAAAGATTCCCAAATTGGATCGCGCCTTGGATGTTGCCGCAAGCGAAGCTGTTGAAATTAGCAAAAGAATAGAAGACGAGGCGGCGGGTACATACGAAGTAATGCACGGGTTCGTTGCGCCAGCGAATAGACATCGATTTACAGCATACCGCATATTGTCTAATAAGGTGTATTAGTACCTAGACATGGCGCGCGTAAGAGGATGATTGAAGCCTTACATAACATATACTGTAAGTCCGATTTGTTCTGTGCTCCGTTCGGTGTTGCGTATGAACTTGTTGACTCGCAACCGACACAAGCTTCGTAGACTTGACCTGGTGATGATAAAGTGTATGCCGAATCATCGCAAACTATCATATCGTCGGTTATTGAGCTAAGTACATTGCCGCATTTTGTCCCGCATGGTGATCCATCTGCGACAAATAACGCAGCCGATGCGCCCCAAAGCGCGGCAACAGACAGGACTCGAGACGTCGCCACCATGTTTCCTCACGACTTCTGTCTACAGTCGAGGAATTGCTGGGCGTCAAAATCTCAAAGATTGAGTAGATATTATAACTACCCAATATATCGTGTACGTTCGGTAAAGGATATCTGCAGCTAAGATTGGATCCTTGGGGG
Organism: Entonaema liquescens; assembly: GCA_902805475.1. Classification (NCBI taxonomy): domain Eukaryota; kingdom Fungi; phylum Ascomycota; class Sordariomycetes; order Xylariales; family Xylariaceae; genus Entonaema; species Entonaema liquescens. Next base: position 167,829 of record CADCSX010000025.1, on the reverse strand, counting down.
CCCAAGCAGCATTGCTGAGCCGCAGACAGACGTTCGTTTATAAAATTTGATACCTTACTGTAGGAGAAGGCTCTCTCGCTCGACTAAGAAGCAAGGGAGTAGTGAGAGCGCTTCATCAACCTAGTTTCATCCCTTCTCAATTGAAGTCACCTTTAAAGACAGAACTGTAAGCGCGTATGTCTAGATGATATTTGCTTCGACCGCCTCATCGAATCGACGCACATCACCTCACCAGATCCCGTTTAGTGGAAAAGACAGTCCGGCAGAGCGATGCAAATCATTGAGAGGGGGGGGCCGTGCGGAGGCCATCACAACTCGATTAAGTCGGAGGATCGGGAGTTTGCCATGGTTGTGTATGGTTGCGTATGGTTGCGTAAGGTTAGCCTGGGGGCAGAATCCAGGGGATAGAAGTAAACGATCCAATGGGATATTAGAGCACGTGTATTAACATTGGTTCCGGATGCAAGGTCCCCTGCTTGTGGCACCTTATCGAGTGGGGATTTAAGAAAGATGGCTTCGGCTACGGCCGTTTATTGGAGATCAAAATTGACTCCTCTTAATGTCTTCATCCAATCGCTGAGTAAAGGAACGTTACCCAGCATATCCCCCAAATCATCGATCCACCGAAAATAACCTCAATTCGGATAGTACTTGACCTTTTTCAGAAAATGAACAACTTCGTCACACAAGGCACACTCACTTGACTAGTAATTATCATGCAGAAAGCGACCCTGTTGGCCCTTATGGCCCTCATGGCCCTCACAGCTTCGGGGCTTTTGGGGGCCGCCTCATGCATGCAATGCGAAAATGGCGACGAACCGAGAAATTAGCCGTATCGACTTGTCATTTAGTAAGAAATACCTATTCGCTACAATCTTACTGCGACTGCGATCCTAGTGTGACGTACATATGTACTTGATCGTCTAAGCAGCTGTTTCGATCCGTATATTCTCGTTTGGAGCACCAAGTAAAGAGGTTCACACAAGTGAGCCGCCGGGTCGTTTTCTGTGTGCTGGGCGACCCAAACTGTCGGGACTTGGTAAGGAAGCAATTGGAAGATCTGATTGCTCCTATTCTCCTAAGTCTACGGCGAACGTTGAAAGTCCGACCCTGACAAGCGCCCGTACTACGTAGCTAAAAGCAAACATTCGACGAGTGCGCATGATGCATATATCAAAGCAAAGTAGCAACCCGAATATATCATCTTTTGACGGGATGGCGTAGCTTAACTATGGCCGAGACGGCAAGCCGAATAATCGGATTCCTCACACTGAGTAGATGGGATCGCTTCTCTTGCCTGAATGAACTAACTCACTCATAAGCTTAAGCGCCAATCTGGCGTCCTAGAATGGAAAGGTTTTGGTCAATAATGCCTCATGATTCGACCATTTTGCAGATTAGACCCGTGTTCACTTTTCAATCTTGCACCAACATGCATGCAACCCCTGTTCATACTATTGGACGCCTATCGTCAGGTCGGCCGTTCACCAGAAAACTATGAGAGCAGCGCTTATCTAAACCTGACAGGTAATAAGCCAAGATGGAATGAAACGAATGAAGCATGTGAATGAGTTTCGGACGTTCCAGTCTCAGCCGAACGCTTCATCCCGAAGCCCCCAAACAATCGGCAAGCCGAGTATGCAAAGTCATTATAGAACGTTGAACTTTCCGATATGTTTATATGTAACCCCAACCCTGAACTAGAAATTTTAATTCTCATAACTACCTCCTGAATCTTCAAAATTTCATATCCTTCTTTCCTAAGACATCGGGGTAGAAGAAGACTCCTAGTTTTACTACCCTCGAACGGGACAAAGCGCAGGTAGTTAGCCCCAGCTTCCGCACTGAGCTTATTGAAAAGCCCGACCAAGATCTAGTCGATATACTATACCCTAATATTATCTAGTGGGGAAAGGGGTTGATTCAATAGGACAAGACGAATAGTCTCTCGGTAGGGATGTCTATTTGATAGAAAGTAAGACTTCTGACTTCCAAGCCCATATATACATGAAGATTACACACGACTGACCTGCAGTGCTAGGTCTTTTAAACCTCTTATGATATAGAGAGGCGGCGACATAGAAGTCTCGATAGCTGCATTAAGTCATCCTCACGGATAATAGACTTCTCTCGATAGCTACTAATGGGGACACGCAATTATCACTGAGCATGAGACTACCTTGCGGCGCTTTGCCACGATATTTACGTATCACCGGCTGGTTGATACTGCGATCATTATATGGATATGGGGAAATGAGAGAATGCTATGCGCCTACACCGTTTAGCTAACAAGATTTCTTATGTTGTCATCTAATGCTGCGGCCAACCCCCCCTCCCTTTTTTTTTTTGACTCGGTGTTCTAGCCCGCCTTGTTTCATTTCTTACGAGGACAAGATGATGGTGATGGGACTACGTTCTCTCAAGCGAGATATCCGATCCGCCCTAATCACACCGTCGACCCAGCCTCTGGGGACTATTTTGTTTACTTGGATTCTCGTGCTAGAACACCTATGCGCGGGGTTGCGCATAACATAGTTGCTTTCTCCTACATAGTTGGTAGGGGAGTTGTGTTTTGGCTAGTGGGCTATAAGATACCAACAATTCCACAACAGATTCGGCGAGTCTTCGTAAACTTCTCTAAACCAGGTAGGCTCAATGAGTTTACTTTGGGGGTTTACACTAACTTTCTGAGGTATGGAAAAGCAGTCTCAGGTTTGGAATATGCGCCAACATTGCGAATTCTTAAGCTAGGATATTTACCCAAGTTGGGGGAGCTCCTTTGGACACTATCAGAGCAAGAGTATTGAGAGAACAATGAAATATATAACCGAGCTACCGATGGAGACGGCCTCTTCCAGGGACTTAGCAGGGTGTTTGGTATTAACGCTTATGTGGACTGGGTACGCTGCCTAGATTGACTTGGGTCCTTCGTCTCTCATCCCTAATTCGTCATCATTATAAGTATATTCCCAATAAAGTTTCCTCATCTCCTTTTTCGATCGTTCTGTGAGGATAATACCAGCTTTGGTTATGCTACCACTAAACTAGGCACGACACATTTCTGCAGGGGTTCAGCCCACTACTTTTCATTACTTTCACTACGGTTGTCTACGTTGTGTTTCCCCACGTAAGACAGTCGGAGTTTCGAACCAATTAAAGCCGTTTTTCATACGAAAATACAAGCGCCAACGAAGAAACAACATACCATATCTTCTACAATATTTCCATGATAGTCGGTGTGGGGAAGAACATCTTTTCTTTGGCGTTTACTTCTTTACATGCCTCCCAATATCGACCCACGAGCCCCTCATCAGATCCCATCACTTTGGAAGAACGGAGCCACCTACTTATTTTCACCCACTCACGGTGGCGTACTTAGCGCCTTAAAAGTAGGCAGGGGTTCATCGGTGGATCATTGGCTGACTGGATCCCACTGGTACATATTCTGGGGTTTTTTTCTGGCAGAGCTTACTGCCTATCCGTGATTTTGGGATTCTTTAGCGGCCTTTTCCGCCTCGACGTTTGAAGTTACACCACAGCCGAAAATGTTCTGCAGCGGATCATTTCATTAGGTATTGCCCAGCCACATTCAAGGTCGGATCTTCACCACCTCAACACCACTTCGATGGCTGTTCATGATGTTTCAATTGGATGATCAATGTCATCCGAGCCCCCCACAGGTAAATTGACATCCTGTTCGTCATCTACGCCCTATGTACCTGTGGTCAAGTCGCGAACTCAAGGAGGATTGCGCAACACTCCAAGTGCTGTGGCAGAACTGGCGATGGCTTTAGGTTAGATACCGAGCTTTGCTTTACTTTGAAGACCTCCGGGTAAGTTATACATATTCTTGCAGGGGACTTTGGTGTATAAACTGTCACTTGAATATTTAGCTTGACTGAACTGTGCCATAAGGCCTCAAGGCCTCAAGGCCAAGAAGGTTGGTTCATTGCCCAAAAAGCGCTTATATTCGCAGTATCGTTGGCTAATGCGCCTAGACCCTCGTCCAGGAATAAGCACACTACTTCCAACTAGTCCCTTGTGATGAATGTAGTTTTCTTTGTTAGCGATGCTTCAGAATACCCCCTTGTCTTAAACGTGCTATCTCGCAGACATGAGAGGTAGCGTCACGACTTGACCCTAGCTATAATTAACAATTAACACCCCATCCTACCCTACATAATCTACGTAGATATGCTACCGAATATGGTGTTGCACATCCCCTTCTATCAACCTCTCCACTTTTTCTGCTTCTCTTATTCACATTGATGTCCCCTTTGGTAGATCCTGATCTTCTACTTTTATTTGCGGGATCTCGAGTCGCGCGACCGTTGGGTGCGATACCTGTACGCAACTTCGAGACGGCTGAGGACATTAGATTTTATTAACTTCTACGTCTGGCCCAAACGACAGTCGTATCGGACCCAGAACCACCGGTTCCGACCTCTTTTTAATATAGTTACTTAGGTACAAGGTTGAACCTTAGCATTCCTCGTTCTCCTCTTCTTCTCCATCATATTCTTAGAATTCTTCGATATAGCCGCCTCTTCGATTTCTATGAGACGGTGGGTGAAAAAATGAGGATAGGGTGTCTGCAATTCGCCCCGAAGCTCGGGGACGTCAATAATAACCTTAACCGTGCCGACGCAGTCTTAAGTAAAGCAAATCCTGAGAACCTCGACTTACTTTGTCTACCCGAGTTATCTTTCACAGGTATAGCAGTGCCAGGAGAGCGTTTGGACATATCTAAATCATGACGCTAACATTATCAAGGGTATAACTTCAAATCACTTCAACAAATCAGCCCCTTCCTCGAACCTCAAGGCTCCGGTGTTACTGCGCTCTGGGCGAGAACTGTCGCACTCAAATACAATTGCGTTACGATAGTCGGATACCCGGAGAGTTGTGATGTAAAAGCGAAATGGCCCACCGGACCAGAATACTACAACTCGGCCATCGTCGTCAATGGCGAGGGGGAAACAATCGGCAATTATAGAAAAAGTTTCTTGTATTATACGGACGAAACATGGGCCCTGGAAGGCGGCGAAGGGTTCTGGCAAGGGTCTATCCCGGGTGTTGGAAATACTTCACTCGGTATTTGTGTGCAATCCTTTTTCTAAACCGTGTTGCGCTTTTGGCTAACGATTTATCTACATAGGCATGGATATTAAGTGAGCGATATGATCAAATATATGGTTGACCATACTGACTTCTCCTTTAGTCCGTATAAGTTCGAGGCCCCCTTTCACGCTTTCGAATTTGCATTTCATGTTCTGGAGATGGGATCAAATGTCGTCGTTCTTACGATGGCATGGCTCACAAGAGAGGATGGTCGAATGTTCTCCCGTATGCCTAATGAACCGGATCTGGACACATTAACGTATTGGGTAACGAGACTAGAGCCGCTCATAAGAGCCGAAAGCGAAGACGAAATCATCGTAGTTTTGCCAATCGCTGCGGCATTGAAGATGACGCTGTATACGCCGGCACCAGCGCTGTAATCGGGATAAAAGATGGCGAAGTAAATGTTTACGGGATCCTTGGCAGGGGAGAAAAGGAGCTTCTAGTTGTCGACACAAATAATGCTCCATATGCTAAACTGGTTTATCGGCCTAATGACAACGCGTCAGGGGTTGCTTCGACTGATGACGAGTCAAAAGACGGTTCGACCAATAAATCGACGAGACCTAACGAGGGTAAACCTTCGAGGAGATCAGAGCACCGTGAATCTCCCGGCGGGGGCGGTTCTACCAAGTCGCCAACAGCCCAAACGTCGAAGCACGCCGACTCATACAGGACATCCAGGAAGGCCGCTCAGCCTACTTCACCACTAAATGAGTCTACACTTGCCAACTATGAATCGATATCCCCCAATAGCGCCACAAAGGACTACGATTATGTACCGTTGGGCCACGGCCCTAGAGCTGGAAGTGATAGGAGTACGAAATCTATGCAAGGTTCAATCATTTCAGGCCATTCAGGCATGTCCAGGAAGTCGAAGGGTTCAAGTCGAACACGTGCTTCTAAAGAATCTCTTGATTCGAAGGGCTCAGCCTCCCATCGATCATCGTCTAAGAAGGCCAAAACAGCATCCCCGCGAATACAGATCCCGCCCATCAAGCTAGCGAACGATTCAATTCCCACCCCAACGGCACCAAGTCCGACGCCTTTAGCCGTACGGCCCAAACTTTCCATTCCAAAAGATGCCCACAAGCGACCTCACATTCCCACACCCCATCCCGACTCAGGGCAGAAAGAGAAAGTCTCAATAGAACAGCAGAATACTATTCTCACTCCAACCACAGCTTTTGATGACTTGAGCCCACAATTTCCGACCAGGTCTTTTGGGCTCCTTCTGACTCGCGTCTACGAAACTCCATGGAGCCCCGCGGCCAGTCACCTGCACTGGACCATTCGTCAAGATCCCCAAAGTCAATCCCTGAAAGCATGTTCAAATCCGCAGGGCTAAGTATAGAGGACAAAAAGCCCAAGCCAACTGTCGGAGACACGACGAATCCCTCACCATCAAAGTCGCGTGTAACCAGTCGATCGAAAAGGCAAGAACGCTCGGACTCAGCGCTTGGCTGGAGGCCAGATCCAACCGCACTCGCTCAGCGCCTTGACACCAGCAGTCCACGCCCAGACTCCTCGATCGGGCAGAGAGTAGATACATCCTCGCCTTATCCAGATCGTCCCTCTTCGCCAAAATCGCGAAATGCAAGTCGAAATCGGCCTGCTAACCCTATTCTCGATGATAATTCTGTTAAGCAACCATACTTTGACATTGCGGGAGCTTCAATCCCAATCGGCGCAAGCCCTAGCATACTTAACAGCGCGCCAGTTAGGGGGCCTTCCGCCATGTTTCGTCCAGACACCCGCATGAGCAATACCGAATCAGCATATCGCCCCACAGCCCATGCCTCTCGGTCACGAAGCAACAGTTATAAAACCCAAGACCCGTCGGTCCAAGGGGCTGCCGGTGGCACTTGGCAGCCCCGCGCCGTTAGCCGCGGACGGCAGCGAGTAGCAAGGGACCTTGTTGGAGCCCCTAACCATATTGACATCGGTAGAAGAGATGGCTCGCCCGAATGGTCCGTTCAGGGAGATGTGGATAGTGGGGACGATGATGAGATTGTGGAGGAGATCATTGTGCGACGCTCACCAAGCTGCGCAATCCATGGTGATAGACATAACCATGTTGGAACTTCAGGGCAAGACACCATCCTGTACTCCAACGATGATAACGGAGGGAGACCTGATTTGTCACAAGTGACTCCTGAGTCGGGAGAATCATTGAATATTCACAGTGTAACTGCAACTCCAAATCAGCCTCTCGACAGCGAACTTGAGGCACATTCGGATTTCTACGCCTCCACAACCGAGGCTCCTGCTGACGCAGAAGGCTTACTTGCCACACCTTGGTTTTTGTTTGATCCAAAGACACCGAAGGCCATGGTCTTCGAGGTGGAAGAGAACCATGCCACACCTAACACGCCTCGGTCCGCTCCTTTCGTCCAACCTCTGAAGATCGCGAGGCATATCGGACAGGAGGCATTAAGCAATGTCAGGCCAAAGAGTGCTGTCTGGTAGTAGTGGTACTTTAACGTGTAATGAGTATTAGGTATGGTTTGATATATCTAGAAAATGTGTCACGATATTAAGCGAGGAGTTGGTTTGGTTGAACTTGGACATTCATTCCATTAAGGTCCGAATCTAAGTCATACTGCGATATGTAGGTAGATATCATCTACATGCTAGATAGAAAATGATAGACTTTATCGAGAGCCGAGTGATGAGCCCTGGTTGTGTTACCTACCTAGGCAGGTAGGTAAGTTGCTGGCAAGATTCTCATATTACAGGGGAACCCTAACAAAATAGATTAAGTTGAGTACTGTATGCATCCTTAGCATCCCGTAATTCATGTTTTAGATACAGTTGATTTATATGACTGCTTCCGATACGATATATAGAGGTGATTATTATTTCATCGGGTTTCTTCTAGGCGGAAAAATCTATGTAGTTGGGGCGCATGTTGTTTGCCCAGGCATCTAGTTGCAAAGCAAGACGGTTACCTACTAGAAGCTTTGCTCTTTCAGTGCAACGGCAAACAAAATTCCCGACGTATGTGGGTAAACAGCGCCCGGGTCTGCTGTGAAACAAAAGTATTTCGAGTCAAGTGGCCCGTAGACGTAATCCTAGTGCCATTACATCGATATCCATGTAAGTACTAATAGCCACTACCCGAAGATCTGTCACACGGTAATGCGATATTGGCCTGGTCTGTATGGCAGAGGCTACCCAGCTTTGACAACACGACTAGTCAACGAACGGCAATCAAACTAATATACAGAAAAAAGCCATGACGTTTCGTACTGATTACTTCGTTGGAACTTGAAACCATACTTCTGACCTAGCCTCAACCTCTTCCAACTGGACGCCTTACATCGATCGTAGCCGAATGAAACCAGACGCGTGGCTTTCTGAGTTCACTGTCGTTGGTTCCTAAGTGGCCTCTGGTGATTGATAGCACGAACTTGTCGTAATGTCTCGCTGGAAGCCTGGAGATGATACGGACGTTGAAGCTAGTATTGCGAAGAAGAAAGAAAGAAAGGAATTGCGATCGTCAACCCGCCTGTCTATTATCCCGACACAGTGATGGCCTAGCGTTGCGGCTGTCTGCATTAGTAGTCAGATCTGTAGGATGACTCATTTTACGTAGAGTCCCGTTGCAAAGAAGACGTTGTAGCATCTTGTAAAGAAGCTGTATAAATATGTCGGCTCAGATCGCAATATCAGCGGTCGAAAACATGGGCATCTCATGCTGCGTCAGTCACCTCGTTTCTCTTTCCAAGAAAAGTCCCCGATACTATCGACAGCATTCTCAAGATGCAGAAATTCATAGTTCCATTACTTTGCCACCTATTCGTGCTCCTCGCCGAAGGGCAGAAGCAGTCGGAGCCGCAGCCAGTGGGCAACTGGACTCTTTCAAAGGCCTCTCGAACACGCTCCGCTGGTAACGAAACATGCGATTGGAGATTTCTGCTTGCCCAATCGGAAGCACCACCGAACACTCCTCCCACTGTCTGCCATTTCACTGTGAACGCGGATGATGGACATAATTGCGATACTGCTACATTCTCTGGCATAGCATGTAATGGAACTGAGAGATATAGTGTCAACGGCGGACATGCTCCAGAAGGGTTCATAGTCATGATCTTGCTTGATATAGTGGAGAATGTTGAGGCGTACTTCGGGTTCGATGATAAGGCATTGAATACCGGCGCACATATTCCAGAGCAAATTATAGGTGCTTATACGCCGAGGGACCCCCAGCATCCTGCTGCCCGAAGTGTTCTTGAAAGACCTCTATCGCCTCGAGATAACGGTACAACCTGGACGGTTAAGAACATGTTTCGAGGTTAGTTATGCTCCCATATTACGTTCCAACTAGTGATGTACTAATATCCTGTCTAGACGTAATACCTTCGGACCATCGTATCCTCATGGACATGCTCATCCTGGATGGTTCACCTAACGGAGTGGTTTGCCAGCTAATGTTGCAGGCCCCTGAAGACACGGACCCAAAGACGTGGGGATTCTCAAACGCTAATTGCATCGATAATGACTGGACTGTTCACTGGGGATATATCTCTGGTCAAGATGCAGCCGTGATGACACTCGTTCCGTAAGTAAACCTATGCCTGTCATATTCTCGTGAGTTGCTTGACTGATAAATAATGGCGTGAATAGTCCGAGTAAAGATAGATATGCATTCTTTGGATATCACGATATCAACTCACGTCAGGAATTAGGCACAGCTGGACCAAGCGAGGTGCTACCTTGCAACTGTGGTTAAGTTTCGTGTAGTCACACCTATGGAACGCTTCTAGCCGCAGGACAGGAAACTGGGAAGATTAGTTATTGACTACAGATTGGAGAGTGGCTTTGAGGATCATTGAGACATTGAGATGCCAAGATTGACAATACCAGATATGCTAGTTTCTTTGCTTTATTTCTAATACCCGACTATTCCTTATATGCTTTATGACAGGAAATCAAACACATTATCTCAGTCAGTGAACGGGCTAAGGCAACCCACCCCTATGTCCACACTTTGAAATCTTCCCCGGGGTTGCTGGCCCCAGGGAAGTATCCACAGGTTGACGGTCCGTGTCTTACCTACCGTTTGTCATAAACGGTAAAGCACCGATATAGAACGCTTAAAGTCAGTCAGCCCCATACAGTACAGCAGTAGCATAGACCAGTTGCATACTAAAGCTGTGAAATATGCTTTAGTATCGTCAACGTGGCACCAACAGGATTGAGCTTCCTGTACTATCGCATGCAGGCGAAGGAGTTGGAAATATTACGTGCATCATTTAGGCGGGCCAGAACGCCGCAGATACTGACTTTGCGCGAGAAGATCTAGGATTTCTATAGGTAGCCTTGTCGTCAACTTGTACGGATACCGACCTTCTATACTTGTCTCTACTCCCAAGTCGTGTAACCCTGAAAATATTCACCGAAGATGGTAAGCCTATTATCTAGGTCCCAATAGCATTACCTAGTATAAATTAGTATAGACGTATACATGTCTTGTTGCTCTGCCGTAAGGGGGTATTAACTAGATCTCTCTGATTGGTAGCAAGACTGGCTATCGTCTCGGTAGCCGTGTGGCACAATAGAAAACGCTAATGGAAGGATTCTTAGATATTCCAAGATCATGGAAGCCATGACACGTGAGATGGGTAAATAACCCACGATCTAATAATCTTTAACGTAAAAGCTCCGTACAGTACGAGCCAGTACCGACATTCCACTCCTTATATATGACGGCATTCTAGGTATCAAACCAGGGCTACCTGTGGGTTTGGATCTGAGAATCTACCATGTATAACCAACGTATGTGGTTCTCCGGGTCCAGTTGGCGCTTGGGTAACCCGACAACCGGTAAAGACGCAGGGATATAGTGTAATTTATCGCGCGATGAACATGTAAACCCTTCATATTATTTAAGCGCGATTAGGTCGTCCTTCTTGGACTAGTTCCCGCGCGCAATCCTTTGGAGGTTTGATGTTAAGCGCCGAAGTAAGGGGACTAGGTACTATCCACCCAGCGCCAAGGTATCGGGAGTATTGATGTCAGACAGAGCCTATATGCAGATGATGATCCTTACTATGTACTCGGATAAGTGTTGACAAGTGAGGAGGATGTTGAATGTCGCGAGTTTAGAGAACGACAACATTCACTCGCTAACATAGTAGGTACGAAAGGATAGCGATCAATTCAGGTGAAATATTTCGCGTTATGGAGTTAGCGATAAACCGAAGATCGTCTCTGTAGGGTAACATCGACCCTTTGTAAATAAGATTTGGGATTTTGATCTTGATGGTGAATGGGTAGCTACCTCATTCTCTTTAATTTGAAGATGTACTCGATGAAGTTTATGGATGTACCTAGGTACCTAACAGCAGAAGAGGTCGGGATACATGTATCTCGGAAAAACTGGATCCCGTACCGAAAAATGAATCGGTCCAGGCTTAAGACGGGAGGGGCGGGACCTCAGGATCAGGTCAGAATGGAATGCGCCTGCAGTTGTAAGCGAAAGAAGCAGCTAAGCAAGCAGCTAAGCAAGCAGCTCTTGCGTCTGCAATGCAGCCGCTATCACTTGACATCGTACGCGTTTAGATTTTATTCGTGGCCTTCCTGCTTCTGCACTAATATTTTACACTAACAAAAATGATAAACGCAAGAAACGCGTTGGGACCTCGAGCTCCAACGAGCCTTGCCACAATATTTGTGTCAAGGCGTTCATCTTCTCGAAACTTTCTCCATTTCTCATGATTGAAAAACATAACTAAATCCTAATTTGAACTTCCCGTTCTGCTCGTCATCCCGTGGCCTCGTGCTCATGAGCGTTTAAAGAATGCCTTAAATCAATTATACAAGGGGTCATGAAGTTCATTTGAGCTGAGACCCCGGCCGGTCGCTTCTCAGGCCGGCGTTTACCAGACCCGCTGGATCTACCTGACATCGTCGCATGATAGCCTATCAATCTTTTATTCTTTCCCATTCTTGTGTTAGGCCCAGCCTCCCCAGTAAAGGTTTGGCCAATCAACACTTACAGTTTGACTTGGCCTACATTTCGCGCTTCTCCCTCTTCCCGCTCACTTGTTATTGGATCCGTGTTTTGTCGCCTGTCCAAATGGACGCTTTGGCCCACATATTGGCCGCCCTCAAGCTTTCGTCTGAACTTGCCCAGTCTTGTTGGCTAGGGTATCATTGCTGTTCCATTGGATCGTCTATGGTCGGTTTTCTGGCCAAAGAAAACCAAGTACTATTATCAGAAACATTCTCCACAAACCGACATAGACAAGTTCTTAGACGCACTCTTTTACTTAGCAAAAGTGTAAAATTGCGTGTAAGCTAACAGGATGTTTGACTCCGTCATCTCCGCGCAGCCGCTTGCCTTTGTGGTGGGATGCGGGGTGAGCTGGGTAAACGGTCATATATGAGATGGAGATCCTCCTACACGGCGAGCCTGGAGCCTCATACTCTTTACGGATATTCCTATCCACTGGCGGAGCCTGTTACTGTCGAAAACTAGAGAGAATTTCGTTTACCAAAGCGGACTGTGGTACTCGGAGGTTTGCCATGCGTTCTTCGCCAGTCTTATAGGAACCCCGTCCTTATAACACCCTTACCTCTCCGCCGATCCCAAATTTCTCTCGACCGTAGGGTTCCATATCCGTGAAAATGGTCTCTCCAATACCAATATCTGGCGTACTTCTTCTACTGTTCGGATTTGTCAACTGTCTCCAAGTTACGCCGGGGTCACCGTGTGCCGCGGTATGCTTAGATCATAAGGATGGGGATACGAAAAGCCCACTAGCATCGTCGACAAACTCGTCAGACATCACTTGTCTCGACAGCGAGTATGCTTCTTCATCAACGGGTATCAAGTTCAAGAATTGTCTGAGCTGCTTGAAGGATAGCAAGGCTGTCAGCGGCTCTGAGAGCGACATCTCTTGGTTTTTATGTGAGATTATTAATGATGCTATTCAGTATATGGTCGTAACGGCTAACATAGGTCTTACAAGACAACTTGCGATATGCTGTCGATGTCTGCGTTTTTGGTTCTCCAGATGCCCCTAAGGCCATCTCGACCCCGTGTGATATCGATTTTGGGTGTGCTCCTTTGGCGCAGTCGCTCAAGTATGGTATTTCAAATCCGAATAATGTATCGGATTTCGGATACTGCACAGCGGGCAATGGTGCTTTTAGGAATGAGTCTGTTGAAGCATGCTACCAATGTTTTCAAGCAAGCGATAACCAAGCTTATTTGGCCAACTGTATGATATGTCAATTCGCGGCTCTTGTGTCGGCAAGACTAACTGGTTGGTAATAGTTATCATTGCCCTGCAGGCTGGTTGCGAACAGACTCCTGAGCCAGGTAGCCTACTTGGTCTCTCAGGAACATTGTTTTCCGATACACCAATCAAAATCACCGTGCCGCCCACTGACAACAATGACGCTGACACCTCGAAGACTGTCAAGTCGAATCCGACATCGATGACCACTGGCGCTATTGTAGGCATTGCTGTTGGAGGGGCGTTGTTATTTCTTGGTGGCTTGGGACTTTTCATCGTCCACCACCGTCGCGAGAAGAGAGCCCGAGAGCGTCAAGTCCTAGGGTCTGACTATGATCCTCGAGGAGGAAGTGGATCTATCACAGCACCAAGCAAAGGAGCGTTTACATCTTACAACAGTAAACCTTCTATGTCCATGATAAGCAGCTACGAGCTTAATGCCCAGAGGGCATACATGAACAACGCCAACTACTATGATTCCCTCGAAAAAGAGATAACGGCGCAGCGGGTAAATTCTAGCTTAGACCCACGACAACTTCCTACTCACCCTGCTTATATACCCGGAAATATGAGCCGGGGCCCTTCTAGGACAGCTTCTCCAATGCCTCCAGCACCTGTGAAGCACCATGCGCCGGACTCCTACGCTATGCAGCAGTATCTGAATGCTGTCGAAGACATTGTTTCGATACCTCTCCCGCCACCTCCATCATCGCAACCTCCATCTCGAATCTCAAACCGGTCACCCTCTCCAGCGGACTCCGCAACAGCCAGACTCCTGAGAAATCCCCAACCCATAGCTCAACCTCCGCCACCGCCTCCCCCAGCTCGCCATAATAAGGTTCCATCGCTGTCGATGCCCTCAGTGCCGCACCTTCGGACACCAAAGAAATACTCTCCACCGGTGATATCCGTACCGAGCGTCACACCGGCTAACGCCCAAGAAAAGCAGCTTGATGGTGATACGCAGATATCGAAGCCGTTGACGATTCATGAGCGGCGGTTCCAAGATCGCGGCCTGTATATTAGTACCTCTGCAGATAATTAGGTGCAGCAAGTCACCTAGCCACCACGACTAGGAGAGGAACCGAATGTGAAGACAGGGGGTAGTACCCCCAATGGTTAGAAGTGTATTGTGTACGATTTATGTATGGGTCTTTACATCTGCATAGATACCCAAGGGACTTTTGGTAATATTAGGGACGGCGTTTTTGGATGCTTCGCTCGGGACGAAGCATAGAAAACCGGAATGGCATTATACTCATGGGGCATGAATAGGAGACGATGCACATAATCGCATGGCGCATACAGAAGCCATCTCAGGGTTACTAGGCGTAACAGTATTGTAAATAGACCAGTCACGTGGTATAAAACCAATGCGAGGAAAACCGAGCACAATAATAATGACAGTATAATCAAGGTATTGCTTTATATTAATTCATTCTTCCAGACAACTACCAGGAGTTCTATCTAAACTCATAGTACCTAACCCAGACGTCGTCCAGGCCCCTTAGTCCGCCACGAATCTGGTAAGGGGCCAGTCCTTCCTCCACCGTTAGAGGGGGCAACTGACTGCCCATAGACAGTATTCTGGACAGCAGGCGTGTTCATAATCCATGAAAGGAATCGAGGTGTAGGGAGTAGATTAGGACCACGTCCGAACTCAGGGTATATCCGAGTGAGGAAGTCGTGAAGATGAGCGGCAAAGAGGCCAGTCAACCCAATCTTCAAGCTCTCCCAGCCATTTGGAAAGAGCAGCTGCACGAGTAGAAGACAATAGGGCGTAAGTTGCGCAGGTATAGTGATGATATAAAAATGCGAATTCATTCCACGCTGATCCTGCGTTGCCGTGTAGCACAATGCGATAAGTAGCGCATGGAGTAGCATATAACCGCCTGTGAAGAACGCATTGAGGGGCTAATGCGCTGGTTAGCAAGCCGTTCCTCTCTCGATGCACGGTCAAGATTACAGGAACTAGGGCTGAAAATGTAGGGCGCTACAAACCACCCGAGCAAATGCGTCCGAAGACATTGCTCGAGTCATCCAATTAGACATCCCACCATGCCCACACTCCGGACTGACCCTAATGAGGTATGCGAATGACGGGCCAGCCACAGTGTAGGGGTGATCTTCCTCATCTCCAGGAACCGTCATAGCTGTAGAGGAAATCCACTATGCGGGCAGATATGTGAGGTATTTGGGGGCAAGGAAGGCAGATATATGAAAATTTAGGGATAGGAATGATCCATTTCTTGACAGGCGATGATTACAAAAGATAAAAGAGGCTTGACCTACCAGAATGACGCAGGCGAGGAATAAGAGGTACCATATCATGTCCTCTTTCTTCGCGAACTTTGAATTACCCGTCTCGAGCTGGCTTAGATATGTGAATACGAAGTAGGTATCAAACAATACACTCATTCCGGATCCCGTGAGCAGGAAGCTCGTTACGATTAGATATAGAGCGGGTGGAAAATGAGTGAACCGCGAATAGTGGAAGATAAATGGCTCGGCATTTAGCATGCCCGTGTAGACTCCTACAGAGCTGAGGAACACCGCCGTCGCGATCGTCCTGTAGAGATTCTGTTAGCTTCATGAAGCTCTCGAAGTAGAAACGACAATGCGACTTACCTGGCGATCGGAGGGGTGCTCATGTAGACACTAACCATGTCCGCCATGATTGCGGTATTTAAGAGTATTTGATCAACTGATCTAGATGTAAAAAGTTTTACGAGGTGTTGACAGAAAAAGATGCGTTTTGCAATTTCTATCGCAGCGAAGAAATAGAAGACGGCAAAGACACGTGTATATGCTTTCAACACTGACTACAAGAGCATCAAGGTGGCAATGACGAAGATGGTGGCACGGCACACGGGGAGGCAGACAGCGCTGCCGTTCGCATGGTTGGCCAATTGGAACTTCACCTCGGTCGGAAGAGGAACGTCGGGAATGGAAGGTGGAAGAAGAGAAGATTTTCTGTTTCGTGTCAAATTTGAACGAGAAAAAAATACTTAGCTGGAAACCTTATGTAAGCTTAAGGCTAGCTTCCCGTCTCAGCCCCACTTCTACATAGAATCATGTACCCAGGTACCTATATATAAGCACGTGATGCGGATAGCTGCATAAGCCTTTTTTTTATCTTTTCACTTTGATGAGTTTTTGAGTTTGTTTTTAGAGTTTTGGAAGAGCCATGGAATGATCTGAGCCTAATTGGCTAGAACATCTCATATACTATTGAATTCAATTCTAGCCAATTAAATTGACAAGTTTCTTTACTACTGTTGATCGACAGACTTGTGAATAGTTTCGTAATTTATATTAGTAGCTCTCCTTATAAGCACTTTTTACCATTGAAGATAAAAATGCGTTTGCGTTATCACTAACAGTAGTGGCATTCTATGTATTATGCAGTCATCCATTGTTGCCGTGTAGGTTTCAGCCATGACCATTTTCAAGACACGATTTGCTAGACTTAGATCCGATACGCCACAGAACAACAATGCGTCAAACTTATACGACTTGCACAAACTAGATCGCTGCCTAAGTTTATCATTTTAGACATCTGAAGCAAACCATCTCATATTAGGCAGCTTTAGAGTTAGCTATCCTAAATAATTATCTTCTAAAAATTAACCCTAACTAGTAGACTTTCCCCCAAGGTTTCCTTCCCTCATAGATTGTTTATGTTTAGCAAGACACTCAGATGTTTCCAGGCTATAAATATAAGAGCAGGCCTACTCCCTACTCATGGAAATTACGCAATCATTCTGCACACTTTCATCAAGCAAGCCTGCCATAGTCAAGATGCGTTTCTCTATCTTCGCCTTCGCTACCGCCGCCCTTGGCCAAGACGTCAAGCCTTTAGACACATGGACGCTGTTCAACAGCACCATCACATGCGACTATAGAATTTGCCAATATAAGTTCTTCACATACAAGCACAACTTGGGAGAGACGGTTGAGTGTTCCCTCAACATGACAGGAACTCCAGGTCAGAGGACCCTCTTCGTGGACCAGACCTGCCAATCAGATCCTCTTCACACACTTACTCTAAGCTGGGCACCCGATCGCTCAGCTATACTATGCATAGCAGACATCCACGGGCGCGCCAACGCTTTCTACGGATTTGACAGATGGGAGATCGACAATAACAGGATCGCCCCAAACAAGACGGAATGGGCTTGGAGAGCCGGCGAACTCCCACTTCCAAGTACTACCTTCACACGCCCGGTTACTACATCGTAGAGAAATACTCCGCGACCGACTCGGAGTCAGCTCTGTCATATTTTCACACAAGCGTATCAACCTATTGCAACCAGCATTCTGTCTCGACAAAGACTTTATATCACCTAGAATGCCGTGGATTATGAGACTGCATTTTCATATCAAGGATAAAGGATACCTATTATGGATTTCAAAACGGAGTTAGGATATGGTACGGGAAAAATAAGGCAAAAGCAGGGACATTTCAACTCATTATGTCGTTACGACGAATGAATTAACGGATCAGGTTTACAGACGACGCATACCCACATTTGGTGTTTACTGTTGACGCCCACATTGGGGGGATATTATAGAGGTTTCATAAAGTAGTTAGTTCTCATACAATCAATATACCGAAGTTAATTCCCAAAAATTACTGGATACTCTATTCACTTTGGCTACGAGAAAACCTCACTTTTAATAGTCTCATCGATGATGGGAGTAATTTTACAGAGACCAGGTTTCTCTCTCATGATGGCATGAATGAGGCAGCACCGACAGAGAGTCTACTAGTGCCGTTGAAAGCTTTGCCCCCTTAATAACTATAGAGTGATGCTATTTCAAGATTACCTTGCCGGGCCTACAATGCAGATTACCCCACCGAACACTTATAAGTAACTAGCAACTAAAATTATTAATAAAATAACATGGTTCCATAACCCTCTTAAATCTCACGATGTAAGGTAGATCACCCATCTACGAGCCTACCCCACAACGAGCCACGATTTCTTATACAAAATCGCCAAAACAGCATATTTATAATTAATTGAATAAAATAGGTATTAAAAATCGGAAAGTTAATTTGAAATTATATTTTAAAATTATAATTACATATATTTTGAAAAAAATTAATTTATTAATATTTAAAAAGATATAAAGCATTTAAACTTTTTTAAAATAATTTAATATTTTATATAAATTTTAAAATTAAATAATTAAATAATTAAAAGTTCGATTAAAAAAAAAAAAAAAATTTCGATTATTTAGATTTTTCTTATTTAATATATATTAATATTATTACGTAATATAATTATTTTAATTAATTTAAAATATTAATATTATAAAATATTATATAAATAAATAAATGAAATTATATTACGTAATACTTTAATTATTTTAATTAATTTGGATTTTTTTTTATTTAAAATTATTTTTTATATTTTTATACGATAAATATTCGAAAAGTTATTAAAAATATTAATTTTTAACAAATTTGTTAATAATTTATATGTAAAAATGTTATACGTTAATAAAACGTTTAAAAATATATATTTTATTAAATATTTGGTAAATTTTTTTAAATATTTTATTAAATATTATAAAATATTAAAAAATATTAATTATTTTAAATTTATATTATTACGTTAATGGTTTTTTAAAATTAAATAAAAATATAATGTTTTAGCGATTTTATATGAGAAATTGTGGCTCGTTTAAAAGTAAGCTCGTAAATGGGTGATTTATTTTAAATAATAAAAAGTAAATATTATTAAAACGTTACGTTTTTATTTTTTTATATTTAAAAAAAAATAAAAATAAATGTTATAAATAACATTAAATTTTATTTTAAATTTATATTTATATAAAAAATTAATTATATTTAAATATTTAACGTTATTAATAATATACGTGATATTATTATATTATTTAATAATATTTTATTTAATTTATATAATATATTTACGAAAATAATATTATTAAACGCGTTTAATTACGTTAATTAAATTTATATAAATAATTTTTATTAAAAATATTAATATCGTAAAAAAATAATATAAAAATATTTTTATTTATAAATTAATATAATTTTATTTATAAATTATTAATTTTTATTTACAAATTATTAATTTTTATTTATAAATTATTATTTTTTAATTATAAATTATTTTTAAAATAATTTTATAAAATACGATTATATTTTTTTAAAATTAATATTAATTAATTAATTAAAATTTAAATAATAAAAATATTTTAAAATATATTTAAATATTTATTATTATAATTAAAAAATATTAAATTTAATTTAAAATAATAAAATAAAATTATAAAATTATTAATTTATAATAATATTTATACGCAATTATTAACAATTATAATTTCAAATAATTTACATTATAAGTCCGGTAAAATAATCTTAAAATAACATCATTAATGGTTAAATGATAACCGTACGTATTATTGCGTAATACGTATTTAACATAAAAAAGTACTTATGTATTTTAAATTATATAAAAAATGCGTTTTTTCCGTTTTTTAATAATAAATAATTTCTTTTTTAAATATCATTAATATATTAATTTTAATTTATTTATTTATTTATTATTACTTTATTATTATTTTTTTTACGTACGTATTTATTAATATTAATTAATGTTATTAAATTTATAATAATATAAATTAATAAAATTAAAAAAATTATTATTACGATAATTTAAAAGATTTTATTATAATAATATATGCGATATTAATATAATATTTTTTATTAAAATAATTAAATTATTTATGATAAATTATTATTTTATTTTATTTTATAATTTATTTAAATTTATATTTACATATAATAATTTAAATTTATTATTATTATTAATATTTTTATTATTTATAACATTAATTTTTTTTATAATGTTATAATTAAAAAGTTTTACGTAAATATAAACACGAGTTATAAATAATAATTTAATTAAGTAAAAAAATATAAATAAATTATAAAAATTATTAAATTATTTTCTTAATTAAATAATAATAATTTTTATTTAATATTTCAATTATATAATAATAAAATGGGAAATTATAAATCTTATAAAAATAATATTTTAATAAAAAAATATTTAAATATTTTTTATTTTAATAAATTTTAAAATTATTAATAAAAATGTTTTATACGTTCGAATATTTAAAGAAATATTAAACGAATATAAAAAGCGATTTTAAAGATTTATAACGGTAAATTTTGTAATTATATTGAGAATATTACGATTAATATTAAAAATTACGTTAATGTAATGAAATATTTATATAAGTTAATATAATGTTAATTATGTAAAATTTTTTATTAATTTTATATAAATGAGTAATTTATTAATTTAGAATTTTAATGAATTAAAAAAAATATAATAAAAATAATTTAATGCGTTAATGTAAAAAGTTTTAATTTATAATATTAAAAAAAAATTTATTTATTTTAACGTACGAAAATTTATATATTTTCGGGTATTAATATATTAATAATTAACGTTTTTTAACTTGTAAATGCCCGTTTATAAAATTATGTGTATAAAGTAAATTTTTTTTTTAATATTATTTTTATAAAAAAGTTTTTTTTTTATATTTAATTTATTTCATTTATTTTATAATTAATATTATTTTTTTTTTTTTTAATATAATTTTTTTTTTCGTCACGCGTTTTATTACCTCGTTTTTTTATAAAATATTTTACTTTTAATTTATAAAAAATATTAAATTATTAATATTTAATAATTTAATTTTAATAAAAAATTTAAAATCATTTTTAAATAACATTTAATTTTTTTTTTTTATTTTTTTTTTTTACCGTTTTATAAAAGTTGTTTGCATTTTATTTAAAACAAATAAATAATACTTTAAAATATAATTTTAAATAAGGAATTGGTTTAATATAAAAGTAAATTATTTTACTTATCACGGGAAATATTTTTAAACTTTTTAAACCGCCGCCGGGTAATTTATATATAATTTTAATAATTTTTTTAAACGTTAAAATAAATAGAAAAAACCCGTTAATAAAAAATTACAATTTTTTTTAAACAATTCCATTATTTATATAAATGGTAAATTTTTAAAAATAAATCTTTATATTTATTGGTAATTAATAAATTTAAATTTACTATAAAATTTCTTTAATATATATTATTAATAAAATATATTTTTTTATTATTATAAAACATTTTAAAAAAGTTTAAAACATTAAAAATAATTATATAAAAAAATTATATAATATTTTTAAAAATAAATTTAAGTTTTTTTTAAATATATATTATATAATAAAAATCCGATAAATATAATTTCATATTATATTTTTTATTATTTTAACCGGAAAAACAATTATTTACTTTTTTTATAATATATTTTAACATTAATATTTTACGGATATATATTTTATTATAAAACGTTATTTTAATATTAAATAAAATAAAGTTTAATATTATTATGATTAAATATTAATAATATTTTTTAATGTTAAAGTAAAAAAATAAAATTAAAAAAAAAATAATATGGAAATATTTTAATTATTTTTTAATAAGTTTTTACTATGTTAAAAAACTTTAAGTTATGATTTTTAAAATAAATAATAATTTATTATTACGGTATATTAAATATGCCGAACCGTATCTTAATTTTAATACGTTTTTTTTATATTATTCACGTAATTTAAAAATTTAATAAATAAATTTTAAATATTAATTAAAATATATAAAATTATAAAAAATATATAACAATTTCTTATTAATAAATATAATAATAACAATAACAATAATTACATTAATTATATTAATTAAAAATATTATTATAATAATAAAAAAAATAAATACGGTTTTAAATAAATAAAAAAATAAAAACGTTATTATTAAATTTATAAAAAAAAAAGATGTTAATTAATAAAACATTTAAAATATAAATATAAAAAAGTTAAAAAAATATAAAAAGTTAAGTAAAGTTTTTTTAAAAAAAACTATATAATTTTCTTTATAAATTTCGAAAAAATTAATAATTTTAACTTAAAACCCGATTAAAATAAAAACGTTATTAATTTATCTTTAAATTTAAATAACGAAAATAATTTGTTTTTAATAATAATATTTTTATTTAATTAAGTGTTTTAATATTATATTATTATTTTAAATTTATTTAAAAATAAAAAATCCGATATTATTTTTATTTTAAACCGATATATAAAAAATATTTTTTAAAGTATTATATTTAATATAAGTATAATATATGTATTTACGGTTAAAAAAAATTAATATTTCACTTTTATTAAAAAATATTTAAATTAATAATTAAAGATAAATAAATTTTACGTAAAAAAAGTAAATATTAAATTTAATGATAAATAATTAATTAAATTTTTAAGAATAATTATAATTAATATTTTATTTAATAAAGTAAATTTTTACGTTATAAAATTAAATATTTTATTTTTATTTTTTTTAAAAAATATAAATTAATTAAATATATATTTTAATAATGTTATTAATTAATTAATATATAAAAATGCAATAACGATTAATATTATTAAAAAATAAAAATATTTATGGTTTTATTTTAAAAACGTTATTTATTTTATAAAAAGTAAATTGTAATGTTTTTATATTTATTTTAATTATTTATTAGTTAATAAACTTTATAATTTATTAAATAAATTAAAATATGATGTTAATATTAATAATTTTAAAAAAATTAATAAATTTTATCATTATTATTAAATTAAAAGTAAAGTTTTATAAAAGTTTAAATTTAATTTAAAAGATCTTAATATAAATTTTAATTATAAAATGATTATTAACATTATATATTTTAATAAATAATTAATTTTATATATAATTAACGCAACCACCGGTTTTTAAATAATACGTTTTATGAAAAATTTATTAATTAAAGAAATATAAGAAATATTAAAATAATATTAAATTAATATTTATTTTAAATTTCCGAATATTATTATATATAATGTTAAAGTTAATTTTAATAATACCGAGTTTAAAAATAAAATTTATATAATTAAAGTCATTTATTATTAAATATTAATTAAAACGTATTAATTAATTAATAAAATTGAAAAATATTATGGTTTTATTTGTTAAATATATGAAATTATAATAATTAAATTTTAAAATTTTATTTTAAATACGTTATAATTTTAAATAATTATTAAAATAATAAATGACATTATTAATTTAAATAATTTTATTTTAACTTTTTTAATTTTTAACGTTTATTTAAAAATTAATATAAATTTGTTATTTATTTTTTTATAAATATAAAAAATGCAAATAATTTAAAAGATAATAATAAAAGTTAAAAAAATTAAATTATAACGTTTAATTTACAACGTTTTAAATATTTATAATGGTTTTAATATTAAGAAAACTTTTTTAATATTTTTTTTTATTAATAATAAAATATTTGTTTATTAAGAAAAAAGCGAATAAAAAAGATTATAAAAAGTTATTTTAATTATTAATAAAAATGTTATTATTGTTTTAAACGTATTTAATAACATATTTACGTTTTAAAGTTTTTATATTAAATTTTATATTTAATTTAAAAAAAAATTAATGTTAATTAAGGAATTTAAGATTAAATTATTTAAATTTATTTTTAATTTTAACGATTATTAAATTATTTTTAAAGAAAATTTTATGTTTATTAATAATTTTTTTTATATTACCACGTTATTTATTATTATTAAAAAATAAAATAACTTTATTTTAATAATATAATTTTAAGAAAATAAAAAAATAATTATATTAAGAAAATTATATAAAGTTTTAAATATAAAGGAATTAAACGTTTTATTCGAAAAAAGTATTTTAAAATTGGTAATATATAATTTAAAAATACATAAAAATGTAATAATTTTTAAATTACAAATGGTTTGCGAAATTAAAGGTAAAAATATTTTTGTTTTTTATGAAAAATCACAATTAATGGTTTAAAATTATAATAATTTTAATAAAAAATTGATTATAATTTATATATTTATTATTTAAAGAATTAATTAACGATTTATTTTAATTTTAATTTTTATATTTTATTAAAAAAAGATGAAAATTATAATAAAAAATATTATTATAATTTATATTTAATTTAAAACGTTTATATTAAAAATAATTTATATATAAATATTAATTAAATTAAAATATAAATATTTTAAAAAAATATTGTTATATATTAATAAATTATTATATAATTTTATTAAATTTAATATATATTAATTTGAAATTTATTTAAAATATAATTAAAAAAAATTATATATAAAATTATTTATATTTAATTTTTATTTAATAATAATAATTATAAATTTATTTAGAATTATTAATTTTTAAATAAATAATATTTTTAATATTAATATTATGGAATTTTTTATTATAAAAAATAAAGCATTAATTGAAACAAAAATTAAAATATATTTTTAAAAAATATTAAATAAACGAATTAAAAATTTTAATGGTTTACGTATTATGGTTTATAAAAAAAATCATAAAGTTTTTATTATATAAAAAAATTAAATTAAAAAACTTAAATTATTAAATTTAAAATCCCCGGATATAATTAAATAATTTATGAAATAAAAGGTTTAAAAAATATATATTTCGTTAATTTATTAATTTAAAATTATGTTTAATTATATAATAACGGTATAATATATAAAATTAAAATTAAAAAAAATTAAAATTTTTAACGTTAAAATTTAATGGTAAATAAATAATTAAGAACGAAGATTTTATTACGTTAATTTAAATTTTTAAAATTTATATTTATATGTTTTTATTAATAAATTGTTTGTAAATAATAAAAATTTAAATTTATAAATTAATTATATTATTATTTTAAATAATGAAAAATTTATTTTTTAAAATAATAAAATTTAAATTATAAATAATATTATTTATTAATTATTTATTAAATGTAAATGAATTATTTATAACGTATTTATTAATAAAATTTATAAAATGGTTTAAAAATTTAATATAAAATATATAATTTATTATATAATTAATATTATTTTAAAACGTTTATTATTTTTTTATATTTTGTTAATTTTATATATTAACTTTTTTTTTTATATTAATATTTAATATAAATAAGTAATATAAATAAAAAAAAATTAATAATCGATTTAATAATATTAAAATAATTATATAAAAATTAAAAAATAAATAATATTTAATAAATATATGGTATTTATAATTTTATAAATGTAATAATTAAAGTATTTTTTAATAAAGTAATGAAAATATTAATAAAAAATCATTAAATTAATTTATAATTAAAAAAATAAATAAAATATAAAATAAATATTAAATTCGTAATTAATTAATTATAAAAAAAAAAATAAAATAAATAATGGTTAAATGATAATTATATATATTATTACATAATATATATTTGATATAAAGAAATATTTATATATTTTAAATTATATAAAAAACGCGTTTTTTTCGTTTTTTAATAATAAATAATTTTTTTTTTTAAATATTATTAATATATTAATTTTAATTTATTTATTTACTTGTTATTATTTTATTATTATTTTTTTTACGTATATATTTATTAATAATCATTTTAATTATAAATACTTATTAAATTGAACTAGATATTATCTATGGTATAAGGTTAACTTAAGCACGGACCACTTTAATATCTTATAACTAACTCTACCTAAGTACCGAACCATGCGAAATACGGCCGGGCAAAGCGTATATTTTCTTACATACGATGGTGCAATTCATGCAGATCTTATAATCATTATCACGCTACTAGTACAAATTCTGTAATAAGAATCTACTTCATGTAGTTAGTCTTATAATGTTTTGGCTAATTTCTTATATTCTTTTTCGAATAATACAACATGGATCTGATAGGCTGAGAATACGTTTGAATCCTTTCCCAGCGGGGTTCCGAATATATATTTCAGTAGGTCCCCCGAAAATCTGACGCTCCTTTTTCTATCACTTCCCTACTTGTGCTTATTGTGGTGCATGACGGTTCTATATTCTCCTGTCTTCTTACTTTAACTCTTTTGCCTTACATTCTCAGAATCCCGTGACGGATTCAAGATACTATCATACCCTTGATCAACGTATTTCTCGAAAAGGGGTAAAAATGTCGGATCACGTGTCCGACGTTCACGGCTCCGCGGAGATCACCGTAGAGCCCAAATTGGAACAACGGTTGGTGATGGCTTCTCAGACTGATAAGAATAATGTTACTGACGCGAGCTTGTTTTCCCCGGTTGCAGAGGCAGGAAAATGTTCCCAAGCCCCTAGTGTGAAGAATGGCCAGCCATCTTCGGTTACCAGTTGTCCGACAACTGATGACGACGGCCGCGTAGCCACTGAAGACGAAGTGCGCGATCTCCTCAACGTCGTTGACCGCATTCCCGCCAGACTTTGGGTGGCTTGTCTCGCCGGTATACTCGAACGTTTTGTATGGTACGGGGCGACTGCCCCTCTACGTGAGTGCATCCCTCAGCATATTGCTCGAGATACCTGGATCGCTAACCAGCTCCAGAGAACTACCTTCAAAACGCTCCCGGAGGCGAAGTCCCCGGAGCTCTCGGCCTAGGACAGGCTTCTGCGTCTAATATTGTGAATGCGCTCATCATCGGGTCTTATATTACCCCTGTTCCTGCTGCCGTGGTTGCTGATAGCTGGCTTGGCCGTTATAAAACCATGCTTTATGCTGCTATGTATAGTGGATTCCTATTTCAATCATCCTCCCTGGCCCCTTCTCTCGTTTAATCTTGGTTGAGAATAGAAGTTAACAAAATGATAGCATTGAATCTATCGGAGCGACAATTCTATTCGCAACCTCGCTGCCCGCTGCCATTGAAGGAGGGGCTGCACTAGGTGGTGTCATCCCTGCTTGCATACTGCTGGCTGTTGGATCAGGGGCTTTCAAAACGACTGTGGTTCCGTTTATCGGTGAGTAACCATATCTGGGTTTTGAGACAACTTCGTACTAATTATTTCAGCCGACCAATATGACCAAACTGAGCCCCAGATCCGCACAAAGAAGACGGGTGAGAAGGTAGTCACCAACCGAGAGTTAACCATTACGTACATTTACAATGCATTCTACTGGTTCGTGGCATATATACGTAACCTTACTTTAAATGAAAGAGTTCTAACAAGATGTGTAGGGCCGTAAATGTAGTTGGTTTCTTCGCCGATTCTACCCCATTGTTAGAGAAGTATGTTGGCTTCTGGGTCGCCTATTTGGTGCCTTGCTGTTGCATGTGGCTAGCCCTGATCCCGATTCTTCTTGGTCGCAATCACTTTGGTCAGTTTCGCCAAATCTCATGTTGAAAAGCCCGCCTAGCTAACATCTTCTCAGTTCGAGAATCTCCAACAGGCAATATCATGCCTGACGTGGTGTCTGCCCTGCGCTATGGTGTAGCTGGAGGCTTTCGTATGGATGCTGCCAAACCGGATGCGCAGCTCCAACACGGCCGACAAGTTACTTGGAACGACTCATTCATTGACGACATTAAGCGGAGTCTTTTAACCTGCCGAGTGTTGTATGTGCAGACCTTTCCAAACCTTGTACTCGTCGTCTAACTTTTGCATACAGACTCCTTTTCCCCATCCACTGGCTCTGCTACAACCAGACTTTCAACAACCTGATTTCCCAGGCTGGGCAAATGGTTACTTACGGTATCCCAAACGACATGATAAAAATCGCGGGAGCCATTTCGGGTATTTTCGTCGCGCCCATAATTCAAAAAGGGTTGTATCCTTTCCTCACGAAGAGACAAATTTCGTTCACTCCCATTGCACGCATGTCGGTTGGATTCGCCGTTCTCACGCTTTCTATGGTCTACACAACAATCGTCCAGAAGCTTGTCTATCAGGCTGGGCCGTGCTACGATACACCACTAGCATGCCCGGATGCTCATGGTCGTACCGTGCCTAACCAGATCTCAGTATTCCTTCAACTTCCCATCTACTTTGGAGGAGCAATAGCGGAAGTCTTATGTTTGACCACGGGCACCGAGTATGCCTACAACCATGCCCCTAAGAGGATGAAGACGCTCGTTCAATCTATTTGGCTCGCCATGGCTGGAATTGGGTCGTGCTTGGCTCTGGCATTTGCGCCGCTGACCATGGACCCTCATTTGGTTACGATGTATGCTATCTTGTCCGGACTTTTAGGCGGAGCCACTGTCCTATTGTGGGTAATCTTCCGGAATGTGGACAAGGTTACCGACGAAAATGAGTGATGGCATGATTGAGGACGTCAGTCACGGGCCCAACATGGAGGAAAAAGTAGTGTGGAGGAAGGTTAGGTGGGGGAGTTGTAAACGAGTTTCGGTATTATTGAGAGGAAATTGAGTATAGAAATAGATTTAATAGGGGGGGTTGCTCCGAGAATGGCTATTTTGAGCAACAATTTTCTTCCAATGTGGTGTTTTCATTTTACGTTCGAATATTAATGATTGAGTAGCTCGGAGTGACTAGAAGCCTCAGAATTTAGTCCAACATTTAAGAAACGAAGATCCTAATCTTTACTAGGGTTCACCTGCCCCTTGGCTATATGTATGAAACCCTGTGTCCCTTCTTCAATTGTATAACTTGAAGCTGCCTGGGCATCCTCTTTGGAAAAAAGCCTTCTAGGTCTTACTTCTTACTAACCTCTAGGATCCGTACCTATGCACCCTAAACACCATTTTTCCTTCCATATCGCATCAAAGGATGGCCATGACTGGCTCTTCTTTAGAACAAGGCTGAGGATTGACTGTAGGTGTTTAGCAGTCATATACTCGACCTAACATCTGGACATAGGTATAAATAGCGTCGGTTGGCTGTTGGGTAGATTCGACTTAGCCTGCGTCGAGTAGCATCCTTTATTTCTGGGTTCCATTGTCCTGGTATCGCATCCTCTAGCCAATGAAATTGGTTCATTTTACTAAAAATCGGGGTTGGAAAAGTGCTGTGCACACCAACTTACACTTGGTATTCATACAAGTTATCTATGCACGTAGGTAGGGTAGCTCCCTTACCTATTCCAACACGCGGCGTGGCTGTCATACCACCCTAGGAACAGTCATATCCAATTTCCGCCTGCCGCATTGGTGCTTGAAGTCTTTTAGAACCTACTCCCTTAAACGCGATCTATTCTGTCATAGTTCACAGTACTGAACACTTCAAAGGTCCAACAGTCTCAACCTTTCACGCTTGGTTTACGAATCACTCGATATTGTTCTGAAAAATGAACTGGTTCAACCGCAACCATATGCCCGTCGAGGGTCGGGTAAGAACCAATCGCAGCAGTTACGCCAGAACGCGAAGCTAGGGAGAGAGACCGGCTAATCTTGCATATCAGACTATTCTCCTGACTGGTGGCTCCGAGGGTACCGGTCTCTGCGCAGCACGCAATTTTTCTGGTAAGGGGGCAAATATCATCATTGTCTCGAGAAACTCGGCAAAGCTTGAGGAGGCTATCAAGAGTATCAAGGCTGCGGCGAAGTTCCCCGAGACACAACGCTTTCACACTATCGCAGCCGACGTATCTGAGCCCAACTATGCAGAGGGTGTGGTTGCTGATGCAACGGCCTGGAACAACGGGTACCCGCCAGAGATTGTGTGGTGTCTGGCCGGCCTCTCGACGCCTATGCTGTGGACGGATAGCGGGGCCATGAAGGCCGCTCGATATAATAGTAGGTATTTGGCGAAGACCTTGGGTCTAGTATGCATATTAGGTTGCTCATGAGCTGATTCGGGTAGTGGACGTCAACTACTTTGGCTCTGCCGAAATGTCTCAGGCTATCATGCGTGCTTGGCTTCTCCCCGATCAGGGAGGGAAGCAACCCCCTACTCAAGAATCCCGTCCTGCCGCCAAACATATCATATTCACGGGTTCCGTCCTCTCCACCATGTCCTTGGCCGGCCACGGGACCTACGCCCCTTCCAAGTTCGCCCTCCGCGCTCTTGCCGATGCCCTCGTCATGGAGGTACTCCTGTACCCCGACGTCCCCATCGACGTAGGTACACCTTGTAGTTCCCAATTCCATTACCACAGCTGGCTATGGGCGCGAGAATGAGACCAAACCGGAAGTCACACTCCAGCTCGAGGGCGCCGATAAGCCCCAAGACCCGGACACTGTTGCTCGCTTGGCCATTGCTGGCATCGAGAAGGGCCACTATTTTATCACGACGTCATCTGTGGGCGACCTGATGCGATGGGGTGCCATGAGCAACTCGCCGAGGAACAACTGGTTCGTTGACACGTTGATGGGCTGGATAGTGCCCTTTATCATGGCTTATGTCATGTGGGATATGAACAGTTTGGTCTCCTCGTGGGGCAGCAAGAAAAGAAAGGAGAAGCCACGGAATTAATTTGCCTATTTGTCACTGTGTATAGAAAGGTTGTCGCGCAGGTTCGTTGAGGGTTCGGAAACTGTCAGTATAAAATTATATTAAATATCTAATATTATTTCCCTTGGTATATGTCTGTTATAAATTATTTAACTCTGGCTGATCTTCGTTACTAGGTCATGAATGGTGGCTTCTTGACTGAGAATCAAAAACGATATTATCTTGCCCCTCGGTTGACCTGGTCTACCGGAACAGGGCCGTAGTCGCCACTGTCTTTCGCTGTCCTATTATCTTGACCGCTGGAGGGGTCTAGATATGCGGCCCATGATGATGTGACTTGGACTAGGCGGGCCCACACTTAATATTGAGGCGAAGACAGCACACAGATTCCGGAAAGCAGTACGGTAAGCTTCTATCGGGCGTATGGTAACTTCTCTATTCAGTGCCAGAGTTCGAAGTGTGAGTATGAAACCATCGGTTTGACGCGGATCGGGTAACTGAGTGGCCTCGGCTGGCAGGGGGTAAAAAGCTGCGATCTAATGAGCAAAACCACTACTAAGTACAATAGAACCGATCGCCAATCCTACAAGCCTCCTAATAAATGAGTGATAACTAATAAACCAACAATAAGGCCACTATCATCGACCTTTTCAACACCCGCCTGCAAGAGAAAGGTAGTTGTCTGGAATACGATACCAAGCCAGACACTGATAAAGACCAGGGAAGTTTCTTTCTCTATCCCTGGGTTATAGGACGCCAAAGGCCATAAAGTCAACCCAGCCGATGTGCAGCAGGACCGTATATAGCCTTCTGAACGCGACACATATGGGCGTAAGGACGCTCAAAGCAACAGTAGCCACACGTGTGGGGAGAATAGAGACAGCTGACTACAGAGTAGTTTGGGAATAGATGGCATACCTGTTTGTAGTCTTCCGGGTAGTTTGTTTATCCGACTGGTATTCCTATGGGGAAACTGCGTGGCGCTGAGACATCGCAGCGTAACAAACCCCTGGAATGATTCCCAAACTCACCTAGAAAAATAAAGTATATATAGTAGAAGGGGAGATAGATGGAGCCTGTGTATAATTCTTCTGATTATCGACGTAACCAAAGTTATGCTGTTACATAGGCGATAGGGCAGCATGGGCTGAACAGGACAAGATTCGTTTTCAGATCCGAATTAATAGGCCAAAGGCGTATAAACAGCAGCGCAAATGGTATGACCAAACCAAAAAAGGGAAAGCTGATCCTATAGCTTCTCAATCATATTATATACCGTAGAATACCCAGGCTCTTCGAGTTTCTTTCCGCAATGTCCAAACCAACGCCAGGTTAAAAACTGGCATAGGTAAAAGGGAGTAATAAGGTCCAAGAAGGAGCCAATAGTGATAGCTAACGCTATTAATGCGAGATAGATAGGTCATTCTTTAAAGCTTGTCATACTATTAACAGTAATCTCCTGGAGGATACTGTCAGCGTTCGGGGTTGGTCTTTTTTTTCTTTTCAGTAAGATAATGAGAAACATTGACATACCCACTAAGGCCCCGTATAAAATACCCAAC
Source organism: Entonaema liquescens (assembly GCA_902805475.1). Lineage (NCBI taxonomy): Eukaryota > Fungi > Ascomycota > Sordariomycetes > Xylariales > Xylariaceae > Entonaema > Entonaema liquescens. Next base: position 135,558 of record CADCSX010000025.1, on the reverse strand, counting down.
AATTACTATTGTGATGCTCTGGCTGATGACGAGGAGAATAGAGCCTACAGTGAAGAGCACCATGGAAACATAAAGCAGAATCCCTTGGCATATGGTATTGGAAGCGCTTAGATACACTGGCTGGGAAATAGTAACAGCAAGCGTGAAGGCAGTGCTTCTAAATAAGGCTCCTTAATGTCGTAGCCTGTAACTGCGTGGCTATGATTGGAATAGAAATCGATAAGGCCATCGTATCCTATTCCACAACCAGTACCAGAAGCCCTAGTCAAAGTAAAAACATATAGAAAGAGAGGGTTTCCCCTATGCCGGCTATGGGATGGAAGCTATTGCGACTTGTTCATATTATCTGCTAACTGGTTAATATCGGAAGGCTGAGTACCATGTTTCTGGTCGAAGGCTCGTTCGTCTGCCATTCCCGCAAGTGTTATCACAGATTCGTTACTGAGTTCTATGTTAGCCAAATTATTCAGGGGGTGATGTTCCACGACAATGAGATATGAGCACAACTCTGGACAATATTGAATAGCCACGTGCTAAGGAGGTAAGTAGACTCATTCACTACATGCTACCTATGGCAGGTATTGGACGTGCTTTGCACTGAATTCTGATTTACGGCATTGTCGTGCATTAATTACAGGTACCTACCTACCTGTACCTAGAAATTGAGGCATGTTATGTACACCCCGCTTTCCATCTGCGACGGCATGGCAACCTGACGCTGCCTTCGCTCCTCTACTTCGTTCATACTTTTTTTATTCACACTTTTTCGTTTACTTTCGCCGCCACTTTCTTTACCAAATCATCACATACCTAGACGGCGTTTAAATATACGTATTCTCGGCGGGTGCTTATCTTCAAGCTACCCGCCTATTATTCGTTATTCCCTAAGTTGTTGTCGCCGCACATCATCACACATTATTTTCTGCTTCCCAGCTAGCGGCGATTTCTTAGGCAACCGCCAGTTTTAAAAACCTTCGACTATCAACGCGGCGACAAGGTTATTCGAATCTCTCCCCGAGCTTTCATCATCAAGAGAGAAACAACGTCTTCCTTTTCACCCTAAAGCATGCCAAACATCCGGTCGCACCCTTCAGAAAAAGCCCAAATCCCGTCCTGATTGAACCACCATACAAGACAATATATCCTTGAAGAAATACCAATATTGAAAGCCAAGTTCAACAAACCACGCACAAAGATGTCTGAAGGTGAGTACCCCCTAAACTAAACTTTTCGATAATCACAACCCATTAACTTTTATTGGTTAGACGCAGGAGTTCCCTCTTCACTGCCTTTAGGCGATTTCACCAATGGTGTCCCTGGAAATGAGCTCTCTTAGCAAGAGAAGCTTCGTTTGAAAGGACGGACACCCCTACCAGACCGTCGTCCATCCCCGCCTACCCAACTTGGCGATGGCCCTCAGGAAGTAGCGCCGGAGCCCACGGTGGAAGAAGAAAAGTTCGAAATAAAGTTGGAAGCAGAGTTGGAAGCAGAGTTAGAAGAGTGGGAAGCACAGATGGAAGCACAGTTGCAAGCACAGTTGGAAGCAGAGCAGGCTACAAAGGACCCGATTCCTCAAGTTCACAAGACTGGTGTAGACAAGGAAACCCAAACCATGTCTCCAGAGCCTTCGAACCCGCCGCCCCAAGAACCGCAAGCTCAAGGAGTGTCATGTGACCAGTGTGGAAGAGGGTTCAAATCGGTGAGGGGTCTTAGATGTCACACGATAACAGTTCATATCGGCTTGAAGTGTTATTGGGGCGACTGCGGTGAGACTTTCGGAGCTACCGAGGATCTCATTGAGCATGTCATCCACCACCAAGCCCGTGCGTCCATCGACCAGGACGACAAGTTGGCGTGCCGCTGGCCTGGCTGTAGTGTTCGCAAACCGGATTTGCCCGAGTTGCGCCGCCATGTTCGACAGCACAACGGCAAGATTCATCGAGATGGCCAGTGAGGAAGCATCCCATCCTACTTTCTGGGGTGAATTGGTACTTGGCAGCTACGACCATTAGAATGCCTCTTTGAAGGGTCTTTACTGACCATGCGCATGCAATTGTGAAGAACGTGGCTCTCGGTCTTTTCTTCGATGGGGATGCAACTTCACCCGTCTCCTAAGCTTTAGCTTTGTCTCTGTCTCTGTTTTCACCGCAGCAATAATAATGAGTTTCGTGACACAAATTTGTTTACCCTAAAGAACGGATTAGCCGTAACATTAATGCCCAGTCGTGATAGTGAAGGAAAAGTTTCGTGTACCTACCCACCTAGCATCATGCATAGCAACATAGAAATTCGTACTCTTCGATATTGCTTTTATCCCATACCTGAAATTGACTAGTATCCATAGGTACCTACCTAAGGTTAAATATTAACTAATGTGCCTCGGCGTTAGATATTATCTGTCAGGGTCCACAAGAGTCATTTCGTCCTTGAGTTGCTTATCCTCGGATTGCCAGCAGCATCAAGCTGTGGGGAACACGAACTTCGCAGCAAAGTGCACATCAAGTCAGAGCCCTGTGAAAACAGAGAAACCACCAGCTTATATAAAGGTAGGTAGGTATATATACCGAAGTGTGGTGAGGCTCCCTTCCTAAAATTACTTACCATTCGACCACATCCAGCCACCTCAAGATAGGTCAAAGCACCCTAATAACTCGCGGCATGATTTATCTTGGTTCATATTAAGGGTCATATTCCAAATTTACAAAAGAAATATGCCAATATATTAGGGATTCTGTTGTCCATTAGACAATCCTGAATAAGCGGGTTCGTCTTTCAAGGTGATTGACTGTTTCCTTATCAACTCTGCCACCGGTGCATGGCGTTTCCTTTCTGCTAAATCCAAAGGAACCTCGCCGCTATGGTTCTTTGCTAATACATCTGCACCATTGCTAAGAAGGAACTTCACGCATGTGTAATGTCCTCTTTGAGCAGCTAGGTGGAGTGGCGTCTGTCCACCATGGTCATAGCTGTTTATCGTAGCTCCTGCTTCTATTAAAGCCCGAGAAACCTTCAAGGACCCTTCTTCAGCCGCATAATGCAAAGCTGTTCTTCGCTTTTCAAAGTAGCTGCCTTGTACGTTGAATCCTGCTTTGATAAGTTGTACAGTAGAATCAATTAGCCCAGCTCGAATAGATCGTACTACCGCACCCTTTTCCTTTTGCGCCCCATAATGAAGAAGTAGCTGAGCGTTTTCTTCATCCGCTTGGGATACGGCTGTTATAAGGGCCTTATCGAGCCCTGCTAGGCCTATGCCCTTTTCAAGAAGTAGTTTTATAAGGCTGGTCCGGCTTCGAACTACAGCGTGGAAAAGAAACTTTTCCCCTTGTTCTGTTGGTGCTCCATTTTCTATGAGTAAAGTCGCGATATCAACATGATCTAATTTGCAGGCTTCAAGCAGTGCTGGACGTCCAACTCCTATATCCCGTATTAGCTGAGGATTGTGACGAACCAGTAACTCTAAGCTGCTTTTATGGCCGTTGGAAGTAGCCATTAACACAGCTCTCCCTTCTATCTCGGATCCGCCGTGTTCCTTCTTTAGAAGAAGAGAGAGCATACTGGTATCGTCTGCTTTCGCTGCCAAAACCAAAGGTTCTATCTCCTTCCTAGACAGTAATTGAATCATTGGATTCATGCTACACGAAAGGATGGTTTCCACGATGGAAACATTACCTTTTTTGATGGCGTATTCCAAAGCGTTACTCCAGGCTTTAGCATTATCTACCATATCCCCATAGTTGGAATATTGAGGTTGTTCGATATCTAAGCGATGGACTTCATATAGATGTTTCACGATATCCAACCAGCCATTAGCACATACAAGCCAGATGGGGTGAAATGGCTTGGAAACAATCTTTGAGTCCTCCCAAGCTAGTTCCCCGGCGGATAACAGACCGGAATCTGGACTCCTCAATTGTAATATGTCGCACCAGAGAACAAAAGTAGACGTTATCAATAGGAGGTGAGGATCTACGAGGAAATCCTTTATGAGCCTTGATAATGGTTCTGACTCGAAGAGAGTAGAACAATTACGCGCGTGGAAGACCCAATAATGCGCGGTATAGATAACAGGCTCTGATTGGGGACCTGATATGAGGTCCTCGACGAACTGAGACATCGAACGCTTTCTTGTTTCTGTTTCCGCTCTAGTTCTTGTGACGTATCTAACTCCAAGGTATCCCGGAGAAGACACTTTTATATTTTCGTTAATTGTTTCGGTGACAATGCCCGGGGCTCGCAGTAGTTTGTCCGTGAGGTAGCGAAGACAAGCAACTGACATGAAGCCATTGCCCTGGGCTGGAAGGAATGTTTCTACGTCGCGTTTTGAAATACCTTCGAAAAATTCTCTCACAGATAAATGAGCGAACTCAAAGCCTTTTCCTCGGATAACGATGAGGTTTGAGCAGACATCAGTGACCTCGGCCCCGCTAAAGGTACTACTTGTCTCAGTCGACAGCGCAGACGACGCAATAGACGCAAAATCTTCAATGGCTAAAGAGCTTTTCGCGTACATGAGCCACTGGAACGTAAAATTCGCAAGTGCTGCAGCATGGTCTCCTGACTCTAAGATACTCTGATAAATTTCCCAATAGGAGCCTTCTAGAGTAGAGGGAAGAACACCGAGGCGGGCTTTGATATCTGCAACCACTTTTAATGGGCGGAGGGATTGGATTTGCAGGTCTACCCATCGAAACCTAGATAGCAAGTCTATTAGTATGAAAACTTATCGTGAAGCAGAGATGGATAGCAACAAACATCCCCCGGGCACCTCCAATTAAAGTCTCAACAATTTCATCTCGAAGAGAATCAGGCAGGTTATTCCGCAGTAACCTCGCTGAATCTAGCTGGTCCTTACTAATTAATCGCAATCCAATTAGCTCTTTATCTTAGCCTCTAAAGCGTACCTAGAAAGTCAACTTACATAAATGCTGAGATATCTCCTGCGTTGTCGTCCGCATCAATATACACGTTCGGTGATCCTTCCAAGTGCAAAGCAATATCGTAATTATCTCGGCTGGAAATGAATATTTTAAGTAGATTGGACGATTCTTGAAGAATTTGACTCAGTGTATCCATTAATTCCTGTCGATCTTGCAATTCCACCTCGTCCAGGGCGTCAATGACTATGGTTGCTGTCGGATAGTAATCCATTAGCGCCACTAGCATTGCTTTCGACTCATCGGTGTCCCAATGCTGGTCTTCAAACCCCTCGAAACCGGCGATTGCGTCTTCGTAGTGTTCCACCACAGGTGGTAGAATCGGTTTATCTGTTCCTTGACAGGCTAATTGGCGTACAAGGCTAGCTAAGATTTTGTTGCACTGGGCTCGAAAGGGCTCTGCTGGATTTCGCATACAGTAGAAGTATGCAAGATTGTCACAAGCCCCTAACTCATCGATCACAATAGACGCCAACTTGGTCTTTCCACAACCCGGTATCCCGCTATAAATAGTAATGGGTTAGTAATTCTTATACATTGTGAATATTTTAAGCTCTTAGAGTCGAATATGGAGACTTGGGGCACACAATATGATGTTGAGGAGGTGGAACCCCTGAAATTGGTGTACAAGTGGAATGAGAAGCACAAGGAGACTTACTGTAACCATAAGACCGACGACGCGCTTTCTTGACGCCAAGTTTTATAGTTTTCTTTTTTGAATAGCCACTGTCCGGAATCCTTCAAGCGCCCTCTTCTCACTGCTTTATGATGCGCTCCGTATGGGATGGCCGAAATGGCCTTGAGGACCTGTGCTCTCGTACCTCGCTCGAGATTATCATTAATGACCTGGACATGATAGTCTACCCGCTGAATCGGCTCTTCCAGCTTTTGTAATTCATGGGAGAAGGAAGTAATGCCGCTATTCTGAGCTATTTGTGTCGCGGTCACATTTTCAAGACTATCAATAATGGACTGTGACTTCTCAGACTCAGCAAGTTGAAGCAGGTCCCAGACTTCCTTCTTTGCGCTTGTTATGGTAGAGTGTTTTGCTTCAAGATCAGTTTTAGAAACTACCACGCTCTTTACAAACCGGATTGCCCAGTTTTTTCCATAATAGCGGAGAATTGAAGATAGGTATTCTAGAATAGAGGCGTAAAGTGATACAACAGACCTAGAGAGCTGTTCAAAACTTCCATTCTATAAAAGTTGCAGTCAGTCGCACTAATGTTAGACTATATAAACGTGAAAATAAGAGTCTTCAATGTCATGGATAGAATCAAGTGGTGCGCACCTAGAATTTTCCGGTTGGAGGAAATGGCGCTCAACAATGCTGCAGCTGGCGATCACATTGGCGATATTTTCAATGGCCTGCAACACATATCCGAATACTTCCACGTCGTTTACAGTGGCTTTCAAGATCAACCTTACAGCCGCCCAAGGAAGTGCAGCACTGACAGGGTCGTATTGAATAGCGATGTCACCAAATATCTACACGCAATATTTTAGTATGAAGAATCATCCACATGTTTATCAATGTGCATGAGCCAATATCATGGTTTCTTAATTAGGTAGATAGGCAGTTATTATATAAAACCTTACCACTAGTTTATCAACCCACACAGCGATCTTCTCAAGCACGTCACGTAAGATAATTGTACGGCCGTTGAAAGTAACTTTCCATCTTTTCTTAATACACTCATCTTTCTTCTCATTCGTTGCTTTCAGGACATCGGTTAGAGTTGCCAGGGGCTCTTGTTTAGATAGGTTGTCTAATTCAAAGCGATCGCCTTCTTGTTTCCTTAGCTGTTCGATAGCAAGAGTCCACGTATGATGGTAGAGCTTAGTGTTGCTATCTCTTTCGGCCTCACTTTCAACGGGTTTATCAGTGTCGGCCATGTTAGTGGGTTGGATAACCATGGCTTTCTTTTATAATACTGAGGGTTATTAGTTTCCTACGGATGGCCTCGTGTGCATCTCAGCTATTCTAGTTAAATGTAACCTGTAGGCTCTTGCACACGTGACCATAATATTCCCGCGTCAGAATTTAGGTAGATAACAGACTGGCTAACGAATTGATGCTGAAGGCGTTTGAGTACCTAAGTGTACTATAAATGGGATAGTGTAGTAAGATTATAACGCTACGCGAGAACTTTTATGGGGTCGTGTTGACGGGTTTGATGTAAAAGAGAATAAAGATGGGAACCTATAGTAAATGATAAATGTATTTATTAGCTTTGAATTTTCAAGAGATTGCAGTAAGATATCGCCAGAAGAATAGTATTGTAAGTGATAAATCCCACAACTGCAATTGTATAGTTAAACAAGAAATAAGTGAGTCTAAATCCCACATAAAATCGACTTTGATACGCTTAGAAGAATAAAGTAAGGTGACAGACGATCCGTCAACAGCCGTTGTCACCTGCTCGACACGTGGCAGCACCCCTCAGCGACTCATACTGTTCGGCAGTTAAAAACCGCTAAGAGGTATGAGTCAAAATCGGTCCGCTTTCTCAATTTAATTACCCTATAAGAGTTCATCGTGAGAAACTCGATCCGTCCTTTTAACTTAGGAACGGTCGAAAGGTTCCCATGGCTCTTCAAAGTTCCCTGTGTAGGGTTTCAAGCCAATTGCGTCAATTAACCACCAAAGTCCCTGGCGCTCGTTTCTACTCAGCTCCCGTTAGTGGAAGCATTCCTGCTGCAAAGAGGAAATATGTTCCAACTAGCGGTACTTATCCGCAAGGATTCAAGGTCTCGGGGACGATAGTTGGTGTTAAGCCAAAAAACACCACCAAACCTGACCTTGCTTTCATCACCTCAAGCACACCATGTGCCGCAGCGGCCGTGTTCACCAAGAACAAGTTTCAAGCTGCGCCGGTAACTTTCAGTCGTTCGCTTCTACAGGAACAGAAAAACTCCGGGCTTCGGGGCGTAATCATCAATTCAGGATGTGCAAATGCTGTGACAGGGAAGGGGGGCCTAGAAGATGCTGAGAAGATGGCCAAAGCGGCCGACAAGGTACTAGGTGCTGATAAGTCGACAATCGTGATGAGTACCGGCGTGATAGGACAAAGGTAATATATTTTCATCTTATCGAATCTATGACGATCTCTTATTCTAATCTGCATTTAGACTCCCGATTCAGAGGATCTTGGACGGGGTTCCCAAAGCTTATGAAGGGCTTGGGGATACTCATAAGCACTGGTTGACATGTGCTACAGCTATCTGCACAACAGATACGTTCCCCAAGCTGATCTCCAAGACATTCAGACTCCCATCATCGCCATCAATTGAATATCGTATTGCTGGAACGACAAAAGGCGCTGGGATGATCCACCCAAATATGGCAACACTCTTGGGTGTCATCGCTACTGATGCTCCTATTTCTCCCTCCATTATCCCACCTGTGCTTAAGTATGCCGTAGATCGGTCTTTCAATAGCATCACAATTGACGGAGATACGTCTACGAATGACACAGTTGCTTTGCTAGCAAACGGCGCTGCAGGAGGCGAGGGTGTCACTACGGAGGATTCAGCCGATTTTATCGCATTCCGGGATGTTGTTACTGAGTTCGCGACCGACCTGGCCAAGCTTGTGGTGCGGGACGGTGAAGGTGCCACCAAATTCGTTACTATTCGGGTAACCGAGTCCTCGAGCGAAGAAGGCGCCCGAAAGATCGCTAGCACTATCGCGCGATCACCGCTTGTTAAGACAGCACTCTACGGCAAAGACGCCAACTGGGGTCGAATCCTCTGCGCCACTGGTTATTCACTAATCAGCGAGCCCGGACATGCCGTAAATGACGTAGCTGAAATAATCCCAGAGAAGACCAATGTGTCTTTCATCCCCACAGACGGGAGCCCAGAGTTAAAGCTCCTCGTCAATGGTGAACCAGAAACGGTTGACGAATCCCGAGCAGCGCAGATTCTCGAGCTCGAGGACCTCGAGATTCTTGTAAGACTGGGAACTGGTAAGAAGGAGGCTACTTACTGGACCTGTGATTACAGCCATGAATACATGTAAGTGATATATAAAATTTCATATAATATGAGTAGTCAAGTCAAGTACTAATGATTTCTACCAGCACGATTAATGGGGATTATCGTACCTAACCATTGAATACGAAAGACATGGTGAAGGATCTTGCTTGAGTGGGAAAGTCTCTTATGATTCCGCGAAGATAGATTTCTTCTATGGATAGCTCATGGAAATATAGTTACTTAAGACAAAGAATATAGATCTATGGAAAAACGTTAAGAATTAAGATGAACCAAATATGAATGCAGTGTTGGTTCCCCGTCAAAACACTAAACCGTATAGATCAATATAGTCACAAGTTTTATTGCATAAGATGTAGGAACTACCCCACCAAGAAGCACTTTACAAGCTTGGGCCATTTTAAAGCTTAGACGCGTCAAAGCACGCGTAAATTGATTTTACATTCATTCTCATTGAATCCACCTAGTTACAGGATTCATGCCGGTGCCTTTCTCTAATTACACATACTCTCACATCACATAGAAACGTGAAAATGCCAGCAGCAAAAGCAGAAGAGAGAGGCGAATCTTCGACCTCGGCTGCCAAGAAGGCCTTAACTGGTGCCTCTAATGGAAACACTACCTACGAGTTACCTTGGTATGTACTTTTCTCGATGATTCAAGAACTATTGAGCTTGCGTTAACATATATCTTGCAGGGTAGAAAAATACAGACCAGTCTTCCTCGACGATGTAGTAGGGAATACAGAAACTATCGAGCGGCTGAAAATCATTGCGAAAGACGGAAATATGCCACATGTTATCATATCTGGAATGCCTGGTATTGGAAAGACGACGAGCGTACTATGTTTGGCACGCCAATTGCTTGGAGACTCTTATAAGGAGGCGGTGTTAGAACTTAATGCTAGCGACGAGCGAGGTCAGTTCACATTACCGTATGCAAAGTAAATAGGAATTTAAGGCTAATATCTATTGTCAACTAGGTATTGATGTGGTCCGAAACCGAATCAAGGGCTTTGCCCAGAAGAAGGTCACACTTCCAGCAGGCCGTCATAAGATCGTAATACTTGACGAAGCCGATAGTATGACCTCTGGTGCTCAGCAGGCGTTGCGACGTACGATGGAGATCTACTCCAACACGACGCGATTCGCCTTCGCATGCAACCAATCGAACAAGATCATCGAGCCGCTGCAGTCGCGATGCGCGATCCTACGATATGGGCGGTTGACGGACGCACAGGTGGTCAAGAGGTTGCTTCAAATTATCGAAGCGGAGAAAGTGCAGTACAGCGACGATGGGCTAGCAGCCCTTGTATTCAGTGCCGAGGGTGATATGCGACAAGCTATCAACAACCTGCAGAGTACACATGCGGGTTTCGGTTTTGTCAGTGGCGACAACGTCTTTAAGGTTGTGGATAGCCCCCATCCTATCAAGGTCCAAGCTATGCTGAAGGCCTGCTACGAGGGAAATGTGGATAGTGCCCTCGACACCTTGCGCGAGCTCTGGGACCTCGGATATTCCAGCCACGATATCATCTCTACCATGTTCAAAGTCACAAAAACTATACCCACCCTCAGTGAACACTCTAAGCTTGAGTTCATCCGCGAGATCGGCTTCACCCACATGAAAATCCTTGAGGGTGTGCAGACTCTGCTGCAGCTGAGCGGGTGTGTGGCTCGGTTATGCAAGATCAATATGGATCCGAAGCGTTTTGAGACCAGGACGAAATAAGCATACGCCATGAGTTTATAGAGGACGGCGGAGAGATGTATGCGTGAAAAAGAGATTGGCGAAATGGCTCGAGGTATTTGCATGGCATTGCACTGGCGTTTTACGAGGTCACGATTCCCTGATTTCTTTCAAAAGCTGGTTGGTACAGGAATGTCCAAAGAAAAAAAATCGTGACATATCTACAGATGCATGGCCTAATAGCACAAAATACTACCTACTTTGCTAATGACCCACGATAACTGTGAATAACTATCCATATTATTTCTTATTCTGCTCCGAAGATGCGCTTTCGTCCTCTAATTCCATCAACTCCTTCTCGTAGTCAGCCCAGAGGGCGCGGCTTTGAGCCATCCTTCGCTGCATGCGTATGCGCTGTTCGTACTCCCTCATGCGGTAGTCGGCCTCGATCATGCTGCCGACAATCATGCCGGACATTTGGAGATATCTAGTCTCACTCAGTTCTATTTCTCATCTCACATATTCACAATCTCATTTGAAATAGCCAATAAAGATTTCTGCAATGGCGAATAAGAATAATGATAGAGACCAACTTACACTTTAAACTGGACAGTGAGTCCACGATATAACGGCGAGAAAACGTAGCCAATTCCGCCTAGTACCGCAGATGCAGCACCCCATTTCACGGCTCCGACTGCAGCACCGCGCGCCGCTTCCCACTGGGCCTCCTTCGCATCCTCGCTTTCTAGGGCTTTGTGGGCGCGCATTGTCGCGAGGTCATCGCGGGTTGTCCTCTCTAGCAGGTAACTTTGACCTCACGACACGACACCAGTCCGTTTCTATAAAGAGAGGGTCGATTTAGTCGCCCTATTTTCCTCGGGCTATCTAGGTAGTTACTATTTTGCCCGTATTAATAAATGCCGTGGGGGAAATGGTAGAGTTGTATGGTCGTGTGAGAGGATACCTGAAATATCCATGTATCCATCAAAGTATTTCGAATTGATCGAGTCGTTGACATTTCTTCCCTTGAGCTTATTTAGCGGACCCCGATGCTGAGATATGATTTGCTGAGGACTTGAAGCTGCAAGCTGCTGGCGGGGTAATATAGGGCGTTGTTAGTACTATTGGCGTCATGATTTTATTACTATTTTTCTTTTACTTTTTATTTCGATTCCTCTTCACTGTTGGTTTTGTACGGAACAACCACAAAGCCCAAGGCAATGACTTATCTCATAAGCTAACAATTTAATCTCAATTATCAAGTTTTTTAATATAATCTTTGGATATATGATTTTCACATCCATGTAATTGTGAGTAATTACCTGAATTTTGTAGTTGTCTCATTAATATCAGGAGATGAGAACCCATTATTCTACCCATAACATACCTGGGAAGTAGGCAACCAATTCATACCATAACTAATTGATTAGATTAGTTCGCAAGTGGAAACGACTTTTCTCACTTATTAGAGCGGTGAGTTCTAGTTAAAATACTCACCCGGAAAGTTCTCTCCGCAATGAAGTACTATACGTAGTCGCTTTGCTGCATCATGCTCCAGTAACGTCATAATACGTAGATAGATCTCAAAATCTTCTGGGGCTTTCAATGCGACGTTGATGGACAGGGTCTTCTGAACTGCATTAGATCTATCATACTAGCTTGTTATTGGCACAAAGTTTAGTTCCTGGTTCATCCGTTTGGGTGTTGTGTCAGTGACGACTTATATCAATGATGCATATATTTAGACTCTGAACCTTGACCTCATAATGCTGGGTGACTATTTATATAAGACGACAATGGAAGAAGAACACTTAATCTCCATTCAATATTCTTTTCCGCAAAAGAATGCTCAAACTACGAGTGTTTCCAAGTAGAGCCTGGCAACCCAGTCTTCGACGTCATCATTCGCGCTGTGCCAATACTCGATTTACGCTATCACCATTAATATCCACCACAGCTCACTCAACACAGCAACCTCGTCCTGGATTTTTAATATCGCCAAAAGTCCAACTTCACTCCACGCGGAAGAACATGGGACAGACGAGATCGGAAACAGAAACGGGGGCGGAGACGGGAGCAGTTCGAGACACCGCTGAAGACTGGAAGTCGAAGCCGCCGTACCGCACGACGCCCGCAAACGAGCACTTCGATAAGAAGTGGACGGCGCACTGCCACTGCGGCCGCATCAGGTACTGGCTATCGCGAGACAAACCTCTAGCCACGAAATTTTGCCATTGCATCGATTGCCAGGGCCTGCACGGTGCTCCCTTCCAGTGGGCGGCTATCTTCCAGAAGGAAGACCTGCATTTCGAGAAGGGCGCCGAGGGTCTTGCTTTCTATCACTCACCGGACAAGACCACAGTGCATCGTCTGCCGTGCAAGGTATCCTGCGCGTATTGCCACTCACCGATCATGGACGAGGGTCGGAACATGGTACTCATGTTCCCCGGTATTATCAAGTTTAGCGACGCCGAGCATAAGAAGCTATTCGATCCACAGTGAGTATTATCTCGTAATGACCTGGAATTATATACGCAATGCTGACTATTCTGCTCCAGGTGTCACATTTTCTACAGTCAACGTGTCGTGGATATACACGACGGAAAGCCCAAGTGGTCAAAGCTAGACGGGCAGAGTGAGCTCATGAAGGAGGTCGATAGGACGGATTCCAGCGAGCACACTGTTCTAGGCGAGCCTAGAAATGAGACTACGAATGATTAAATTATTTAACGGTATCTCATGCATACGTATCATACGGTGATCGTGTCTGTCCCCTATCCACTTGATATATCTATAATCGTAATAGTGCCTGTATATGCTTTGCCTATGACATTAGGTCTTCTAATATCGCTTCAAGCTCTTCCTTCTGGAAAGGAACGCTCAAAAGCTCAGTACCTAAAACATCCTTGCGGCTCGTAATCATCTGGTGGTCGTGGAACCTAAAGTAAACGTGTTAGAATAATGCCAGTAACAATGAAGAGCCATAAACTTACTCTTTCAACAGCGTGCGGAAAGCCATCTCCGAACTGCATATAAACTCCTCGACCGCCTTGTTATACACCATCCTATATTCCACTCCGGGGTTCTCTCCGTCAAATCCGCCAGTGTCATCCATAGCCGCTAGAACCTCGCCAACGAGTAGTCGGAACAAGTTCTTGGCGTTTTCTGGAAGACTACGAAGAACGTATGTCACGCCTTCCTTCCCTCCTACACGCCTCGCCTTCCGACCTAAGAGCTCGTGCACGTCATCGACGACTTCGAGTTCTGCCGTGAAGGGGGCAAATGTCGTACAATCATGGAATACAAAGTTGAATGACGACCTTAAGCTACTGTCCCAGAGAAGAGGGAAGTCTGATGTGTCAGCAGAACAGATGAGTCGAATATTTGGGTGCGCTGCTAGTTGAGCGAGAACGGGTTGTATTCCAACCCTTCGTAGAGGAGCGGCATCAATGGAGTTCAAGATAACCGTGACGACTACTTCATGGGAGAAAAGCAGTGCTTTTATGCTATCCAGCATAGCCGAAGGGTTACCAGATGGTACTTTGTGGGCAGGGTCCACGGCGCTCGCGACCGTACCCAGGATCTCCCGCAGAGAGCTTGTGCGCACATATCCGTTGATAATAACGATCTTATTAACAACGTGGTCTGAGTATTTGTCATACACGTGCTTCGCAAATCTATGTAGAAGAGCTCGCTTCGACCCATACCCGTATAGACATACGCCGAACCCCTGAGATAGCTCAAAAGTCCACTGCGGGAAAGACTCTAGATGTATAGACTCGAGGAATTCGATATCTTCGGCATGTGGATCTTTGTAATCGCGAAGGATGGAGAAGTACTCGTCGTGCGTCAGGAGTTTTAAGGAGGCCAGAGTATTACCAGACGTCTTCGAGGCGCCGGGTCTATTCTGCGCAAAATATAGCTCATGAGGGGGTAAGTCGCGTGGCGGAGTCAGGGATTTCTTCCTGGCTCGCTTCGTAGTATGCTTCGTCCTTGGTCGACCACGTCGGGGTTTTCCGGATGGAGTTGCAGGTTCATCGGGAGGGTTTTCTTCGTCTTCATCTTCTTCCTCGTCCTCATCTTCAGTCGACTCGTATATTTCTCTAGCAATGTCTTCGTCCGCTTCCTCGTCACTCCCGTCTCCGCCTACTACCTGTTCGATCAAAGCCCTAGCACTCTTCTTTCTCGCAGAACGATCGTTCCGTTTCCACCTTGGTGTTTGTGCGTTGGTACTACCATTTGTTTTTGAGGGTGTTACTAGCCCTGCTTCGTTTTTCTTTCGACCTCTTGGAGTAGAAAGTCCACCGTTCGTTTCAGCTTGCTTCCTTTTGCTCGGTGTCTCCTTAACAGGCGGGCCTAGCTCATCTTCGTCCGAAGGAAAATCATATGCGGAGCGGTGGCCATCTGTAGAGCCATTGGAATGTGTCTTGGCTATTACCTGGGTACCTCGCCGTTTAGATGGAGTACCTGGATTTTGGTCTTCTTCATTATCGGTGTTAACTCGTTTCCGTGGCGAACTCCTAGAGCTAGCTTCGAATTCTGCTGCGAGCTGCGTTCTCTTGGTTCGTACCATTATAAATCGTCTATGTCTTAAAGTGAATATTAATCAAGGACATTATCATTATAAGTGCCTTAATGTATCTTAGGTTCCGGAAATGTGATGATAGATATTCTTGGAGTAGTTAACTATTATAAATATAGGAATTATAAATGTAGGAATTATAAATGTAGGAAGGTACGGATATAATTTCACTATCTATCGCGGTTGATCGCGACAAGCGCGTCAATGCTATTTCTTTGCTGTGGGGCTCCTGCATGCTGGAGACGGGACCTGAAAGATCGGGGATTAATTTAATGTTCTCAGTTCCAGTTCCAGTTCCCAGGCCATCGGACAGTTACAAGGGGGAGAACTTCGGTAAGCTGGAGCCGCAAAGATTACATAATCCCGAGCCGGACTAACAATTTACATTATCTAGTTACCGAAACAAAATCTCCGAGATTCCTGAAATAGCCAATTCGTCAATCGTCAGATGTTATTCTTTACTATCTCCTCTTTATGTCAACCTTGATACAATACAGAACTTCTAGAAATTGATGTCAAAAGGGTAATTAATATGAATCTAAACTTTTCTGGAACCATCAACGTCTTTAAGCTCCTGACCAAGCCCTCGTTCTGTCTTCCTCATGCAACGGTCTCAACATTCAATGATATACCAATCCCTTTCAGCAAGATTTTTGAAGGCCGAGGCAAAAATGTAGATATTAGGGCTGTAGTACTTGACAAAGACGACTGCTTTGCTTACCCTAACTCAAACGAAATATACCCTGCTTATTTGGTAAGGGCAATCGGAGAGCCAATAAATATTTATATTTCATTATTTTACGTGGCAGCAATTGATTTGGTAATAGGAACGATTTCGACGACTTCAAGAAGAATATCCCGGCCGTCGTCTTCTTATAGTCTCTAATACAGCCGGTGCAACTACTTACGACCGTGATGGACATCTGGCGAAGGAGCTTGAGAAGACCACTGATGTTTCAGTTTTGAGCCATAGAGTGAAAAAGCCCGGCTGTGGCGACGAAATAATAGCCCACTTCAAAGCTCATCCTGAGGCTGGTGTAACCCATCCAAGCCAAATTGCTATCGTGGGGGATCGTCTAATGACTGACATGATGTTGGCCAACATGATGGGCAGCTGGGGCTTATGGATCAAGGATGGTGTTAAACCATTTCAACAGAAGAGCGTGGTATGTTGGCCAAGCATGATACCAAAACTTGCCTACTAACACCATATAGTTCTCTAAATTTGAGCAGCGGCTCGGGTCGTTCTTAATGGCGCGTGGCTACCGTGCCTCTGATCCCCAAACCCCGTTCAAGTAATTCCCCTATATCAAATCTTAGCTTCGATAATTTCAGCCGTAGGATTGGTGGCATCTTTTGCTCCTGTATACCTAGGTACTTATACATGGAATTTGAGCGCTCTAAGGAACTGTAAAGAGGAACTGGCCCCAGGAATAATATCAAGCGAAAACATTCGGCTTCTCGATCAGCCCTCTTCATAATGTGAGATATTTAAATTAGGATAATATGTTTATGGAGAGATTCCTACTGTACTTGTAATTAAATACATTGATGATTCAGAATAAAACAGACATATTGAGCTAGGCTTGTGTTTAATATGTGTGGTCGATATCTAGCAAAGAACATAATATAGCATCATCTTTTAGCCTTTTCAGAGAGAACATTGGATTCATATCATACTGCATACATCATTGAGACCTATTGTGAAATGTCATATTCATTGCTGATGATTCACAATGTTGCATGCGTAAAGATAAAATTAGTACCTGCTCCATTCACGCTGGAGAGGCCCCTTTGCGTGAATAGTACTTTTAGGCGTCGCCCAGGCGATACCCCTCCCGTACACGCGTGTAGCAAGGCTTATATTGGAATTTGTGCGTATGATCATACAATGAGGACAGTGTGCAGACAAACTTCCCAGAATGAGACGACGCTTAGAACTCCTTGACAGTTTGGGTATTCCTCAACATTGTGTCTAAGTGACTTATCAACTACTTATCTATTAACAGGCAATGCAGGTACAGGTAAGGCGCGCTTATAACTCGGCTGCACAGTGTATTTCCTAACAAAGCCATCAGTTAAATTTCAGTTACCTTACTGGCTGGTACCGGTGAACATCATACGGTCCACAGCCAGGATAATTCCCTCTTTGGGTACCTAGGTAGGTATTCGGGAATATTTTCGCCTGAACTAGTCCACCTTTCTTACCGGATTGGGTCTGTGAAGTATGATCTGGGAATGGCGGCTACTCTAGTACCACGAAGACTTATGGTACTTATGCAGGTTAGTACCCCTATTTGCGCCTAAGCATGCATCATCCAGTTTGACACCAGCCTTTAGCACCCTACCGGCCAGTAACACTCGGTATACAATGGTCACGAAGTACACTCGTAGCTCCACCACCTGGCCATTAAAATGTACCTGCTCTTGCAGTTTAGGCTATGCTTAGTCACATACTGCCGCATATTCAAAGCTTGCAGCAGGTTAGGCTTAAAAATGAGCTGTATCGTGATAATATTAGATGGTTTACCCACTAAGCGCAGCCCAGGATGCATAGCATGATCAAATTCACTACAGGCCTACCTAAGTAGCCTTATGATAGCCTCCAAACGTGAGCTTTTGCATTAGGCTTTCTGAGTCACTATGTTCCTACCATACATGCATTGGCCAGTTGCTATCTAATGACGCGGGTAGATCAGCTGTATCTGCCATGACACTGTGAGAAATAACAAAATACGTACCCCGTGGCCAACCACAGAAGTAAGTGCCTTACAGAGTGCATCGCTCTTGAAATATTTCTCCCACTCCCTTCAAGGCACTTGCATTTCTATATAACCTGCCATATTCCCATCCCAAATTCACCTTTCATGTCTGCTCACTTTCTCTCACCTGCACTGCAATTGACCCCTTGACTTTCACAATCAACAGAACACAATTACCCAGCATCCTTACTGAGTATCACTTGTTGATTCACATCATTATTCCACAATGACTGGAAAGTTTTGGTCGCCCGCAGAGGAGAAGTACTTCTGGAAGACTGTCGTCGCCCACTCTGTCAAGCGTGCTCCCGCCGACCTTGACAACGACGAGAAGAGCTGGGAGGAACTTGCCGCTGAAATGCAGAAGGCAATGGACCAGCAGGGAACTGCTCGTCGCTGGTACAGCGGCTCTGTATTGTGTAAGCCCACTCTCTGTCCAGCCTAGTCATTCAACTAAGGGATGCTGACACGCCTTCGTCCAGTTGAGCATTACTTCCAGAATGTCGAAGGAGACAGACGATCCCCAAATGCCACTCCATTTGTCGTCGAGTACCTCAAAAAGCTCGGTAGGTTTCTTGTGGTCTTTCATCTTCTTTGGGCTGCACTAATAGGAATCGCTCAAGGGCCATTCAGTCGCATCATCAACCCTCGTTCTGGCCCTCGAGGTGGTCGCCCTCGTCGCAGAGAAGTGACTGTCATTGATCCTCCAGGAGTCAAAGCTCCCCCTCCAAGCCCAGATGGATTCAAAGTCACTCCTTCAGTGGACGACGATGTCTTCTCACCAGAGTATGCGGCTCATCAGGCCAGCCAGCCTCGTCAATCCCGTCAACTCAATCAACCTCGTCGATTTAGAGCACCTCGATACCCCAGTCGTCTTCCGAAGCGCCAACATCTTCAGGAGCTTGCTCCAGCTCCCCCTTCAGAGACACCATCTGAGGAAGCTCACCAAGATCTTTCCCAGCTGTCCTGGGAACATCAAGCAAGCGAGCAATATATTCCAGAGCAGCATGGACTGGAAGACACGGTATCGGGATTTGACAGCCTCCTTGCTGCTGCCCAGCTCGTAAGCCCCGAAGACCACTCGTCTGAGAACAACCAAGCGCGAGATCACTTTACACTCCAGTCCCCCTACCCCTTGGCATCTCAATCCCACTTGGAAGATACACCCCACTATGAGATGGAGAGCCACACTTTTGATTGTGCATCTTCTTCCACGCTGGCATATAGCAGCAGCATCGCCAGCCAAGGATGGTACCAGAACACGGTCAGCAACCCCCTGACTCTGCAAGAGGGTTCTGCCTCAGGAGCCCAGATCGGCATGCCCCCCCTTTCTCATTCGTACTCAGCCTCCTCTTTGTCTACTCTCTGTGATCCTGCGTTCGATGAACATATTCGAACTGGCTACACGACTGAAGAGGAAGGCACAGTTATTAAAGAGGATGACGAGAATAAAGAGAACGAGGGTGGCGGTGGTAATGAAAATCCCTATCTGCAGGGCTTTAGAGTGGTCAGAAACCGTCCAGTTCCCCAGGATTTCATCATCTATGAGGATGGCCAAATTGTCCAGGGCCTACAAAGCTACGAGGTACCTCGCCAGCAAGATGACTTTCAAACGTACGACGACAACAAAGAGAACGAAGGGGTATCAGCAGCTCAGGGCATGTTCAGTGAGAGTGGTCTAAACTTCGAGGCGGTGAATTTGAGAGGTACTGGAGGTGGTAACTTCCATGCTTCCGAGGAGTTATCCCTTGGAACTATCCCTCCTTTTTCGGGTTGGTAGGTTGATACATGGACTGACTGTATGCGGACTGGACCATGGTGGTGGTAGCAGTAGAGATGATGTTAATTATGTTACATCATCTTGAGGAGGAACAGTACTGCTTTAGTTGTGCGATTGTTTGAGGATGAGCCAGTTTGCGAGAAAGTTGCCTTCAATTGCGGGCGTTCGATGATTTACAGCCAAGTCACAGGGACAGGAACGAGATGGATGATTGTTTTCGCGGATAGGTTATAGTGCTTCTTACTGCACCAGTCTTACGTTGTCCTGGTATATAGGGACCTAGGCTAGTAACGTGTTCTGTGTTCTCTGATATGTTTTGAAGTTGAGTGATTCGTGTAAGTGACCTGGAATGTGTGCCCCCTGATAATGTGATAGGTAATGTACCCCTGAAAATGTATAGTTACTAAGTACTATCTTTATCGATAAAGATTCCTTGGTACCTAGTCGAGTTTAACAGGAGCACGGACTCTTCCCCCCCTTTTCCTGGAACATCAACTCACGATTTGTATTTGTAGGTAATGACCCAAAAAAACAACTCTGCAATGAGATATAGTTAAATACTCATTTAATAAATATTGTTTCAAACGACAGACCATGACTATCGGTCTGGAAATACCGGTATTTGGCGGGAGTGCTGCTTCTAAGGCTATTGAACTGGGGGCGTCGCGCATCGAGCTCAATGCTTCAGGGTCATACCCAGATGGTGGATTAACGCCCGCTATAGAGGATCTGAACGTTGTCGCACGGGCAGGAGTTCCCCTGCGTGTGATGATTAAGCCTCGCAGTCCTCCATCAGAGCCCCAAGCCCGTGATTTCATCTACTCCGACGAGGAGTTCGATCAGATGCAGGATTCCATTAAAAGGTTTAAGGAGACCGGTCTACTAGAAGAGAGTCGTGGCGATGGCTTTGTTTTTGGGATCTTGCAGGAATCCCAGGACACCACCGCAGTCAGCATTCGCGGAAGGAAATGTTGGGTTGACAAAGAGAGGTGTAACCGCTTGGTTGAAGCTGCTCGCCCGTTCAAAGCGGTATTCCATCGCGCCTTCGATGAGATCATCAGCTGCGATGACACTGGGATAGCTATCGATGATCGTCATGCTTGGCGGGCAGGGCTGGACGATCTGGCCGCTTGTGGCTTTGATGGTGTACTCACTTCAGGAGGACTGGGGAACGCGATTCAAAACGTGGCTATATTAGACAAGGTTATAACAAGGGCACAGTCTGTTGGGGTTGAGCCCATTGTAGGTGGTGGAGTGCGAAAACACAATATTCAAGCATTGTGCCAGCAACTGGGGCTAAAAGAAAGAGAGCTCTCGACATATGTTCATTCAGCATGTCTTTCTAACACGAACACCCAGTATGTTGATACTGAAGAGGTAGTTGGTATAATCTCGCAGTTACGATAGATTTTATATCTTCTTACTGGGATATTATATAGGAGGTTAGACGTAGTCTTGAGGTTATAATATAATCGTCGTTCACTCGGGATCCAACCATGGCAAGCCAAACGTTTACCTTGAGTTTACCAGATAATGTGACGCAGGTAAAAAGATCAAAAAGAGATGCTCTAATCCATATCAATAGACTAGGATCGTACAGGGCGCGCTTGCAACCTCCGGGAATCGAACCCGGGTCTCAAGCTAGCTACCGAATAATGGAAGGCTTGAATGATAGCCATTACACTAAGATTGCATGTTTACTGCAGAAGCTATTGCGGGTTATATCGTGTAAACAAAATGCAGCCAATCATAGTTGAGTGCTTAGAACAGAAATTGATCGGGGCTAGCACAACTTGGGAGCGGGTGGGTTTGACGATAAGCCGAATAAGCTAGCGCACTGGAGCTTTCTAGGTGAAGATTTGATACTAGTTATAAGAAAGGGAAAGGCAATGTGCGTTATGTTTATTAAAGGAGACATTAGGGGAATACTCAAAGCCTTTTAGTTTATATCTAATGTGTACCCGACTTGACGTGGAGACATGGGCGTCATCTAGTCTACACCGTCGTTTCCCTCCTGTGAACTACTGCTTTCATCACTAACATCAAGCTTCTCGAATTTCTTGCGAGCCTCTTGGTAGTCATCGTCCTTGCTCACATCCTCGCTCTCTACCTCCACTTTCCCCGATTCCTTAGCCATCTCCTTATCTTGGTTAGTAGCCTCTAATGCAGCCGGTTTGAGAGACCCGTCTTCATTCACATCCTCCTTCCGGTAGAGCGTAAAGGTGACGACCAAATAGGTATCATTCGTCGAACGGTTTCGTAGCGTGTATCTAAGGGTGTGTGAGCGTTTCGGTTTGGACCTAGATACGGTAAAGCAACGCAATGAGAAAGGGCGATTCAAACAAAGCACATTGAAGGAATAATACGTCAGTTGGGTTGAGGATTTCCTTACCGTAAACTCTGACCGTCCCAATATTTCATAATCGGTAAAGTGAAGCCCGGCAAACGCAGGCTAAACTCGCTAAAATCCAAGTACGGATTAAAAAAGTCCAAGCAGTAAGTTTTGCCGTACTGGAATAACCATTTACTCTTGTTTGCTGGCTTTAAAGCCCACTTCATACGGTCCTTCGCCACTGCTGGAGCGCCAATATCCTCCCTCTCTCTTAACCCATCTTCATCACCACCCTCCTCCACCCATAGTCCGCCCTTTTCAGGGTCGACCTCCCCTGGGCCAATGTGAATAGAATTAAAGGATGAAAGGGCTGTTCCGTAGAGATATGGCTGATCTGCGTATGCATCGCCCTCGAGGCCAGGGTCAATCCACCATTTCACAATATTCATGGCATAACTGAAGCCTGGTGGTAGGCGATCGCGAATTGGATGGTCGAAGTCGTTTCCAAACTGAAGATCTTCTCCAGATATACCGTTTATTGATTCTTCGTTTGTGTCTTCCTCACTAGTGGATGGAGACGATGATCTGGATGGGTCGGTGGAAGCCGTCTTCGAACTAGACGTACTCGTTGGCCTTCTTGGGGTAAAGCGAATTGCTATACTGTATTGGTCCTTGCTAGATGCATGTGGCTCATGAGAGAAATAAGGAGATGTGGTGGGCGAATTTCTTGGCAAGCCGCGGTAGTTTTGCACACGGACATTGAGATCAATATCAACTAGTTCGCTGCCAATCTTAATTGGCTCGTGCGAGTTAACTGGTACTTCTACATGTCGATCTAAGTCGTAATCCGGCCCAGCGGTTACTCGTATGATATATTTATCTGCCATGCCGGAGAATGAGTGAATATCGGACTGAGGACGAGCCTCAGGACGACCACAGCCTACTCTTGTATAGCTGCTTATAGCTATTATCCACTTAATGACGTAAAGCAAGTATCAAAAAGGCGAGGAATTATTATAAGAATAACACCCGTTGCCGAAGTTATCGTATGGCTTTGGCTTTATCACAGCCGCGTGGCGATTAACAGACGGATGAGATGATAGAGCAGAGTCGCAATAGAAGAAAGCTCAACGTAGTGAGCGATATAAAGGCTCAAATACTTGAACGTATAGTTATCCTAGTAACAGGAGGTTATAAGATAAAAACAATGGAAACGGAGAGAGTAGAAAATCGGTATTATTATGATGGTTGATATTTTGTTGGACTGGAATTTAGATGATGGTAGATGACGTCGCTAAGACAAACCAGGGTCCGAAGCACAGACCATAGCTTATTTAATGGGCCTACGATAGGCGAGGTATACAGAAAGTACCAAGGAAGATCTCGGGCTTAGATATAAATCCATATACTTATCGACGATAGACTGTTTAGGATGGGTCATGTAGCAATACTCGACTACTCAGGGCTAATATATTAGAGTTGTGACCAATAAGCATTCGGACTATGGAAACAAAATACTGGTTTTTCTGAGTATTGAATATATAATATTTGTACTCTAAGATGCTATGTTCTGGGTAATTTGTATATACGTTGATGGTAGCAGTGTGATACTACTTAGGCACGAGGAATTGATCGATATCGACTCTTTCGAAGAAACTGATGTGGCCAAAACCAACCCAATATTGCGCCAGTCGATTATATGATAGTAAGAGGAGTTGTGACTCGATATATCGATCTGCGAATAATTTAGTCAAAATGACGCGGCAATATCACTTTCGAATATCTTACCGTTTGAAAATCCCATATGGGCAATGTGTCCTCTACTTTTTACGACGCGAGCGCCCTCAAACGGAGGCTCCTTAGCAGTACCTAATAATCCGCCGTCGCTCAGATCATCAGCAACAAAGGTATACTCGCCTCTCGGAACATTAACGTCGCCTGTTAGTTTGACAGCCTCCAGTCGGCCACGGTAGACACGCTCGTAAAGAAAACGTCTCTCAAACTCTGAATCTGTCTCATCTTCAAGCCGTTCCAAGGGTGTCTGCTCACTTTCGTCGTCAGGCTGGTTGATTAATAAGAACTCGCAGCCATGCCCACTAAAATCGCCAACCCATATCCCCCTCCAGGGCTTCTCAGCCGTTGGGGTATAAAGGACAGGATCGAGAGTTGAGTAAGTTACTAGTTCTTCCGCAGCATGTACGCCGAGAGTTGGCGGCCCCATCTCCATCCATCGCCTAATGCGGAAGGTTTGATCAGACGCTTCTGAACGATTGTGCGGCTGCCACATTGCTGATGTCGACCTGGTGTAATTCACAGATGTCGCGAGCGGATGTACACCGGTTGGCTGTCCTGTCACACGATGGCGGGCTGGAATGGCAGGTGGGGGCCAGACATAACCATAAGGAAATTCGTTCGTCATGCGGCCGACTAGGGCAGACTTGCTAAGCGGCTTTGCTAGAAGAAAGTTGCTAAATCGAGGGTCCGTTCCGCTGTTAATACGCATCGGCTGTTCCGCGAAGAAATGCCTCAAAGATAGAGATGGTGACTTCCCACGAACTATGTTCTCGAAGCTATCCACATCTAGTTGCAATACCGGCTTGTCAAGGTGCAGCTTCACTGTCGGCTCAAAGTAATGGATGTGGACTGCCTGGTCGGCACCCCATGGTTCGCTACCGTCTCTATTGCGCGTAGCGAGCATCTGATAACCTTCAATGCAACCTCGCCGCTCATCGTAACGGACAATGATTAGTTGACCGGTCAACTCGTGGTCACAAAACCATAACTTGTGTTTCGTCAGAAACCAGTATGGGTCATGCGATATATAGAGCTCCCTCCAGCTTTGACATGGGTATGGAGAGCTGATACGATTTCCTGGAAGGTTCGATAGTACGTGTCGCCTCCACTGCGTATCGGAGTTTGCATGGTTTCGTAGCGCATGACAGGCAAGGGACACAGTAGCTAGCTCTAAAGGAGCAAGCCAGGAAAAGATCGCATCGATTAATTCGGATGGTAGACTGAGGATAGGGCTCGTATTGGAATCGCCGCTCGACGACGAAAGTCCGGGGCTTAGGTCTGTTGGTAATAGTCAGCTAATGGGTCTTGAAATTCGAGGTCCCATGCCAATGAAAAGAGAGCGACGCTACTAGGATTTATAAAACGGAGACGCAGATTCACGAACCTCGGCTTGCCACGCTTGTACTACGTCGCTGTAGAGGAACATCAAGATCCTCGTCGAAGTCGGAACCGAGCATCTTGCGGCGGTCCGTAGTACCATAGCGAAGATCATGATCGGGAACAGATTTAACAATGAGGACATGCTCTTCAATTTCGGGGTTTAATCCTCCGTATGTGACAGCAGGATTGTGGATATTCACTGTGTAAGTTGAGGCTGACGTTGAGGGTCCATCATCCGTTGTTGTAGGGTTGCTGGAGCTAGCCTCATCTGAGGAGGTAGGCATAGACCTCGGGTGCCAGATACGCTCGTGGGACATTTTGACAACTCCCGTAGGGGGCCCAGGCGCACAGGTGACAATTGAATTTGAAGGATCCAGTTGACAAGGATCTTCGCCACGTGGTGGAGAGTTGAGGGGTTGAAAAACCCAAGAGTTGGCGGTGGAGAGAAATAGTTTTAACGAGATCTGGATCGTGAATAATCCTATACATATAGATTTCCTACAGTCCTTTTTTTTTCTTCCCTCCTTCACGTCAGGTAATAACTAGCTCCTAGTAGCGCACGGTTGACAAGCATAAGACGCTGTCTAAAGATTAAGAATAAGGAGGGAGATATCTTGTTATCATAATGACGGTAGATTAAGTAGGTATTTGCAGATGTAAGTCCAATGTAGATGCGAAGGCTCCTCTGTTCACATGTGAAGTGAACGTGGTTCCACGACGACGGTTAATAGTAAAATTTGGGGTTGGTAAAATCATCGAATTAATTGATACCTTGCTTGGCTGCCGAAGTACCCAAATACTTATTTAAAGGGAGTAGGAATGGAAGAGGGGTTCCAATGACTTTTCGACACGGACCCTGTGTTGTATATATATATATATATAAGTATATATGTATACCTATCATACCTATCCAAGCTCGTATAGGAGTTGTTCAGAATTGATTGAAGGAGTCGGAACGGGACCGGTCTATGGGGGATGATGAGGTAGATGATTAGTCGATTTTGTTGTTTCGATTCGATTAACTATTAGGTACCTTCGACCTTGCCAACCTTTTGCTAGCTGCATTTGCCTGCAGTCGCCTTTGACCCACCGGATTGGGACCTTCCCGGTCCCACCAATACCACAATTAGTTCCATAACTAGTCCCCTAATTAGTAATTCTAGGCATCTAATCGTTGTCATTACAGGGAATACGGGCGCTATAGCCGCATCTCTTAATGCTATATTTTGGCCCCATTTCTGTTTGGCATTTATTACTGACTAACATTTTCAATTGGGACCTGCTATTCTAATGCTCGTTTTACCTTTGGACAAGGCAGGTACCTAGCTAACTTATATAGATTATTATAGTAACATGTACTTACCTTTTATGTAACCTATATACGTATCTTTCGATTTCGTGCTTTATTCTTTAACATCTTCGTCTTCATCTTTTTTCTCTTTTTCGACACCACTTCCCCAACACCATTGCCAAATTAACTAGTCCCGAAACAGGCATATTCCGCATCGCGACATACCTTGCGTGTTAAGTAGATTACCGCCGAAAAGTTCCTTGGTCCGGATATCCGTGAGAAAATGATTTAATGGCGTATCTCACGGTTGAAGACGCCTATCACACGCCATGGCATCTCTTACGTTCGGTTGTAACTTCAAGATATGGCCAGTCCCCCCAGGCCATTGGTACGAGAATTCCATCCCCCATGCATTTGCCTGGCGACACCCTACCAGCCAATGTATTACTTTCGTTACGTGAATCTGACCTTGCAGGGACCCCGATCTAACTATACATTCGATCCCATTGGGACGGCTGCCCATTCCTCTCGTGGGAAAAGGGCCAGGGGCCGTGTAAGGGAAACCAGCCATTATCGGATCACAGATCCAATTTAGTACGCCACACCTGAGAATGCTACGATACATATCGGGATCGTTAACTAGAAGAGCTCAAAGGCTGTAACTGCAATACTTCCCTTCTATTCTATACTTCTTGTCGGTTGTCATTCGTCCTCCGACTTGAGATCAGCGTGCAGCTCTGTAAAAGAAGAAGAGCCGAAAGAGTCGCCCTTCATATGTTTTACTGGGCACGATAAGCCAATCAGGCGGGTTATCGTACCTTGTAAGGTTATGAGATGTACTTCCGATCGTAAACCGCCTTCCCTTCTAGTTATCGACTAATGCTATGGGTAAGGATTCTTTTTCACTCAGACATTTATCCGTATATATTTTTTTGATATTACCATGCAGGTCCAGGCCAGTGCTCATGGCTATAAATTTACCATCTCGAACCATGATACCTCTTATGGGCTTGTCGTTAGACTTTTCATAGATGCTTATATCGCATAGACCACCCATAACAGGGGAAGTTTCTTGCTATGCGTGTTATGATGTTGTTAATGTTAGAGACAGCATCGCCGATGTTAGAAACCCTTTAGGCGAAGCTTGTGAAGCACGATTTCGCCGGCATGCACGATAGGTTTACAAAGTTTACTTGCCAGGGTCGCTTGGCACGCTGAAAACCGCTCTTGGCGTTTGGCGGCACGACTCTTTGGTCATCTGCGCAAACATCGGAGCTCCAGGTCCCCTGCCCATCTGGTCAGGGTATGGGCGCAAATGCGACTCAATCTGTTATCAACGACACAAGCGAAAGTCGGAAGTACAATTCGCCTACGGAATCCCGTTCCCGTGATACCATCGGCAGTCGTCTGGTATTGGAGTATTAGATTTGGAGAGCCTCTGCTATTTCTGTCGTGGCCGTTCCGACTTAATGAGCTTCCTCTTCGAGTCTACTTGATTACTAGTATGGCTAGGGACTGTATTGAAACCACATGTTGTCCGTGCGAATATAGCATACCAAGATCGTCCCGCCTCTCCGCTGTCCTCCACTCTTCCGCGGACCTGTTATCCTCATCGTGCCAAGCACTAAGTATTACTTTCAACCTCAAATTGTTTGCCCAGCAGTGCAGGCTTCTGTTTAGGCCCCCTGGTTTCGACTAAGCCTATGAAGCCCAAATCCACGGAACTCGTACCATCTCGAAGCGACTGGGCTGCCTATTTTTGGCATCGATTTTATTCCAAAGCAAGCCCTCGCAGTTGTGGCTGCCGAGACCCGAGCATATTACAGATGGTGTGTCCAACGGCGACAATCACTTCATTCTATATATGTATAGGTATAGGTGTAGGTATTCAGGTATCAGAAGCTTGATATATGATCACTCTATCTTGGGTCTTCAGAGTATGTGACGATCTTTACCTACGTACCCCAATTTTCTATGCTCTTAAGCCTTGACTAACTATATCGCGGAGCTTACTCAAAGCAAAGCTCCTTGCTTATGAGCTCTTTTGCGGTAATTTAAAGCGATTAATGTGAAATAAAATATAAAAATATCTTCCATATGCTAATATACCTAAGCATGGGAGATCCTCAACGAAAATAGGAGTATAATCCTAACTGTTGAAATATAAATAAATCGTCACTTACTCTTCTATAGGTGTTCGCTAAAAGGTAAGATGTATGTTCGTTATCCCCTATCGTGAGTGCGAAAAAGTCATAATGGCGTACATTGGACGTCTCTACATTGTAAGGCACGGTGCTAACAGCCTTCAATGCTACGTGTGGGCATGAAGTAAGCTACCTAGTTATAAGGTTGTACTCAAGATGTTATACATCAGCGAAATTATATAGACTAATTGATTGAACGCCGATTCATATTACAGAGTATTCGTCTCGTTATTTCCTACCTAGGTACCCACGAAGAACATTGCATCCATAATAGGTACCTCTCAGTGCCTTATGTACCTAATGTATCCTAACGAGTACCTAAAGTTTACGTGGTCCACTATTATATGGGGTTCTGCACGGACCACATTGCATACGCATTTTCGTACCTAACCTAAACGTAGCGGGTAGACGTCAGGTAGTTTCATCAATACTAATGCTAAGTGAGACTAAGAAGCTACAATAGTCAACTCGACATCACATAACGTCAGTAAGATAAAAGCCATAATCAAGCTTCATCAACCCTGTTCATTAGCCTTGCTTTCCTTGTTATTAAATCCCTACATGCAACTTTATTTTAACTAATGATCGAAATTCATTAAAGCCTTACCCCTCAGCTTCCGTCATCGATTTATTGTTCCTCTGTTTAAGTCCGTTTTAAAGCCTTGTACAGCCATATTCTTTTGAGTAATTCTCCGTATGTGCGTCGTTCCTACTATTATAGGCGTCATGTCTGGATTCTTTTCTCTCCTCCCCGACCTTCTCCCGATGATACTACCTTCCGAGGTGCAAATCACAAAGGCTTCTGATCTTGAGGCTCAAAGAGGCGGGAAGGATGCACCGATGATTCGCCAGGGAGCCGTGATCGGAAAGAGTGATAGAATGTGTGCTACCGGTAAGCTACTTATCTAACCGCCTAGCCTATTTCCCCTTTCTGCATATGTTGTGCGTCTAAGCACAGATAGGATGTCACCATTGGCAATGGTGAATCCTTGCTCGATTCCAACCATGACTGGTTCCGATTATATTCCAGATCTATAGTAACATCGTCCATAGTTCTAATAGCCAAGCCCCGATGTTCCTCAGCAGTACATCATCATGGCGAACAAGGTCAGTCTTGGCTCGATTTAAACACGTCGAAGTACTCCGTCTAACACTCACAAAGAGACTATCATTTACGCTGCCTCAGGCAAGGGCATGGTATGTACTGAAAGAATATTTTAAACCCAATGATAATAAATCTTTTCGATACCCTTTAATAGCATATTTTTACATCTAAATCATTGAAGCTAACTTGTCTGCAGTATGTAATTACGCCTTGATCGCTCTTGTTTTTACGCCACCCTACAGCTTTCTATCCCCAATACCCCGAACCCCAAAATACTTAGGGCCTACGGGGGAGGCTAACGAATTATAGATTAGTAACAAGCTCTGGTGCTGATGAAGAACCCAAAAGACACGAGCTTTCGCCGGGCGACTTTGCTTTTATACCCCCTTGGACTGAACACCAGGAGATCAATGAGACTGATGAGAATGTTGTCTGGGTCCTTATACGCAGTGGTCCAGAACCTGTTGTGGTCTACTTGACAGGTTGGGGAGGTGATGAGGCCAAGGCTGATTCGATTGACTGAGAGTACTGTTAACCGCGTTTGCGTACGGTCAATTCAACAAGTCTATACGTGTGGGTCCGAAATGCCGGGAACCTGGTGGCGCTTAAATCTTTAACTCTATTTATTAACTGGATAATTGGCGGCAATCCCCAGGGTGGCCATCTATTCTATACAATAACGGCGTATTAGGCTGCAAAGTTGATCCTGAGTCTGCTTCGAGTCAAACACTTGGGCATGGTCTAATCCCGGAAACCAGAGTACCTCGATCCCATCGCGTGTTACAACACTACCCCCCCATCCATCCTGTTCTATAGATCGCTCCTCGATCCTAGCAATCTCCTCA
Source organism: Entonaema liquescens (assembly GCA_902805475.1). Classification (NCBI taxonomy): domain Eukaryota; kingdom Fungi; phylum Ascomycota; class Sordariomycetes; order Xylariales; family Xylariaceae; genus Entonaema; species Entonaema liquescens. Next base: position 104,864 of record CADCSX010000025.1, on the reverse strand, counting down.
TTTGCAGGGTTAGAGGTGGCCCATCCATCGTCGTCAGCGCTCAAGTATTGGGCGACTACTGAAGTGTCGACAATCAAATCTCGTTCTGCAAGACACACCGCTACCTTTCGGCGCGGTCTCACAGTGGCCTGGCCTCCCTGATCATCCACACCACCCACTTCTGCAGGTGACCCTCCTGCCACTCCCACCAACTCTTCCTTCCAAACAATATTATCTTTCCAAAAGAAATGCCGCCCAAGGCAGTGCGCCACCCCAGGATCCATGCTCGCAAAGTACCATAACTGCCACTCGTTAGCCCCTCTGGGCCTGCGTCTAGTGAAGTTGTATGCTACGTCTGGTAGATGCAACAAGATGGACACGGGGTCGATGAGTACTGTTGAAGCGATCCGGTCGGTTAAGTTTTCCGAGCGCAGCATGTGGGTTGCCAAGACGGTTCCATACGAATGGGATGCCAACACGAACCTGTCCCACCCGTGCGCATCCAGAATCGTAGCAATCTGCTCAAGGAACTCGGCTCTGCCCAATGGTGCCCCGTAAGCCGGAAGGAAACTGGAAGGACCTCAACGGCGATAATACCTATCTGACCCTCTCCGTCTCGCTCTGCTGATTGCGAGTTGAGTCGAGCGAGGAACGGCACATACGGATAGAGACCGATACCGATTCCATGTAAGAAAACGACGGGAAGCTTATCGGCGGCGGTATGCGAACGGTGCCAGTAGGTGAGTTCCTCTGACTCGGAATACCTTTGGGCAAAGATATTCTGTAAGCGCGGAGGGATGACGGAGCGGGTCTTCGACGGCGATTGAGCATAATAATGAAACCCGTTACGCGCTAGTCGGCAATGCGACACAAAGTCAACCAGTCCCACGATCAAGTACCACGCAACACTTCTATATCGGGTTTCCACTTCGTCCAGAGTCAATCGCAAACTTTCAGCCTTTCCTCTTCCCGGTTCTAACCTGCGTTGTAAGCGCGCCTCGATAGTTTCTATGTATTCATCTATTTCTTTATCTTCGTCTTTGGTCTCGTCGCCTGGTCTCTTATCAAAGAATGCCCAAAGAATAAAGTCGCGTACATTGTCTCTCCGTATCTCGGACTCGTCCGCGCCAAGGAACCACTTCTGGATATAGCTCCGGGCATCAGGCACGTTTGCAAAACAGCGTTGGAATAGAGCACCACGCTCCTCACGTGAAAGTTGTGGTGGATGATTTGCTTCGTCCTTCAAGCGACGGTTGTGTGGGATGTATATCAGAATAGCGTACAGCACGTCAACGATGCAGTAGAGGAGTAGTATTATGCCGAAGGGATGAGATAGTGTCGCTGTGAGAGACCAGCTCTGGGTAAACGCCAAGAGGGCTAGACATACTATGCATAGTGGTGTTGTATACTGCACCATAAATATGCATATACGGATGAAGATGTATTCCGGTATCGACGTACCAATCATGACGGCCGCGGTTACGGCTTTAGGCAAGCCGAATGTCAGATATTATGATAGGTACACCTGGTCTGCGTTAGACCTCTTGTCTCCTCCCTCTTCGCTCTTAGTAAAATTCGGTAGATTGGAAGAGAATGGGATGAGAATGTTAGCGCTTCTTATAGAGGCGTTACTTGAATAGATTCTCAACAAAATCGTAACTTATGTATAAGACCACAACAGTTTTAACTTGAACCTATTTTAGATCTTTATTTTTTTTTATTTTTTCTTAAGATTGGTAAGAACCAGAGAAACTGCTCAATAATTTCCCAAGACGGAAGGCCTTAAGGCCAGTTATTAGGGTTGCTTGATTAACAAATGTTCCTGTTCGCAGCCCGGCGGCCCTGCTTTTTGCCGGGGAAATCAGAACTTGAGTGACGTTGCAGACCCGCTTTAATTCGTACGTGTATCTAATCGGATACCCTTGTTACACAAGGTGGCTTGTGATGATCAAGCTGGTGGCTGATTAAACTGTGCTTATGTGACCATATACTTAGGTACATCCAAGAAGATTTTGAAGCATGAAAAGGAGGCCCCTAACCCCTTTTGAATTGGAGGCCAGTAAAGGTCAAGCAGTTAAATTCTAGCAATTCATACTCCCATGAACACTGAACATTAAATTTCAATACTCGTTAGGATAGAATATAGATATATACCCAACCCAAAAAGCTTTTGCTTCTGATTGCTTTTCTATCAACTAAGATATCAACTAAGATTTAATATGTAAAACTTGTACAGTAAGACGAAGACTGTAAGGGAAAGGAAAATTGATCAGAGACGATTGAGGGATGTGAGGATATCCACGATCCTCGAAGGCAATATGATACTTGGCCCAATGCTCGAATATGTTAACTCAAGAGTGATGCGTTAAGACACTAAGAATTTCCCTTGCTGTAAATATTCATATTGATGTTTCCCATTTTTGTCTTCGTTGTGCTATTTATATCTTTATGCTGGAAGTCTTTTGGCCTCCTTATATCCCCATCGCGTGATTCCTTAATAACCTCACCGTTAGGAAGTTTCAGTTCGGTCGGAATCTATTTTAACTGCCCGAGCCGCAATAAACTAAGGCCGTGAGCAGACCTTGGGTACCAATACTGAGAATAAACTACTTCGGAAATTATTATCTTGTTACTGTATCGACGGTTCTATTTAGTTCGTAAGGCTCTATAGGTGCTACTACTGGTTATCTTTGTACTCTGTTAACGCCGATGAAACTGGATGTACAAGCGCCTACCTGAGGTGAAGTACGTGAATCGCAGAATTGGTCAGGAAGACACCTAGGACAAAGAGTACCTTCACTACCTACTAAAGTGCCTAATATATCACCGTATACCTTTACAACACTTACTTAAGTCCGAGTTCCCCATAACGACAAATTAGACTTCATGATTACAGCTTCACCTTGTGAAAGATTTAAGCACATCTTCCGAAGCATGACGCCTAAGTGCTCCTATATTCACAAGCACCTTTAATGCTCGCTTTGAGGCTTTGACGGTGCTCAAAGTCTGTAGGAACTCTCCGCCGGCACTGAACGATGTTTCATCCAGGTGGACTGGGGTTGGGCCCATATGGGAAGCAAATGATGGACTTATCCCAGTTAATTAACCCAGAGGCTCCCCAGAGAGCCTGAACCAGTAATGGAACCGGCCCCCCTATCCCCATCGTCAAGTAGTGTCTCTGTATACAATATCTAGATAAGACTTGCCGGAGTCACTACGTTATAAGCTAATGCCAAAGACAAATACTACTGTGCGAGAGCCGTCCATTTGTCATCTCCTCTACTGGAAATACTTTGTGCTGGTTCTAGGTCGCCGTCACCAACACCGTAGTTTTATTTGGGCCTGGCAAGGGGCTTCATACTCAGAGTTCCCATAAGGGGCCGAAGATTACCTAGATAATATGCCATAACAGTACTACTCGATTTAAAGCACAGAGAGACTTTTCCATGTTAATTAAAGGTCTGTGGGGATCAAAGAAATATTGTCATGTATTCAAGGGACTTTCGCCGTGAGAGTCCCCGTGGTATACGTCCAACCATGACCCAAGAATTATCCATTGGAGTATGAAATATCAATATACCGTACAAGTGATTCGACACAAGACCTCCGTATAAGCTGTTGGAGTGATCTTAGCTCTCTACTGGATCGTCTTGGACACCCTGAGGGCTTTGTAGATAGATCAAGTGGTCATATATACTTAAAAGGGTCCGCTTATATTCGATTTTCACACAAACTTCGCACTGATTAGTCGTCCACCCCATCTTCCCAATAATAGCTTTCGATTTAAATAAATTCCGAATCGATGCCTGATTACTGATTCTCTGTTGCTATGTTACCTAAGCTACCTAGGTACATGGAGTGATTGTCTTAGAGGGAAACTTAGATAAATACCAAGTCCCTTTCCCCCCCTGGCCCCTTCCATTCCCACCCCAAGGTAACACACAAAAACAGACTGCCAGTCATCAACCCGACGACTGACAGCCCGGTAACCTTCTCCATCCATATCTGTTCTGCTTTTTCTTTTTTCCCTTTTTATTTCAAAGACATTCAACACATTCTCGTTTATTTGTTCTTTCCTCTGCACTCTCTCGCAGGGATTGCATTCATAAACAACCTACTTTTCGACCCCAAAATACCTACAAACATTAGGTTACGACCTTTCCCAATTACTGTGAGACCTGGAGACTTCATACCCTCTCCACATCTTGTCTTCATATTTCCACCCTTATCACCCAACTTACTTTGCAACCATTCTCAGTTTAAGTTGCTTCTGATATAGGTTGAATCACTTCGGAACTCTGTTACATTATATAACTAGAGGCTCCCAAACTTCCTGACATTATCGTACAATCTTTTCACTACCGAGCGTAGATCCCAAAATGGTGACTACGTCTCGATCTGACCCCCAGACTGGGGCTCTGCCTCAGTTTCACGCGGCTCTCATCATATCGGACACGGATGATACCCCGAAAGCACTAACTGACATGCCTATGGAACTAATTCTTGCCTTTGCACAATACATGGATCAATCCACCAAGGCCCGCGTAGCCCAGACTTGTACAGGGCTCTCAACTGTCATGGACATATCTATGTACGACCAGGATAGCAAGGAGGATCGACACGCACTCTAGTGGAGTTGCGTGAATAATCAGCATCGACTTCTTCAACGCATTCTTAAACACGATCCGACTCTAGTGAACTATCATTTTCGAGAGGTTCATACTATGAAGCACAGACGTTCCATCCCGATCCACTTGAGGGAGCTTCTCCACAACCATCGAGGTGCTGATTTCAGCGTCGATCTCACCCCTCTTACAGTAGCAATCCGATTTGGCGCCTACAACACCGTCAGAACTCTACTACGTTCGGGCGCAGATGTGGGAACAGCAGTCCCCTCTTCTAGCCTGGGGTCCGGAAGACTCTGGTTTCCTATCCAGTGGGCGATTCGCCTAATCAAGAATGACAGAGATTTCCACAACTTGGTCGCTCTTCTCCTCAAGTACGGTGCCAACATTGATCAAGCTCCTTTGATACAGGGTTCAGATGACAAATTTGGAGATGAGATTCCTATCTTTCATTTCATCAGTTTCGAGCCTAATTCCCGTTCCGACTTTACCGGCCCTTATCCCGACGCTATATACGAAAAGGATATTGAAGATCGTGTCACCAAGGTTAAAGCACTCCTCCGACTCGGAGCGGACCCTAACGTCCATGAGCCCACTACCGGCCAAACGCCGATCTTCAACACGGCGAAAGCTTTGGTTGAGTATGACCCAAAGTCCCCGTTCGCGCGTCGACTTGCGCTGCGCCACGACATTGACCGGGTTTATGACGAGGTGGTCGTGGGTTACGCTTTGCAGCTGTTCAAACTTTTCGTCGGACGTGGAGGAAAGGTTAATGTACTCTGCCAGGGTACCACCGCTTTGCATCTCCTATGCCAACGCAATCAGGAGCATAAGCCTTTGATCAATTGCCTCCTGCATACTGGAGCCCGAATCAACGCTGTCGATGACCAGGGACAAACACCCATCTACCAATACATGATGTTTCCCCGCAAACACGAACTCCTTGCGGAGTTCATCAAGAAGGGTGCAAATGTGAACCATCGTGACAACAACGGTCGTACTCCACTTCACGTGGCTTGCGCTGAGTATCGTCAATCGCATTCCAGGCTACAGGATACTATTGTGACATTGATCAAACATGGGGCAGATCCTAACCTACAAGACTGCGACGGTCGCACTGCTCTCGAACTCCTTGAAGCGCGTCCAATTCCGACCTGGAGAGACACCGTAAATATTCTCAGAAAGGCCGGACTTAAAGCATCAGGGGTTGAGGTAGAGGAACCTGAAGAGACGGTATATAATTCAGAGGAAGAGGAGGCGTGGAACAGACCCTTCGGATATATTCCAGAGCAATCATGGCAATCTTGGTGAGAAAAGTGGACTTTCAATAAGTGCTATAGCACTTAAACTACAATGTGGTGAAGACCGAACGCCTTCGATAACGAAATCCAGGATGCGAACATAGATCTCAAAACACCACCAGGATCTCGGTGAGAGAATAGAGAGGGAACTGAATAAGAAAAGAAAGATTTTCAGAAAAATGAGACAACCCCCCAAAAAAAAAAAAGATATGAGTGGAGGGTAGGGAGGATGGAAGATACTTGACACATAAGTCACTAATGCACCACATGTCGGTGGGAATCGCGTTGTAATCAGAAAACGAGCCCGTTTGTTTTTTCTCTTCTTGTCTCCCTTTTTGCACATCGCATTTGAAGTTTGGCGCTTGAGCAAGGGTATGGCTGTAATACTGGAGGCATGCGAATGTCTCATGATTTGATAGAACTTGGCTCAGCTTTTGCAATGTGTTTGCCGCAGAACTCATGTACTCCCTACTAGCCTATAAGCCACGATTACTTACTTGCTCTCTTTTGCAGTTGCAACTAATAAAACAACTTTTTTGGTACTCTAATTGACTACGGTACGACTCTAAGACTACTAGGTTAATTGATTGCGGATATTATACCATAATATGATGGTCTCCGTCTTGACTACTATTATCCTTCCATTGTGCTAGTAACCCATGAAACAGATAGTTTCAGTGTACGATCGTAAAAGCATCGCCAGTGTGTCTTTTTATAGGTATAGGGTTCTATCATATCTATGGTTAGTGTAGGTTGGAACCGACATTTTAATAATAACCCAGGATTGTGCTGTTAAGGTCCGTCGCTCTCCTTGAAAAGTTCAGTATCCTCCATATTGGTGTTGCCATTCAAGTTGGTTCCTCGTATATTCTTCCTGCTAGAATATGTATAACTGGTAAATCAAGGGGCTAGTTATACGCCTCACACCCGTGGCTCTTATATACTATACACACCTTATTTATATACTTAATTAGATAATTAATTAATATAATTAATTTATACCTTATAACTTATATCTATTTTTAATAAGTTATAAACTCGGAAATTTATAATTATAAATATAATTAAATTTAATTTTATTATTTAATATATTATTTATTAAAAATGTAATTAACTTAAATTACTACGATTTTTATTATACGTTAAATAAAAAACGAGAAAATCTTAAAAAATTAAAAGAGAAAATTTGCAAAAATAACGTGTCAAAAAAGGACATCGGAATCGGGATTATAATAACGGAAAATCCATTATTCTTTTTTATAAAAACTTTTAACATTAAACGTTAATTTAATTTTTATAAAACCATCATTATATTAAAACGCATATTAACTAATAATAATATTAAAATTTACTTTATTTTAATAAATATAAATTATAAATATATTAAAATTTTTTAAATTAAAATAGTAATTTTAATAATATAAAAAATTATTATATAAAATATTAATATTATTTAAATAATAAATTCCGGTAAAACATTATAATAAATAAAAAATTAATAAATAATAGTTAAATATAATTTTAAAGAAAAACCATTATAAAAAGCATTATATCTCAAATATTTAAATAAATAAAATTTTTTATATTTAATATAAAAATTTAAATAATTATTAATTAAAGATTTTTTAAAAAAATTTTATTTTAAAAATTTTAATTTTGCATTTACGATAATATTATCGGAACCATATTTGTTAAATATAAATAATATATTTTTTATATTTTTTTTAATTAATTTAAATATTAATTATTTTAATTTTAAAATAATTATTTTACGTAATTTATTATAAAAATTTATTATATTTTTTAAAATATTTATTTTAAAATCCTTGGAAAAAGAATATATTATTTATTTTAAAAAAACGTTAATTTAAAATTTAAAACTTTTTAATTAAAATTTAAATAAATATTTTAAAATAACACCGGTTTTAATTATAAAATTAATTAATTATATTTTAAAAAATTACTTTACAATTAAACGGTTTTATTAATTAAACTTTATAAAGTTTTTTATATTATTTAATGATTTTTTTTAATATTTTTTTAATAATTATAAAAATAAAAAAAAGTAATATAATTTTAAATAATATTATCCGTTTAAATTTAACGAATAAATAATTAACGTTTAAAAAAGAAATATTTAATTATTTAATAATATAAAAGTATAAGAAAATGTTTTTAAATGGGACCGATAAAATAATCCTTACGGATATAAAGGATAATAAAAATATTACGGCGGTTAAACTTTATAAAAAAGTTAAAGTTTAGTAAAATAAGTAAAATAAAACTTGCGAATGCATTCGTTATTATTTAAAAAAAAACCTTAAAAATATAATAATAAGGAAAATTACAATAATTAATTTTTAAAAAACTTTTAAGAAAAAATATAAATTATAAAATAATATTATATTTTAAAATTTAACGTTTAAATAAAATATTACTTTATTAACCATTAAAAAAATTATTATAACGTTATCATTAAAATTAAAATAATTACAATCGGATTTTAAAAAATTAAATAAAACTTATATAATTAATAAATTATATTTAATTAATAAATTTTTTGGAATTTTAAACTTTAATTATAATATTTTTTTTATGATATTTTTTTAAAACCATAATATCATATTTATATAAAATAATAATAATTTAATTATTAAAATTGCAATTATTATAAATAACGTTATTAAATTAGCTTAATAAAAAAAATAAATTTAAAAAATTAAAAATAAAAATAATAAATATACTTTAATTAATTATTTTAATAAATTAAATATTAAACGTAAAAAAAGCTTTACATGCATTTATTACGTAATAATTAAATAATAATTAATTAATTATAAAACAATTAATTATTTTTAAAAATACTTTAAAAAACGGTTTAAAAATTAACGAAATAAACTTAAAAATAAAGGTAAAAAGTTTAAATACGATAAAAATAACGTTGTAACCGTTATATTAATTTATAAAAGTTAAATTAAATCGTTAATACTTATTATCATAACAACGTTTATAACGTTTAAAAAGTTATTTAACATTTTAATAACTAACTTTTTAAAATTTAATATTTTATTAAAAATATTTTAAAAATACTTATTTAATAAATTATAATTTAATATATTAAATAACAAAGTATAAAATAATTAAATATAAAGTAATTAATTATAAAATAAATTATTAAAATTAATAATTTTTATAATTAATCCCGTATTTAATTACGTATTAATAAACTCATTTATAAGAAAAATATTAATAATATTAAAATTTATAACCATGATAAAATTAAAAAACTAAAAAATTAACCGTTAAATTATAAAAAATAATAATGATTAATAATAATTATAATTAAACCAATTATTATAATAAAACATTATTTATTAATTTACATTTATATAAAAAACTTTATATATATAACATTAACGATAAAATTATTATATTAAAATTATAAAATATTACCACGTTTTAAATTATTATAAAAAAATAATTTAAAAAAGTTAAAATTACGGATATTATTTATTATTTTAATTTAATTTATAACTTTATTTTAATATTTTAATTTATTTATAAAAAAGCAAAGTTTTTATTTCGATGGGATTTAATTTATAACGTTAAAAATAAAAAAATATTTTTAATTATAATTAAAATAAATAACTTATATATAATTAATTAAAAAAATAATTATTTTAATATAATAAGTTTTAACATGGTATTTTATTTTTATTTTATATCGAATTTATTATTAAAAATATAACACGAATAATTAAATTATTTAAATAATTAAAATTTAAAAAAATTTATAAATATATTTATAAATATTAATTTTTTAAAAAAACATTATTTTTACGAAATTTATATAAAAAGCAAAATAATTAAAAAGCTTTATATAAGAATATTAAAAAAAAGCATTTATAATTTAAAATTATTATATATTAATAAAATAAATATATTATTAAATATATAAAATATTAATAATTATAAAAAATAATTAATAATAATATATGATTATTTATATATAAGTTAAGTTATATTAATTAAAAACTTTAAAAATTAATTATTAACGTTTAAAGATTTTTTAAAATAATGGGAAAAATTTAAACGGCGTTATTACATTATTATTTTAAATATTTTAAATTTACATATTAACTATAAATTTAAATAATATTATTATTAAAAAAACATCGCGATTTATTACACAACCATTAAATAACATTAATTAAAAAGTATTATTAAAAATATTATTAAAAAATTAAAAAATAAAATTCGAACGATATTAATATAAATTAAAAATAATAAAATGTTAAATAAATATTAACTTATAATAATTTAAATAATAACGTATTTAATAAATAAATCTTTTTATAACGTATTAAATAAAACTTTTTACGAGGTTTAATATAATAATGTATTAAATTTAACATATTTAATCATTGTAAACACTAATAGTTATTATTTAAAAAATTAAAAAATTAATATATTTTACATTAAAATTATTAATTATAAAATGTTAAAATATAAAAGTAATAATTTATAAATTTATAAAATATTATTAATGGATAAAAATAAAATAATTATCGCGAATAATATTATATTTAAAAAAAATTATTTTTATATATTTATTAAAGAATTTTTAACATTAAGTAAACGTATAAAATTCGAGTTTTTATTATTATCCCCACCACGAAGTTGTTTAAAATTAATAAAATTTATTTAAAATTTATTTAAAATTTATTTTATAAATGGTAACCCCGCCCGAACATTAAACCGTGAAAATTTACAACGTTTAAAACTTAATATTTAACTTATTATAAAAAACTAATATAATATTAAATTTTAAAATAAATTAAATAATAATAAATTACTTTAAATAAAATTAAAAATACCGGTATAAAATTTAAAACTTAAATTATACATTAATAATTTACCTCGTAAAACATTTAAATACAATTTTAAATAATAAATAAATATAACATTACCATATAAATATTAATTTAAATTTAACATAAACTTTAAATATATTATTTATTTAATCAACGTTATAATAATAACGTTTAAACTTAAATTTAAATTTTATAAAAACGTTAAACATAACTTTAAATAACATAAATAACGTAAAATTATAAACACCGAATATTAATTATTAATAAATAATTAAATATAAACGTTATATAAGTTTTTTACAAAACGTAAATTATTATTTAAAAAATAGTTTTATAAAATAAAACGAGGTTTTAACAATAAAATCACTTAATATAAAATTAAATAAATAGTGAAAAAATTTAAACAAATAAAAAACCTCGATTACACCGATATTTTCGCATTAATAATTAAACCCATGAATTATAAAACTTTATTCGTAATAATTACAACTTTAAATTTAAAAATAAAACAAATGGACGTTATCACCGTTTTTTTATATAAAAACATTAAAAAAAAACATTTACGTTAAACAACTTTTTAAATTTAACAACGGAATTAATAAATATTGCAAATTTAATAAAATTTTATACGGTTTAAAGCAAGTTTTTAAAATATGGTACTAAACCTTAATAACGTACTTAAAAATACTAAAGTTTAAAATATTAAATTTTAATATAAAAATATTTATTAAAAATTATATTTATATTATAATTTACGTAAATAACTTATTTATTACGGGTTTTTTTAAAGTTAAAATTAACAAAATTAAAATAAAATTTATTAAAAAATTTAAAATAATAAATTTAAAACCATATTTATATTATTTAAAAATAATTATTAAAAAAAATTACTTTAATAAAATTATTAAATTTAATTAAAAAATATATTTAAAAAAAATTATTAAAGATTTAAAATAATAAAAGTTTAACTTTATTAATATATTTATAAATGTTTTAAAAATTTTTAAACTTTTAAATAATTATGTAACAATTACCATTAACTTAAAATAATACGTATAAATTATAAAATATTTAATATATATTATAATAAACATATGTTTTAACATAATATATACGGTATTATATTTAAATTAATATATAAAAAACTTCATTATAACACATATTATAATAATTAAAAAAGTTTTAAAATATTTAAAAAATACTTTAAATTATAAATTCATTTTTTAAAATAATTTAAAAAACTTTATAAAATGGATAAATATTAATTACGCGAGGTACACATAATTAAAAAAGTTAATTTTAAAATATATTTTTAATATTAAAAATAACGTTATTAATTAATTATTAAAAAAATAATTTATAATAATTATATTTATTTATAAATTTAAATTTAAAAATATAATAAATATTATAAAAAAAATAATTTAATTATATTATTTATTAAAAAAATTAACAGTTATAAAAAACGACATTAACATTATAATAATTTACGGAAATAATTAAAAAATTTTAACATTTATTAAAAACTTTTAATTTTATATTTATATAAAACACATAAAAATTAACATTTATTTTACCCGTAAAAAATAATAAATTAATAAAATTAATTTTATATATATTTTTATAATATAATAAATAGCGAATAAATTTATTAAATCTTTATTTAAAAATGTGTTTATTAAATTTAAAAAAATAATAAGATTTTAATTATAAAATAAATAAAAAATTGCAAATATAACAAACGTTTTATAACTTATAAAAATTAAATTATAATAATTATAAAATGTAATTATAAAACATTAACCATAAGTAATAAACCCGAATTAAAATTTACCTTTAAAACGGTTAAAAAATATTTTATACACATCATTAAAAGCTTTAACATTTAAAAAATATATAATTAAATATATCTTAAAAATTATTAAACAATTATACCAAATATATTTAAACAATATATTATAAAATAATTAATATAAAATATAATCATTTATAAATATTTTATAAAAATAATTTTTAATATTTAAAATAATTTAACAAAATAACGATAAAAGTTAATATATTTTAAAACCTTTTTATAAAATAAAAATTAAATATTATAACTTTTTTAAAATTAAAATTTAATTTAATAAATTATTTAAAAAACTTTAAAAATATATCATTTTATTTTTTAATTTACTTTAAATTTTTTAATCATTATACATATAATTAAAATTTAAATAATATATTTTAAAACTTTAAATAATAAAATATTCAAATATTTATAATATATATTAACTTTATAAAATAATTAACCATACATTTATTAATAAACCATATTTTTCCATAATAATTTAAACCGAATAAATTAAATAAAATATATATTTAATTTATTATTTTAAAATTTATTCGGTAATTTCGTAAAATTAACATTTAAAAATAAAAAAAAAATATAAATAAAATTATTTAACGTATTTAACAGCCAATTAATAAATAATAAATAAAAAAATAAATATTAATACATTTTTATGGTAATTATTATTAACGTATTTATAAAATAAAAAAAATAAATATTTATATAAAATTATAATTTTATAAAAAAAATATTTAATAAAATTCGTTAAAAAAATATATTATAAAACAAATAACGATTATTCGTAAAATATTTACGAAATAAAAAATAAATAAATAAAACCGAAATATAATATAATATTAACATATTAAATAATAAAAAAAATCTTTATTTTAATTTATTATTAAATAAAATTAAAAAATAGGTTACATTTGAAAATTTATTTTATAAAATTTTTAATAATTTTTATTTTAAATAATACGTATAACTTAAACTTTAAATATAAAATTATATATAAATATAATTATTATAAAATATTTATAAAATATTTTAAAATAAGTTACGGGTTTAATTTAAATAAAAATATTAAAATATATGTAATTAATAAATTAAAAAGTTAGTTATATGCTTTATACCCATGGCTTTTATATATTATATACATTTTATTCATATACTTAATTAAATAACTAACTAATATAATTAATTTATACCTTATAACTTGCGTCTATTTTCAACACTTCCCACTTTTCAGCACTTAGCTAGTTTCCTCCACTATCAGATGCCTCTTGTGATCATGTCAATAACGCTATTGTAACTCCTTTTTGCTTCTACATTATCGGAGCTAACGACGGGGGGTGCTGCTTTAGGAGAGCGGAAGCATTTGTTCAAGGATGGTCTATAGATATCTATAAAAATTAATTTAGAGGCGAGGTTGAGAATACTAGTTTATCCAGTTCCCCTACCTCCTATCATACCAGTCGTTGCGTATATCAAAATTAACATAGTTGAAAACAAAGAGATTGTTAACTACGTAGGAAGGATAACTAGCAATTGATATAGAAACGATGCAGTTGTTTAGTCTTTCTCTTTGACGGTTGTTCGAAGTTCATTATTAAAGCAGGGAGGTATATATATATATATTCCCTTCTATCGGCGTGATTGATAGCCAACACAAAATTCGACTCTACATTTCCATAGGATTACTCTCTTCTTGCTGATACTGCTTTGGATTGTTTCTTCTTCTATACCTTGCTAACCGAGCAAGTCGATCGTAGACAGCATTGTACAAATTGTTGGATATTTAACAAGATAACGTGAATATTAGCACACGAAGCATCGCGCGATCATGTCGAGTGGAACCAACCCACGTGGCCTGGTAAGATACATGAAGGGACTATCTGCAGATCAATTTGATGGGATTATCAGGAAAGCTTCTCAAGGTATTAAGGATGGTACCGACAATGTACTACCAAAAAGTCAAGCTGAGAGTCTCATGCGTGATGCTAATTCATATCACTGGCAATCGTTCTGGAAATGCATGTTACATATTTTCGGATGTAGCCCATGGGATTTGACGACTTGGGGACTACGACTTCGCGGTGGGCATGGACCTAGCCTTGTAAGGGATATTATCCAACTCCTCCCTCACCCAATTTGGGATGGGAATGTCGATATCTTACGGTACGTCCTTCAGAAGACCATTCTCTTGAGATTAGGCGCAGATATAGAGCCATTGGGACCCTTGAGGCCAAAAATTGCAGATTCCTTGATTCTAAGAGAGAAACAACCTAATCTGGCGTTAAAGATGTGGGAACGAACCAACCCTACAATGAACAATAACGTGAGTGCTTTACTCAAGGTAATATCGAAGTGCCGCGCAAATGTAAAACAGCAAGAATGGATCCCCAAGCACTTGATCCTTATAAAAGCAGATATAGATCTCATTCATGACGCTCTAGATGTCCTCTCGCAGAATCGCCATTTCCCATTTCCGGTCCTGGAATACTACGATGCTTTTGTCAAGCACGAGATGTGGCCACAAAGTCTTTCTACAGTTGACGTTAAAACTATACAACTATGGGATATGGCTATGATTTCTATCAAGATGCGTGATACGCGTATGGAGGAACCGGATATCCGAGTTGGAGAAGAGAGGGACAGACACAAGGTTCTGGCGTACTGGAAGGGCTCTGACTGTCATCCGGGACTTGGAAAATTGATAGCGAAGGACACCCCTCCATACTTATTCGACGTTTAATGTTGGATTAGTTGCACTCCCCTGTGTTCTATGCAGGCGAGAAGCACCGGTATTGCGGGCTCTGGCAGTCCCCAATACTTTACTCAATGCTAAAATCAGCTTAAGCGATTCTTTAAGCACCTTCTAGTAGATACATAAATTCCCATTCAATGCCATACTTAGTCCTACACTTACGTTTAGCATACTAAAGCAGACTCGCCTCTCTTGGTTTTTATTTTAAACGCAAGACGTAGCTGTGATTTGTTACCTTTAACCCAGCCGATCCATTGAGGGAAAACTTTTAGAGGGCAAAATAACGAGGCTATTGGGCCTATATGATTGGAACGTAACTAATTAAAGAGAAGGATTTGTATTGCGGATCAGCATCTCGAAATATGCCTGATGCCATAGCCCAACATCCGGAGAAGGCTTCATCGCATCCTCCTTTCCACAGAATTCATTGTAGCCCGTCCCGGAAGGATCGCTTGTACCGTCCGACTCGCCTGGATGTTTTACCCACACGAATGCGTCGAGTGCCTCGTCACCTGTCTGCGACGTGGGCCGGATTCCGAAACCAGCACCGTTGATATTGCACCAGTCATCCCAACTATATCTAAGCCCAGGTATGCCGCTTCGGCTGGTATCCATGATTGCATGCGTCGCTCTTGCTGGCAGGCCGTTCTTCTGTAGGGCGTCTGAGAGGATGCGCACAAAATGCTGTTCGTTTTGCGGCCTGATGTAGCGTGAATCATCTGCGGTGGCAAACTCGCCGGGTAAAAGATCCCTGCGAATAAGTCAGTCGAGATATCCGGCCCAGTGATATGTGACTTACCATGAATTAAAATTGGCTACGTTAGTCGCGAAGCCCCTGAATTGAGACGGACTTCCCGCTGCCTTATAAATTTCTATTATCTCCTTAGCCACAACATTACGATGAAATTCCCAGTCTATCGAATTGCTGTTCCCGACATCGAGATAGGTGATAACATTGGGAAGATTTAGCGTCTTCAGTACATAGGGGACGTTGTCCCGGTAGCTCTTAGCAAGATCATCGCTTGCGCCAGTGTTGTTGAAGTAATTCGGAAACGCTCGTGGCTCCACAATGACGGCAAACGACGTGTTTGAAGACGCTTTGACAACTTCTGCTATCACTATTCGCCGCGTAAGTTTCTCCCTTACGCCCTTCGGGTTTCAAGTGGGCCTCTCTGCACTTACAGTCTACGTAGTTCCGATATTGCGCAAGTGCTTCTTGGTCGAATCCGGCGCCTCTGGTGCCTGGCTCCTTATACGGCAACTTATCTAGAGCCAGTCCTACTATATCATCGCATGGCACCGAGGTAGCTGTTGTTCCGAGATCCCGCACATTGTCTTCTGCTTTTCTTCAAATAGGTTAGGACCCGCCAATAGACCTCTGAGCGCGTTTCTTACAGCCATGTGAATGTACCAATATCAGCGATTCTGGATGCTTTATCGCGAAGTTCCACATCCGTAATAGCGTCTACTGCTTTTCCAACTTCCTGTTGGTATTAGTGCTGTCTATACAAGTTCGATGTAGCACCCTTAAAAGGGTGCTGCGCATTAATTAAGAAAACGGGTAGTAATTAAGGATTTAACCGGAGTACTTCTGTTTAAATATATTTTTTACTAAAAATTAAATAATATTAGTTAAAATAATATTTTTAACTATTAAATATAAAAATTTTAAAATTTATTTATTAAAATATTAATTTAATATTATTAATTTTTAAATTTTTTTAAATAATTAAAAAATTTTTATAATTAAAAAATTATTAATTATTATTAAATTTATTTATTTAAAAATTTATTTTTATTTAAAAAGTTATTTAATTTTTTTAAACTAATTTAAATTATATATTTTAAAGTTAAATTTTTATTAATATTTTTTAAATATTATAAAAAAGTTTTATTATTATTAATTAAAATAAATTTATTATTTATAATGTTTATTTAAATTAATTTAAAATAATTTAAATATATTAATTTATTTATAATTTTAGCGTTTAAATTAATTATTAATTTATAATATTTAAAAATTAATAAAGAAAATTTTAAAAGTAAATATTATTAAAAAAAAATTTTTAAATAATAATATTTAATAATTTTATTAAATTTAATTTTTATAATCTAAATATAATTATATATTATATATAATTTTAATATTTAAATTTTAAAAAATATATTAATTTTATTTAATATAATTTTAAATAATTTTTGGTTTTTATTTAATTTATAAATAACATATTTTATAATTAATATTTAATTATTTAAAAAATTTCTTTTTAAATTAATAAATTTATTAAATATAATTATGTTAAAATTATTTAAATTTAATTTATTATATATATTTAAAATTATTTTTATATATTTTATATAAATAAAATATTTTTTTATAAATATATTTTTAAATATAAATATTTTTAACTTTTTTATTAATTATATTATTAATTTATTATAAAGAAAATAATTTATAATATTACTTTATATATTACTATTATTTTTTACGATATTATTATTATTATTTCTATTTTTTTATAATTAAATTAAATTTAAATTAAAATTATTAAATTTATAATTTTGAATAATTAATAATTTATTATTTATATTTTTAATATTATTATTATTTTATAAAAATAATAATAAAATATTATTTTAAATTATTTAATAATTTATAAAATTATTATATAATATTAATAAATTTATAAATTTATTTTATAACGTTAAAATTATAAAAACGTATTTATAATTAATATATATTAAATATTTATTAAAAAAAATTTATTATATTATATTTAATATATTAATTTTTAATAATAAAATTTAAATATTAAAAATAAATTATAATTAAAAAAAATAACGTATTTTAAATTAAATTAAAAAAATTAAAACTTTTTTTATTATTAAAAAATGTTACTTTTTTAATAATTATTTTTTTTATATAAAATTAAATTATAATAAACGTAAAATAAAGGTAAAATTATATATATTAATATATATATTTAAAATAATATATATATTTTTTTTAATAATTAAAACTTTTATTATATTTATTATTTTTTTTATTTATATTATTAATTTTTTATAATTATTAATAAAAGATTAAATATTATTATTATAATATAAAATTAATTTAAATAATTAAAAAATCTTATTTTTAAAATAATAATATTATTTATTAACTAATTTAAATATTTATATTTTATAATAATTTTTTTTAATTTTTTAAAAAAATTTTTAAAAAAAAACTTAATTTTAAATTTTTTTTTAATAATACTAATATAAAATAAAATTTTATAATAATTATATTATTTTAAAATTATTAATAATAATTCTTAAATTTATTATTTTTTATATTTAAAAAAAAAAAATAAATTTTAATTTAAAAAAAAAGTAATAAAAAAATTTACTTTTATTAATTTTTTTTTTAATATATTACTAAAATATTTATTAATTAATAATTATATAATATTTAATAAAATATAATTTTATATAAATTTTATTTTTTATATTAATTTATATAAAAAATAAAATTTTATTAAAAATTTAATTATTTTAAAAAATATTTTATTATTTAATTTTAAAAATTTAATAATATATTTTTAAATTTATTTTTAAATAATTAAATTATTATTATTTCCGTAAAATAAATTATTAAAAATATTTTTAATTAAAAAAACTTTTTATAAATTTTATTTTTTTAATTTAAACATATTTATTACTATTATTATTATTATTACTATTACTATTAATAATAATAATAATAATAATATTATAATTAAAATAATTTATAAATGTAATATTTAAAATATATTTAATTTCAACGAAGAAAATATCTTATTATGTATATTTATTAATAATTATATATATTATAAAATATATTTATATAATTAATAAATATATAATTTTTTAAATTATATAAAAAATAATTTAAAAAATTTATATTTATATTATTATTTTCTCGCGTTTTTTTTATAATAATATTTTCCTTTTATTAAACTTTTTTTTCCGCCGTTAATTTAAAAAAAACGATTATTATATTAATTATATTAAGTTTTTTTTAATTATTAATTAACAAGGTAACTGTAAATTTTATAATATATAATTATATTAAAATATAATTAATATAAATTTAAAAAATATTTTAATTTTATATATTTAAATTTATAACTATTTACATATTAATAATTATTAATATAATTAATGTGTAAACAATTATAATTTATAATAAAAATACGTAATATTTTTAATAATAATATCGAGTTAAAATATTAACTTAATAAATAATATTTATATTTATTATTATTATAATAATAATAAAATGCATTATTTTTTTATGAATATATAAAGTTTTTAATAATATAATATATTATATATATATATTAATTAAAGATTAACAACTCTATTAACACCAACATTAATATTTAAGTTAATATTTGTTTTATTTTTTATTTTTATTTTGCTTTTTACTTTTATTTTATTTCCTACTTTTACGTTAATAAAATTTATAATTATTATTATTAATTTAAAAATAATTTATTATATAAATTTATATAAATTTATATTTAAATAAAAACAAAATAACGTTTAAATTAATTTTAAAAATAAATTAATAATGCTATTTATTATAAAGAAAAAAAAAATAATAACATATATAATAATTACTTTTAAAAAAAAACAACAAAATTATTAATAATAAATAAAAAACTTTATTATATAATATATTTAAATTTATAAATAAAATAAATTAATTATAATTATTTATTAATATTTATAAAATATTTTTAAATTATAAATTATAATTATATATATAAATGTATATTTTAATAAATATAATTATAATATTTTTAAAATATATAAATATTTATTATAATTTAAATAATTATAATATTATAAATATATAATTATTTATTATAATTATAATTTATTTTTATATCATTTTTTTATATAATTATTAAATATTATTAAATTAAAAATATAATATTAAAATTTTTTATATATATAAAAATTTCTTAAAAAAATAATTTTATATTTATTATAAAATAATATATTAAAATATATATTTTAATAATTAATTATTATTTAATAATAAAATAGTTAAAAATATAATATATTATTTAAAATAAAAAAAAAATTTAATTAAAATTTTATAAATTATAATAAAATTTTTAATTATATAAGATAAAAATTAATATATTTAATTATAAATTAATTTTTAAAATTTAATATATAAATAAATTTATTAAAATATTTTCGCGTATATAAAAAATATTAATATTATATTTTATATTTAATTAAATTTAATAAATATATAAAAAAACAAAATAAAATAATTAAATTATTAAATATAAAATTAATAAAATTATTTAAATAAAAATAAATAATATTATTTATAAAATTTTTTTATATTTATATTTAATTTAATTTAATATTTATTTATATAATTTTGTTTTTAACATTTATAATTTTAGTAATTATAGTATAATAAAATTAATGTTAAAAAATTATTTAAATAAATTTATATTTTATAAAAAGGTTTTTAATTATTAAAAATTTTAAATAAATATTAAAAATTTTTAAAAGTTAATTAAAAATTATAATATTAAAGGTTTTTAAAAATTAATTAAAAATTATAATATTAAAAGTTTTTAAAAATTAATTAAAGATTATAATATTAAAAACTTTTAAAAATTAATTAAAAATTATAATATTAAAAATTTTCGAAAGTTAATTAAAAATTATAATATTAAAAATTTTTAAAAATTAATTAAAAGTTATAATATTAAAAACTTTTAAAAAATTTAAAAATAAAATAAAAATATATTTATTAATTTTATAATTTTATTATTAATTTTAATAATAATATTATTTAATTAAAAGATTTTATTTTTTATAAAAATTTATAAAAATTAAAAATAATTATATTATAAAAATATTAATAACTTAAATATTTAACATTTTTAATAATTAAAATAAAAATATAAATTCCTTTTATTAATTTATTTATAATATTATTTAACTTTTTATAATTATATTAATTAAAATTTAAATATATATTTATTATATTAATTAAAACTTTATATTTATATATAATATTAATTATTAATTTATATTTTTATAAATTTTTTTATAAAAAATTATATTAATTTAATAAAATTTTATTATTTTATATAAATTTTACATTTATTTATATTATTTTTTACTATTTTTTTCTTTTTGTTATTACCATAATTTTATTTATTTATTTTAATTATTTCTTTATTTTTATAATTAAAAATAAGTTTATATTATATATAATAATATATAAATTTTTAAAAAATAAAATAAAAAAATTTTAATATAATAATACCCATTATATTAATAATATAATATAAACCCAATTCTATTCTTTTCATAAAACTCCAATATTATTTAAAAAATTTTTAAATATATTTATTAACATATTACGTTTTTTTACTTAAAAAATAAATATTTATTAATTAAAAAAAAATAAAATAATTACATAATTTAATATTTTTAATATTATTAAATTAAATTTATTATTATTAAAAATTTTTTATTTATTAAAAACTTCCGTTTTTATAATAAGTTATTTATAAAATATTTTAAATTTTAAAATTTAAAATAATAAAATTTAAAGTAATAAATTTATATACCGTACTTTTATTTTTTTTATTATATTAATAATATTAACTTTTTAAAATTATATATTAAAAATAAATTTAATAAAATTATGAGATTTTTATTAATTAATATAAAAGTTTTTTATTTAAATTAATAAAAAAATTAAAAAAATAATAAATAATATATGGAAATAAAAATTATTTAATAATATAAAAATATAATATAATATTTATTTTTTATTTATATTTTTAATAATATATAAAAATATTATTTTTAATAATTTTAAAAACGTTATAAATTTTATAATAATAATATTATTAATTATTATAAATAATTAAACTTTATGGCGGTAATAATTTTTATTATTTTTTATTAAAAAAAATTTAATTTTATATAATTTAAAATTTAATTTATTTATTAAATATATTATTAAAACAATAAATTTTTTTTTAATAAATTAAAAAAATAAGAATTTTAATTTTTATTATTATATATAAAATATTTATTTTATTTTATATTTAATTATAAAAGGTAAAAAAAATTTAAATTTTTAATTAATAAATGAAAATTAAATTTTTATTAATGGTTAAATTATTTTAAATATAATTTAATTAATTTTTTAATTATAAAATATGGTTTTTTTTTACGTTTATTAATTAATATATGTTTTGATTTTTATAATATAAAAATTTATAAAAATTATATATAAAAAAACTAAAATTATTAATATATTAATTAAAAACTTTATTTATTATATTTAATATATTAAAAAATTTATTTTATTTTTATTTAAAGATTTTTTAAATTTATA
Source organism: Entonaema liquescens (assembly GCA_902805475.1). Classification (NCBI taxonomy): domain Eukaryota; kingdom Fungi; phylum Ascomycota; class Sordariomycetes; order Xylariales; family Xylariaceae; genus Entonaema; species Entonaema liquescens. Next base: position 82,070 of record CADCSX010000025.1, on the reverse strand, counting down.
TTTAATAATATGGAATATTATATAATAAAGAATTGATATATAATTATTAAATATTAAGAAAAATTTTAAAATATGGAAATTTAGTAATTTTAAAAAATATTTTTTTATATTAATTAAACGTTTTAATTTAAATTATAATAAAAATATTATTATATTCAAGGAATATATTATTATATTTAATAAAGAAATTATAAAAATAAGAATTTTAAAAAATATAAAAAATAAAAGTAAAAAAATATAAAAATAAAATAAAATAAAATGAGTAACTTTTTTAATAAAATATGTTTATATTTTATTTTTAATAATTTTTATAAAATTTATTATATTTTAAATTTTATTAATAATATTTATTCAATATAATTTAATTAAAAATTAATTTTATAAATTTATTTAAATAGTAATGGGATTTTAAATTTTAATTTTATAATTATTAATATAAAATATATTTTTTTAACATTTTACTTTTTTTATTTTTATTAAATATTATTATTTTAAATTATTTTTTTTTATTTTATTAACATTATTTTATTTAAAATATTTAAAATAATTTATATAATTTATATAATAAATTTAATTATTAATATTAATAAAATATACATATATAATAATTAAAATAAAATTATAAAAACTTTAAAAAATTATATAAATTATAATATTTAATATTAAAACTTTAATCATTTTTTTCTTTTTTATTTATATTTAATATTAATTATTATTATTTATTTATAAATTATATATTTTATTAATATTTCTTATATATTAATAATATAAATAACTTTAAAATTATTATGGTATTTAAAATAATAATTAATGTTTTTATTTTAATTTTAATTAATATTATTTTTATTTTTTTATTTATTATTTTTACTTTATTTATTATGATTTTCAATAATTTCATTAAAATTAAAATTTAATTAATAATTTAAGCTTTTTCCAAAAACCAATTTAAATTAATTAAAAGCGTTATTAAATACTTTAATACACCGTATAAACGTATTTTAAATTAATATAATAAATCTTATTTTTATAATAAAGATAATTATAATAATATTATTTTTATTAATTTTTAAAAAATGGTTTTTTATGTATAATTTCATTAATTAATTAAAATTAATTATTATATTAATGTAAATATTATCTAATGTATTATTAATTAAATCATTTCATTTAATCATAATATATGTTTTTACTTTAAATATATTTAATAATAATAAACAACCCGGTTTTTAAAATAAAATCGTTATATTTTTAAATAAATTCGAAATTAATTAATATTAATTACTTATAAATTAATTTATAATATTATCATTATTATTTGCTAATTTAACGAGTTATGTTAAATATAATAAAATCACCATATTAAATCCTAATATATATATAATATAAATAAAATTAATATAAAAATCAACTATTTAAATAAAATATAATTATAAATTTAAAATAATTTTTCAAAATTCTATTCAATTAATTTTGATTTTAAAATATTTATTATAATAATTAAAACTTATTTTATTATAAAAGTAATAATAATCCCATTTTTAATTTTATTTAATTATTAAATATTAGAAAATTAAATATTTAATAAATTAATTAATAATATAATATTAATTATTAATAAAAATAATTAAACTAATAATATAATTAATTTAAATTAACTTAAACATTTTAATTAATATATAATATTAAAAAACTTTAATAAAAAACATTTTTTAATATTAAATAATTATAATAACCATTTAATAATTTAATTTTATAAACAAATTACCGAATTAAAAATTATTATATTTTTTTTACTATTTTATTTTACATATAAACTTTAATTATTTAATTTTAAACTTTTTAATATATTAAAATTAAAATATTAATAATAATTTATTTAAATTATTAAAATTAATATATATAATTACGTTAAAGTTAATTTTTTAACCAAATACCGTTTTATTTATAATTATATATTTATATATAATAATATTAAAAATATTTAATATAAATATAAAATATATTTTTATAAATTATAAATAATATTAAATTATTTTTAAAATTTATTATTATTAATTTTTATAATTATTTTATATTATAATAAACTTAATTATATAACATTTATTTTTAATTAAAAAAATAAAAATTTAATAACTTTATTTTTATATAAAAAGATTAATTAAATAATTATATATATATTAATAATAAATTTATAAATTATTAATAAGTTTTTTAAATTCGTTTATTTTTGTTTAAAAATTTTAAAAATTAATTAAATACTAATATTTTTTATTATAATACACATTTATCAAAAACTTAAAAAAAATTATATATATAATAATTATAAACAAATTTATAATTACGGAAAAATTATATAATTTACATATAATAACCATTAAATAATAATAACATTAATTAAAAAAACATATTTTAAATTATATTAAATCATTTATAATAAAAAATAACCAGTTTTATTTCGTTATTAATAATATAAAATAACGTAACCGTTAACGTTAAATTACCAAAAAAAAAAAAAAACAATATAATAATAAAAAAATATTATATTACATAAATAGTTTATTAATATTCAAATAATATTTAAAATATTTATAAACTTTAAAATATATAATTATTATAAATTTTTTTCAATTATAATAACATATTATAATTTTATTACCATTTTTAACATAAATTATAAGAAAATTTTTACTTTTATAAAAATAATATTATAAAAATATACGTTATAAAATTTAATAAATTTATTAAAAAATTAAAAATTAATTTAAATAAATTAAATTTAATAAATAAAATAAAATTCAATAATTAATAAAAAAAACTTTTAAAAAATACTTTTATTTATTTACCATTTTATAAGTTTAATTAATTTTTAATTAATAAAACTATTAAAAAACACCATTAAAAAATAATCATTTATATTTATTAACATATTAAAACATTTTATTTTAAATAATAAATAAATTTAAAAATTTTTAACTTCAATAAAATTAATTTAATTATACTAATATATAATAATATTTAAATTATTTTAAAGATTTTAATAAATAAAAATATTAATGATTTTATTTTTAAAAAAATATTAAAAAAAAAATTTAAAAAAAATTTAAAAAAAAAAAAACTTTAAAATAATTAAAAATAAATTTAAAAATATATATAATTAACCGCCATATATTACATAATCTTAAAACTATAATTAAAGTTTATTTAAAACTTTTAATTTATAATTAAAGTTTATTTAAAATTTTTAACTCGTAATTAAAATTTATTTAAAACTTTTATATTATAATTAAAATTTATTTAAAGTTTTTAATTTATAATTAAAATTTATTTAAAGCTTTTAACCCATAACCAAAACTTTTTATAATCATATTATTATAATTAAAATTTTTTTAAAAATTAATTATTAATTATTAACTTTTTATATACCCATTAAATATATTTAAATATATAATAAAAAAATAAAAATTTAAATACACAAAAACATTTTTTAATAAATTATATAATATAAAAATAAATTAAATTAAATATATAAATAAATAAATAAACATTAAAATATAAATAATTATAATAAATTAATACGCAAATATATATTAAAATATAAAAAATTAATACGTAAATAAATATTAAAATATAAATAATTATAATAAATTAATAAAATATAAAAAATTATAACGAATTAATACGTAAATACGTATTAAAATATAAAAGATTAATATATAAAAAAATATTAAAATATAAATAATTATAATGGATTATAATAAATTAATACGCAAATACGCATTAAAATATAAAAAATTAATACGTAAATAAATATTAAAATATAAATAATTATAATAAATTAATAAAATATAAAAAATTATAATAAATTAATACGTAAATACGCATTATAATAAAAACATAACGTAATTATATAATTATATAAATTACAAAATATTATTATAAAAAAAATATATATATTAAAAAAGATACATTTAAATTATATAAGGTTCCTAGCAAAATCATATATACAAGGTAAATCTCGATTAAATCCCAAATCTTACCCGTTTCTTTAATCAATGCGCAGTACCCCCTTAGGGGTGCTACGTCGAACTTGTGTAGACAGCACTAATAATATGGATCTACGTGAAGCTTATGGTTTTCCCACACATTTGTCCCCGCGTCTAATACAGCGGGGGTTAAACAGTAACTCGGAGAGTCCGGTAGCACAGCTCTAGCGTACCCTTTCTGAGCTACACTGACGAGCACAAGTGTGATTAGTGAAGTAACTTGTTGCATTTCGATGCGTACTGCTGTACCTGATCGACAGTTGCCTGCTATGATATGTACAAGGCTTGGTAGGGATAACCAAAATACCTGTAAATGGTGATCACAATGATCTCTTGATTATCTACCTACCAAGCGTACCTATATATAGTTCCTCGAGCGAAACATCCACAATTATCTATACGATATGTGCATCTGGGACAATCTGAGAATTTTAGCCTGATATGTACCTCGTCCGATTCGCCACTCCGCGATGCCAGTTTCGTTCACCTGCAGCACAGCGAATAGGATACAGACACGCAATAAACATAGTATCCGAAAGTCTAGATCTAGATCACGGTGGGCATCTATTCTGAGCCTTGAATATACCTAATGGTAGTTGGAGGGGGCATGGAGACGTCCACTGCGCGGCTTGTTGAATGTAACCCCTAGATTTTAATTGAATGGCGACGGCGTTATAAAACCGTGAAGCTGTGCCGGCCCGGTCCGGAATGCGGTGGAACGCTTACGTGATTGTCACCAAACACGGGCCTTCCCACGGTTCACTACCGATCGTGAATAGCCCGGCTCAATTCCCTTCCATGTTATGTTTGGCATAAAGTATTTCCAGGGCACTTGAGCCCATCGTCATACCTTGAAGTAGATTCCTATCCAGCCATACGATGGAGGTTGGCCGGCAATTTTTAAACGCTACTTAAACGATACTCCCGAGGCGGGGGCTCATGAGGTCTAAGTCTCCGGCAGATGCAGAGTATAAAGTTGTCTCTATTATTCTTGGCTAATTGGAGTAGAAGTTGCCAAAAGAATCCCTATGGTCGTCGTGGGAAAACCGTTTGAATATGGCTACATCGGAGAAAGTTAACCTTGGTCGCATTTCCTACGTGATTTACGAACATCCAGACCTTACGAAGTTCTTGGCGTTCGCTGACGACTTCGGGTTTGAGCTGACAAGTGCCGCCAACGACGATGGGGATGCATTCTTGCGGGGCTACGGACCAGATCCCTATGTCTATGTTGCTCGTCAGGCACCGGCGGGCCAGGGCAAGAGGTTCATCGGAGCCGGGTTCACGGCACGAACGGAAGACGACTTTAAAAGGGCTTGCAAGCTAGAGAGTTCCGAAATAAGGGATATATCCAAGCGACCAGGTGGAGGAAAGATGGTTAGTGTGACCGACGTGAATGGGTTTGAACTTCAGATTGTGTACGACCAAAAAGATAGGGTCGTACCGGATAGGGGCCTGTCGAGTGTTGTTGGAGGTCAACCAAACGTGAACGGAGCTATCAAGAAAGTGAGAAAGGGTAAGCGCGAATGGCTCCTTGCTCATATGAAGCCCTGTGGTTAGGTGATATTAACATTATCTTTGAAAAAGGTGTCTTCAATCGCTTGGATAGCGGCCCAGCCAAGGTCCATAAGCTCGGTCACTTCGGTTACATAACAGATAACTACAGGAAGACTTGCGACTGGTACTCTACTCATTTTAACTTCAAGTCGACCGACATTGTCCATGTGCCCGGAGACCCGTCCAAGGAGATTATGAACTTCTTGCACCTTGACCTCGGCCCCGAATACTCTGATCACCACTGCTTACTGGTAGCCGCACATCACGGCGAAAACAGCAAAGGGACAACAGTACACCATTCATCATTCGAGGTAGAGGACATAGACACGCAGATGATGGGCCATGAATGGTTACAAGAAAAGGGCTACGAGCTAAAATGGGGCGTAGGAAGACATATTATGGGGTCACAGGTATTTGATTATTGGTACGATCCTACAGGTTTCATCATAGAACATTATGCGGATGGCGATGTGGTGAATGAGGACACGCCAACCTCAAGGCTTGCGGGGACCCCGCCAGCTATTTGGGGGCCTCCTATTCCGGTAACATGGCATTAGAATACTAAACCTTGTATCTATAGACAAAGTATCTAAATGTTTTGTAAATTAACCTATTAAAAGACACTACTGCCTTTTACGTAGAAATATTTATCGATTTTACGTGAAGGGTATGAGAAAAGGGGCCCCGAGGAACCAAAGCCGGGTCAACGTGATGACAATGCTCAGGAACTCTGCCACTGTCGATCCACATGGCATAACACCATAAGCCGAAAATGAATGGATTCCCGTAGATATCCTGTAAATACGAAAGATCTATTAACTCCGACCAGCGATACCCGATCTGCTCCCAGGCATCGTCTATACTTAAGCCCGGTTCTAATGGTATTAGTGGACTGTGTAAGCTAGCCAGCTTATAATCCCCAGGTGGGGATAGTCCGCGTAGATCTTGGCGGATCCAAAATTACATATGTAAGAATTAATTCCAAAACATCCTGGCCTTACTTGAAAGTCCATCAGATAATATGGAATTCACCTTCATGTTTTGTAAGGGAGAGGAACCGATGGACTTGCTTTAGCGAATCGGACCTACTCCATCCCGGTAATTTTGGCATCTAAGCCTTGTGGTAGTTAGATTAAGCTGAATCCTCGCTTCTTCATGAATAGTAGTTCGGCAGTAAGACGATGAAGATAAAATAACTATTTAAGACTCGTTGGTGCCTAAGTGCCTACTCCTGAACCTACAGAGTAACTTGGAGAATTTAGTATCCCGCTTGGAAAACTCGAATACCATGGATAGTCCAATATCTTTCACCACGTTCTACAACGTAAGTTTTTAGAACACAGATTACACCCACAAGCCTATTTCTAAATGTCCGACAGATTATCAATAATTCGAGAACGCCAAGTGATAAAACGTACCATGGAATTGATCCAAGTACAGGAAAGGCTCTTTGGGAGGTTCCTGTAGCTACAGAGACTGACCTCGACGAAGCCGTGGCAGCCGCCAACGCTGCATTCAAGACGTGGTCTCTAACACAGCAGCAAGAGAGATCTAGATTTATGAAGGATCTCGCTGATCGTTTGGAGAAGCACAAGGACGCGCTGACTGACTTGCTGTCCAAGGAGAGCGGTAAACCGGTAAGAAATAATTCAATATACCTTCGATATTGTGGACACTAACTTCCGTGTTAGGTACCATTTGCAGAGTCCGAGATTTCGATGGGTATCAATACCATGAGAGGGCATGGTGAGTTCTAGCTCAACGTTAATGACCCACGTTCGAAATCTGATCAGTCGTAGCGGATTGGTCAGTTCCAGATCAAGTTTTAAAGGACACTGAGGACGTAAGAATCGTTGTACAACATGTTCCCATCGGTGTAGTTGCAGGAATCACTCCATGGAACTATCCTTTCCAGCTAGCTATTCTGAAGATGGCCCCAGCGCTAGCTACTGGTTGCACAGTCATATTGAAGCCTTCGTGAGTACCGTGGACCTGCCAATTCTACTTTCATGTCGTATCTGACAACCTAAAGGCCATTCACACCTTATACCACTCTCAAGATAGCCGAAATAGCGGCTGAGGTCCTCCCACCTGGCGTGGTACAGGCCTTGGGGAGATGATAATCTCGGCCCCTGGATGACGAAACACCCCGGAATCCACAAGATCTCATTTACCGGCTCTACGGCTACCGGGAAGAAGATTATGGCCGCAGCTTCTGAGACATTGAAAAGAGTTAACTTGGAGTTGTATGGTATCCCGATATCATAATCAGCCTGTTAATGAATAATGCTAACGGGTCAATAGGGGTGGCAACGACGCAGCGGTAGTAACTGAGGATTTTGATGTCCTTGAGGCGGCACAGTTAGTAGCCACAGCGACATTTGCACATTCCGGCCAGATTTGCATGGCTACGAAGCGCATCTACGTGCATGAATCAGTCTACGACGAGTTCATTAAGCACCTTGTAGCAATCGTCAAGAGTTATAAGCTAGGCGAGGGCTTCTATAGTCCGATTCAGAACAAACTACAGTTCGAGAAGGTCAAATCTATCTACAACGACTGCGAAGAGCAAGGGTTCAACTTCGCCGCTGGGGGCGGTAGCAAAGTCTCTGTGGACGACAGCAGACCAGGGTATTTCATAGCACCGGCCATCGTAACTAACCCACCAGAAAACTCGCGCATTGTGCAGGAAGAGCCTTTCGGACCTATAGTTCCGGTGTTGACGTGGCGCGATGATAGGGAGGTTATAGAGCGTGTAAACGATACTCCCACGGGCCTGGGGGCGACAGTCTACTGCCGCGACGGGAAGCGCGCGTGGCGTATTTCTGAAAGTCTTCAGACGGGGAGCGCTTGGGTCAACGGCGGATTGAAGTTAGACCCGGTTGCACTGTTCGGCGCACACAAGCAAAGCGGTATTGGCGGGGAGCTAGGGCCGCTCGGACTGAAATACTACACGAACACACGGACAATCACGTACTGGAAGGATGCACCAAAGGGAGCAGAAGCGAAAGCCAATGAGGGCTTATTTGCTTAGGTCGAGAGGTTCTGATCCGGTGGTGTAGTGTAATTCTTATATTTTGATATAGAGGAAGTGGAAGAGTATTTGATGTTGTCTCTTCACTTATTAGACATTAACCTTTGTATAGTTTCTGCCATCTTCGTGCAACACGGCCATTGCATTGTTTCAAGCTCCATCTTGAATGCTAACAATACCCTTCTACTTCCATATTTATCCCTATCACCTCCCGCGCTAAAGTTGATCTTCGCCCAGACCACAAGGGCAGCATGAAATATGACTATTGGCATCCAAGCTGGATATAGGGTTCCTTCTAATTTTGGACATGTAGCAGTGATATCTAGTAAAGCCCAGGCATGATCGAGTGACTGGTTCGATATATTTATATTGTTCATGGTGGCTGTGGAGCTTGCTTGGGAGAAGTTTTGGTTTGGTGGCCCATCATATTCGGCGAGTCGCGAAAGACTCGGAATTTCGGGACAGGAGAGGTAGAGTCTGCAATAATGGAACAATGCTATGATATCTGGGCCCAAAGTGCTACCAAAATGAATGTTCCATAGATCTAATGCTTTAGAAAGGCTATTTTGCATATGCTCTAGCTCCGTGTGGGCAGAAAAAGGGGCGAAGGGGTCGTGCTTATACGAGGTCATTGGAGCCGCACTGATGACGTTGGTAGCACTTCCGAGGGATCGGCGTAGGGTAATAGAGTCGGAAAGAATAGCGAGAAGTAGAAGCACCGCTTGCTCTCGAGAATTAGGTCCCGCGGCGAAGAGAAAAGCTTGGCTGCCTACACTAGAATTATGTAGGAAGTGTCGGTATGTGTCTTGGAAGGGAATTGTCGAAGAAGGCATATTTGTCGATATTTCGTCAGGTGAAAAGTTCAATGACGTGTTTGAATGGAGGGCTTGGAGAACATCCCATAGCCAAATCAACCATAGCATAGGGCTTCCCTCAAGTACTACCATCAGTCGCACAGATACATATACTAGCAATCACGAGTGACATACCTATATGATAATATTCGTTGCTGGATGGTAGGATCTAACCGTCCTGGTTTATGTAATTGCATGCGACGAGCAATCTGAGGAGGGAAGTTAGTCTAGTTGGCTAATATTTCCAAGTGGCATCCTCACTGTCAAAGAAGAAGATATAATTAGAGCTGACCTTCTTTGAAGGGGCTCCTCAGAAGCTAGCACACCATATGGGATGAGCAAAACCGCCTGTGGTCATGTGAACAAATACCCCTTCGTAGTTAACAATTTACCTACCGCTAAAAGCATCTCAACTGATCGGGCTAGCCCATTATCGACTTCTACCATAACTGGCCAGAGGCTAGCGCCTGCCTGATAGATACACCGAGTGTCTTCAGCATTACCTCTACTGCAGACAGAACCAAGACAAGCTGTCGCAAAACGCAAGGGCGGGACAAGTAGTTCCCGAGCTACGGTCGGCACGGGGAGTTGCCCGAAGAATACATGGTTTAAGCAACCGTTGGAAAAAGCCCGAGACAATTCAACTAAGTGGTCATCGGCGGGTAACCTCGGGAAGCGTGATAGCAAAGCTACAGGATACGTATACATCTCTGTCGTGGTCTCCTGTATCTGTTAGGGATAGGCATATGAACAATAATAGGGTATGGTATGTACATATACATGGCTCCTAAGATCCATATGGAATAGGTCCTCGGTTCCAACAGCATCGCTACTAGCTAGTAAGGTTCTCTTGAAGTCGGATAGGAATGCGGGATCAGGACGTTCACTGGCGGAGACAACATCCTGGTGGCAAGGATCGCGCTCTCCAGGCCAGCTTGAGTTCTGGGTAGGTGTTGCCATCTCCAAAGCTGTCGACTTAAGTTGACGAAATCATGAAGCTGGGTAGTCTCCATCTAGTAAGGCGTACCTAGAATAAGGGGCTTATACTATGATACCCCTGAGTAAGGCTCGCTTACCTAAATCATAATACCCGAGATGGAGTAAATATGGAGAATCGCGGGGAAGCTTTGGTAGATTTCATTGGTCTTGAGGAATATTTAGAGGCTGGACCTAAGAGGATTTTTACCCTAGTTGTATTTTAAGGTTAAATCAATGCCGTGTTCGATATATACTACTATGTAATATCGCACGAGGATTACGTAGATCATAGTCAAAGCGTCATGCGAATAATTTGAAATACATCCTTGTCTCGTAGTGAGAAATAACGGAGGTTAGTTAATGTGGCTTAAAAATTAAGTAGGCAATAAAGTGCGAGTGTAAAGAGTAAAAGTACGTGTTAATCCTGCCTTGTTTCTATGGGGCTGTCTGATACCCGATTTCTTCAACCCCGAGAGCAAAACCCGAGGTACAAGGGATAGTGAAATAGTATTGGTACAACTTTACACTATCCACATATCAAACCATAATAAATTACTGCGTCTCTACCAAACTAACTTCTACTCAGTGTCAAAGTGTAAGTAAGTTGTCATTGGCAACTGTTAAACCTCGGAGTGGCCTCACTTTTGGGATAAGTGTAGTGGAGCTAATGGCAATCCTTGTATAAAATGTTCGCGGAGATAACGCCTGTTTATACTCTCTGTTTCCGGTTATGGTTTTAGATTTAGTTCCCGGGTTTTTGAACTTTCATCTAAGTCTTTTGTTAACTAGGTAGGAAACCTTCTAGGAACCACCTGGAAAAGCATGTTGCTGTGTATAGGATAAATATCATATACATGTTTATAAGGTTGACCCGTCTCAATCCACGTTAGCAATGGCACAGTGTGATATCTGTGGGCGTTCCTTTGCGCGAAACGAACATCTTATTAGACATCACAGAACCCGTGAGTTGATGTGTATAGTAGTCCCTCAGGGCTCTCTCGCTGACACTCGTGGCTGTGGATAGACACAGGTGAGCGGCCATTTCGCTGTCCTCATTGTAAAATCGGATTTCATCGCGCCGATGTCAGGGCGAAGCATTTAAAGAAGATTCATCCGGAGAACGTATCGCCTTCGGAGTCTTCGGGGCCTCTCCCCCTACCTCCAGTCGAGAGGCGTAAGCCTAAAGGGGGGGAGCGTTCGAGATTAGCATGCGATCAATGTCGAAAGCGAAAACTAAAATGCAACAATGCCCGGCCCTGTGACGCGTGTCGTGTCAAGATGTTGCCTTGCACCGTATCAAGCTCGAGTAGGCCGCCCGGTAGACCTCGCAATCCTAGCCTCATCTCTCCAACCGAAGACACGATCCTTAATAAAGGAGTAGAGAATTCCGGCGTACCTCCGGTACCCCAGCCTTGGGCACCGAATATCCCGGAGCCACCCTTAGTCCAATCCAGTCTTATGCCCGATATTCCTGCAATCTGCGTACCGGACACAAGGGATAGCAGCACATATGCGATGACTACAGATCTTGCGCCGCTAGAGGTGAGACAGTGGAGGACACCAGAAACAACTGGAAGATTTTCAATCCAAGCCCCATTCCCGAGTGTATCTACACCGGTCGACCCAATCTACGATGATACAGATATAATGGATAATGTGTTTCCTCAGATCGTTAGTCATAAATCCCCCTGGCACCCTGACTCCCACTAACATTTTTGACTAGGACCTAGGAAACTGGCTGGATGACCTTAATGAGTTCTCTGCAGCAGATGAAACATGGCAATTTGACTCCTCGGAGCTCAACATTGACTCTAATCCTTCTATGGATGGTGCTTTTGAGATGATGAAAGAACACTTTCAACGGCGATCCCGAGCAACGTCTCCTACTCGGGAAGAACAGAAACGAGCCTGGTATTCCGTCCCACCACAGCTCTACGTCTATGACAAAGATGTCATGAACGTTCTTCTAAATCTTTCTAAAACACATATCTCGAGCACTTTTGCTATATTCTCTGATTTTAAAGCCGACAATGATACCCCGGTAGAACTCTGCCTCGCTATGGCTGCCATTGGTGGCCTCTATTGTACCGCGTTTGATAGTATCAAGGTTGCGAAGATGTTATTCAACGATTCCAGGAGACTACTTCTTGAGCAATATTTACTATCAGAGGTCCCTGTTGAGTTTAACACGTCAATGAATATTGCTAAGACATTCATCTTACTCGAGATATACGAATTATGCAGTGGTAACAAACGAGCCTATGAGTTCATTGAAGTCTTTCACGCGAGTAAACTACATGCAGCTGGTTCTTGTATCAACTCTTTGCCGCGTAATGCCCCCCTGTACCAACGTCGACAAGCCGGACTACTCTTAGAAGCAGTGCGTATTCTTGACTGTTACAGGGTATTGTTATTACAGATACCTCCGTCATTTATGGAAGAAAATCAACTCGGCTTAAACGTGGTTTGTGAATCTCTAGGGTCCCGGGCTCTTCCCACCGGTGGGTTAATATCTATCCCCGGTGACGGCAATCTACTTGATATGCAGGCTACAGATATGAGTTGTCTCGCAAATATCATATGCTATAGCTGGATGGTGAGTCCTCAAAACACTGAGAACTCTCCTCATCCTCCTCTGTGGAGACTCGAGTTCGTTGAACTCGCGCTGAACCGATGGATTCGAGCAAAAGCAGAGACAGACCCTTCGTCCCACCTCGAAGCACCACGGATGTTATTATACCACCTCACACAGGTGTCACTCCATTCGAACCTAAACAAGCTCCAACGTCTCACTCAGGCAGCTTCTCAAGACCCGAGTCCCTACCAAGGAGATGCTCTGGACTCGGTCCGAGCATGGCGGGATAGTCATCACTTTAATGCAGCTCAGTGGCACGCAAATGCGACTCTCTGTATTGCACAGGAAGCAATTTCAACACCTCGTCGTTATACATTGTCCGAAAAGGATAGACCTCAAATTTCGGAGGCGCCTCATCTACCGCTCTGTATTTACTTCGCGACGTTAGTGATATGGTGGGGGGAGATGATATTAGAAGGGCGGCAACCTAGCTCAGTTAGCAGTACCTCCGCAATAGAGACCGGTTCGCAACTTTTATTCAAGTTGAAAGTTCCCGTCGCTAATCTCCTAGGAACGGCTCTTTGTGAACTTCTCCCTAATGGAACTTAGGATGGGCAATATGAGGGATAAGAGCTCGGATTAAAGAATTAAAAGTACGACAGGAGAGGGTTATCTGCCATCCTTCTGCACATTTCGCTGTTAGAAAGGACTTGTCTTTTGGAAGGAATAAGATAGAATATCGCCCACCCCTATAGCACTTATTAATACGAAAGAATCAGTTAGAGTTGAAGCACTTCCATCTCTCTGTCTACGGAGCCATTGCTATGCGAGTTGTTGTGAATATTTAGTTGTTGGGGAGGTAGGTAGCACTGAGGTTGGAAAAACAAAAAAGATTGGTGACTGATAGAAAAACTTTAGTTGTTCACTTCTAAGACCCGATGAAATCAAAGCTTCGGGGAGAGTTAATAAGATATCACAAACTCGGAAGCCTGTCGTGCATAATCCAATCGAATTACGGCGCCGCATAAATCGTAAGTAAATTGCCGAGTGGAGGCCCCTCCGCTGAGTGACGCATTCCATCTCATCTCAAACCATCGTGTATTGCACGGGAATTTGCGAAACAGTCTGCCTATCACTACCAACGCCACCATTGAGACTTAAGACTATTAAATACTCTACTGGAGATAAATTTAGAGCAAATAAGTAGCTACATTACGAGCTGAAGCGTATCATCAAGTTCCTAAGGCCCGCCAGCCACACTGATCAGCTGTAAAAGCATAGCTCAACCGCCCCGGTGAAGATGTCAAAAGAATATGAAGACCTCCGAAAGGAGGACCGGGTGTCGTTCGACTACATTTACGAAGAGAATGTCTCCGTGCCTTTGAAAGACGGTAAAGGCCTGGTGAGATGTAACGTCTACCGTCCTAAAAACGAGCCCGGCAAAAGTCCCGTATTGGTAACCTATGGTCCTTACGGGAAAGACATCCATTATAGTGTGTAAGTGATTAGAGATCCCCTTTTGACTTCTTCAGGTGTTTCTCACGTTTGCATTTTAGATTCCATTCCGCCTCATTCGCGGAGGTTCCTGAAGAACATCACTCGCCGCATTCTGCTTGGGAGACCCCTGACCCTGGGTTCTGGACTAGGAACGGCTACGCTGTCGTCAGAGCAGATGAACGCGGCACCGGACAATCTCCCGGGGTACTTGACACCATGTCTTGCGGCACAAGTGAGGCGTTCTTTGACGTTATCGAGTGGGCAGCGTCTCAGCCGTGGTCATCCGGCAAGGTCGGCTTGTTGGGCGTAAGCTATTACGCGGGAAGTCAGTGGAGAGTGGCGGCCCGCCAACCTAAAGGACTTGCATGTATTATCCCTTGGGAAGGCATGTCAGACTACTATCGGGACCGTTGTAGGCACGGAGGTATCCTTTCCAATACTTTCATTAGCTTTTGGTGGAACAGACAGGTCAGTCAACGTCCAGGAGAAGTACTATTAGCCCCGAGTCCGTTTCTAATTGCTCCCTCAGGTCGTGACAAATCAGTACGGACGCCCAGGAAGAGCCGCTCGAAAATGGGGTTATGATACGATTGAAGGAGACTTGTCTGAAGAGGAGCTGCGTGCTAATCGTCGGGACCAAAATGAGGATAATGCGGCTCATCGCTTTTTAGACGAAGAGTATTATGCCTCTAAGGACTATGATATGAACGACATTAAAGTGCCTGTCCTTTCAGTTGGAAACTGGGGGGGCATCCTACTACACCTACGCGGAAACATAGAAGGCTATCTCAATGCAGGCTCAAAGTACAAATATCTAAGACTTATCACTGGGCGCCACGACTTGCCGTTCTACTCAAAAGAAAACGTCGACCTGCAGAAAGGCTTTTTGGACGCATTCCTCAAGGGACACGACACGGATGGATGGTCCACCGGTACTGCCCCTAAAGTCGGCTTAGCCCTACGAAAAGGTAACGTCGGTTACAACAATGCGGAAGCCGAGAAGCAGTACCCTTTTCGATACGAAGAACAATGGCCGATACCTCGGACTGAGTACAAGAAATACTTTCTCACTCCAGATATGCAGCTGAGCGAAGCCACAAGCTATTCATCTTCTGATACTCCTGAGACCTCGGTCTCCTACAGAGCACCAGGGAGCCTGAAAGACCCCCAGACAGTTCAGTTTACTACAGCACCCTTTGCCGATGAGACTGAGTTTACAGGCCACGTCGTAGTCCATCTAAATGTATCAGCATCAAGCCTATCGGAGAAAGAAACCAACCCCTCAGAGATAGATCTCTTCGTTACCTTGCGCCATCTTGACGCGCAGGGAGAGGAAATTTACTACACAGGTACCGTAGGCGACCCGGTTCCCGTGACCAAGGGCTGGCTGCGAGTCAGTCTCAGAAAGGTAGCCGACAGCCACCCTCGGCATCAGGCTTGGCGCCCCTATCGGGAATATCGCTCGACGGAGGTGCAGCCCGTGGAGAGTGGCGTAGTGTACGCGGTGGATGTGGAGGTTTGGCCGACCAATGTAGTCCTCAGCAAGGGCGATCGGCTGGTGCTGGAGATATCGTCGGGAGATACGCAAGGGGCGGGGTTGTTCGAGCATAATTCCGAGCTGGATCGGCCGCGGGATCGCCTAGAGGGGCTCAACACTATTCACTTTGGCCCCGAGCGAGACAACTGGATCATGCTTCCCCTCATCCCCGCATTGTGAATATGGTATAGTTTACTAGGTAGCGACTCTATGGAGATGAATTGATGTCGTGTTTAAATGCGCTGCTATGTTGTGCCGGTGTTGCCAAGCCTATCAGAAGCAATAGTATATATCTAGAGCTTCCCTATTTACCCCTTACTTAAGATAAATAATTCCTACTAGCATATGTCCGTTATCTCTATTGAAATCTGAAGAAGCTACCCATAATACTCTTCATCATGTCGTCTACATACCCCTCTAATAGTCTTCGCGCACAGTCGAGGTTCATCACTACACATGACGACTCTGGAAAAGCAACGTTTAGCGATGTCATACCAGAGCAAGCTCCAGTTCGCCAGGTTCTGGGCGGCGACATGCTATTTAGTCTATTGTACGCAACAGAGGGCTTCCCTGTGTCAATGGCTGACGGCAAGGATATAAAAACATACCAAAACTACCTGACAAATGTGCCAGCCATCACTATCCCAGGCGGAACGGCATGTCGGTCGGTTGACTTTCCTCCCGACTATACATCGCCAATGCACCGTACCCCATCATGCGACTTTGGCGTTGTGTTAGAGGGGGAAGTCGAGCTGGTGTTGGACTCAGGCGAGACTCGGTTGCTGAAGAGAGGTGATATAGCCGTGCAACGTGGGACGAACCACGCGTGGCATAATACAAGTAAGGACAGTTGGGCTAGAATGTTATATGTTCTACAGTCGGCGGAGAAGGTAGTTGTAGGAGGAAAGACATTAGAAGAGGATGAGGGAGGTATTGATTAAGTCACCCGAATTTGATCATGTACCTAGGCAATGTTTGAGATTTTAGTCAAACTCAAGCTACAATATACTAGACAGATGAATGAACCCCTATGACCTCCAAACCAGCCAAACATTAAGCCATTCTTGCAGTAGTTAGTTGCTTATAGATAACTAGTATAGCGTTTGATATAGGATGCCTCCCAAAACAAGTTTCGTTGATCCCCCATATTTCGGGGTTAACAGATAGAATCCATTCATACTATATCTAAGTTCTCTTTAGCTTGGCTGAATAATGACTATCATATCTAAATTCATCTTAAATAAACAGTCAGAGAACTGTGTACATCGTATACCTTTACGTACCTACATGGAGGTAGAAAAGGGGCGGGGTAAATTGCCGTGGTGGGGGGCATACCTAAGTCCCCAACTAATTCTACAGCAGTTCTTCAGGGGTATATCGGAGATAACTGAGTTATTTGTTAATAAGTATCAGAAATACATAGTAGTAGCTACGTATAAGCTATCAATGAAGCGACAACACAGATTTCAACACCTGCTTCAATTTCGAAGGCGAGTCTTCCTCCCACTTTGGACTCCTCCACGCCACGAAGTAGTCCGGCCTTACAAGAACACAGCCAGACTCTTCCACGCCTCTTATCCCTTCCCAGTCGAGATATATGTCCTTATAATCCTGGCCATAGCCAATAGAATAGGTCTTAATCGGCACCCCTAATTCGGAAGAGAGCTGCTCTGCCGTCGTCTTCCAATTTTGACCACCGATACCCGTGAAGAGTGTAAACTGGCCCTTTCCGGCCAGATCGATAGTAGAAATATACTTGGACGGGATGTGATTTCCCAACCAAGCATGCGGTAGACGCGCCCCGGGGTACGTGGTGGGATGATAGTGCCGCAGAGGATCCCTGGTAAACGCCGGCGTCGCGCCTTGGTCGGCTTGGTAGGCCGCCGACGAGATGTAGCGCTGATTCATCTCGATCCCGAGACCGTGCTCCTCTATATCAATTGTCCGGAATGCCTTCGTCAGCCTTTGGCGCCGAGCACTGCCCTCAGGTGAGTCGGCATAGATCTCGTTATGAACTTTTATGCGAGCTTCCACCGTAGGCTCCATGTTGCCGAGGGCTTCCCAAATATTCTTGTGGTTCCTGAGAGATGCGTTTGCCCTAATCTATTGTAAGTATACATGGTTTTTCATTGAGCTTTGATTTCGCATAAACCTACTGTGTAACCACGTCCAGTCCTACTGGTTGACGCTCTATGCTGTAAGTCTCTAGGAGTTCTTTTCCCGCGAGGCCTATACAATAAATATCTTGTTAGCGGGGTGCTCCCTACTGGGGGTTATTCTTTTGTCGTTTACCTTTATCGACGTAGTTGATTTTCCAAGCGAGATTATGTGCATCTTGAATACAAGTATTGGATCCCAGCCCATGATTCGGCGGGTGCCGGTGTACCGCATCACCCAAACAGAACCTGTTTAGTTTCGAGTTTTCGTCAGTGGGGCCTCACTAAAGGGGTAGTTGAAAAGATGAAGCTGTACTAACACATTACCGTTTGAATAGTACTCCGCGGCTGTCTCGTTTATAGCCCATGTAGACACGCCCAACAGCTTAACCTCTACTGAGTTGTCCCCGATCAAGTCACGAATACGTTGCAAGTATTCTTCATTAGATCTTACCTCCCTCGGTGCATTTGGAGCAGGGAATACGACGCACAACCATTCATACCACGGTTTGACCATCCTCATACACCCGATCCAGCCCCATTCAGGAGTCTCACGGTCGGGTTGCAGGATCCAGTGAATGTTGCCTTTACGATTCTCCATAAGGTGAGATAGGTCTGCACGGAACAGCAAGTTTATGGCAAACCCTTGACTTGGTCGCCGTATCAAAGGGATCTGTGCCTGTTGAACGATCTTGCTTCGTGCCCCGTCGGCACCAAACAAGTACTTGGAGCGAACTTGGAACGTGGTGTTAGAGAGCTTGTCCAACAATGTTGTAGTTACACCGTTTTCGTCCTGCTCAAACGTTACTAGCTCCGTGTCCCATCGGCACTTAAAGCCGTTAAGTGTCGCGTATCGCGTCAAAAACGGCTCCAGTAAGGTCTGAGGCAGATCCAACATCTGGGACGGACTGGCGAGCTCGTAGTCCCCCTTCACGGCGATAAATGTTAGACTCGTTGAAGGTTGGCAAAATGGACTCACTTTGTCGATTAAAACATACCTTTCTCCTCGGATCATTCCCCCAGGAATATATGCGACCATATTCCAAGCCAGCCATAGTGTTAGACCAACGAGTATGTACCATAGAGTCATTTTGAGTTCCCACCTTGTAGCATTCCTTGTCGACCCCGATATCCCGGAGACAGTCTACCCTTGAATTAGGTTTGGTTTCAAGCTTTTCAGAGTTTGGGAGATCTCACCCAGCGCAGCCATGTTCGTAATGTGAGCTCTTGGTGTATCAGCATTGCTCGGGTCCTGACTCACAATGAGACCTTTCATCCCTGAGAAAACACTCGTGTTAGATGCTGATATTTCTCATGATAAGGAAAGCATGAAGCCCAAATTTTTACTTATTCTTACCATATGAAGCCATAAAGGCTGCCAATGAGCCACCCGCGGGTCCGGTTCCCACGATGAGGTAGTCGATGTGTAATAGGTACGTTGAGGGGTTACCGGGCTCTCCGTTTGATCCAGCCATCATGGATGATTTAATAAGCTAGTACTACTGTATGTGCATGAAATATCCAAGTGTTCTTGATAAACTATAATTCAGCTACCGCGAATTATCAGGACATTTCAGACCTTTTAAGCCGTCTTTAAGCCTCTCTTTGATCGTCTTCTTGAGTCCCATCAATTAAGCGTTATGTAATCTCGTTCGAGAATTCTATAATCTCAGCTACTCCATCTCGGCTGTTCCCGGTTCCACAAACGAGTTGATCGGGTATTCCGCTAGAGGAGGAACAAGCCACTTACGGATACTTGCACCTTGGACAATGCAACTGAATGTGATAGTCCAACCGGTGGATCCGCCCCCAAGACTTTAAGCCCCTCCTGGGGCTATGGTAAGCTTCCGGTAAGCATCAAGTAAGGCTGGATATTCTTCAAGGAGATTGCATTACTAGGGCCACTTACGGATTAAAGTGCTAGGATTTGTAATTTACCTCTATAGAATCAATCCAGAGCCCTAGACGACAACCCTATCGCATACTCATATTATCTAATGATAAATAAGCTATTGCGAAATTGGTTAAACCTTAGTAAACTCTCCAGAAAGAAAAATGAAACCAAAGTTTCTCTTACCTTGTACTGTGAAACTTATAGACAAATACGTGCTAGTGTAAGCCGAGAGTGTTTCTTGGAGAAGCAGGTCATACCTTGGCAAACTCTTAGAAATAAACTGCTTAGGAATCGGTGGCATGTGTCTTTTTCGGAAATGAAGGGTCTTTAGTATAACGCTTTTCAACATTATCTTAGAAGAACACTGCTATAGTTCGAAAGTCTCTTTGGTCATGCTCAGGTTAATATTGGTAGCACATCAAGCTTCACAGTAAGGGTAACTAATTAGAATGAACTCATCTATAAGAGTGAAGACTCGAGCATGCATACCTCAGTATTCCCCGCGCTGCCTTGAGTAACTTAGTTACCAGTCATACAATTTCACTCACGTATCGGAACCTCGCCGTTGTGATTAAACATTCTTAAACCACTCGTCAAACCTTCTTTCCGTATCAGCAAGAATATCAAACCCTAGCAGACTCTGCTGATACTCAGAGTCGCCCCAATTAAACGAACATCGACCATTCCAATTCGTTCCAGGCAGTGCGGCCAACTCCTTATCTCGCGCTTCTTGCTCCAGACCGTCGGCGAGGTGGTAATAGTGGCGGGTATGCACCGCCCCGGCCACATTAACTTCTGTCCGCTTCTTGCGCAGATCTTCATACAGACGGAAGAGGCTTGCTAATTTTTTGTTCTTCTCTGCTTGATTGGATGGGATACCTTCATTTTGAAACTTATCCAGAAGCAATCCAATAACAGCGCCGTCCTCGACAGCCATCGCAGCTCCTTGGCCCTGATATGGTAGCGTCGGGTGTGAAGCGTCTCCTAATAGAGCCAGTGCGCCCTATACAGAGTTAGATCAATCAGTACCGGGCGATCCTTGTAGATTTCATGATTCAATTGTGCTGCAGTACCTTGGTCCATTGGTCGAGCTCCTTGAAATGAAGGAGCTTCCATTTCAATGCCGTCTTCAGACATGAAATGATTTCAGTTAGGCTAGAAAAAGCTTAGTTGATGTTATAAAAATGAGAGTTTAAGTACAGAATACATACATCGGATCCCAGCCTTCAAAATTGGCTGCCATCTCCTCAACGCTGCCTTGAGAGGTGCGCACGCCACTAGGAAGGTCATCCGCGACTCTAATATTTCAACAACATTAGCACCAAAACCAATATCTTGCCAAGAAACTTACATTAAAACAAGATTATACTCTGTATGGTTCCTTAGGGGATAGAAAACGGCGTGCCTTCCATGCCCGAGCCATACCTGGATATTGGACTGCTCCAGTAATTTATCCATCCGTTCGCTTTTGAGCCCTTTGAGCTGATCGCGAGCGAACGTACCACGATACGCAAGGTCTCCCGTCTCGGTTGGCGGAAAAGGCCGTTCTAGGACAATTTCTCTAGTCATTGACCATAGTCCTGGTCTCGGAGTTTAGTTATCGTAGCGTAAAATATATCTTGCGCAACTGGACCAACATACCATCCGCACCGATTACAACATCGGCGCTGATTTGCCTCCCATCTTTTAATGCCAGGATTTGGGGGCCGTCCGAAGCAAGATTAACGCTAGTGACATCTGCGTTCGTCATAACTACGGCTCCTACAGCTTGAGCCTCTTTAAGCAGCACTTTTTGATAATCGCCTCTATGTATAGCTCTTTTGTCCGGATCCAGACAACGTAGTCAGCATTTTCCCTCCCTTTAAAAGTTGTTAGAATTTCGTCTGCTCTTACATCCACTGTGCTCCGTACTCTGTCTCTACCCTATCTTTGAGGGGTTTTCCAACAAGGATCTTTCCATCCTCGTATCTTCTCAGAGTGAAGTCCTGTACCTGGTATCCACCTGCCTGCTTGAGCTTTTCGAGAAGCCCGAAACGAGTCAGTACCCGGCAGGCATTTGGCGGAATGTGGATCCCGGCGCCGATCGTGAGGATTTCCGGCGTGCGCTCAAGAACGGTGACACGGAGAGGTGGATTCGCCCGACGGCATGCGACGGCACAAGCTAGGCCGCCTATTCCTGCACCAACGATGGCAACGTGAAGGCCATCGGTGCCATGAAGATCCTATTTATAAAAATTAGCTCATAAGTAATTGAGTTATACTGCAGACGTAGACTTGCACTCGCTTCTGGTCGCTCTATCGCCATTTGAAACTTGTATGCTGATTGACAATTGACCTGAATTAGCGTCTCATGGGTAACCCTTCTGCTGTGTTGTCAATCTGGGACACAGGCGTTTTAAAGGGCGCTTTACTTCAACAATTGTAATATTTACGGTTATTTCTCCTGTCCACTTCCGCTCGTAGATTTCGTATTCTGTTTCCCTGGGGCGTTCTGCCCCCCACTTCGGGTAATCCATCTCATCTCATAGACAGGATTCTCATCGTTTGACTTATGAGGTATAAGCAAGCGTTTAGATAGTAGTATTAAATCCGAAAGTAAGCTAAACATCAGGTGTTCTTAGTCTTGGTATCGTACAAAGATTGTCAAATTTGTTCAGGTACGTGCATTCGTCGCGCTGTGGTGACCTGATTGAGTAGAGGGTTATTGGGCTAAGAGGAGCAGCATACTCCGGCTTTGGTCCTAGAAGTATCTCACGTACATGGCTGATAAATGTCACTATTCTCGGTCGCATAGAAGACCTAGTATTTCTATGACATTCTTGACTTGGAATATCCCTCTTTAACTAGCATTATTACGAGTTTGTTGAGGCCGTTCGGAGAGGTTCTACACATCAGGCCTACCACACATAGTCACTATATAATACCCTCATGGCAACACTGCAAGGATAATATTTACATTATCGTGCATCTATGCGCTGTTTGGAATAAAAAAAACCGACGAGGAGCATTGACCGGTTCCTATCTGTTCTTGCAAATTGCCTAGGCTATCCTTCGGGCAGTCCGTAACTCCTAGCAGATCATTAATGCATCATGCAGAACAAGTCCTACTTACGCTGTTGTCGATAGACACCCGCCAGATGGTATGAAGCCTTTCGTATCGGTGTCAGAGATTGCTGTGGCCCAAGAGAAAGCGACTAGGATCCGACCAGAATATTCGCTCGGTTTGCTCAAATGGTACCTATGAAACATCTTAAACCTTACAGTTACGAAGTGCTATGTAAAGCAATTCCATAAAGCTTTGTTTTCCGTATGAAACTTGTTCTCTCAAATTCATGTGCCTACAGGTAGGGCAAGTGCTTGGGAATAGAGGAAACGGATACTAACCATACAAATAAGCATTCCCAGAAGAAAGCACTGAAATAAATCGTTTAAAAACTGATTCTTAAAAAAAGGAAATAATGAAACCGGGGAAGTCTGGTGAATACGGGCCGGAGCATGCCGGACATAGTGTGAAGAGCGGGCCGGAGTTCTCGTAATATCCGGTATGGACCGGCATGACCGATTTCAGGATACAAGTCACCGATCCCCGGACTTAAAAGTGGAGTGACACCGTATATCTCCTTTATATCTCCGACGCTACGTCTGACTTTGCATAGGGCCAGCATAAGACCAGCGCAGAACGGGAACAGCTGAAAAACGCATGATATATCGCGTGGAAGCCATGCTCACACCAAGGATAAAAACCAATTAGTAAGGATTGCGCAGCTGTGAGAATACATTAGATATTATGTAGTACGTAGAGACTGGGTTTAAATTATTTCTTATGTCCGAACTTTAGGAGGGTTCTTTATATACGTACCCATTACCTATTAAGTGTATTTATCTGATTGCTATTCGATCCCCCGATCTGTAAATGGATGGATGCTTTTGATACCCTGCAAGAAAATAATAAAGTAACGAGATGTTAGAGCCGCAGGTCCAACTTTACCCTTCAGTTTTAATACATCGTGGTTTCGCGTCTTACATGTTATGCCGAAGGTGACGTGAATTTCTATGCCAATAAACGAGTCTCACATTTGCCGCGATCCCTCAAACAGGAAGTTGGGGCAATTAAACCCTACTCTAGGTAAATCTTAACCGCAGATATTATTACCTCCTTTGCTACCTGCAGCTTATTTTTTATGCTTGAATCCGGATCGGGTCTTTACGAGCTGCTGTGTAAGGTGACGCGTAAGGCGGTTGGAATCTGCTATCGCACCATTGCACCGACGAAACTTTCGTGAATCTCAGAGTCGAACACTGATGATGTAGTAAAACAAGCGAATCCGGACACGGACACGGATGAGAACAACGACGCGCGGGGGACCCTCCGAGATAAGACTACGAATTGGGAACATTCAGAGCAAAATGTTTGTTTGCCGGGTTTTGCGCATGATTCTTCAGCTACCAATTAATCGCATTAGCACCCAACGGGTATTAATGGAATAACGGGAAGATCAGAGCTCGCTTCTTCGGTCTCGTACCCCAATCCTATTACTACCATCCACTCCGCGTCCAGGATGCCCCAAATAGTTGGGATCGCTAGTACCCTAGGAAATGCTTAGAAGACTTCTAGAGCCCCGGTCTTGCACAAAATCGGACTCGGCTGATCGGACGGTCGACCGATAAATGCATAGGCCTTACCGATATTCTCACCCATACCCATAACCCTTGGCGTTGTCACCAGCTAGAACCAATCGAATGTTACACTGGTAAAAGCGTGACATCGTCCTTACTGTCATTAGTAAACCCGACCACCGGCGGGATTCGGTGCGATAACCCTTCGTTCTCCCTTCTTTCCGTCCTCTTCTCTTTCCGTGATGTTTTATTTCATCAATGAGATGATCTTGAGATCCCGCGAGAACTCCAGGCGGTAATCACCTAACGTAGAACGCGTTATCAAGCCAAGCCATATATCTCTAGCTAGAGAATCGTCAAACAATAACTCTGTAGTGGACGCGCAACGAGCAAACAAATCCCGTCTCAGCGCAGATCAATTTACTTTAGGGTCCCATTTTCCCCTCAGGGCCCAAGACCTCCAAGAACTCCAAGAACTACAAGAGGAGAAGCCAAGCACAAGTAAGCATTTTCCCATTCAACTAGTCAGATAGCTATACGGTTTTTGGTTACTGGCTCTCTCTCTATTCGCGAATTCCTATGAATGCCTGTTCCGCTGTAAAAGGCAACGAACTTCCATTACTTTTCAAAAAAGAACTTAATCATTAACGTATAAAATAGTAAACAGCGATGGTATCCAGTGCAGCTTCAACTGCCTCTGCCACGCACACCGATGGGGACGAATCCGGTGAGGTGCAGCTACAGTTGCAGCGAAAGATAAGTCAGGCAGTAGACGAAGGTCATGACGCAGATATCCCGTCAAGCCAGGGTTTCGTGCTCAACGAACAAGAGGAGCTTAAACGACAGCGATCGATCGCCGAGAGGAGGCGGAACTCCTTCGCTAGTAAAAGGAGTAGGGCGGACCGTGATGTCGAGAAGGCACAAGCACCTGGTGATGCGGTACTGTCAAGCAGCAACGACGGCGAAGACAGCGATAGCGATCCCAATGTCGTGTGGTGGAGCGGTCCCGACGACGTAGAGAATCCCTATAATTGGCCGACATGGCGCAAAGTGCTAAACTGTGGTCTGATCTCAGCCATGACTTTCGTTTCTCCCCTGGCATCATGTAAGTTTTATTATACTCTCGTTATATGTGTATGCCTACTGGGTCAGTATTAACCATTACATAGCCATATTCGCTCCCGGTGTTCCTCAAGTGATAGCCGAGTTCCATTCGACATCCTTGGAGATCGCCGCATTTGTGGTCTCGGTATATGTGCTGGGCTTTGCGGCCGGCCCTATGTTATTTGCACCGCTCTCAGAGATTTACGGCCGAGTTATCCTCTACCATATTGGAAACCTAGGATTTATAGCCTTCCAGGTTGGATGTGCACTTTCCCCGACACTGAACGCCCTCATTGTCTTCCGATTCTTCGCCGGTGTCTTCGGCTCTGTGGCGATCACTAATGGCGGCGGCACAATTGCTGATATGATCACCCAGGAGAGGCGAGGAGGTGCAATGGCTGTTTTCAGTATCGGCCCGCTTCTAGGTCCTATTGTTGGACCTGTTGCTGGTGGCTTCTTAACTGATGCTGAGGGTTGGAGATGGTCATTCTGGCTCCTGGCAATTATTGGCGGGTTTCTTTCCATCCTCATGCTATTTTCTCTCAAGGAGAGTTACGCTCCCGT
Organism: Entonaema liquescens; assembly: GCA_902805475.1. Taxonomy (NCBI): domain Eukaryota; kingdom Fungi; phylum Ascomycota; class Sordariomycetes; order Xylariales; family Xylariaceae; genus Entonaema; species Entonaema liquescens. The sequence goes on along the minus strand of CADCSX010000025.1, from coordinate 55,660 downwards.
GATCCTCGAAAAGAAGGCCGCCAAGTTGCGCAAGGAGACCGGAAACGATTTGATACGATCCAAGCTTGACGCCGGTTTGTCGCCTCAAGACTACTTTAAACGCGGTATTATCCGACCCTTCAAGATGTTGTTCCTTTCGCCGATCATCGCCATAACGTCGCTTTATATGGCTGTCACATACGGCTATCTGTATCTAATGTTCACGACTATGACCGAGGTATTCCAGGGATACTACGGCTTCTCTACAAGTACTGTTGGACTGGCGTTTATCGGGCTTGGAGTAGGAAGTATGATTGGCATCTTGCTTTTCAGCGTTACGTCGGATAGGTATATCCAGAGAAAAGCTGCGGAAGCCGATGCGAAAGCCCAAGCGACCGGAGCCCCCAAGGGTGGCATGAAGCCAGAATACCGATTACCGTTACTCCCCGTTGGTGCGCTTTTGATTCCCGCAGGTTTATTCATCTACGGGTGGACAGCCGAGTATAAGGTACATTGGATCGTCCCTATTATCGGCACAGCTATCGTCGGTGTCGGAAACCTACTCGTCTTTATGGGCGTCCAACTATACCTAGTTGACGCATTTACTATCTATGCCGCTTCGGCTATTGCGTGTAACACAATTGTTCGGTCGTTAGCCGGTGCGGTACTCCCGTTGGCTGGACTGCCAATGTATGACAAACTCGGTATTGGCTGGGGTAACAGCACGCTAGGTTTTATCGCCGTCGCATTATTTCCCGTATCATTGGGTATAATCAAGTACGGAGAATGGTTAAGGAAAAGATTCGTTATTAAGAATCTTTAGTGGGGAGAAAAATCATACGGACTTCTTCTCAGAACCTCTACTCATAGGGATATCAGGCTGCATTGGGAAGGGTTTACACATGAAAAGGATACCATCTCTTATCTTAATATGTATACCGAAGCCATCACAACTAAATGGTAGAAATTTGACCACCTTAATATATCATACCTAATTCATGAACCTTTTAGTATTACCAATATTTACGGTGCGACCATACTGATGTTGGGTTGAAAAGATCAATATGCCCATCCCAATCACATTAGGTTCCATCTACATTTAGGCAATATCCTAGCTAAACTTGGAATTATTCATTATACAATAAACAGGCCCCATTGAACCACCTATGTCGACTCCAAGAATCTGGCTGGGTAGCGATGGTTACACGGAGTTTAGGGACTTAAGACATCAATCCGAATTTCGCTTCGATGATACTATACATCCCATAAGCCCTAATCCCTTCCGTCTACCTCTCATGTCGGCTTGTATTACTTTTATGAGTTAGTCCTTTATTCAAATAATAGAAAGGGCTCGATCGCCGCTAAGCTGGGTTATCGGGCATGCATACGAAGGGTGCATCAACAGATGACGATTTCTGACGAGTACGGCATATGTCTGTGACTATTAACCTTTCCCCCTATTTTAACAGCGATGTTTGGCTTTAGAAAAAAACAGAACATTAGCGAAGTCTGGCTACGCTACTATATATGACGAACTGGTCTCTACCCCTGAATTTCACCTTGGGGCATCTCATCACATGTAAGCGCGTCATCATTGCTGACCACGTTGTAGAATCCCCAAGCGGTTGCCTTTTCTATTAGTAGGCCAATACTAAGGGATGCGCGGCTATTATAAAAGCTATAGGTAAAAGCACAAGATAACATAACTATGTGTAACACTACGTTAGTTGTGGGATAGGGGTTATATATTGTCGATCAGTTGCAATGTGTTTTAATGCCTCTATTGATATTACAACTTGAGAGAAGATACAGTACAGCCATCTCAGATATTGAAGCTTGGGATTAAGACGCATCACCGATTCCGACCCCATGATCTCGTGCACCTTTATAGTTAACATATGACAACACCAAGCCCCAAAATTGCATGTTAGTCTCTAGTCCAAGAAAAAGCAAGCCGGACTCCGAGGAACTGGAACCCGAGGGTCCGGAATTCTACGGGAACAACTTATTTACATTTGTCCTATCATAGGCTCACAAAACCACAATATCGTGACCGCTACTTCGCCATGACCGTACGCAAACATCGTTTACTTCGCCAACTAGATATGCAAGCTTTCACCCATAATCATGTTTCTAAACGAACTAAATGCAGAATTGTGTAACAATAATGTGTATGCAAGATAGCGAAGTGACCGACCAAACGTCTTCGCGCTACGCACAATAACTATCAACACCGCTACCTTCCTAATGCAATTCTCCGTATACTCGCTTCATTTATTATCCCTACCAGGGAACCCAGTGTGTATTCCCAGCCGTTAAGTCAACCCAAATGTATAAACTACACCAATACTCATAGAAGAACGTCGGTGAGCCTAGTCTTCGCACCACATATTGCAACAAAGGTTAAGAGAGGCCTATAGCCGATGTACTAGTGGTCTCCCATTTTCATATCAATATAGAATAATTCCAAGTATTCAACAGAAAGTAATTCGATGATTATTAGATTTTAAACTAGGTTTCGCCCGTCATCCAACTACCTGGGCAGCTGAAATATACGAGCCAGCGAACAAAATCAAGGGCTAATTGCCATTTTGGGAACTACGTTCATCCCTATTGGCTAGCATGTTGTATGCTACACGAACCTTGATCCTACCCTCACTCCTCTATCTCGGTATGTATTGCTGACTTGGTCCTTCGTACGTATTGTCAATAGGAACAAAACTCAACGTGATTCAGAATATCTAGGAGTTGACTCCTAATCTGACGGCTGTTATTATGCGAGGTATTCCTTATAGATAATATTTACAAGCCTTGAATCCCAATAAAGATGCCCAAAATAGCACTCCTACCTACATCCTTATCATGGTTCCCCAAGAACTAGAAGAAATACTATGAATTATTCATAGGTCAGCCCTCATTATTCAAATGGATGAGGATATAATATGGATAGGCTTGACATGTTTAGGTTGATCCAAGCGTTAGAGAATGCAATACATGTAGCCACCTATATATATGCTGTATCTACAAACACCATATCAGGGAGCTTTTTATATCCAGCTATTCAAGCATAGATCCATTACAGAATCCTAAAATATATATTTTGTTCTTGGACACAAGAAAAAGGGCGTAGCTACCATCATAGAACGCTCTCAAAACACCTTTCCATCACCATTTTCTTGCTGTCACGATGAGAGTACCTTCTTCTTATAGACATATGTGCATATTCACCCAGGCCTCCTCCACACTGTACCTATGATCGGCGTGCCCTCGGCGAACATGTCCAATCAAATAAGATCATTTCATTATTAAGCTTTGACGCTTTCCCATAGGCGTGCATTCTACAGGTACTATTATTCACTCACAAGACCGTGCCATTACCTTGTTTATCTTGAAAACGTTTCAACTTCTGTGGCTTCCATACAGTGTGATCCATTCACGAGACGTTACCATTATCTAATTCCAGGAACTCCCTGTCATGGTTTCCTTCATGGTATGGCAACTCCGTTCGCCGTTACTTCCTGTCAAGTATAAGCAAGCTCAATTGCATGCTAGTGAATGGTTTGAGTTTTACATCGGTTGATTTTCTTCGGAGGTGCCGCCTACGCTTAGGGATATCCCTAGATGAATGCAGTCATGATTGAATTATTGGCTACAGGCGCTCTCCACTCTTACCCCTTTCCCGCCGTTACCCTAAGGTAGATTTGCGTATAGTCGTCGACTTCTATGTTAGATTCCCAGCCTACTAGAACATGCGGACGAAAGAGCTCGTAGCTATCACCTAATACCATCATCTCATAATTCCTTCAGCCGGTGGTTTAGGCATATGGATATCCTCACTGCTCATTCACATCCTTACGTCTCAGCAATGTGGCTGGAATCAACAGGACAGCAAGCATCGTCGGGGGCGATTAATCGTCCAGGCAACTCATTGTCTAGAAGTTTCTTGAATATCTAACTTCAGTACTTCCAGAGAAGTCTCTAGATGGTTCCCCCAGGGTTCTTTACTATTTAGCCCTACCTACCCACACCTTTCAACTCAACCTCAACAACTCCCAGAACCTATTTCCCCTTCAACCTCAAAATATAATATATAGCAATATCTTCTCTTCCACAACACCTACACCACAATACAACTCTCAACACTACACAAAGACCTCTTTAAACTAATAATATCCTACCCTAATTTCCTTCTAAGCGAAACAGTCAATCAAATCTCCAAGCCTCAAGGTCAGTACTCCCCCCATGTTTACGCCTAGTGATATGTTCTCTTGAATACGATCTTCGCATTCGCATAAGGCGTATGTTCTATGCGGTTTCCCTTATCCTGTTTTTTTTCTTTCTTTCTTTTGGCACACCGAAACTATCACCATCTTCGCCACCCTTTCTCTGCATCACAGCACATGAACACTTCCATCACACAATATCCCTACCTCCAACACAACTCTCGCACTACCTCCTTCGATACTCTGAAATGACGCCTATACCATCCTGCACCTTTACATCCCCAGTGGGCACGGGTTAATTCCTAGAAATGACAACAGTCCACTATCAGATTACCTTTCCCTCAATACTCCTCCATTACCTTCTAGTCCTACCCCTATGACGCGATCATGCTCGAAACATGTTCGATTGTTCCTAGCGAAACCCATCGTTTCAAGTTACTAAATCCCTGTCTTATATTTCTGCAGGATATCCTTTCTGATGGATAGTTGCAGTACTCGTTACCCGGGACGTCCACACTATCCAAGGTGAGTCACCGAGAATGATCGATCCTTCATGGTCGCGCAGGCTAGGTTTCGCCTCGTTTTTGCCGACCGGACCATTTCAAAGAAAAGATAATGTTTTACTATGATAGTATGGAGGCACTACATCAAAACGGAATACTGACACATCATCATCATAGGTCCCAACGACGCGTCTTGGCTTCCAAATATCGACTATTACCTATTCAAAAAAAGAAAAAATCTCCTTAGCCATCGATACCGTCTCCAAAAAGGTTTCAAGGTATTATAAGGTCTTTATAAGGGTAAGTATATCCGCTTCGCTCAAGAACTCCTAAGACTCTACAATCACCGCTCTGAGTGACTCCCAAGGTACCTTGACTCGAGTAACTAACCAGCATATCGACAGGGGATTTATTCTATGAACCTCAGAACTATCAAAGTCGAAACTCTACTTCCATGATTCATGCTCCAGTGGTCCACCAAGTACGGATCCTGAGAGCACTTTACTGCGCTCAACTCGGCATTATTTCTTTTATTGCCTTACTATTATTTTGTATCATTCAACCCTCCGCCCACTGGAGTTGCTTCCTTCAGCAAGCCATTTACTCTGCACTGCCAATCGCTGAAATGCAAAGCCACAACAATCCCAGCAACTCCGAACCTCTTCCACCTTTCACCTTTCACCTTTCACCTGCATTAAGTATTATTTACAGCATGTCGCCGTGCCTGGTGGATATCCTTTATTACGTCCCAAACCTATCTCAGACCATTCAAAAGGTCGAGGAGTATCAAAAATCACAAGTCAGCAACGCTTCTTCGTCATGAGGTGGAACCAACAAGCTCGGAAACAGTTTACTGCGACTCAAGGATTCTAATCTATAAGACTACGCAGTTATATATACTGGAGGCATGCTTAATTCTAGATGTCTTATCCAGAATTCCGATGTAGGCATTAATGCCTTACGAGATGTTCACCCCAAGGTAACATCTGGCCGTGCTCATCAGGTATCACATAATATGGATCATATTGCCACATTTATGGGTTACCATTATCTTAAGTATTACACGGCTGCCAAACTATTCATAAACGGCATGCTAAATCCCGGTCTACGGAGTTGCTGCTACACTATTCCCTTTCGCCGGAGAGGCAGCATGTGGCACCAATACCATGAAGTTTACCACCCCTTGGGATGATATCACGTACATGTCGGAGGATATCAAATGAGCATATCATTACATATCATGAAGTGGAACCAAAAAGCATGGAAACAGCAAAGCTCGTTCATGAGAAACTCTCACTTAACCACTGGAGCCCACGGCTATACGTACCGTGAAAACCTATTGTCCTATTTCTATTCAAGAAGACTATATTCTGTCTCTTGTCTTACCCAACATGACCTAAATATTCCTCGGTCACTATCATCATTTCATCGAGAAAGGAAGGAGTCGATAACAAAGAATCAACAACCGCCTTAAGTCGATTATTCGAATAGCATCTGATTTTCCTGCCGAATTATTGCTTCCAGTCTTTTCCGGGGTGCTTCTATCGCATCACCGATTACTCCCTATATCAAGGTTTTATTTGCCATAGCCATTAAATAAACCAATACCTCCGCCAACTAAGAATCTCTACGCACCGCTACCCAGAATCATTTGCACCATGAACGAGAAAGCTCAATATTAGGGGACGGCGGAGGGAGGACTGAGGATGAGGCTCCGTAAGCGAATCTCAGCTCAGATCAAACGAATTCAGGAGCTCTTAATCAAGCAAAGCTTCAAAATACAATATTATAACGGGAAGGTCGGATTTCTCAAGGGCCTGGAGGAAAGTATAAAGCCTCTGGGCTGGGGAGAACACTATAATCCTATCGTCATTTACTCTGGTAAATACTCCCGGATTCACAGGAGCCGTCTTCTGTGAATGTGCCTTCTTATCAGGACGAACTTATATTCAGTCTATACCATCAATTCTCCCAAACCTACCAAGATCCTAGGGACAATGTTTCGGCTACAGACTTTGCGACCATTAAACCGCCAATAATTCCCATATTTTACCACCCGTCGCTTTCGTTAAAGGCAACATATATCACCTAAAGAGCTTATATACAACAATAAGCGCCATACAACACTTTGAAATAAGAGGATATACTTCTTTGACACCGAACTATGGCCAACAAACCCAGAATGAGCAAGACAATTATTCAATCGGTTTAACATCGTCCTTGTTAAGACTTACTGAAAAGACCACTCGACGGGAAGAGGAATGGGATATATGTATTGGTTATCGCTAGCTACCAACATAAGTGGTGAGAGGTGAAACCAAGAGGCAGGGAGACAACTTCATTATTATGCGAGGAACTCTAGCTCGGCTACTGAAGACTACAAATTGCCTTCGTCTAGACGCTTATTTAGAATCTTGACAATGGGGTCCGGCATGGTTTATCTGTTAAACGTAACTAGGACTATTCGTTCGCAATCAAAGGCTGATAACTACCTGGATTCTATTTTACGCTCTTTTAGCCAGCAGTTACAACTTAACCTCCAAGTTGATCAATTATTACGTTTATTGCTGTTATTACACCTACAAGACATCAGCATCTATATCCCAGGCGATACTAGTACCTAATGAAAGTTGAGTTCCTTGACGAGTTACATTTGTATGCATTCAAGAGGTGAAATAATTATTGAAAAATGGACTTAAAAGCATAATAATGCTTTAAAAAATATATAAAAATTAGTAATAATGTTGTAAAGAGACAGGGGACAAATCTCCTGAGCTTCATGTTGACCGATTAGATAAGTATCTAGACAGGTGGGGGGAATGCCCCGCCTACCCGCCTAAGCTAGCCTAATTTACGATGGGTCGCTAGAACCATTTGGCCCACCGCCACGAGAGCGATACGCGGCATACTTAGGGGCGCCTGTGCCTTGTGCCTTACTGTGTACACCTTCTCTTTATTCCGCTAGGAACACAGTGACCGACTTACCGACCCTTATGACAAACACCTCGTGATCTTTTCTATTTTATCCAACCTTCCTTCACTTAAAACGACAAATAGCAATACCCGAACATACTTCTTTTCCAGCGACAGCAAAAGAAATTCTCCGATTAACCCGAAATTCTCCTGCGAACCAGAACTTTCAGCACATTTTCACAGTACCCTTCCGCAGTCAAGATGGTGGTATGTTTCCCCTGACGCACATAATCTCCCCTGTTGTATGCGAGAGCATCGAAGCTTCAAAGAGGGACAAGGCTATGTTTTTCGCCTTTTCCTTACTACCAAAAATTACTATGTTTATTTCTTTTCGCTCGCTTGATTTGCCTGCTGTTCTTCGCGACGACGCTGATCTCTGATCGATGTGTCTTCTTCCCGACAGTTTCTCAACTTGCTGACATTTGGCCTCTGGGGAAAGCTTGGTCGACTCACTCACTACGCCGTGGATGCGGTTCTCAGTACGCGATTTCCTCTCCCCCCTTTTTTTTCACATGCTCTTGATCTTGTCAGCTAACCCGATCTGTAGTCTCCACGATCCTCGCTGGCATGAGGCGGTCGACCGGCCTGACGTGAGTAAACCCTACCTAATACACCTATACCTACACACCTATATCTCCCCGATCGTATGATCTCGCCAGGGGGTCGGCGCGGGCATATCGCGGGGAAATGCCAAGGCGGAAGAGGCTGAAAAAAAAGCAACCGCGACGAACCTTCTTCTAAGAATAGCATTAAACCAAGGACTAACGATGATTTCCATAGTTTCAACACCGAGCGCGTGTCCGTCGGCGAGACAAAGGAGGCCAATAAGTGGATAGAAAAGTACCTAGGCGTCGGCGAATGGGTCATGGACCAGTCCGTGGCAATAGCCGGGTCCAGCGGCTGGTTCCAGCGGACCCGATGAGCGAGCGATACGAGAGAGGAAGAGAGGGATCCCATGTGAATGTGATTGGGAATCTATGTATCGCTTGACCGCCACCTTGGCACGATAGTACCTACTCGGACCCTCTGACCGTACTCGATTGGATTTTTCTTCCTTCTCTCCCCCATTTCACGAACAGGCGTTGTTGTTACTGTTGGGTCATAACTATATCCATTTGATGAAAGTTTCTTGCTGCTATGATAGAATGAAGGGAATGAAATGCTCGCCTCTACTTGCTTGCTTGCTTCACTTAGCCACGCCTTGCGCAGAGGCGACAGTTACCGCGATCGCATTAGGTTACATACGAAAATACAAAAACATACACACAATCTCATTCGCGGATAGTATTTGGTCTATTTTGTGTAGCTGTGATACTTTGAATGTTTTTACGGTATCCTCACCTGCTTGTGTGTGTTAGGTGACGTATACTACTTCAGCAACTTCTGTTCAGCTCCGCTCGTACTATCCAAGCGGGTCAGTGACAAAGTAACTAATACTCATGATAAAATTTCTATTTATGAAATAAGAGTGTCTACCTCCAACACCGCTATCCCAATGTGCTAAACCATCACTCATGGTATCCGCATCAAATCCCTGAACTCCGCGGAATCCCATCATAACTCGTTTACGACACCTAAGTCCCGTACGCTAAGTACGCGGATAAGCAAAATCCCCTTGCGCCCAACACCAACCAGGTCACGCCGCGCTATATCCCATGTCTGCAAACATTTATCATATACTCGTAACAGCATCACATCCCCATACACTCCAACCCCGATAACCGTGTAAACTAATCAACGCCATCGTCATCTCTCCGGCTCTCGGAAAGTAGATCCGGTGGAATGCGATTATCGTCCTCGTCCTCAATATCACTACTCTCAACCCTTAGACGGCTGCGGGTAGGCGGCACGTCCTTTTTCACCCGGTTCTGCGGGGGACTGTGCATCGACAAGAATTCAGCAGGCACGTCGTTGTGGCTCTCATCCTCGCTCTCGTGATGCGGCGCCTCACTTAGTAGCCCAGGTGGGACCTCGTTATCGCTCTCCTCGCGATGCGCAGCGCCAAGCAGATCGGCCGGAGGACTCAGTTGCTGCGCATCGGGATTGTCCCAGCGCCGGACCACACTATGAGTCAGTTCATCGTCTTCATCCGGCAGCTCCGAAGAGCGAGGTTCTACGCCTGAGGTCCCGTTCTCACGCACGTCGACCAAGTCGTCCCCGCCGGTAGATGTCACAGGCGTGATCACTCCGTCGTCGTATCCATAACTGCGGATTATTTCCGCGAGGAAGTCCTTAAGCCCTTCGAAGTGCGCTAATTCGGCACCGATGGCTGCGATCAGAAGGTTCCAGCCGCGGGACTCGACGTAATCGTACAGCCTCTGGATCTCACGCAAGGTCATCTTGAGGGCCTTGTATTGGTCTTGCAGAATAGACGCCGGGTCGCCAGATTCAAGGCCGTGCTGTTTTGTCGCATCGTGGAGAGATTGGTTTAGCCCGGTCTCAAAATCGACAAGCATGCCAAAAACCTGCTGCCAGATCTCACTACCTTCTTCTAGCGCGGCCCGTTCCTTGTCCACGGCGGCTTTGCGCTGCTCGAGCACGGCAACTTCTCCTTCCCACCAGTCCTTAGCCATTTCTATCGTTCGTCTTTCTGGTCGCAGCGAGAGAAACTCAACGCCAGACATATGTTTAGACATCAGCGCTGCAAGATCCTCACCGCCCTGTTCTCTCAGATCCTCGACTTCGAGTACCTGTACACCGGGGTATTTCATGAGCTCGGAAATACCCTGATCGCACTGCTTCAATGCGCCCCTATACCCGCTAAGACTGGCTTCCCGGGTACTTCTGGCCTCCTCCAATCTTCGTTCTAGATCAGCTTTGGTTCTCCTCAGTAACCTGAGTTTCTCCTCTAGCTTCTCTATATTGGCGCAGACTGTGCGGTGTTGACTCTCCATAGTTGCTATTTCGGTCTCGATCGATGTCTCGCTATCTTCTTCCAGAGCCTTCATCTCGGCAGTGATAGATTTACGTTGGGATGATAGATTGCGTAGCCTTGACAAGGCGGCCTTACGTTCGGCTAGTGCGCTAGCGATATATGCATCTTCTTCATTCTTCAGATCAGCCAGCATGGTGACAGAGCGAGCGATACCGATACGAGACTGTCGTTTCGACAAGGGTCTCTTCTTGGGCTGACGAACGGGTACAACGGATCCTTCGGAAGGCTTCCTTTGGAAGGAGGATGCCACCAAATCTGGAGATGAACCTTGCTTGGTGTCTTCGGGTGAAGTCTTTCCCGTATCGTTTCCTTGAAGATCTCGTTCTAGGGCAGCACCTTGGGCATCTAATAACTTCTGAAGCTCCTTCTGCAATTGACGTTCTCGCCGCTGTAGCATTTTGAAGGTGTTATCGACATCTGACTGTACCGCACGGTCTGACGAGCGATCAGGCCGCCCTTTGAATATGCTCTCCACGAAAGACGTATGGGTATTGGTAGTAGTATGTCTATTATCGCGTGGTTCGGTGTGGATATTCGGCCGCCAAATACCAGGTGGTACTTTAAGGTCATTACCCGTCGGCTCACTAAACCCGTCTATGGAGTTGGGAGTTCGAGATCGCGCATATTGCGGCCGGCCTTGATAGGCGAAGGCGATTGCCTTGCCTTTACCTTTTGATCGAGCAGAGGGAGGGTTCATATTTGGCGTATTAGTCCCAGAGCCGTTAGGATTATCGGAAATGCTGTCTCTGTAGGCAAATTCTCTAGTGAAATCTGGGGAGAGAAGCGCATCATCAGGCCGGGGAGAAAGTTCGTGGAGGTCGTGTTCTTCCGCCTGACGCCGTGGCGGGGAGGTATATAAAGGTAAGAGAGTTGACATTCCGCCTTCGCTAATCCCAAGCTTCGATAATAAATTAGTCCCAAAGCTCATGTTGCTCTTCTCCAGCACAAATACGCTCGGAAAATGTTATTGGGAATTCAAGATTGGGAACTGTTTCTCGATTGCATTTTACTAAAGAACAATAAGCTGTAAGTTGAGGACTCTGAGTTACCTCGCATCCACACCAGAGTAACTAAACAATAGCGTGCTAAAGCAAAGAAACCCAACTCCAGTATAATATGTCACTGCGATATGCGGTTGTTCTCGTAGGAATGTGGAGGAAGGTGATATGATATCAGCCACGGTTTCGATAGCTGGTTAGTTAAAGCTGTAAGCTGTATCGATAAATGCTTTATCTATGTAGGTGGCTTATCGATACTAAAACATGTGCAAGCATCGTCAGGAAAGTGACAAGGTCATAAGAGCTTAGCAGGTGCCCACGCGAAAGACATGCATACATCAAAGAGGCACTCTTATTGGTCCATCGCTGATAGCCAAACCGACCAATTACATAAGGGATTAGATATTAGTTGTATATTTTGTCTCAAGTTCAACTCTAGTTATTGAAATAATTCATAACTTCTCGACTTTACAACTTTGCATGCCCTTGGTTCGCCGGTCTGCATTATTATCTAAAAACCTCCCTTCAAGACAAAATATATTGGGTGACGTCGTGAATGTAACCAGAAAATAATCCGCTGTGACCTTGTCGGGACATCCTCCGCATCATTTATCCCCCCTGTTCCGCCTCTCTCTGCCCTTGTTCCCTTTCTTGTCATGCACCCAGGTCCTGAAACGATCTGTTCGAGATATCTGCCCAGTCACAAACTCGGCTTGGACTATTTAGATATGACGATCTTCACCAGCTCGCACAAACAACCCTACGAATAAATAAAATATACCTTCCTACCTTGTTGTCTCGGTATTAGTCCGTATCATATATCGACGTGCCTAATGCAATCGGAACGTGTCCTTGCTGCTTCTACGGCTTCTACCATGGATGGTATGGATGTTATGGATACCGTGTAAGATCTAGTACCGCTTATCATCCACATTTACGTGCATACGTCTATCTACATAGGGAGATAAAAAACCAATATGGGATCTCGTTGCTGTTGGTGATCTCCGCATGGGGATCTCGAACCCAGTCGACCTATCCCCTAATATAATTGAGGTAGTAATTGAATACCAACTGAGTATCGACACCCTATTCACCCCATTATCTCCCCATACCGCTTGCAACCGTCACCGACGCAACACTGACGGCTACTGATCGACATATCTAATTCTCCAGTAGACCAGCTTCAAGTCGTTGCGGGGGGGAAATAAATGATTGACTTCTTGGGTACCGGGGAACGATTTATATATTCATGATCGCCAGATCAACCTCACGCGTCATTCAACTCTAACAACTGTTGCCCTGGTTGCCCACCGGGTTTCGTTGCGCTGCCCCTCCTTAAGTTGAACAGTTGACAAAAAAAAAAAAAAAGGATTCAATTCACTTGGTCTTAGGTACTTTATCAATTGGTACTTTCCTTGTAGGCCATTTACATTCAATTCCTCCCTGCGGTTTGGTTAAATTTTACTGTTTGCCTTCATCAATTTCTACAAACGCAGAACACAACCATAGGCGCACCAACTTCGCAAACAAGGTCAATTCTATAAATTTTAGGACTCGATCATCTTTCTGTGGATTATTGAATTGGTTTTCATATTAACAATCAATTCATCAATCAAGATGCAGATGTCTATTGTCCTGAATAAGGCGGGCGTCTTGCTCGCCGCATTGTCCAGCGTCGGTGTATCTCTTGCCGGACCTGTGGACGTTCGACAGGTAAATAAACCAGAAACTCATCACCTTCCTATCTAAGATATTTTATTCTAAATAGTCGCTAATACTTCATATAGGATGTCGCAGCCCGCGCAGCCGACGTCTCAACCGTCACGGGTTACGCCCACCCGTTGACTCGCACTGCTCTGGCCACCCTTCGCCCTGATCAGACACCCCTGTCTTACGCCTCACCTCCCACGGCTATCACGGTTCCTACCAAACCACTGCAGCTTGCAGGAGATAAGGCCGCCGAAGCAACCGGTTTCCAAGCCGAGGCAGTCGAAGCCTTCGGGTCTGAACCGGCACAGCAAACCGACGCACCAAGCGCAACTGCTGTCTGCACATCCATCGCGGGTGTCTACCCTACGGCTACCATCCCCAACTTCTGCAATCCCTCGGCCCAGGTCAACGCCCCTAGCTTCATCCCAAGCCGCACCGACATCCCCACTGCCACCGTTACTGTGGGTGCTGTGTCTAACAAGCTCGACTGCTGCGTCCAGTGCGCCGGCATCTTCAACTGTGTTGCCTGGCGCTTTGTCCCCGTGTACACGCAGACCCCTAACTCACATCTGCCCGGCGGCTTCGACCCCTGGGGCCGCGGCGACTGCGAGGCTGTCTATCACACTGGCAACCCGGATGATGAATCTACCACCAAGCACGACGAAACAGCAGCGAATCTATGCCCCAATGGCAAGGTCGGCGAGCTCCTAGCTAACAACGGCAGCTCTTCGTCCGGTTCTACCGGCAGCTGGACGAACCTGTACTACAATGGTTGGAACGAGGGTCCCTGCGCCGAGCCCGTGGCGCCGTTTGATAGTGGCGAGGACGCGGGACGAGGAGATGCGGAGAATTTGTGCTCATAGGTGGTTATTAGATGGGAACTAGTTCGTGTACGATTGATGAACAGGCCGTGGTACTACGGTCGTTATTTTAATGCGATTATTTGCCGCTTCTATTCTAGTTAGACATCATGATCCATTGTTTCGTGTTTCGTAGCTAAACTTGTGATGCTACTCTATCATAAGTACCGGCTTAGGTATTTCTCATCGCACAAACTTCAACCCCTACTCATACTAACAAGGGTGTACCTATTCCTTTCCATGTATTCCTTGCTTTAATAGCTCTGCCGATTTGAAGACTTCGAAGTAGCTTTAGATGTTAGAACACTCAGCATCGTGCCGATTCATAGGGCTACCACAGCCCCCATAGCCAGCTCAAAAATAAGGGTTCACTGCAATCAAATTAATAGCCAAGATATAAATAGCACCCAGGGTATCTACCGAACAGCCTTGTGGAATTGTTGAAATGGTTTTAGTGGTGCTCTCAATTTCTTTTTCATTTGCGCGGTTCTTTAGGCTAGAAGTTCGCAGTCTAGAACACGCGTTCCACACACGACAGCACGTTATACAAGGTTGAGAATTTTCTTACTACGAGTCTATTTAAGCGGCTTGTGACCTAATATGAAGAGGTGCCGTGACATAGATATTGAGGTTTAGAGAAATCCTTAGCTATATAAAGATCGGTCATATCTCGTTGATTTTGTGTAGGCCCATACTAGTTAATTCATATTAAAGTATTAGAACATTAATCATCTGACATTCCATACCCAGCCATGGCGAGGAAGTACGTGTATGATGGAGATATAGAAAGTCCAATGTATTTTAGTTCGTGATAGGCAGGTTACAGCTTCGTAGAAAAGTGTCAGTCAAACTCGGGGATTATCGGGCGTAAACAAACCCTCCATAAAAGTTCAACTGCTTAGTACCTACTGAGTTTTCGAATTATTCTCTCGGAAGTATCATGTCTTATTCGTACATCCTTATGCTTGAATCTATGGATCTAACTGATACCAACCCCCAACGTTTCTGTTTTGAAAAAATGTGCTTCAAGGGAGTCGCATTACCTATATCATTACTTGGGTTACGCTCGTGAATCCCACCGACGTAAATCTAAGGATTAGTTAGGCATAATTAATATCTAGACATATCTTGTTAGTGTGAGCAGCACCAAAACTGAAACCCGAAATTTTTCGAAATAGATCCTATTGACAGCCCACCGAGTAGTACACTATCAATACTACTGCGGCCACTTTGATGTGTACCAGTTGTTGATTCCAGCGAATACTATGTCAGGTTATAACACCAGCACGCGAAAATACTTAGGCATTACTAGGGCTAATATGGCTTTTCTCAGGTCACTTCCGTATATTATCCCTTTCTCGGGCCCTTATACTAAACTGTAGAATAGGTATGATCGTAAACTCCCATGAGTGTAAATGACCAAAGTGGTAGCAGTGTTGTCCTCGAATCATTTTCTCATGCATTCTTGGCCGGTGATGGACTTTGCTTTTGTGGATACACGATATTCTCATACCATTGGGAGTAAAGACTCTTAACCAGTCTATGTGCTGGCTGCAATGCATGTTATAGCCGACCCCGCAACCTCTGACGTAACCGGAATTACAATGACTAGATACATAAACCATCGGTACAAATATAATAGTTAAAATCATTGTCCTTCGTACCACTATCATCAGATCCATATGCCAACATGACAGCTGAGAGATCCGACTTGACGGCGAGAATCCTACCCCAGATAACGTTGGGCGACGGCTCCCCGGGTTCCCTCACAGCCCCACCCCCGTCTCTATCTCAAACACCGGCAGCATCCGGGCCCAGGAGCGATTTCGTGTAACTGGAAATGCCATCGTGACCGGCGGGGCTGGCGACCTGGGTTTCGCCACAAGTCGGGCTCTTCTCGAGCATGGCGTGGAAGGGCTCATGATCTTTGACATGAACCCGACGGAAGCAGAAACCAGAGTCAATCTGCTCAGCTCCGAATTCCCAGGTGCCAAGGTTCGGTTTCTGAAAGTTGATGTGACAGATGAAGATGGCGTGCATGCAGCCGTGAATGAGACGGTCAAGCTATTTGGGAGCGTCAATACCCTGGCGAGCTTTGCTGGGATGGTAGCCTGCGGACACGCTCTGGATTGGTCGGCAAAGGACTGGAATAAGGTGATAAACGTCAATACAGTTGGCGGGTTCCTTGTTGCTCGCGCGGTTGCTCGGACTATGATAGAACGCGGAATTGGGGGAAGTATGACATTTATAGCGAGTGTATCAGCACATAGGGTCAATTTTCCTCAGCCGGTACGTATTGTCGTGTTCCGTCCCCCTTTGAGCTATCCCCTGATACTATAAATCACCATTTGGATTGACTCTTATTGTTATAGCAAGTATCTTATAACGTCTCCAAAGCTGGAGTGGTAGCCATGGTTAAATCTTTAGCTGGGGAGTGGGCAAGATATGGCATCAGAGTAAATAGTGTTTCCCCGGGATACATGGACACCATATTGAATGAAGGGGATGGTTTAGACGAAGCGAAAAAGATGTGGCTTAGTCGGAATCCATTGGGGAGGATGGGCCAGCCTGATGAACTGGCTGGGGCCGTTGTGATGCTCGCAAGTCGTGCCGGGAGCTATTTCAACGGCTCGGATCTGCTGATGGACGGAGGGCAGACGCTTTTCATGTAATAGCTGTTGCCGGTAACCTGCCCATATATGCACACTCTAGGCGAGGAGGACCAGAGCCTTGAACTAAGTATGAGACTCGGCTTTCAGCTTTCGAATAGCTGTGCTGCTTATTTTTGAGGCAAAATTTTGTGTGTTCGCCGACTTGTGCACAATGCCTTCGGCATCGAGGACGTCGACCTCAAATGTTTCCAGCTGTCGCCAGCCAAGCTCTTTTCGCTTTTCATTTACCGCATTTCCCCCGCTTCTCGTCTCGCCCGAAACTACAAGAGCGTCCATATTTTCGGTCGTGATAGTTGGACCAAATGCATCTTGGATCACCACGCAACGAACCTCGATAGTACCATTTCGGAATAGAGCCACGAGTTCATCATTTTCCCTGGAAATTCGTAGCGGTTGGCCTCCTTTCCAACCATTCTTAGATAGCTCGAGTATAGAAGATAAAAATTCGATTGTGTTGGTGGCACGCTCGTCCCAAGGTTGCACATATTCCGCATACTTCTTCCTCTTTAGTAATTCATCACCGGTGATGCCAACGACGAATTTGCACCGATTTGACGTGTCACTGTCAGGTACCTTGAGCAATAACACAGCGGCAGTTAAGAGTAGTTTGTGCCCAGGGTGTAAGTGATCAAAGGTACCCCCCAAGCATACGACAGAATGAGGACTAGTCTGGGGAGATAAGTCTGAAGAAGGCTGTGATCCAAGCGATACAGCAAGCCCACCATCTACCACAACTAGTTGAGACTGCTTTAAGGTCTGGATACCCTCGAGAAGTTTCAGATACGTGGAGAGCAATTGATAACCCGGCTCATTATTTGTATGGAATATGTATCTCCAGGGGTGATAAGCCGCTGTGAAGGTTGGAAGATCGACTATTACCGTATTGTTCGGCTTTATGACTGTCTTTAAATCAGACGCAACCGGTTTAGACACATCATGGTCGATGAGAACAAGCCGGGCATCTACGGACCCAGGACCGGCATGAAGATCGGTTGGAATAGAAAGTTCAGCACATATGACAGATATGATGCTGTACAGATCAGCCAGGATAGATTGCGCATGAGGCCAGGAAAGCGACTTTTGTCGTAGGAATTTGCCTGAGAGAATTGGCGATGCCAGAGCAATGATTAGTACCGCTCCGTCTTTTCCACCTTTCTCAGATTTCAATCTTGAAAGGGCGGCCTTAAGCGGGGGCTCATATGCGGCGTTAAGAGCGAGCCGGGATGGTGGATGTGGAGGTGGGGGTAGCAGTAAGAGCGACGGGAGATCTGCCATGATGGTGCTATTCGGTTGTGTCATAGGGGTGAGTATGTGGCCGGAGGTGTTGATTCTCAATAAGTTATTAAATAGGTTCAAGGACTCGGAGGATATGATGGATAAATATATAGGTAAACAGATCTGTCAATTGAAATAAACTCTCGATATCAACAATTGGTTGTCTGGGTGGCGTGATGGTAAGCAATGGCCTCAATCATATACCTCACGGACGAGAATTGGTAGGTAAAAAGGAATAAGGTTGAAAGTATAAGAGAATATTTGCTGAGCTACAATTATAATGTAAAAGTAAAAGTTATAGTGCATCTAGAATAGGTAGGCCATTACAAAGATAGAAAGACCAGGGACTTATTCTAAAGCATATTGGATTAATAAGTTAACCTAGGTAGTTAGAGATGGTCCACGGGTACGGGTAGAAGTATGCATGTGTTGCTCATGTCGTAAATCAGTGGATGGTTATTTGATGGAGAAGCCGAATTAAAAACCCCTGCTGCTAAAGTTTGTACTTAGCATTTGTACTTAGCAGAATAGCGTCAAAAAAGAGTACTAGTTTTGTAAGTACCACAATATCAAACCGGCCACCTCCTTGCCCGAATAACTTTAGTAAAGAACATATTTTGTTTTCAAATAAAACATTAAAACCACCCTTAGGACTAACTCTATATCCAACCCAGTTTTCTAAAGGTTCATTGTTAATTAAACCCTATTGGAATTCTTTGTGAACGAATCGCTCTGTTAGGTATTTATCTTGGCCGCATTCTGCTCAGGTATCTCCTACTTTGACCGGCAGCTGGCAAGGTGGGATGTTTTTCGACGCCAGGTGTGTCTACATAAAATATATGCCTTTTCTCCGATTGCCATTCAAACTCGATTCAAAATTTGCTTATTCACCATCTCAGTACCCATACAAAACAAATATCAATCCAAATAGAGATCCCGACTTATATGTTTACGCAACTAATAAGACAATTAGGCATAAGTTCAGTATAAACCTTAGGTAAGTTAGTGGTTGAATGACCGGTAGGTACACGTACGTACCGAGAGCTTCAAGCAAGGTGCGTGTAGGCATACCCTGAGGAAGCCGCGAATACAGAAAATTGTGGTGGCTAAGTACCTCGAAGTACCCGAGTACTTCAAACAATAGATAGGTACATGTATCGAGTTGCTGATGAGGGGAACCTTGCGGCGAGACTCACTAAAGGACTACATCTTACCAAGGCATCCTGCCCAACCATCTCCACAACTCCTAGACGGTATTATTCAACGCCCTCCATTGGAGATCAATTCCAATCTATAAAATTAGTAAAGATAAAAACAACAACTCGGGCAACTAGTATCAAGAGACGTAGATGCAAGGTATAAGGCGCATACGCAATCATTCGAGCACGACATAACAAAGACTGTCCTGGCGAGAAGTTGGCATCCTCATTATCTTATTATCTTACCTTTATCTACCCTCATCAACCGCGGCGCCAAACTCCAATTGCGACAAGCGCCACCACCTGCGGTACATTTCGATACATACTTCCGAAAGTGTTACTTTACTTAGCGGTAATCGCAAGAGCCCAACCGAGAATCCTCCCGCCCGACGTCGCGAATCTATTTTGAGCAGGGGCGTGTTCTGGCTTTTGAACCGTCATCGACCTCTTTACTCTCTATTTGCGACATCTAACATTTAATACGTTAGCAATCAGTAGACATTAGCGATAATCGACGTGACGGTCGACAGGTCGAGCGACCACTCCTTACTTCACCCCCTCCTGCGGTTTTTGCTCGTACTTGCATCCTTTCACCGCATCGCCGTCCAATAGCCGTTCGATCCAGCCAGCATCTCGCAGCTTTGTCGCGGCTGCTAGCGCATCCAACATGAACCAAGCAAGCCAGTACGGAGCCGCCCCGAGAAGAACTAATACATATGGCTCTCAGCATGATGAACTCCATATTTCTTCCACTATGAGCCACAGCGGCCAAATCTCTCCGCGGGACTATACTACCGCCTCCGCTCCGCACATCAAGCTCGACCAACCCGCATCGCAACCCGTCAATACTCAATACCAAACTTCGGGTGTGCCCAACGTCCTTCAACCTGGAGGACTAGGCCCCGGTCGTCCCCCCGCTCTGAGTGCCAATACCGCACCTACCCTGCCCACCATGTCCGGTGCTATACAACATTCTCCGAGCGAATATACTTCGCCGTCTAAACCTCCGACCCTGAGTTTATCAGCACACGGCTACTCTCGCTCTAGTCCTGGCGCTCCCTACGAGAATTCTTCCACGTCGTATTCTCCCTATACTCCTACTACCCCGGGAGGATCCAACCCCGGCTCATCCCAGTATATGTCGCCTCAAGATCCTAAATATACCGCTCCCGGTTCTCAGCGAAACATCTCCAACACGCCCCTTGGCTTAGCAGACATTCGACCCCGAGCCGATTCGAGTCTCTCTGACGGCCCGCCCGGTACTCTTGGTTATGAGCTGGCCAATATTCAACCATCTACTAGCAATTACTTGGCTCCTTGGGCGCTGTATGCTTTCGACTGGTGCAAATGGGCTCCCCAAGGCAGGGGAGCTGGCAAGGTTGCTATTGGGAGTTACCTAGAAGATGGCCACAACTTTGTATGCTGACGACCCATAGCTCGAGTCGCTCCATTCGTGATCACTAACTGACCTTATTCATAGATTCAAATACTCGACACGCAGATTACCAATGCCCCTTCCGATATATATACCCCCGGTTCGTCTAAGTACAGTATGGAATTTACCAAGGTCGCAGAAGCGACGCATTCATACCCTGTTACACGTCTATTATGGGAACCTCCATCTTCCCAGAAGCAGTCTACTGATCTACTGGCCACTTCTGGTGATCATCTTCGTCTATGGTCCCTACCGTCCGACTCCCAGACCCCTCATTCGAACAATATAACTAAGCCAAACCTGGGCGCACCCATAACGAAGCTTACGCCATTAGCGCTATTGTCTAATTCGAAGACGCCAGATCACACTGCGCCTCTCACGTCTTTGGATTGGAATACCGTCTCGCCTAGTCTTATCATTACCTCTAGCATCGACACGACTTGCACGATCTGGGACATCCGTCCCTAACAGCCAAGACGCAACTTATTGCTCACGATAAGGAAGTCTACGATGTTCGATTTTGTGCCAATAGTGTGGACGTGTTCGTTAGCTGTGGGCAAGACGGAAGTGTGCGAATGTTCGACCTTCGCAGCTTGGAGCATAGTACTATCATCTATGAACCAACCGCCAAGGACGACCGGGGTAAGTTACCAAAACCAAAGTTTTGAGAATAATTGTTAACCATATCATAGACGCGAACGGTGGCAGGATAAGCCCAACTTTGGCCCAGCAAACCATGTCTCACGCACCACCTCTCCTGAGGCTGGCAACCTCGCCTCACGATACCTATCTTTTAGCTACGTTTGCCCAAGATTCCAACGTCATCCGCATCCTCGATGTACGGCAGCCGGGACAGGCGTTGCTAGAACTACGCGGCCATGGCGGATCTGTGAACTCGGTTGAATGGTCGCCCGGCAGAAGAGGTCTGCTCGCTTCGGGTGGCGATGATTGTCAAGTTCTACTGTGGGACCTTATTAACAGTACTCCTACTCCTGGCTCCTCCTCCAATGGCGCTGGCTCGGCAGAGAAGCATCTCAGTCCAGTTGCTTCCTGGCAGTGTGACTACGAGGTTGGCAATCTTGGCTGGGCTCCCCCTCTCCACAATGGCGAGGGCGTTGGCGACTGGCTCGGCGTTAGCGGTGGACGGGGAGTCTGGGGTGTCAAGATCTGAAGTATTCAAGTTACGTATGTGGAAAGCCATTGCATTTGGAGAACTACGAATCAAGCCTCTTATGCCAACAGCAATGCTCAGCGATGATCTATAGGTTGGCATTATCCCTCAGACTGCATTATGCATTTACCAAGCAAGGCGTTATCCGGGCCCGCATCACGTTTTTGGTTACGAACAAGCTTTTAGAGTTTGTGAGTGAAGGGTATAGCTGAGCAGGAGGTGGCCTATTGTCGGGTAGAGTACCTAGACTACCCATGATGAAAACGAGGGAGCCGATTCGCTATGAGGCGTGAGGGGTGGCGGTTGTGCCGTTCAACACAAATTGTCTAGGAGTATCGTACCCAGGTCTTAATTTGTATATTAGCAGCCATCCTGGTGAGTGAACGGGCAGAATACCGTGATGAGTCGGTAGGTGGATGGCTGAGCATGTGGCAAAGTGCCGATGGTTGATGCTTGGTGGTAGAGGGCGAGGGACCGGCCACTTCAGTACAATAAGATAAACCGTGCACTTTACAAAACAGGAGTGTGTGGTGAACTAAGGTGTGTTTCATTTTTCCTTCATGATGCTTTGTAGTACTTGGAGATATATACCCCGGCGGGTGGATGGAGAGTAAAAGTAGTACATATGATGAACTTTGGATTTTTTTTTTTTTTTTGTGTTCTCATGATAGAAAAGAAGACTATGAAACTGTAATTTTGCGATCTTGAAAACGGGTTTGACACTTTCCAGGTGCTATTTTATTCTCAAATTCGCTGTTCGCTGATTGTAGGCAGGAGGCAGGTACCTTTACCTACGTAAGGTACATATCTAATGCAAAGTACAGATACTTGACCTGCTTACGTACAATTTCAGGTAGTTGCCAAGCCACGACCTTCCAAAAACATTTCATCATTGGCCCTTTGAAAAATCCCCGCTAAACTCCATCCGTATTAGCGTATTTGAAGCTTCCATTCTCCAGAATTATCCCAGAGATTTAGCACGTTGCGGCTGCAGCAGTTAAACGTAAAAGAAAGCATCTTTCGCGTTCATCCTCTATCATCTCTAATTGTTTTGCACACCTTTTTCTCATTTCATTTCCTTTTCTCTACAACATCTACCTGTTCTTCACACAATTTCACGCGTTAATACATGCGCTTAATATAATCTGGCATCATGAGTGACCCTCGCGACCATGATCTTGACTCCGAGGACGAGGATGACTTCAATCCAGCACCTGCCGACCTCAGCGACGACGAAGGACAGGATAACCAAACAAAACAGCAGTCACGGAAGTCCTCACCTCCTCGCAATGGGGGTGATAACGAAGGAGATGAGGAAGATGAAGATGCCGAGGACGACGTAGGAAATGATGACGATGAGGAGGACGAAGAAGAGGATGACGAAGAGGATGAAGAGATTCAGGTGAGCATTTATCGTTTATCCTACACTTCTCTACTCTATCTCATATGCATCGCCGGGTTTGACATCTAACTCAATTTCTGCATCAAGGGCCACCGTCGCAAGCGTCGTCGCGATAGACGAAACGCGTTCATCGATATCGAAGCTGAGGTCGATGATGAAGATGAAGGCGAAGATGACGAAGAAGCCGCCGAAGAGAATGAGGGATTTATTGAGCACGAAGAAGCGGGCGATTTCGGCGAGCAGAGTCGACTAGATGATGATCGACGACATCGTGAGCTCGACCGACAGCGAGACGCGATTACACAGGAAGACCTGGAGCGCGCAGCCGAAGGATACGTACGCAATTACGGAAACCGCCGTACTGCTAAGGGCATGGGCGATTCTGCCATGATACCTCAGAGGCTGCTCGTGCCCAGCGTTGATCACCCGGTATCTGGGGTGTGCGATGCAAAGAAGGAAAGGAGCGCGAAGTAGTCCAAGCCATTACCAAAAGGATAGCCGAACGCTGGAATACTAAAGACCAGCTGGCTGTCACCAGCGTCTTTGAGCGAGGTGGAGCTAATTCCATCTTGAAGGGCCTGATTTACGTGGAAGCCCCCCGACAGGCCGACGTAATGATGGCGCTCGAAGACATGATGAACGTCTACCCCCGCACCAAAATGCTTCTTGTCGATATTAAGGAAAGACCTGATCTATTAAGGGTTCAGAAGACACCTACTTTAGAACCTGGTGCTTGGGTACGACTCCGCAGGCCTGCGAAACATGCTGGTGATCTCGCGCAGGTTCTCGATATTACGGAGAATGGCCTCGATGCTAGGGTGCGCTTCATCCCTAGGCTCGACTATGGACTACGAGATGAATCGATATCCTTGACCGCCGATAAGAAACGAAGACGCCCCGTTGCAGGCCCACGCCCGCCTCAGAGGCTATTCAGCGAAGTGGAGGCGAGGAAGAGACACCCGCGTACGCTCCAATATAGCAGCCAAACTAACACCTGGAATTACAACGGTGATGAGTTTGAGAAGGGCTTCCAGGTCAAGGATATCAAAATCCAGCACCTAGTTGTTAGCGATGTGAACCCAACGCTGGAAGAAGTTACGAGGTTCGCTTCCGGTGGTGAAGACGGAGTTGAAAATATCGATCTTAAATCTCTCGCCGCTAGTCTCAAGGATAGCAATGCAAATGTTGCGTATCTTCCAGGAGATGTAGTGGAGGTTTACGAAGGCGAGCAGAAAGGTGTAGTTGGCAAAGCTACAAACGTTCAGGCGGATATCGTTACAATTTCGGTTACCGAAGGAGATCTTGTTGGGCAGAGCATTGAGGTGCCTACAAAAGGCCTTCGCAAGCGATTCCGAACCGGTGACCACGTTAAGGTCATTGGCGGTAGTCGGTACCGTGACGAGGTCGGTATGGTAGTAAACATCTCCGAAGATCGCGTCACGCTCTTAACCGACCAGACGACTACTGAAATTACCGTGTTCAGTAAAGATCTCAGAGAGGCCAGCGACATCGGCGGCCAAGGATCTCTAGGTCAATACTCGTTACTTGACCTAGTCCAGCTCGATCCCATGACTGTCGGCTGTATTGTCAAGGTCGACCGAGAGACATTAGTCGTATTGGATCAAAATGGCGATACAAGGCAGGTCATGCCCTCACAAATTGCCAACAAATTGCCAAAACGAAAGCTCGCTGTGGCTGCCGATCGCAACGGGTCTGAGATTAGGCCGGACGATGTGGTCAAGGAGTACGGTGGCATGGGTCGGCAAGGCAAGATCATTCACATCCACCGCACCTACGTGTTCTGTCACACGAACGCGACGACGGAGAACGCTGGTGTTTTTGTTTCCAAGGTTAACAATGTGTCTACGATTTCGGCAAAGGGTGGTCGCGTTAATGCCGGCAACTCTGGTCCGGATTTGACAGTAATGAACCCTGCAAGGAAGCTGGATCCAAATGGCGGCAGGAACGATATGCCGCCCCCCAAAGCCACATTCGGGCGTGATAAACTAATCGGCCAAACGGTTACGATTAGAAAGGGTGGTTACAAGGGCGTGCTTGGCCGTGTAAAAGATACCACAGATACGCACGCTCGTGTGGAAATGCACAGCAAGGGTAAAGTTATTAGTGTACTGAAGAGCGACATTACGGTCCGTGATAGTGTCACTGGGCGTGAAATCAAGAACTACGATACACGCCGTCCTGGTCAGGGAGGACTCCCTGGACGACCCGCTCAAGGAAACTCAGACTGGAGCGGTGGTCGCACTCCTGTGGGGGGAGCCTCATCACGAACTCCTACCTGGAAGACACCGTCCGCAGCAGCAAGTGGTGGGCGCACCCCCGCGTGGAGTAAAGGCGGTGACGGTGGACGAACGCCGGCGTGGGTTGATGGTTCCCGCACAGTCAATCCTTACGATGGCAGCAGAACTTCTTACGGTTCTGGTAGCCGCACGCCTGCTTGGTCTTCAGGCGCCAAAACACCAGCACCCGATCACTTTAGCCATGGATCTAAGACACCCGCGTACGGCGGTAGTAGCGGTGACAACTGGGGTTCTAAGACGCCTTATGGTGCTTCTGCGGCCACTCCAGGAGCCAGCGGAAACGATACTTGGGGTTATACCCCTGGTGCAAGCGGGTCGTCGAACGCTTATGATGCGCCAACTCCCGGTGCTGGTCTTCTAGGTGCTCCTACGCCCGGTGCTATGAACGCCCCAACTCCTGGTGCCTACAACGCGCCTACTCCTGGTGCTATGAATGCACCCACCCCCGGTGCCGGTTGGCAGGGTGGATGGGGAGCTGACTCGGCACCCACTCCTGCTGCGACTGCTCCAACACCAGCAGCCAGCGGTTTTGCCTCCTCAAGCGGATACTACGGAGCACCCACACCGGGGGCCTACAATGCAGAGACTCCAGCAGCAGGCCCCCGATACACTGATGACGACTAGATTTTGCAAGGGGGGGAATATTATAAAAGGAAAGCTACGGAATGGCGAATGATATGGAGTTTGCTACATAGCTTGCTTTTTTTGAGATGCAGTACCTTGTATGTACTATTAGGACAAACGTAGTCTTTTCCAATTGACGATTGCATTTCATAATGTCAAGTTGGTACTCTTGGTCTTGCCATCTAGGTTTCTTTCGACACTACTCGTCTGTAAACACGATTGAGGGCACTCGATGATATTATGGTTTCTTAGTAGGTCTGTCTCAAGAGCGTAGATTACTGAGACAACCGAAGGAAGGAGTTGCTTGTGTGTATACCTGTGGGCCTGGTCCAGTTGAATGTGTAGCTCTCCGCGACAACGTAGTCATGCTGCCTTTATAATTGTTGCTTCCATCTCGACACACGCGTATGCTTGAGGCAAATTAATTACACATTAGCGTCTATTATGATTTATGGTAGCTGTAGATAAGTTTACGAAGTGCTACTTGTTGGTATATTTGTGTGGTATAGTGATATGTCATGTAGAGCACAACTAAAGAACTACAGCCGTGAATAGAGTGTTGTGTACTACGAATTACAATAAAACCACCGTTAGAGTCATGGGACAGGTTGGCTACTGACCCTATTAGTGAGGATTGTGTGGTGTCCACAACATGACGTGATCTACGAAGTGCTTATTTAGAATTAGAAGATGCAAAACTAAAGAGATCAACTTAGGGCTTACTTCTACATCACAATACTATCATCAGTCAAGTTCCGTTTTGGCTTAATATGAGCGGTTGTGTCTTACACTCCCTTCATTTCTATCGTCTTGATATATTTTATGCTGTACTAGTTCACTTATACAAGATTCTATAGATAGAAGATCCTTAAAAGAATGAGATATGATTCGCTTGCTGCGGAGTTCCATGAACTGGAATGAAATATAGAGAGCAGAAGAACACAAACATTGGGAGATTTTGCCGTAAGAAACTTAAAAAGAAAGCAGAATCAATCCGTCTATCCTATTTCCCAAGTCCATAAAGCCTTGACATAAAAGGATCGTCGCTTATAGCATTCACCAGCCATGATAAAACGTCAACCCAGCACACACGGCTTGAAGGAGAGTTAACTACATGTGTGCTCAAAGGGCAGAAGTTCAGCTATATTAATTAGATCATGCTTTTTCTCCTCAATACCTCCCTGAGTTGGAACCAAGTATAGTTGAAGTTAACCTGACCTATTAGGAAGGCAACTATATCCTCCCCTTTCCCCTCCAAAGAAAAGAAAAATCTCAGAATAGAACCCAAGGGTATCAATGGATTGAATCTAGTTTTGCTCATTTTGCTGTATATAAGGAAGGTCCGTGTTCTCGGTGTCTATATGTAGGGGATATTCAAACCCAGCCCAGCTGTTGCTCATGCCATAAGACCAGTGATACTCAGGTTGGTCCAATATAAGAGCTTGAGAAGGGCCAGGCACGGGGCTAGGTGGAACTCTTGTTAGTTGATTGCCTCCATATCCGGGGAAATTCTGAGGCCCGTAAGCGATTCCTGGCGGCATCTGCGGCTGGAGCATTCTGTACTGAGGTTGAGGCTCCCTTAACAGCATTGGCTGACTGCTTTGTCTGTTCATCTTCGGAACGGATATATGTCGCTGCCCTACGCCTGTCAAATTTGGATTGCCAATGACAGGTGTTGCAGGCATGGTGAGTTGGGTTGCTGTTTGGCCGCTAGACGAAGAATTGCCTAAGGAAGGCGTTTCATTCACGCTCATGTGGTACATTATAAGCTCTCTGTGCCAACGTGTTCAAACGGCTTTTCATTAGTCCTTCTTGTCCTTGGATAAACTGGATTTCGCCCGAAATGGTCCCTCGGTCTAAAAACATTTGGAATACATTCGCAAAAGCTTGAGTACTTGCCGGGGCTGTTAATGAACTCATTCCCATAGTTGTCCGTTCGGCCCCTAACAGATTATTAGAATTGTTCCAAGTGATATTACTGCTTTCAGCTAGGGAACTCACAAGGATGAGAGGGCGAGATACCCCTGGATAAATCGTCTCCCAAATGTTGAACCATTTCTCAACTTCCGAAATCTTTTGCCTCTTCTTACCTCCGCTTCTGTCTAGTAGTGTCCATTGCTCCATATTTATGCCTGAGCTGGCTTCTGAGTTTCCTACAGCACATGGCTCCAGCTGCTGGCGATGTCTTCTCAGCTCTGCAACACTATCTTCTACGGGCTTCCCCTTCTCCGAGAAGCTTCTATAACAGCGCTCGCATTGGATTAACAAGTGCTTCCGTTTTATATGCTCCCTCGATAACAATTAGCCTACTTTCTTCGGTGTTGCGACGGGTCCTCACTTTAAACGCTGAATCGTCTTATATCCCGATTCGCACACTCGATATTGGTCCCCAGTGATATGGTTGCTGCAAAACCGATGCGGCTCGTACTTATTGAAAGGACAAGCATATCGCCCTCTCGGCTCGCCTGGTATCGAACCGTCGTCGTGGTTTTCGGGCGAGCCACTCCCTTCTCCTTCCTCCCTTTCTTCATCTCCATCTTCAGAGCCTCTTCCCCTCGACCCTAAGAATCTCTGCTTCTTGCGGGACTTAGAGGATCTTTGGTTTCTGCCAGAACTTACGAAGGATTGGCGCGAATTATCCCCTGGACCGGGCGAGTTTTGACAGGTAGCAACACCTTTTTGCCACCCCCCTATCCTCCGCGCCTCACTATGAACATGGTCTTTATGTAATTCCATAATCAGCGACGCGGCGAAGTCTAGATCGGGGACATTCATCAACACTGCAGTCTCAATCTTATCAGGCTCCCCACCCCATTCGTCGTCGCATTCTTCGTCGTCCGAATCGAAATCGTCGTCCTCGAAATCACTACTAATCTCTTCGTCTATGTTTCGACTAGCCGCGCTGGGTCGGTCTTGGGATATATCGTCCTCGTTGTCATCGTCCGATGATATACCCTTTGCATCTGTATTTCTCGCCGAAGGTATAGCATCGTGATAGGCGCTATCCATTGTTTTCGTGAGTATTGGCTTGAGATATCTGCAACTTGCGAAATCAATGATAGAGGATGTTAGATAGGATAGCGGAATAAGTATAACTTACTGTATCTCTGGAAGCCGAGATGGGTTATGCACTTCGTCCTCGCTATCAGATGATCTCCGCATCGTTCGTTCGCATTCAACTCGGATTCTACAAACAGGTCATCCTTGCAGGAAGCCGGGCTCGCTGAGTACACGGCTGAGGATTGGTCCCAACAAACACTTTCGACTGTGCTTGGACTGTCAGACCTTGTTGATAATGCGCCGATGCGGTGAAGCAAGTTTGGATTCGAGCTTTTAAGGAGGCAAATGTCAGCGTCGGCTCCGGATTCACCCTGGGCGTGCAAGTTCTTTCCAGCTTGTTCATCAGGCTGGCAGAGAAGCACCATATCCTGTGCCGTGGATGGTTCCATAGCGGCTGCTTCTACCATTGGAGAGAGCAGTCGTGATATAATCCAATATGCATAGGGGACATAGCTCTCTAGCCAAATACACAGACTAATTCAGTAGCTATCCGTGAGGCTCGCAAGGTTAGGATTCAAATAATAAGTAGCTATATTATGATCCTTTGATAGCGTGCCTTGTTGATCTAAGTAAAGAATAAATGCCAGCGGGGGATTAATTCGCAAGACAGGTTATGGCAGGGGTAAGTCTTAAGCTGACAGCCAGAGCCTCACGCATTTGCGCGAGAGCCTTTCTTGCTGCGCAAACGAGTGACGAAATCCTACATCTAAAAGTGCACTTTTGGCCTGATCACGCCGACAACTTCCACCAATTAATCTGATTCTCATCAATTCCAACCCGACGCAAGGTTCCAATCATAAGCCACAACAACGAACGACGCAAATGCGCCGCGTCCAGTACCGACATCGACGCGGTTATCAATATCAGAAAGTTTCGCCATATGAGAATCCGAATAAGTCGGTCTTGTTGACGCGCAGGCTTGACGTAGTATCCGGACAAATATAGCCATACGGAATGCCCCCGAAATCCTACATTTGATGCGCGAAGGGTATCGTGGTGTCACATGAGACCGAATCCTTCATGTGGGTTAGGAATGAGCTTTCAACTATAGGATAGTTCCACGGGATCAAGCAATACACAAGAAATCCGCTTAGCTCTCGCAGGTGTAGTTGTTAAGCCGCATACTACTCATAAATACAAGTATCCATTTAGACTAGACTACGGTGCAGGTATTGATACGCGCGGCAACTTGACGGCTGATCACATTGCCTTCGTGCCCCGTAGGGTGGCAAATAGGGTGGGAAATAGGTGTAATTGTAAGGCAAAACACCCTTAGACACTGTCGCGTAAATTTTATTAAAAAAAAAAGAAAATCAGGGAGAGTCTACTTGGGATTATCAGGGTGATGACTTTGAGAGAACTCGGGCGCCCCAACACGCCAACCCTGTCCAATTCTGTAAACAAACTATGAGTATTATTACTCTTTATTACCCTTTCGATTGATTGGGGAATGTGGATATGTGATCTACTATGATGAAAATAGGGTGTTTATGGTCTATGTCACCCTTTTGCCTGGTACACTCGGGCACGTTGCGTATTAGATAGAAATTCGCATGCGAGATATTGATAGTTGAGTCATAACACAAACCCTCAACCACACAATAATGCGCTTCAACTTGAGGGTAACTGTGTGATGACGACTTATGTGCTAGTGTCTCAATTATTCTCGCATCTGCGCAGGATAGGATCATGGTCCGTTCGCTATTGACTAACCGTATTTTAACACTCAAGTGCGAAGATGAACGCTCAACACACCGCAGCACCCGCGAGTATTGAGGATGAGCGGTTGGAGGAATCTATCGAGTGAACCACGCAAACATCCGAAGCGGCTCTTAACGTGACCGTCTATATATATGGCATCCTCTGCCTGGATTTTCAACTTGCAACTTCCTCAACTCAGGTTCTCCTTACTTCACAAAGTCTCAACTTGAACAATCTCAACAAGCATCAGAAAACTTCCGCTACTCGCAGTCACCTTCACGAAAGCTAAAATGCCGGCCGCAGATCAAGTCAATGTCAAGAAGGAAGGCGATGACCAGACCTCTTCAGGCGATCCCGGTATGTATTATTCATAGGTCACTATTTACGGGCTTTGACTAATAGTAAGTTAGGCTATGGCAAATAAGTCTTATCAGACTCCGATTCATACCCAGGGTTTCAGATGGCATGCAACTTGTGCCTTACCCTCATACCTCCGCTGCTGGCGAGGTATAAAGTTGCCAATGGCTTACGACTACAACGACTTGGCTTGAATTATAGGGTATAGGCATACCGACCTACCAATGGGGTAGATGCTTGGTTACTTGCGCCACGAGGTGGAATCAAGGAGCATGAAACTAATTTGTCGTTCTGCGAGGAACTCTAACTAATAGAGAACCCGTGGCTATGAAAGTATCCTTTATTCTAGATATTTTTTCTAGGATACTAACGACGTCTATTATTGTTATGGCTTAAAGTCTATATTGTAATCAATTATAATTACGTAAACTATTCCGTCCTGCTCATAAGGTGATTGAGTGTAACTAAGTGAATGAATAGAGATGGCAATGGATAGTCAACGAGAAGATTACCAGAATAGCTCGTCATTTATTGTATAAAGTCCAGGCTCCAATCCGAATGCCTCATGTAGGAGCTATCTATGATATGTTCTCATTATTGGATATTCACACCGTGTAAAGATCTATCGAATATAGGACGGTGGATTGGATGCAGGTACTAAAGCCTTCCAATAGAATCAAGATAATGCAACTTAACCATTATTCGTATTCGGGGTATAACCACAGCTACTAATGAGTGCTATACTTCTATCTTAGGGGAAGAACTTATTACTTGGACGCTTGAGGCCTAAGTGTTCCCGTAGAGTCGTCCCTTCGTAATCCTTACGGAAGATGCCTCGTCGCTGCAACTCTGGAATCAGACGTTCAACTACATCATCAAGGCCCTGGGGTAAGAAAGGGAAAGCAACATTAAACCCGTCTGAACCCTCTTCTACAAGCCACTGTTCCATCTCATCAGCTACTGTCTGTACTGTCCCGACAAATGCCAGGCCGGCATATCCACCGTATCTCTGTGCAAGTTGACGGACGGTAAGACCTTCGGTCGCTGCGAGTTTCAATACGCTCTCACGACTTGATTTGCTTGCGTTGGTCTCTGGAAGGTCTGTCGGGAGAGGGCCGTCCGGATCTAATGTAGAGACGTCATAGCCGACCGCAATAGAAAGGGAGGCGATAGAACTCTCGTAGTGTACAAGACTATCCAACTTTAGCCGCTTGGCTTGGGCCTCTTCAACCGTATCGCCAATGACTATAAAAGCGGCAGGTAGTAACTTGACATCATCAGGGGTACGGCCCACAGCGGCAAGCCGGCCCTTCACGTCCTTGAAGAACTCCTTGCCTGCCTCGAGATTTCGCGGTGCGCAAAACACTACCTCGGCCGTCTCGGCAGCAAGCTGTTTGCCGGGTTCCGATGCGCCGGCTTGCACGATGACCGGCCACCCCTGGGGCGGTCGCGCAATATTCAACGGCCCCCTGACGTGCAGTTCAGTCCCATGATGGTCAAGAACGTGCATGCGCTCCGGATTGAAGAAAATACCGCTTTCGACATCACGTACAAAAGCGTCATCGGCAAAACTATCCCAGAGTCCCGTCACTACATCGTAGAATTCGCGGGCCCGAGCATAACGCTCAGTGTGCTCTTTATGTTCATCCTGGCCGAAATTACGCGCCGAGTCGGGATTAGCCGTAGTGACAATATTCCAGCCGGCGCGACCTCCGCTTAAATGGTCTAGTGAGGCGAACCGCCTTGCGATATGGTAAGGGGCATCGTATGTTGTTGAAGCAGTAGCAACAAGGCCAATGCGTTCAGTCACTGCGGCTAAACTTGATAGTAGAGTGAACGGTTCAAACGACGTAACAGTGTGACTACGTCGGAGAGCCTCGACCGGCATGTTCAACACAGCCAGATGATCGGCCATAAAGAATGCGTCAAACTTGGCGGCTTCTAACTTCTGCGCAAACGACTTAATGTGCTGAAAGTTGAAGTTGGCATCTGGATAGGCGCCCGGGTATCGCCATGCTCCCGTATGCAAGCTCACTGGTCGCATAAAAGCGCCTAGACGAAGCTGCTTCTTCTGTTGCTGTTGTTCGGCCATATTTCTTGCTCGTGTCTCTTGCTACGGACTTACAAGGCTCCTCTTTGCGGCGGGGATGCACCGTTCTTCTACGTTATAAGGATGGGCTCCGGCCCGTCCGGATCGGCTTATAGACCGTGAGATGTCGCCATTACTGAGGGGTATGACGAGCGATGCGGAAAACCAAACCCAAAAGGTAGGAGTCGGACTTGGCCATACTCTCAATATCAGTATTGACTTATAAATCAAGGAAGATACAATCCACTGATTTGACGGTTCGAGAGCAACCGCACCAATCCAGTTCATTTTTTGATAATGTCTACTTGCAATTTGACTGGTTGAATATGATTCTTACCAAAGAAAGTCGCTGACCGGACGGTTTCGATGAGTCTTTGCCGCTGCATGTCTACATCGACAACGCTTTCTTAACCAACATGCGCGAAGTATGATTTGAAATCATATGCTATGTTAGCAGCACCGTCTTCGAATATGTAATCAAATAAAAGGAGAAGTGGCGAAAGAAAAAGACTAGGCGCAAAGGTTCCCGTAATAAGAAACCGACGGCCCCTAGAACAGCGGTAAATAAAACAACACCTTAACAGAATGAATATAAAAATGGATATTTTGAGAATACCATGATCCCCACGACGTGATAAGCTTAGCGACGATCTATGACTAGTTTTGAGTCTCCGTCGGATAGTCAAATGCAACCTTGTCATGGATATCAATTTGATTCGATGTTCGCTGGCTATCAAAATGGTACGACAAATGCACGAAATGTCGATGTCCCCGAATCTACTTGTCTTAAATCCATGCCCCAAAACGTGGGTAACCCCTTGATGGTAAGCCCAGTTTTCACTTCTCATGAAATTCGACATACGAACTTGTAAGATTTCGGCTTCTATGGAACAACTAGGGGAGAAGGGGTTACAAGGACTACCCTGCAGTTTCGTTAGCCACTGGAGACTTGTGAGCTTGTGAGTGGAGCTGAGTTCCCTTCGCTTTGACTAACCGCTTTATCCCTTGTTTACCCCTGTTCGACTTCAGACGACATGAACTCGTGAAGAAGCCCCGTCTTTTATTCTATCGTTGCAATATACTCTTCTCTAAACGAGCTATATTCGGTCGATATTCAGTCTCGATCTTTAGACTATAATTCTTATTTCATACATGACAGAGGTTCTGTCGTTATACCGTGATACATAATTACAATAACAAACTATCGATGTTGAAAATGGGACCGTGCGCTTCTCTAATTCCAAGATTCCCACTTGAGGAGCCTCATGATAGCGGCTAGGCGAACCCGAGATGGCCGTCCGGACGCGGGCTAACCCCATCATTATACATAACTCCCGTTATTGAAGGATCCCTCAGGGTATCACCAATATGGCCGGCCCCATTTGAGGTGTTCGTCTCTTGGCGTTGCCGGGTCCTACTTCGCGGACTGGGCCTGCGATGCCAAATCTTAAGGTGAAAAAGGAGACATGGGTTTCAGCCAAGACATTTTTGGCCCTTCTTCACGCAAAGCGCGTTGCACAACCAATTCGACTAGCACAAGCGTGCCCGTTTAGGTTCGTTTGCGAGGCTTCAGCCCGGCTACCGTTACCGACGAGATAGTTGAGCACCCCGGAAATGTTGAGATGATTTTCTGGCTCATATGAAAATCGAGTTGTATAAGATCTACGACTTCCCGCCCATTCGTTTCGCCAATTCTTTCTTCTCCATCCCATTCTAAAAACATCAACAGCCAGTTTCTACTCCTTCTTTCTTCAACAGCTGTGCTGTTCCTTTTCCAATACTCGTATTCATTTCATTTCGCTAGTCGAATAAAAGTTAGCCAGTCGTTGACGACTTTGAATAATCCGACTTTTGCCCTACCACGCCAAATAATTCACCATGCGTTTCTCTCTCGCTCTTGTTGCGGCTTATGCTGCCTTCGCCCAAGCCGGTGTCTTCACCCAGCAGAACTACGATGACATCTCTATCTCCGGAGGTGTTGCCGGTAACGCCGAGCAAGAAGCTCTATCCGTCTTCAGCGCGCTAGACTTGAACAACCTTGCCTCCGCCGACAAGGACGACATCGACTTCCTCAAGTCAGTCAACAGCATCTGCAACGATGCTGAGGAGGAGGCATTCAATACCGCTCTCGACAGTGCCTCCGGCGAAGAGAAGAAGGCTCTCCAGCGCGGCAAGATAAAGAACAAGGTTCTCAAGCTCGAGGCTACCATGATCCGCTTGATGATCGAGCAAGCGCAAGGAGAGGATGTCTCCGACGAGATCGCCAAGGAGCAGAAGAAGCTCAACAACAACATCAAGCAAGATGAGGATGAGGCCGGCAACCCCTCAACCTTCCTGTCCTTCGATGCCACCACCAAATAAACTATCGAAGCGAAGACCTAGAGTCTGGAGAGGAGGAGAGACTTGTTTTGATTTGGCATAAATACCCATCTACGATTTTTCATGGGCAATGGGTGGAAATGTATGAATACGAGTATGGTCTTAATTCTTGATACCGAAGGGTAGAAATACAATATTTTCTGTTGATCATAATTAATATGCCTTCTATGTGTGACTAAATGCTTACGAGCGTCTTTTCCTATTGTCTAAACTTACTGTGCTTTGTAGTTCATCCTCGTCGTAAACTAAACATAATGGTAAGGGTCTATGAAATATAACTCTGCTAAAGCAATTCATACCGAGGGTTTCATAAAACAATTTCTAAGTCAAGTTTAGGACATTTATTAAGGGACTATCTAGCAATATCACTCGCGTCCTACCACGAGTCCCACAGACCTATATCACCTAATCTCCGCACCCACTTAACAAGTGAAGACAGCAGGGCCAGGAGCGGTGTAAGAAGTGGGCACCGGGTAGTAGATGTTAATGAGCAAGCCGGGGTCGGTAGCCTTGTAAGCGCCAGGGAACGAGACCAGGTTCGTCGGGGTCTTGTTGCCGCCTCCGGTGACGGTGAGCTGCGCGCACGAGATGTAAGTCTGGGCGCCGCCGACGGAGCCCGCCGAGTGTAGAGCGATGTGCTCGACGCGGAGCAGGTAGTCGCCGGCGGGGATGCACGACGGGATCTTGGTCGTCACCTGCTTGGCGCCCTGGCTGGGCCAGGTCAGACCGCTGGGCGAGATGTTCGGGCCCTGCGAGAAGATCTTGAACCACGCTGCTCCCGAGCCGTCCCACGAGTCGGCTGTCTGGCCTGCGGGCACTTTCGCCATGTAGAACTGCAGGGTCCCCGGGTGCGAGACGGACGAGTCGGCCGTGAAGCCGACGGTGGAGCCGGCTGCTACGGTCATCGTCTTGGCGCCCTCGTTGCCTGGTGCGAGCTGGTAGCAGCGGAACTGCTCGGAGTTGACGTCCGTCACTACAAGTGGTCGTGTTAGTTGAAGTTATTCGATCAATATTTTAGGTGCAAGAGATGGCTAATACGGACCTGGTCCATTGCTCTGGTAGTTCGTCGTCTTCCTTACGTACTCCCACTTGTTAGTAGCAGCACCGTTCGCAACCAGGGCTGGGAAAGTGTCTATATATAATGGTTAGTCACTGTTCCGGAGACTGTTTATAGATCCTTTCAACTTACAGTGAGCCTGAACGGCTGCCACAAGGGCAAGGACAGCTGCAACAGCCTTCATTTTGTTGGGATATAGAAATGTAGGTAGGTTGGCAGTTACAGGCTGAGGCTCGTATATCTTCAGGTTTTAGTAGGACAGTCCTAAACGATCGGCGACACTGGAGATATATAGAAGATCGTCAGGGAGCCACGCGTCGTACTGCTACTTTTATATCCATCTTTACCTTCTACGGATTTCCAAAAGAAGCATAGGGGAGGTAATTAAATTCCTGCATTACCGAATCACCGAGCCATGCTCAATGACGACCTTACATGTTTGGACGCGGCGAGATGGCTACCGAGCGGATAAAGGTCCTCCGGGTAAATGGTACTCACCCCTGTATGACTCCCTCTTGGCCAATCATCTTTCCCAGCTTAATTGAAGTCTACGGGAGGCAAATGAGTCGCATGAAGTCTTGGAAACGAGATATGAAGGCTACATTCTGTGGAGTACTGCGTCGAGTCCACCGGCCCAGGATCTTGGAGTGTAGGCGTGGCAGTTCACTTAGGGGATAGGCCTCGTGCCTTCGACACACGGTCGGCCCAATAACCCGACGCTGAGCGACACATTAGGAATAGACACAAGATTGATGGGCTAGTATTTGTCAATGCAGTAACAATGAACGGACCGAAGTCGAAGACGTTAGACTGCCTCCTCACTTCGGGCAGAAGGCGGTTTCATTGTATCCTCCATTGGGCTTGCGAGCACCTTGGTTTCCACGATTCGAGGGTATCAATAGACCGAATTATGCGAACAAGGCGTTTGTGGGCTGGCCTACAAATAGAATTATGAGCAGGGGTTGAACTTGGATCTGGCCTTTCGTCCTTTGTACCAGGGTGAGCGTATGTCTTAGTATTATCGATTAGTTCCAGCAGTCTCGGACCAAACCTATTATGCCTAGGATCTTCAGCCAAGACTATGAGGCTCTGATAATATTTTTGGAACAACTTCATATTCCAGGATACTCTATAACGTCTCCTTAGTTGACTAGGTACCTATGTAGCTAAAGAATAAGTTGAACACTGTGAGAGACCCATCATCTAAGGGGCCGTAGGGATAATGCAAGCAAAGGGACTGTCTTCGTAAAACCAAGCCCAATGATAATTATTCAAAGACCGCGAATCATGTTTATTATATAGAGGACAGAGAGCGAATAAGGTATGAAAGAGAACTTCATTGACAAGAATCTTCCGTGTCTTCATTATGAGAATTAAATTTGATCAAGCCCGTCAAAAAGAAATAACACAATGCTATTTTATTGTCAAACCACAATGCTTATTGTCATAGAGATACTCGGGAAAAGGTATAAGAGCCAGTCTGCATTACTCCGTAGATTCGAGTTTTTCCATCATCACAACAACTCACTCAGCTTAATATCGACTTCATTGGTTGACAGGATCAACCATTCACGCTCTTCTACACCGGGGAATTCTTAGTAACCATTTCTAACTTTACTCGTAAACTTACACCTTCAAACCGCCCATCATGTGCTGGCACCCGCAACAACTCTTCGCCTGCAGCCACCGCCAGGACTATTCCAGCCAGGTGGTCCCGTGCCCCTTGGTTGCCTCCTACGGCCGATGCCCGCTTGTGAGCCTCATGGACGCCCCTGAGTCTCACACGGTGTATGTCCAGGATAAGTGCCACAGATGCAGACGAAAGTAAGTTTAGTTTAAGATCAGAAATGGCTACTGAGGTAATATACCCTTACTCTATTGGTATTGGTTTCCCCTTCCTCTTTTCCACAATCGTTGAACGATGGAGTAGAAGCAGCGTGAAGATAGAAGCAGGTAGATAGTAAGCGATGTATAATAAAACTAATGTTTAAAATAAATCTTGAATAAGCTTTAACGATATGTGATTGATATGGAACCCCTCTATGCATATTGCAGATACTCACCAAATAACTCAAGAAATCACTGTTCCAAAAGCTAGATCAGTCTAGCATGGTTCCCAATTTTCAATGATATAAAATCAAAGCTAGCAATGAGCTGTTATTAGGTAAATATAATCTAACACAAAGGCCCTACAGCATAGTCAAGTTAGTATAGAACTTTTCGTGTTTCACGCTACGAACTCGTACGAACATAAAAGAGCGACATTACGCTATTTTGGACTTCGGCCAAGCTCCTCACCCGCTCTACGATATAGTGACAGTAAATACATTCCTATAAATGCCACATGTTTGCCTACAGCTCGAAGCTCAGAGCTTCGGCTCGTTCAGGAAGCTTGTCATCCTGATATCCTGGCCTTTGATCCAGCTAAGAGTACCTCTTTCGGGATATACCATCCCCTTTGATTACAGTTATATCAGGTAAACTTGAGTCTCTTCCAAGTTCGGGTCTCGTTTCCAGTACATTTTTAAACGTCACAGGACGAGAATCCGCAGCTAAACACGGTCAGAAGTCATGGCATAGACGTATCTCCCTTGCCTCAAGTTATAACGTATTGTTAGAATCCATAGCTGAACTCAACTCACTGGCGTAATTAGGGAATAGGCAAGCTACCTAGCATTTACTACCCCGGCTTTTTGCTTTGTCCGTAGGCCGTATGAATCAACTATCTCAATATTTATTTATATCATAGAACGAAGGGGTCAATAGTTACCTTATATAACTACCTAAACCGTAATATATCTAAACAAAGAGTATATTGCTATAAACATTTCCAAAACATTTAACTCCATTATCATCGCCGCCTAGGTCTGTTGAGAAGGCTCCCAGGACTCTCCCACTCGTAGCTAGCATTTCCAAACGACCAAACCCGAGAGCCACGCCTATCCACGTCCCACTTGCCTTTTACCGGCGCGGACACGGGCACGATACCACCCCCGAAGCTGAGAAGTATCGCCTTCAGTTCGTTTATGTCAGTGTCGAGCACAGATAATTTGCGGGTTAGATCCATGTACTCATCTTCAAGCTCCCGACATTCGCGCCACATATCAGCGTCCCAATCCGAGTGTGGCGTGTCATATAGTATGTCGCGCACGTCAAAGTACCGCTTCTTTGCGGAGTAAAACTCAATGCGCAGCTCACTCCTGCGCTGCACTAGCTCGTGATACCTACCGGATACTCTCGTCTTCATGTCGAAGTTAAACTCACCGCCCTGGCGCACGGTATGTATCGTGGGTACGTTATTCCTCCGGTCCTCCTCATCGCTATCGTAGCCGTCATTATCTGTATTCCAGCAATGTAACCGCGTGAGAATCTTCTCACGTAACTGTTTAGCTTTTTCTTTTAGTAAGATGCAACTTGCACGTCTCTTACTGGGTGGCTTCTCCTCCTCTAAGGTCTCTCTCCTCCTTACTGGAATTGGTAGCGACTTAGATCGCTGCCTTGATGGCTCCACACGTATCAGCTCGTGAAGTCCATAGATCTCCTTCTGCAAGGCGGAAATACTGTCCATTATCTGATGTACATAGAGCGGGCCACATAAATATGACCTATATAACAATAGACATAAATACCTATATACAGAGTGGTTAACATCGAAGAACAGAGTTAGAGTTCAGTGAGGCAGTACTGTGCAGCATCTTTATTTTAGTAACAGATACAAAGACGGGACTTCAACAATGCATTATCGATTGTATGCCTCAAAGAGCCAATCGTTTGGTTTAGTAGGCTTTGACAATGTAGCATTATCTATCTAAGTCAACCTTTTCTTCGATCTGCAAAGCCAAAGATCGTATTACACTACTGATTTTGGTCAGAGACCTGGTTTTCCTCACCGAGATATCGCGCTGCATATATTCAGTTATATCACTTTTGAGCGCATGTAACTTGGCGTGCAGAAGATATTAGGAAAAGCTGATATATATTTTGGCGCATATTGAAGAGAATAATAGACCCGTCAACAGCTTGGTAACTGTACCACTGGTGGAGCAGAATGGTTGGTACCAATATTTATTCGAACAAAGCCCGGAACTGGAGTCCAAGTTGCTATGATATCGTACTTGTTGCAGTTAGATAATGAACTAAGCGTATGCTAATCCAAGTTGAACAAGGTTATTGTTTGTTATCCGATAAGTCGCCCCTTTTTATTGTATACCTATCCAGGTTCATATGTGCTCTAAAGCACCTAAGTAGTCCACCCGGAGCAAATCGGATAATGCTACAAGGCTTTCCTACATCATTATATAGGGTTGATATAAGACTTGACGGCAAGGGATTTAGTAGGTATCGATGCAAGATGTAACTCTTTTCTTACTCCAGCACTAGCTAGGTGCTACTGTCGCCAGGGAAGTTCTCGAATGCAAACTTCAAGAGAAGCTAAACCGTTTAATTGGTGCATCCGTTAATGTTTTGAAAAGTTGCTCATGTCCCAAGCTTGAGTTGTATTAACAACTTGCTCGTATTATTGAACACCAAAATAATGGGACTAGGAGATCGTTGGTGGATAGAACTATTAAGCATTCGTGTCGCCAATAGCCAAACCATCATCTAAAGTTTCGCCACCCAGGAGCTAAATGAAGAGGGCTTGGTGATGATAGTCTCATCTTTTTGATGAAGTTATCTCTCGATCACAGTCTTTGAAAGTCATATTTGTGAAAAGATCCTTAACCTGTTGTAATAATTTCATTTTAGCTACTGACTTTTCCTCCAATAATTCACATTGAAGTTTCAGCATTTGAGCTTGCTTGCTGTTCTGCTCGCTCTCGATGGTAGCCATGACTCGTTTGGTAAGTCGCTGGGCATGATCAACGAGAACCGAAGCAATGTGAATTAAGAGGACGATCTGCATTGTCGAGGCTGCCGTATTAGTTGCAACAAAGTTCCCGACTCGAACTTCTGGTATATGCACATATGGTTCGACTATATCAGGGGAGGATAGAGTGACTTGAGTACACGTTTTCGCGCAGCTGATAATGACGCCCATCGCGTCCGCGACTTTTGCAT
Source organism: Entonaema liquescens (assembly GCA_902805475.1). NCBI lineage: Eukaryota > Fungi > Ascomycota > Sordariomycetes > Xylariales > Xylariaceae > Entonaema > Entonaema liquescens. Next base: position 13,682 of record CADCSX010000025.1, on the reverse strand, counting down.
GGCAGGTCAGTAGAAGGTTGAAGAGAAAGGTATCAATCTCATTCTGATTGTCGCCGGGGGTCGAAAAGTATACCCCTATATCATGAGGCAACTCAGACATGTGAAAACAATTGGTATCCTGGCAGTCGGGAGAGTCTGGCCTATTAAAAAGCACACTTAGGGCCTTTGGATAAATATCCGTAAGGCTCTGAGCTAGAGTGAATAGTCGGTCGAAACAGACGGAGCGGGCGTTATTTTCAATAAACTTTTCGTGATATTCCTTACTTGGTCGATTTTTGGGTACATGGACGTGGGATACAGACGCCAAGTCTATGGAAACCTGGTCAACCTCAACAGCCAGTGATGTTAACGCACGGATACAGGTTGACCTTGGGTCCTGTGAGGCTGTCTCTGCCTGTTCAACCTGTTGTTGGTCTGACAGAGATCCTCGAGAGAGTTCTGGAGGAGCAATAAAGGAGTTATCAAGATTCAGATCCAGAGATGGCCAGTCGAACTGCATGTTCATATCCAGGTCATTGTTCGAGTAGGTAAGATTGGAGGTTGGTAACGCGCGTCGGGTGCTAAGTCCAGCCGGGCTGAAGATGCAAGCGACACCAGCTTTCAGACATCTTGTACATGTTACTACCCCAGGCTGCTTCGGACATTTGAGCTTCTGCGAGTGACAACGATCACAGCTTGATCTTAAAGGGCGTGGCATATCTGCTTTCGTCTTGTCTAGGTACGTTTCGTCGCCTCATTCCATAGCCGAATATTTAATACCTCGCACATGAAATTGTATATCTAGCACATAAATAACCCTATTTATAAGCTATCAATCGGTGAGCTATTAATTTAGTAGCGGCTAGATTGAATACGTAAAGTAGGCGGTAGTGAGCCTCAGAACTTTGTTGGTGTTGAATGTGACAACGTATTGCTCAAATCCGCTAATTAAGGCAGTATTATGTAGGTACGTCAGCAGGGGGGGCTGTTCAGCTGAACATTAAGGGGATTCGATTCATAACTTTTTAATCCTTCATAAATACTGCATAAAATTCTCAAGATTGTTATGTTAGCGACGATTATATCATTAAGCTTCTTCAGCTTAAGTAATGCAGCTTAAACAAAGAGGTACATGAGGCAAGCGATATCTAGGTCGTCTTAAAACTCCGAGTGAAGTTGCACTCATTTTATAAATTTAAACTAACACTGTTTGCGAATATTCTGACATTACACATCCGGACTTCATCACCAATCGCTATGATCAAATCTCATGCAGGCTGCCTCCTTGTTGCCTCGGGCCGGTGTTTGTTAAAAGGAATTCCAAATGCCTATCACTTGTGTTAATAAAATTCTATAGATATCTGTTCCTAACACTCACGAAGCAAACAAGGTCTTCTGACAAACGCCACTAAAGATCTGGTTGGGTTGGCGGAGAGTATTCGCGTACCTACATGGCGACGGGGCGACGGGGCGACAGATCTAATACCAGATAAGGTCTTGCCGCGCTGCTGCAGATGTCTCAAAAGTTCTTATCGCATAGACCGTAGATGCGAAAGAGCCCTATGCAAGTTATATCTCGCTCAACCTACGAATTACTTATCTTTCTTCCGCTCTGTTTTCTGTCTCTTCTCATATTTCCTCCTCATTCTTCGCACTTCCACCATCTTCTACTCTTATGCCATACCTAATTGAAGAACTATGCATAGCGGTACTATACCAGTGATATTGCGTGGGATTTAGGCAAGCCAATCGAATTTGATGGATCTCAGTACTGTGGGCGCTGTTGTCGAGGCTCTGGTTGCAACATACGCAACCGGCCTGGAATACTACACTAAGTGGAAACACCGAAAATGGCAGGAGAACCATTATCAGACACGCACCGGAAGCAGTCCAGGACAGACCAATTGTGCCTTGAGCACGTCTTTGCGTTTTTCCTCCAACAAAATTCAGGAGGCGTTTAATAGTGGAGTCGACATCTTCGGTACTGGGTTCTCGGTCGGAGATGGTGAGCTACCTTTGATCTAGTTGCTCTAAACCACGCCTTCTAATTAGAAGATGTAGACATATGCCGTGAGAGCCTACAAAGCGACCTCGGACGTCTCCAGGAGCGCATCTATGCCTTATGCGAAGCGACTCATGCCGACAAAGGCTCACTTGAGCTCTTCGAAGTTATTCGCGTATCAGAAAGTGTCCGTATTTCCTGCTTGGCAGCCCTAGCTAGCCAATATAAACGAGTTGCTGTTGGTCGTCTGGTCCCTCAGGTTCTACCCGGAGCCAGACGACGGTCGAAACTTAGTGTTATAATATCCGAAGAAGAAACAGTCAAACCGGCCGCCGATAATAACGGTGGTAGTACTAACGATGACATAGCTGGTCGTACACAGGCGGATTCCCGCGGAGAAAGCCCTACAAAACTCCCGCACTCGCAATCGGAACCCCCGTCCCCGCCGCTAACTCCCAAGCAAATTCCGGACGATCTCCAATCTATCCACACAATCACCACATCTGAATACGGTCTGCAGCCGAAAAACAGCGTATTCAGTCTATTTTGCCCCGAGGCACTAGAATACCAAGTTAATACTCGTAAAAAATGCCAGAGAACCGGAATTGTAGATGTGGTTATAACTGGGACCGGGCGCATACCGAAGATAAGACCTCCGTAATTGTAAAGGAAGGGTTCGAGATCACGCCCCGATTCCTTGGAAAATCGCATTGTGACGGCGGGTTCGGCTGCGTGTTGTGCACCTCTAGCGGCAAGACGGAGACGTACACTACAGTTGAAGACTTAAAGGACCATATTAACGAGTCTCATACTAAGTGGCAATTGCTTCATGATCAAGACATGGCCGGTCGATATGCAGGGGCTGGCTAGCTGGTTGGCTAACCAGCAATTCCAGGTTACCCCTACACTGCTAGGTCTATTGCAGTCATCTTGAGGTCATTTTATATTGTGTTTTTCAATCGGTTTAGCAAGCGTCATGGAAGTTTCGGCGTCAGCGTTAGCTCATCTGGTCATATCATCAGAGATACCCAGGATAGTAGGCAATTAGGGGTTATTGGAGTGATACTGTGTGCACTTATCCTATATATGTTCATGTCGTATAAAATTCAAAATATTCTACTCATCTGTTCAATCCTTTGTGAGTTGGTGTAATGAAGTCGATAATCCAATATCGCAATGGCGCCAATGATTCAATTTTCCTGTTGCACCATACCTGGGCAATCAATCGAGTCCACAACCCTCGTCGCTTGAATGTAGGCGAGAATTACCCGTATACTGGTAATACCATCGAGCAAATAACATAGAACGACTTAAGTCAAAATCTTTTGGGTTCGTAGATAGAAGGTATGTATTTGTAATTTGCATGTTGCTTCATAAGACGGCGGAAATGTCACCCCATCACCAATGCAGTGTCACACCGTTGAAATATGTGCAGCAAGAACTGACAATACGTGAAAATGCTTGAAACTGAAGTTTAATGCGTTAAGCAGCTATTCCGGATTGGTATATGAAGTTCTTCACAAGTTCGTCCAACCCCTGAGCACCCCAACCATAACAGGATAAACTACATCCGAAGGTGGTTCCACAATCCGTACCATTTTTCTAAAGAGGGTTTGGTAATCCATAGATATCGTGCGGAGCCTCTATTGCTCCGACTTGGACGCATCGCGAATCTGCCCGGCTATCACCAACTCAAAGCGCTTCTTCATAACGTAGTGATTACAAATTCCCTATTGTCTTCAATGGTATCAATAGCATCGATAGCTTGTAGAGTAAAACTTAGAGATAGTATATATAAAGTCTGATTCTCATCCTGACTTCAAAATGACGGTACCAGTACCTAGTAAATAGCGAGATCTTTAGACATAACGCTTCAGTGACGTCACCATGGCTACATCCACTTCTCCCAAGAAATCCGTCTTGGTGACCGGTGCAAACGGGTACATCGGCTCCGCCGTATGCCGTGCCTTCGTCCGCGCTGGCTGGCGCGTCTACGGACTGATCCGCCGCCCTGAAGCTGCTGGGGATTTATACTCAGATGAGATCATCCCTATCATCGGCTCCATCTCCAAAGACGCCACGTTCCCAGAGGACCTAGCTAAGTATACCAAGACCCTCGACGCCATCGTCTCGTGCACGGAGCAATTCCCCTTCGGAGCACACTACGACGCGGTCCTCTTCCTAATCCGCAAGCTCGCCGCAACGTCCAACGACAACGGTATCCGCCCCCTCGTGCTCATCAGCTCCGGGTGCAAGGACTACGGATCGACAGGAGTCCACGGATCCGCAGACCTCGCGCCACATACCGAGACCTCACCGCTCCAGCCCCTAGATCTAATAAAAGAGCGCGCCTTCGGGACCCTCCGGGCCTTCGAGCACGCCGACTTATTCGACGCCGCGGTCCTGCGACCCACACCCGTGTACGGCTACGACAGCAGCTACTACGGGCTAGCATTCGAGGTCGCGGCTTCCGCGGCACGAGCCGATTCGAAGACCCTAGAACTCCCGTTTGATTTCGGCACGATTATCCACGGGTGCCATATCGACGACTGCGCGGAAGCGTATGTCGCTCTTGCTGAACACGCAGATCGTAGCGCTGTTGCGGGACAGTGCTTTAATATCTCGGCTGCGGAGTACGAGACGCTTGGGATGATTGCCGAAGCTTTGAAGACCGAGTACGGGCTGAGCGACGTAGTGCGAGCGCCGGCTGGAGCTAAGGTCGATTGGTCCGCGTACATTGCGCTCGGTCACAGCCAGTGGGTCGACAGCACCAAGATACGACAACTAACGGGGTGGACGGACAAGAGGTTGCTGTTCTGGGAAAACCTACACGTGCACCGCATGGCGTACGAGGAGGCAGCTCGGAGGGGCCATGAGGGTGTGCTAAGGGTGAAGGAGAGGTTGGCAAATGTACTCACTGGCCCTAAGAACTGAATTGGGCATGCTGGGATAGTTCGGACAGTGCTGTGAGGTTTCAAGATAGCTAGATGATTCTGTTAGTCGTTTGCTTACTATGTTAGGGACACCTACGTTTAATATCCCTAGAATTGCTGAGAATAGAATTGCTGAGAAATATCTATATTAATTAGGTAGCTAATATCTGGCCTTTAGAATTTGCAAGTTCTAAGGAGTAAAGAAAAGAGTCTCAAGCATATTTTTCTTCTACCAATCATCCTGACTCAACCCCAATACCGACCCGTGTCCAAATCAGTCCTATGTTTTCCAGTGTCGCCGTTGATAGTCACACAAGAATTATTAGTTGCCTCCTTACACTTGTAAAAAACGCGGTGATACGGCGTGCGCTAACACGGTCCTCGTAGTCGTACCATAATTAAAAGAGGAATAGTTGTTTTAGTCGCCTTCTCGTCTCGCACTGGAAACTGTTAGGAATAGACGTAAAACTTGTAAGTCTAGCGCGTAATGAGGAAACGAGTAATTATAAGCGGTTTTGATATCGCTCGCGGATCGTAGGCAACGAGTTAAGAGGTCTCAGGCATATCATGCATGCATAAGACGTATGAGTGCAAGGGAAAGGGGCCGCGGAGGGGTTACCTTAAATTATTTCATCTTCCCAGTAAACCTTCTCGGGCGGGAACTTTGATCGTCATTTCTCTCGGCTCTTTGGGGTATAAGCGAGACAAAAAAAAAATTACATAACAGACATTCACGTCATGATGTATATGACTGCAATGTAATTGAGTCGGTTTTGCAAATTACCAATTCGACCAACTGTCCCCAAATGAAACACACAAGACACCCATACCAGAGAGAGCCCACATGGCAACGAAGTGGACCGTGAGCAATACAAAACTGCCTCTCAAACCCCAGCTCCAAAGTGGTAGGCCGGATTGAATAGGTCTGTGTCGGCCTCTTTCGTGACTGGATAAGAATGCGTCACTCTGTACAGGTATACTAAGATCAATTCCCGCCAGGCCGAGAAGGAATACCCCGACCCCGAGATTGACAGTAAAAGGCCAGCATGCTCTGGCTAGTGATACAACTTTGACGAAGAATACAAGTAGTCGAAGGGCAAACATTATCCAGTGGGCGTGATTACGAATAACATCGGTTAGGCCGCCTCGGATCTGCTGCCCCGGCATCCCCAATGCACCTACCGGAGGTGCTAATAACAGCGGGGTGTGCAGAGTAGGAGATGGCTGCGAATGGGCGATCCCAGTAGAACGACCTCGCTCTGGAGATGAACGGAAAAGATTTTCATGACTTCGTGAAATTGTCATGGCTTGTGGGCGATGTCGAGGTGTGCTAGGTGTGCCGTACTTTTGAAGACTGCTACGGAAATCCATTTCGGGTAAATGGCTTGTGGATGGTGAGTTCCCTTCGCTAGGAGATGTCACGACTTCCTCGGGAGTCAAGATATGACGATGATGCTTCTGAGGATCAGGAATGGGTGTACTAGGAGGCATAGGCGAATCAAGATTTTGAATCCGTCGTCCTTGGAGCCCGATAGAAGGGCTTGTACTTCGTCCTCGTAGGCCACCATAATACGGTTCGTGATTCATCACACTAAGCACTTCCGTAGCACTAGGCCGTTCGGCGGGATTAAGAGCTAGCATCTTCTTAAGTAGCTGGTAGAGCTTGGAAGGTAAGTCGGGTCGCTCCCGCCTTTCATCTCGAAAGCCTTTCCAATCCGCAATTTCCGCTCGGAGCAGGTCAATGTCTTCAAGTTCTTCTTGAACGGCATTGGCGTTTACATAAGGAAGTCGACCGAAGCATAAGAAGTAAAGAACCATACCCAAAGAGAACACGTCAGACTTGGTCGTGAAATTACCAAGACGACCCTCGGCATCTCTCCTTAGGACTTCCGGAGCACAGTATGAAATTGTGCCAGTTGTACCTGTCGAGTTTCTGATAGCGTTTCCAGGCTGCACTTCACCAAAGTCACTGATTAAACAAGTGACCTTTCCATTTTCGTGGTGTAAGAGGCAATTGCTAGGCTTTAAGTCACGGTGTATATAATTAGCACCATGAAGATAGGCGAGACCCGAGGTAACGTCTTTGAAGAGAGAATATATCTCTTCAAACGATAAACGGCGTAGAGAGGAGAGATCACGAGGTCGCTCAGCGTTGCCTCTTGACTTGCGGCGCATTTGAGCTTTGAGATCCTCTTTTGTGGTTTGCTTAGGCCCATCCCCAACTACATAGCGCAGCAAGTCGCCGCCATTGCAGTATTGTTGGAGGATAAAGGCGCAAGCAACACTTGGCCCGAAGCGGTTCATCTTAACATCTTCAAGCCAAACGTGTCGATAAGACACTAGGTTAGGATGTGAAAGCTTGGCAAGTAGCTCAACCTCTATCAAGACTTTCTCCAGCCATGCATGATCGTCCCCACGGGAACCCGCTTGCATGCGAAGTGACCAAGAGCGCATCCGTCGATCTCGTGGCGCACCAAGAGTACGACACCTTTACCTCCTCGGCCAAGTTCCTTTTCTTCGACGAAGAACCTCTTAAAATAATCTGGACTGAATGCATCTCTTCTTATTCGTGCTCCCTCCTGAGGGGCTGGTGAGCTGGATATGAACTCGGCATCGTCGACTTCCTGGGGCCTCGGACCACCGCTTGGCAATGTGGGTTGTGTTAGTCGACGTATGGGACTCGGTGGAGGCTGCCGTTGAGCATGTTGCGCATCTTCGTCATGCCCTGCTTGGAGCATGCGAAAGTAATTTGGGTCGACGTAAGATTCATTTGGAGTCGGAGGATCGAAATGTCGGTCGGGTGAGGGTGGGCGGAGAGGTTGATGACAGGCGGGACATTCTGTCAAGGCGTTACCTCGAATTTCGAGGCGTTGCGACGAAGGATCACGGACAACGATAGCATTGCGATGTCGTCTAACGAATACATTTAGCAATAGAAACTAACAAATATCACACAGTGGACATATTGATAAAAATATAAATTTAGATTCGGTCCTCATCCACCTCAACTAGAGCTAAGACGACCAGTCATCATGGCGGGGTATTATAAATGAGAGAAGGAAATGACGTACAGCACGATTTCACGACCATCTCGAGATGTATACGGGATCAACTCCATTACGCGACAGCTAAGCTATCATGGAATGACAGCGGAAACTGAAGAGACGTGGTAATCACGAGGATTGGTGGTTCGAATGAATCATCTTATACTATATAATAAATAAGGGATGGAGGAAGTAGTATAAAGAGAATGTTCTTCATTAACTAGTTGATAAACGTTGTGTTTTCTTTGCTTTGGTATGGTTCTTTTTATATGTTTGGACAATGGACAAAGGAGACATATTAAATTTTAGCGGCAAATCAGATCGAAAGCGTCTCCCCGGAATACGCTAAAGGATTACATAGCAGTCTAAGGTCTTGTGAGCTGCCTTTTTTTGAGCCCCTCTTACCCGTATTGTACGTGCCTACTACCTAAAGTAACCTTATGGTGGTAAGTTCTCGCCTTCCGTTGAAAGGCCCTTGCTGTTATGACGTAATTTGTAGAATGCCTAAAACATTCAAAATTTGGCGAAGCAGAAACACCAACAATTTTAATTCGTTGCCACCATAAATTACAACGCTAGATAGACAGATGGCCAAAATAGACAAACATAAGGTTTACCGTTGGCCAACTCACGTATCACAATTAAGGGGTACCGTACGGTCAAAGTACCGAGCAAATAAGTTTCACGATGCTTCTCCATCACCCGACCCATTTCTCAATAGCATTCCTTATAGTTGATAATAGACTTCGCCTATCAACCTCGGATGTAGGTGTCTCCCGCCTAATCGCATCGAATGGTTTCTGCCCAGCAATATCTTCTTCTGAAAACCACGCGCCATGTAAACCATAAGGCACCCTTTGTGGTAATCTAACTCTCGCCACGATATGTTTCATGTTTATAGCGTTGATAATCCAAAGTTCGCTAACGGCGTCTTCGCGACATTCACCTTTATCGTCTAGTTGGGATTCGTCAAACACGTAAGTAAGTAACCAACCGTCATCCTCCGTCGCGGGATTTGTTCGCGGTACAAAACGCGGTTCCTGTGCGAACCAACCTTTGGGCATTTGAAAGAGCCTTACCGGGTCATTTTCGTCTGTACTCTGCATTACCTCGTTAACGCTTCGGGTATCGACACAGCCTTTGATCTGTTGTGGCGGGTGAGTAATACCTCGATCAATCAACGTTGCTGCATCTATCTTTGCTAAGTACGCGATTTTGGCCCCTTTTCCGAGGGCTGCAGAATAGGACATGCCGCCCGTGCTGCAGCCATATATGTAACGGGCTAAGTTCATGGCGTGAGATGGTGATACCGTCGGGAATTCAAAGGGAATAGCTGACAGTGCCCACTGATTTCTGATCATTGGTGCATCATCTGTTTGGGATTTGACGAGCGGAAAGCTATAGTAGTAGAGCCTGCATTGCTCCTCTTCCAAGTATTCCGGAGGTACTGGTTTAGTCTCGGGGGGTGTCAGTGCACCGGCACTATACACAATTGATGCTGAAGTAAGACGGCAAACAAGAAGATGGACACACGTTTCGACTTCTGGTAGTACTGGCCCAGTCTCCCAGCAGTTGGCCGTATGAAAGACGACGCACGGATTGGTTTCGAACCATTGTATCTTATGTGGTTCATACCGAGGAAAGACACCATATCGGGACCTCTCCGTCGGGTCATATGAAATAATTGGTTTCCCTCTCACACTGTTTATAGGGTTTAGAGATAAAGGTAGATCCATTATGATCGTATGACGCGCCGCAACCCCAAAGTCGTGCATCATTTTAGGCGACCTCATTCCCGGAATGGGTATGTCCAATCTCGAACCTAAACCACTTGCCTTAGCCGGATATCTAATCGATGGGACTATCGAATAGTGAACGAATGGCTTGATGAAGACAGCATGGAATAAGATGAGCTCTTTTGTGACAGGGTCGAAATGCGGGTGCCCGGTTGTCCACTCTTTCATAAACGCCATCAATCCATTTCCACCGAAGCCTGGTCGACTATTCAAATTACTCATATTCATCTCATTCTCTGCTTTTCGACCATTGTACCACCCAATTGTCTCCAGGCTAGGAAGATGAAATCTCATTGGTGGTCCGCTTTCACAGGTCGCTAGAGCTCTACCGTCATGATATATCACACCGGTATTGGCGACGCTTATCCTCTTGACGGCACATTTAGAACCTGGTAATCTCGATAGACATACGAGAAGCAATGTCCTAAGCACTTCCAAAATAATAGTTACCAATGGGGCGCTGAGAAGTGTTGCTATACTAGGGAGTAGAGGCCTCTTCAAATTGTCGTTGTCCTTGGCGTTCAAGTACACATCTGTCAAGATGTATTGATTCGCGAATTCTGGCTCAATATTGCCGCATTTATCTTCGCGCCTAAAGAAGACACCGGTGACCATGCCGTCACCATCAAACCAGTGTGAATCGCTCTCTAGGCCGTTATTGTTGGTCGGGTTCCCACCATTGCGGACGTATTGACCTCCCGCGAGTTCCCTTGGGATTTTTCCCGTACCGGAGCATCGTATTAGTGTCTGAGTTCGCTTGATGGGTGCAAAATTGCCAGTCAGATATCTATTTGGCGGTGAGTATTGGGTATCCTTTCGAGCTCCATCTAGCTACTTACGGATGGGGATCTCGTCTTTGTCCCGCCATGATTTGGCTAATTCACATAGCTACGGGTCGACCATCAGAGGACGATATCTAATAAATTTACGTCGGAGAGACCAGTATTGACTCCTATAACCATCCATCGGTTTTACATCCCGCCAATAATATAAAGATTACTGTGGACTGTTTTTAGATCAAGGTTCAAGCTACTCATACATGTCAATTCCTGGTCAGGCTTCATCGATCTTCCCCTCCATCTTCGTTTAACATCACTTATACAAACAATGTATAATGAGTGGTTGGAATACTATGACGACATGAGTCGAAAATGAAAAGGGATAATCAAGCTACATAATGAGGTAGTTTGATGAATAATAACCTAATCTGCGAAGCAAGAGCCGGGGTGCCCCGAATGCTTCATTAGGACTTGCAACTCCTCGGAAATGGGCCATTACATGGCCAGAAAGCCCATGATGCAATTGGGATATAGAGAACCCGGCGTTCGGCTAGCAGGAACATGGCCGCACTTGGAAATAGCAACGCATCATCATTCGATATGCCAGTAACTGAAGCATTACAAATCACCGAGGAAATGTATGGGCAGAGCAGTAAAGGGAGCATGTCCCCCTTTTCCGGCCTGCATTTCGGTCTACAATATCAGCCTACTAGTAAAGGCTTGTGCGAGGTATTATTATTCGTTATCACCATTGTCTAGGTGGGTGATATCACGAATTTCGCAACCGGCTAATTCGGGGACTAGAGATGGACAGCACTACTATTAAAACTTAAATCTTGCGACGACAGGGAAGTCTACTTACGAGGTTTATTTGATTTTGGTTCATTCACATGGAAATCCTTGCCTACGTGGTATACCAGCAATGGAATTGCACATACCCCTGGTTGTGTTGAGTCAGTATCTAACCATCTAACCCCTGAATCTATCTAACCTAAAGAACCCTAGAGTAACGCGGTGTCTTCTCTAAGGTAAAGTTTCTTGTTATTAAACATGAAGTTTAGTTGACCCTTAATCTAGGTTATATCCCTTGACCGAGAGTTCGTCATAGACATCGCATTCATGAGGACATAGTGGCGCTTTGCAAAAGGGACAGCTCGGCATTGTCCCAACATTGCAGCAATATGACATGATCATATCATCTAATAATGTTTCGGCGTGCTCTACGAGATACTGAAGTCATTACTGGCAAGATTATCGACGCTTTCTTCTGGGTTGGATCTCGCATTCAAATATCCTGCCCTACATCCGGCTTTCAATCATTAACCAAGACTCAGCTACAAAACCCGCATGCTGTAACCCAGCGACTCTATCCAACCACCATCTAAAATCTTCTGTGCATATCACCGCTAAAATGTCTGGGCCCGGAAATCAAGCACTTAATATCAATAGCGTCGTTGGCCAGCATGCCAATTTGAAATCACAAACCACGGCTCAAATTGGTATTATGCCGTATGCGCCTTAATGGGTGCCTGTACTCTCCTCTTCATGGGTCTGTCATTCACGAAGTCCCAGGGTGACCGATTATTCCACTACATCACCGCTGGAATCACTGGTGTCGCATGTATCGCCTACTACGCAATGGGGTCAAATCTTGGCCAAGTTCCTATTCAGGCCGAATTCGTCCGACCTGGTAGTCGCTGGGTAGGATCTGCAGGAACCCGGGAGATCTTCTATGCCCGTTACCTTGACTGGGCCATAACTACGCCTTTACTCCTCCTCGATCTTCTCCTTACCGCTGGAGTGCCGACTCCGACTATTTTGGCTACCCTACTCGCCGACGAGATTATGATTATAACTGGACTGATCGGTGCCCTAACTCAAACTCGGTTCAAGTGGGGTTCTGGGCTTTCGGAACGGCAGCTCTATTATTCATTGCGTATGAGTTGCTATTTGATGCCCGACGGCACGCCTCAAGGCTAGGCGGAGCCCCGAAAAACCTTCATGCTGTGTGGCAGCTTTCTCATCTTTATTTGGTTCCTCTATCCTATTGCCTGGGGTCTGAGCGAGGGTGGTAACGTCATTCACCCTGATGGAGAGGCCATATTCTATGGCGTTCTGGATATCCTAGCTAAGCCTGTCTTTGGTCTCCTCCTCATCTTAGGTCACCGTAAGATTAGCAGTTCACAATTAGGCCTGCGTATCCGGAATCGCAGTCATATTGCCAGCGAGAAGTACAATCCTGGTACTAGCATCCACCCCGAAGGCCCTGGAGTGAACGTTGGCGGTGGTCCTGCCACTACTACTGGCGGTCACCCTACTGCAACGCATACCCATGTATGAGCTGTACTAACCGCACCTCAAATGCCGATCAACTACTGTTGGACCATGTGTGCGTCGGCTCATAACGATCTGGGTACGCTTTGGTGTTCTATCGAGGTCTGGTGTCGCTTCTAATTGACTTGGACTTGCTGCTGCTATTATCTGGATTCAACGGGATATTTACAGCGGGTTGGCATGTAGTTATATAGCCAGCGAACTAGCCATAGCCGGCACGCAATGATTGGGACGGAGGGCAAACTAGAGCTGTCGTCAAGTTTCTAACTTGAAGCTAGAAGCTAGATAGTAATTAGGATAACTATAAGTGATCTACAAATGCGAAGAATTTGTGCGCTTTATCATTAGATGCGACACTCTACTTCCATTCTATTTCCGCCTACCTGCCTTTCCACTTTTTCTTTCTGTGACGGCCGCCCTCTTCGTTAGACCTACCTCCGTATTTGATGCCACTGAGAACCCTCCCGCCAAATATGCTCCGGGGCCGAAGTCCGGTTCGCCGCCTAACGTGCCAAAGATATCTCCTATATAGTTTGATGCCTCGATTCCGGCGCTATATGAAGAGTTCCAGCCAGCTATAATACCTTGTATAATTTCAACACCGGCAAGGAAAATATTCTTGACCGCAATTTCAAAGCCGTTCTGATCGAGAACGCGCAAATGATCAAAAGCGCTAACCGACGGCGGGGGTCGGTCAAAATCAGAACCTTCGATGTCTTGTTAGCTTCTCCATCCGATGGCACAGATAGGGGTAGATTTACTACATACCGGTTCTCATCGCAATAACCCTCGAAAAGTCAACGAGGTTCCAGACA